>OY740771.1:87903008-88622813 GCA_963513935.1 Aphrophora alni | reverse complement strand
AGTGGACACACACATTGAGATTGAAATACGTATGCCAGATTGATGTTTTACTTGGAAACTATTTGATATTAGAAAATTCAAATGACAACTCTCCTTAATGTTTTATTTGAGGGTTTTAAAATATTGATACGTTCAATCATTTTTCCAATATGGTGGTGAGCTTTAAAATATCTTATAGTAAACCTATTTTTATAATGGTATTTTTATTCCATACATAATTGTAAGACTATTTATTCTACAAATATAATTAGATTAGGAGCTACAAATGCTTAAAACAAGATTTTAGGCTTTTTCGGAAGTCCAATTCTGTACTTAACCTAGATTAAAATTGGAACTTAGATAGAATATAATGTAATAAAAACTAATATTGTTACTCACATGGGACGCCTAATAACTGGCGATATTTAGTGAAAAATTAATTTTTAATTATTTTTTCCTGATTAACGTTTTATAACAGTAATTTGCAGTTAAAAAAATTTATAATTTTTCATTTACCGGTTTCAAAATGGCGGTTCTATAAAAAACTTACTAGGTTTAGTTCCTTTAATGCTAAGCAAGATACTTGTAGCTTTACTTATATTGTACGTTATAGCTTTGCAGAGATATCGGTAAAAAACTTAATTAAACTTTTGGTAATTTACTAGAATACACAAGAGAGTCCATTAAAAAAAAGCTATTTAAATTTAATTAATTAGATCAAGCTATTTTAATACGTAATTTAGTTCTGGGTAGCTACCTAGTAATATTTACTGTTATTTTATTTTAATCAAAAATACAGTGTTGCAATTGGTTCTGTTCTTGAAAGTGAAAATAATCATTAATGATTCTTTTACCAGCTGTTTCTATTATGTTTTGTGATTTCAAATAATAAAATAATCAATAACAATTGTAATATTAATCGTCCTTGAATAACATTATACATTTTTGTATTTCAAAGTTTTTTAAATCTAGTTTTATTTAATGTATGTTATTACTTTGTCATACAAAGTTGAAGCCCGCACTAATTTATCGCGACTGTTCTAAAAAAAGGCCTTAGGTGTCTTTGTAAAAATATCCTGTAGTTTTTGTACAATATATTCTACATTTCAATTTAAATCTCGGTTTGACTGTTGTAAGTAGAGAAAATGGAACTTTGAAAACACATTTTCACTACTTTAAGCCTCAAAACAGTTGAATGTATAAAACAATACACAAGATAAATCAATCTTACAATTATGTGTAGAATAAAAATTATCACAAAATAAGCATTTCTACAAGAAATTTTAATGCGGGCTGCAATGTTCTAGAAAACGCCAAATAATACAAGATACAAGTTCTCGTGAGATGCCATTTAACGTTTTTTAAATATATTAAATACTTTACAACTAAAACAGCTGGAACAAATAAATCAATTGGAAAGTTTAGTAAATCTTTGCTACAACTTTCTTAATAAAAAAGAGCCTATTGTTAAAGTCCCTTTGAACTACCAATACAATTTAATATCTCCTACAAATTCCAAGACACCAACTTTTGGACATTACATTTAGAGGATCTGCTAGTATTAGATTGTGTAATAAGGCTGGGTAAGCACTATAATGGTATCCATTAACTTTTTTATATTTTACTCTAATATACATTAAAAGTAATATAAAGTGTAACTGAATAATAATGTATTACATATATACCGGGTGTTTCAAAAGTATAGTTCCCCTTCTGTAATTTTTGAACGGATTGAAAAAGGAAAATGAAACCTTGCGAACTTCTTTGGATAAACACGACCTGATTTTTTTACGGGGTTAGGTTTGAAAATTTTTAAAGGAAGTCCTATTTATCCAAAGACATTCCTAAAATTTCATTTATCTATTTCAATCCGTTTAATATTTTCGGAAGAGGTCCAATATTTTTGGAACATTCAGTATATATTTTTACTTCTATGAAACTCGAAGTTGGGTAATTCGTATCAATAAAAACACCAACAAAGTAGTGAGTGAATAAGTTTTAATATTTTAATCAGTTAAAAACTTCAAGGGGATAAGTTTTAGAAAACAGTTCAAAATCAATTGTCCTTTACAGTTTTGAGACGACGGGTTTTTATTGCTAAGAGTGTGCCCTGTAACCCTTAGTCGGTTAAATCTTTTGAGTGGCCGCTATTTTATCAATAAAATTGAAAAAAAAAAAAGTTTTTATATCGTTTAACCTAACCTAACATAACCTAACCTAACTTAACTACATAACAAGCATACAGACGAAATAATCAATAGTCTAGTTAAAACTGGATTTATCTTCATAAAACACAACCTTATTCTACATTTCACCCAACTTGGTTAAACTAGAACAGACAGAATTTTAAAAAGTCAGATTGTAAACAAAATTTGAAATATTTCTAAAAATACGTTACGTCTTAAAACACCAAATTTAAGATTATTACCAATTAATTTACATAATTCCTCCCTCTTTTACATATATATATATATTTATAGTATTACTCTAGTGTTGTGTGCAGCGCTTATACAGTTTGTTTTCACAGTTTATTTTATCTTGATTTCGGTCTATGGCCTCTGTTGAAAAATTAACATGGTTAATATAAAAATAACTTTGGTATATAAATACGTATATGTATGTTTGGGATAAATTATACAGTTGTCTGGTAGTTGTATAGAATACACAAAATAAAAACTCCACTAATTAGCATGATGTTGACAGTCATTTTGATATATTTGTGTTCTATTAGTAATTTACAAGTATTTGTTTAATTAATTATATATAGCCTATTTACAATTCAAATTTCAAATATGCCAGTTAAGATTATGAAATATCATTTCAAGATTTCTTAATTGTAGAATATTACGGTTGATATTATTAGGTGTAGAATCAGGATCATCAGATATAGTTTTGTATCATTTAAGGTACTATTACTAGTAATATTATTAAGTCATTAGTAATTTGCTTGAGTTATGCTGAATCATTACAATTATAATCTCATTTCTCAGGCACTAAACAAATAAAAACAATACAAATAATATCTTCATTTAAAAGTTTTCTAACGCAGAAAATGCGAAAGCAAAAAGTTACACAATTACGAAAGTTCGATGAAACAAAAATTGATTCAACAGAAATTAAGTATACATGTTAACACTTCATTGTTGGCGGAGCGAAGTGGCGAAGTGAAAGCATGCTGGGTCCATAACTCAGAGGTCCGTGGATCGAAACCACACTCTATGTGTGGAACTAATTAAAAAAAATAAAAACAACCATTCTCAAAAGGTCATATTTGTGGATAATATACACTAAGATATTTAATGTCAGTATAAATAGGCCTACACTAATCACACTCAATCGTTGGGTCATAGTCAAACACTCCTCACCACACTTAAGCCTATTTATACTTATAAACTTCATACATTCACTTTTTATAAATTTGTTCCTTGTTGTTTGAAGATGAAATATCTTTCGATCATTACCGCGAAATAAAAAGGAATAAAAGAAGATAAAATGAAGCCCTTGATACCTCGCATACTCTAACAGCATCAGAGTCGTAGAAGAACAAGAACTGGTCAAGAGAGACCTGATAAGATATATGAAAGAAAGGGATCTAACCCAAGACTACATGAACAAGGTGTATATCCAGCCTCTACTCACCGTAGCAAGAATCTGAGGGTAACATATAATGTAACTATTAATTATTCTATTAAGTGTTCTGGTCTATTCAAAATGTATAATCCTCTTTTGGAATAGAAATTATTCTCTATTCTATTGACTATTACTATTTACTTCTTTTATATTAATGTAAAATTAATTTATACTTATTTTATAATTTAAGGTCGGCGAGAGTGAATGAAAGTGTGGAAGAAGATTTCATATTTCCTCAATAACTGTATACTATTTCTGCTTGGACTTGCTCCTCATTACAAGCCGATTTTTTTGTCATTCTTTGTTCAAATTTGGTTGAATTAATCTCATTTTAAACTTAATGAATGTGTTCATTTTTACATGTATTGATATTTTCACTATTTAAAAGTCACATATTTTTAATGACACACAAAATTTAACTTAAATCTATTATTAAGTAAACTACAAAACAGTAAAAACTAAATAATGTATATTTATATATATATATACCTTGTTTCCGTCTTGCAATTTTTTTTGTAGTGTAATACTACGCGCGTTTCAGGAACAAGTTCCCATCTTCAGTTGTTAAACTATTGCAATTGGAGACATAAAAATGAATAAAAACTATTCGTATAGCACATATTATACGTTTTCCATCATTATTTAAGTAACATACTTAACACAGTTCTCAACAACAAGGAATTCAACCTGTGTTTGAATTCAACAACAATTCGGTTGTTTGATCTGTGAACATTAATTACGGGATTGCCAAGCCCGTATTCACTGAAGTAAACCCTTAAGTGGCCTGTATACTTAAATACGTAACAAATTCGTACTCGAGTCTCCTATAAATATCTCCTGACTCTTTTTTTTTGTTTGTGTCATTGGCTAATTTTCTGTTTTGTTGATAAAACAGAATGCCTATAGTGACCAAATGTTTTATTTGGATCCAATTTGCCCTTCAGTAGGTTAGGTTAGTGAGTACTAGGGATTCCAACTGGATCTACATCTTTTTTCATATAAACAAAGGTTAGGCCCTCGTTTTCATATTTCCTATCAGGTCTGTCTACACCAACTTTTGTGCTCTTCCGATCTTCAAGTTATTGGAGTACTCGAAGGCTAGTAGTCATCTCTTTGATTTGTCCTATCAAGTCTCTCTTGACCAACTCTTGTTATTTTCTGACTCTGACGCTATTAGAGGGTTACGAGTTTTAAATTTATATTCCTCGCTTCATTGTTTGATGAACGAGATCTATTTTGATTTTAAACAACGAGGAAAAATATTAATTCAATTTGAGTAAAACGCTAGAGGTCAAAATATACTCATTCACTACAAAAACTTATATTATTATTATAGATATTATGAAAAAAAAAAAACTACGTTTTTACGCTCAAGACTTAAACCGTTATAAACTTAACTTTGTTATCCACCACATAACTTCCTAAATGTTTAGTATAGTCAACGACTACATAAATACTATAAGACACGACATAGGATAGGGAAATAGTCTACGTTTTACGGGTGCTGTTCGTCACAAGTTCGACACACAGCTATCAGAAAGCGCTAGCAGCAGGTGCTTGACTGTACGCATCCCACTTGGTTGAGACTGTACAACTGTTGACCTCTCTCTCACAAACCTTCTCACTTACTTCCGTCAGCATAGTCAGTGTTGTCAGTTCGTGCGCTGAGATAAGCGATTCTCGATCTTCCCTCGCATCTCTGGTCCCATATGTGGCATCAGTGCGTTTTCTCTTACCCGCCTGAAACATTGTTTGACCGTAGAGCCACCTAGCGCCAGTCACATCAACTTCAGATTGGTCACATCAACGCCACCTAGCGGGTATTGGTCAACTCAAGAATAAGCGTAGAATATTTAACATGGCCATGTCGTGTCTTATAGTATTTATGTAGTCATTGGTATAGTGTATAATTATGAGAAGATATAGAGTGAACTTTTAATAAAAACACTGCATCACAAAATTATACTATTAGATGAGTGAGGGATGAAAAGAGTAAGGCAACTCTACATTGTTAACTAAGCAGAGTGGCGCAGTGGAAGCGTGCTGGGCCCATAACCCAGAGGTCCGTGGATCGAAACCACGCTCTGCTAACAATATTTTTTATTTAATTTTTCATTCATAATTGGTATATAATTTGTGTATATGTTTAATAGAACAAACAGTAATAATGCTAAATATTCTTTGAAGTAATTTTAAATACGTTTTAAACGCACCGTAGCTTTTTAAAGTTTGATTCTGTCAAACACACTATAACATGTTTCTTTATTTCGTTTTTAACGAACAAACTTTGTATCGGCTAGTCTAATGAAAACTAGAAAGTTTTTAATCACTGGTAAAATAATGCTATATTTATTAAAACATCAAATCAGCTGTTGTATTAACAATACAATATACGGATTGGTATCAATTTAATGTCTAATGGTGTCCCTCCTTTATTTGTCATCCGATTTCTTTTAAACAGACATCGTTGGATTCAGGACAATATTTATTATAAAAATTACTCTTATTCCGATTTTAGTTATTTTAATTTGGAAAGTTGTAACTTTTTGCAGAATTCAAGTCTTGCGGCGGTGAATCATCCGTCTAATCAACTCGAGCTGTGGGCTCAGATTCAGTATTTACCTAGTAGTTACCCCCCCTCCAAAAAACGGCACTTTAGTCAATATTGGGTCCGGTTAGTCGACCCTGGGTTAAATAGTACGCTAGTAATTTGTTTTCCGTGAGTTAAGGTGCACAGTAGACTGTCGGCCATTTTAGGCTAATGTCTATGCTTGGACCATTATATCTTTACAGTCAATACATGTTATTTAGAGATAAGTATATAAATTAGTTATATGTAGTCATTAACCAATATTTAGAATAATTATCTTTAGTGCAGGCTGACTGAGTTATGTTTAGTTGTAAGTCGATAGGACTGAGGTGTGATTGTTGCGCCAATCAAGTTCTAAGGGATCCACACCTCACATCACAATATAAAGTAATCACAATTATTCTCCCTCCAAAATGGGGGGATTTCCCGCAGGATGATGGCAGGTAACGGTCGGAATTTCGAGATTGGTGCGACGGTCTTGGCTTACGACAAATAAATTTTCCTTTTTTTAAACTCATGTTTGTAAACTTAAACAAGTTCGATCACCCAGCCTTGTGGAAAACTTCTGTTTCCATTACATTAAAATTCTAAATTCTAATATTATGTCCATCTCTCGAATTTATCTTTAAATAACTTATTAATAACCTTTAATTGTCCCATCTAAAATCCTCAATATTAATTAAAAATTTTGATACAATTTTAGGCCTTTTTCAAATTCGTAACCAATAGTGGTTCTGCACCTTGTTAACAAAATTTTCTTTTCATTCGACCATAAATTTTAAATCAATTAATTAAACTTTTCTCATATTAAAATTTCTATTCGTATAATCGATGTCCTCTACTGAGTCTTAAAGAAAAATATCCACTTTGGTGGGTACCCCTCTAATTCTATAATTTCTTTAGGCGTTTTCTTAAACTTCGGTCAGAAGTGTATTGGTGAGACAACAAACTTCTATGGGTGAGACAACAAACTTCTATGGGTGAGACAACAAACTTCTATGGGTGAGACAACAAACTTCTATGGGTGAGGCAACAAACTTCTATGGGTGAGACAACAAACTTCTATGGGTGAGACAACAAACTTCTATGGGTGAGACAACAAACTTCTATGGGTGAGACAACAAACTTCTATGGGTGAGACAACAAACTTCTATGGGTGAGACAACAAACTTCTATGGGTGAATCAACAAACTACTTTCCGTATTTTTCTGTATTATATAAATTGCTTTGTTATAATAGTTTAAGTTGTACATTTAGTTTAAATGTAGATGATGTTTCTTTTTGCTCAACTATAAGGGTCATTAATTTACTTTATTACTCATTTTGCCAAGCCCCCCCCCCCATATTGGTCCACTTACTTTGTTTTAACAGAAACAGATATCTCCTTATTGTAGTCCGTGCATTACATTCCTTTTCCCAACACGAAACTCAAAAGCTCAGACTACAATTAATCTTTTAACCATGAACGTTTTTACCTATTTTGGATTCCCCAAATATTTAGTCACAGATTATGAGTGTTAAATCAGGATTAGTGGCCCAAATGTTCTTTAATAACGGTATCACACAGAAAGGGATGATAAAAAATTGAATGTTGCTTTGCAAGTTTACCAACCAAAAATTAAACAAATTGGGACCGAAATGTGCATTTGTTTGTTAGCCTTCAACAGAACAGTACACGTGAGTACTGGAGATTCCCTTTATTTTCTCAGGCATCGAATTCGCGACCCCCTCTGGCTGGTCTGGAATCTGGACAAGTCTGATCCCCCACCACCAGAAGATTCTAATACAGTAACTACGTTTGGTCTTCAACTATGGATAGTTTAGCTAAAGCCCACGCGGCCCATCAAACCTATTACACCTAACCGATGATAACATACTCATTAAAAATAGGCAACTGGTTATGTGTCGCGAGCATTATACAAGCCAAGGCGCCCAGAGGATCCACGCCAAACTTTTCCCTTGGTTATTGTTGCCTTCACAACACCCGTTACCATGGCGCTGATCGACCCGGCCTCAGGTTTGCAACGCCTACATTTCCCATTTAAAAAGATTTTTAAGCCATCTAGATTCAGCTTTTTTCCCCCTCTTTCTTTATTTTACCTCTTTTCCTCACCTTCAGTCACAGCCTCTGCCGTCCACTGCGACTGGACCCACCCAATCGTAATGATATTCATTTTTAAGACTATTTTATCTAATTTTTCCTCTTCTTCATACCATCTCATTCTAAATCACTTAAAAAACATTTATTACTTCCTTTAGTCCTCTCTTTTACCCCCAATTACTGATTTCCGCATCATCCTCTGGCTCAGTAAGGGTACAAGGTGCGACATTTGTCGTCGTGCCTTTACAAACGGGCTGAGTCACTTTCGGTTTCTTCCTTACCACCTACACCACATTTACTTTATTTCCTCAGTCTCGAACTCAGCGCATTCTGGATGGTTTGTTAGTTTTATTTCGGCACGACCTGGTATTGTACCCTATACATTTTTTTCTAGGAAATAGTTTTTTCCTAATTCTATTTACCAACACTTTGTTTTTTGGGTATTATTAACCGAACGCCGGGTTTGCATTGGGCCTGAAACATCGGGTCAATTCGAGACTCCTTAAAAACCCCCTCAAACATATCTGTTATCATTTACTTTTGTCACCACACACACATACTACATTACCTCATTTAACCTAATCTTTTCTCGCCTTTATTCTATCTCTTCTACAAATATCGTACATTCTATAAATATTTATCATGTTCATTTCATCTCTATTCTATTACACCAAACTTGGTCTTATAGTATTAGTAATTATCTTTAGTTATAATAGTCAGTTGCGTGATTAACGTAAGAACATGTAAACGAACATAGTTATAATATCCTATATATTAGTTTAGATTAAGTATTTACCTCACCTTATTACAATTCCCCCTCCACAGACGATCTCCAAATCTTAATTACAACCTCCGAGTACTCGGCAGTAAAAAATATCAAACTTTATGCCCCCATGCGTTGTCTCTCTCACAAAAAACCCTGTCCTTATATACTTGGTTATAAACTTGTTATTGTTATTCAAATGTATATTTTGGTTTTAGGGTTTGCGTAAATAACAGTTTACTGTCGTTCTCCTTAGCTTCTATGCTAATATGAACGCTCATTTCTATTCCTGCAATTGCGTTTTGGTTGTTTTCCTTTTTTCTTTTGTTAAAACGTACGGTTTAAAATAAAATAAATTCATTTTATATTTTCCACTCGGTTTTCCTCCCTTTGAAAATTGCGATTTTCTTCCAGCCTACGTCCTCGTTTTTTGTCTTAATTTACACCTTCATATTCTTAACTTAATCCCATCCTAATTTTCCATTATTTTCCAAATATTTGTATAGTTTTTCAACCCCCCCCCCCAATGTATTAAAAGTTTAATCTGTGGCAGTGATTGGCTATTGGTTACAACAATTAATTTTTACAGTTAAACATAATTTTGTTATTAATACCCTTAATACCTACTACCTACCCACATATATACATACTTCAATTTACCCCTCCCTCACTTCATCCGAAACCACCACTGCTTCGTATACAGCTTTTGGGTGAGACTTAGTACTGAATCAATCAGTCTGTAGCATTCAGTAAAATAATCTGTACATCTGTTATCGACAGTCCACTCGCCGTCGTTCTTATCGCACGACAGAGACGATCAGCTGACCATCTCTGTCTCTCTGTCTAGGTACAAGGTACAACGGCTAGCGACCCTGGCTTGAATAAAATACGTACTTACTCATGTCCTTGCATTCATAATATGTAGTCAAATACTTCATCACGTCTTAGTAAAATCTAAATCAAAAGTCACAGTATGCCTAAGAAATATTTCAGTTCAATCAAATAACAGTAATAGTTCAATTCAATAGTTCAGTGATGTGTTTTTGGTGTTCTAAATAAAATAAGTTGGTTAAAATTTTCATATATTACTGCACATGTTTCACGAAAACTTTCAACAGGATTCCAGGTAACCAAATTTACAGATTTTACCATATTATAAATTTTGTTAATGTTTTAAACTTTATTCATTAAGATATGTATTTTATGTTTTATTTAATATTCAAAGTTTTTCAGAAACTAAATAATTATAAAAATTTTCATTTCTTAAAACATAGTTTACAAAACCTTAAGCAGTCAGACTTTAAGTTTTGAGCAGTTATGTGAAATTAGAGCAAACTGGTAACAAACATTAAACAATCAGAATATCTTATTAAACATGTCAAATAAAAACTAATTAAAGAAATCTCTTCTAGACCAGAATATTTGTTTTACAGATTTTTACAGATTTTCCAAGTTTCATACAAGCCTTATTTTAAACAAAATCAAAGTATTTATATACAGCTTTATGACCATCTAAGAAGCATTTAATTATAAGCTTAATGAATTTCTGTAATGCAATCAATATTCTCTAATTTTGACGAAATAACCAGATATTTTAATTAAAGAATCTTGTTCTACAACATGTCTGAGTTTGCACAAATGCTAGTAAACGTGTTTTTTGCTTTAGCAAAATGCTGGTCGGAGAAAGAGATCGAACCTGCTTGATTTTGCATACCACAGCAAAATAGTGTATAGCATGTTTCTGCCTGTTCATTAAAACATGCTTGATATAGCAAATCTAAAAATTTCCAAGTGCACAAAAGTGACTTTTTGAAAACTGACTTTAGAGAACTTTGTTTAAATATATATATTTTGTACATGTACCTAACTTGGTTTAGTAAAATGTGTTTCCTGTTATTTAAATGTAATCTTGTGTAACTATTTATAATTTAAAAGAAAAATAATTGGGTGGTGCTGCATGCAAACTTTTCGGTCCTTACAGCCTCCAAGAGGTTATTTCTAAATTAATAAAAATTGACGTCAATTTATAAAACTTCAGTATTCTAAATTTTCATTTCCTTTAAAAAAAAAACTTCTCATGTTATAACAAATTGTTTTATTTAAAAATATCTTATTCTATTAAACGAGCAAGGAATTGTATGTATGTATGTATGTACCTATTTCCAGTCATTTTATCTTAAAAACGACTCTAACGATTTTCTCCATATTTTGTATATAAAGGGTTTTCAACATCAGGAATCCAATGGACTTTGTCAAAATTTCGAGAAAAATCATTTTCTATGAGTTTTCACGATTCGAAAATTCTATTAAACGAGCAAGGAATTGTATGTAGCCTATGTATCTTATTCTATTAAACGAGCAAGGAATTGTATGTATGTATGTATGTACCTATTTCCAGTCATTTTATCTTAAAAACGACTCTAACGATTTTCTCCATATTTTGTATATAAAGGGTTTTCAACATCAGGAATCCAATGGACTTTGTCAAAATTTCGAGAAAAATCATTTTCTATGAGTTTTCACGATTCGAAAATTCTATTAAACGAGCAAGGAATTGTATGTAGCCTATGTAGGCCTACCTATTTCCAGTCATTTTATCTCAAAAACGACTCTAAAGATTTTCTCCATATTTTGTATATAAAGGGTTTTCAACATCAGGAATCCAATGAACTTTGTTAAAATTTCGAGAAAAATCATTTTCTATGAGTTTTCACGATTCGAAAAATACACAGTAAAAATATATATATTATAGCATTTCATGATAACAGTATTTGCAATCAGCTGTGTCAGGAATTAAATAATCTCAAATAAGTTAATATTATTATGTAACTTGTATTTAAACTAATTATTTAGATGCAGAGAAGTTATTTGTAGTGTGTTTATGTAAATAATAAAGTTTTTAATAATATCTCTTTATCATATCAAAAATTATACCATTATTGAATAAATAATTCACTGGCTGATTATTCTGTTCAAATACCAAAATATAATTTTGGCCTTATTAAAAAGTAAACCAACACAGAAAACAAACTCGTTGCCTTGACAACGGATTCACCGCCCAATAAGAATGGACGACTCAAAACAATGCAGTTGTAACCGGCAAGCTTAAAATACCGTAACGTTTTATTGTGGGACTTCTGAAGGAGAATAAAAACGGTAGAATGAGTTGTAGGTTTAAATTTCCTATAGGATTTCAAGATTCAACCTCTTTAATAGACGATGGCAAGCCAAAGTATAGAAGAAGGTATGATCCTAAATTAGATCAAAATAATAGAGATTTTTTTTGTTCATGAAGAGGCAATTAATTTATCTTAATGATGCTCAAGGTCAAAAAATAACTCGAGATAATCGCCATGTAGCTCCTTACAACCCATACTTCCTGAAGAAATTTAACTGTCACATAAATGTTGAATACGTTGGAAGCATTCGGGCTGTTAAGTACCTTTATAAATATATATATAAAGGCCATGATTGCGCTTCTTTAAAAGTTGTCCAAAATCAAACAACTATAAATTACAATGAAGAAGATAAATTTATACAAGGTAGATGTATAACTCCACCTGTAGCTTGCTGGCGACTATTTGGGAATGAGATACAAAAAAAAATCATTTTGTTCAACGACTGGATATCCATTTGCCTGGTCAATATCGAATTCAAAATATTGAACAAGCCCAAGAGGATTTACTAAATATAGGTCGAAAGGGTTCTATGTTAGAATCTTACTTCCGAGAAAACCAAGTTAAAAAACAACGAATTGAAAATAATGACAATACAGAAAATAATACTTTTTATTATTACTGGCAAATGCCAGAATTTTATCGATGGGGAGGAAAACAAAGCAAGTGGGTTGAAAGACAACGGAATATACGAGTTATTGGTAGAATACACAATGTTACATTTGTTGCACAACCTGAGTTATATTTTTTACGTTTACTTTTGTATCATGTTAACGATGCTGTGAGTTTTGACGATCTGCTTATGGTTAATGGTGTAAAATGTAATTCGTACAAACAGGCTTGCTTACGAGAATCATCATTGTCAAAAATGCCAAGAGCAATGAGAACACTTTTTACACAAATACTAATATTTGGAGCTCCCGAAAACCCGAAGAACCTGTGGGATACATTTAAAGAAGACTTGGCTGAAGATTTTATTCTTCATGCCATAGAAAATGGTACTTCTGTTGATGAAGCTATTCAAAAAGTTTACAGAATTATCGCTCATAAGCTCAATACTCAAGCAACTGAAGGTCGAAATTTTCAATTTTGGGTAGATCGATTTCAGATGGATGATATTGATGGTTACGATGTAATTAATGATGCCATAATAAATATTGATCGATCTTTTGCACTTGGCGAAGAGATGAGAAAACAACTTCGAGGCAATAAAATTGAAGTCGTTGATTCCATAATAAATAGACTTGATAATAATTTGCAACAGAGATGCTTTTTCATTGATGGACCAGGTGGAACTGGAAAAACATTTATTTATAAAACATTATATCATGTTCTTTCGGCTAAAAATTATAAAGTAAAGTGTATGGCTTTTACAGGAATCGCAGCAATGCTTGTGCCAAACGGCCATACATCTCATAAAACTTGTGGCCTTCAGGTACCCTTAACTGCTGAATCTGTTTCGAATATTAAACCTGGATCAGCTAAAGCTAGAGAGCTTGCAAAAATTGATATTTTCCTAATGGATGAAGCTCCTATGCTTCCTAAATATGGACTTAAAAACATAGACGAGTTATTACGAAGTATAGCTAATCCAAATTTACCATTTGGAGGAAAAGTTATGGTTCTAGGAGGAGACTTTCGGCAGTGCTTGCCAGTTTAACCAAGAGCTAATCGAAGTGAACTTGTGGATTTGTCAATAAAAAAGAGCCCTTTGTGGCATAATTTTAAATTTTTTTCATTAACAGAAAATATGCGTGTTGATCCGGAGCAACTAGAATTTGCTAATTATCTTCTACAAGTTGGGAATGGTGAACTTCCAAAAAACGAGTTGGATGAAATTAAAATTTCAAGTGATATCATTTCAAATGGTGATTTAATCGATGAAGTTTTTGGCAACTGCCTGCTTAACAGACAATATGGAAATATGAAAGACCGAGCAATCTTAGCACCATTAAATAAGGACGTGGCCAAAATTAATGCTGAAATCATTGAAAAGTTAGGTGGTAAAAGTCAGCAATATAAAAGTTATGATTCAGTAAAAGATCCAGCAGAAGATACATTGCAATTTACTCCTGAATTTCTAAATTCAATTGAAATTGCAAATATACCTCCACATGAGCTAAAAAAAAAAAAAAAAAACACAATAATTATTCTTTTGGGAAATTTAGATCTTGCGGAAGGCCTCTGTAATAGAGTTAGACTCACTGTTACCCAGTTATGCAACAATATAATTAAAGGGAAAATTATAACTGGTGAACATGCTGGACAAGAAGTACATATTCCCAGAATAACTCTTGAATCAAACAAAAGTCAGCTAGGATGTTCAATGCAAAGACATCAATTTCCAGTCAAACCCGCATTTGCCATGACGATTCATAAATCGCAAACATTTGAGTATGTTGGTGTTGATTTATGAAGTCCAGTTTTCATGCATGGCATGCTTTACGTAGCATTTTCAAGAGTTAAGAGAAGAAACAGCCTAAAAATTTTGTTACCAGCAGAAAATAATGGCCAAATACATGGTTATACACGAAACGTTGTTTGGACGGAAGTATTAAATTAAAGAGTTTCAAGGAAAAATACACAATTACAAAAAAGGAACGTCCAATCGAAAAAATCCGGTGAATATCATCCTATGCAATCCAAAGACAATACGAAAATAATATAAAATGATTAACCATATAAAAATAAGTGAGGGAGATGCTTCAAAACTAGCCACAGTCTTCTGACAATAATCAAACCAACCAATGTATAACAAGTCTATTCCAAAAGTAAAATGTGTTAAGAGTAAAAATGTTAAACAAGTTCAAAAATAAAAAATAATGAGTGTAACTCAAAGCAAGATAAGATATAAAAAGCATTATGAAGTGTGTTAAGCAACTGTTAACTATTAAGTGAAAGTTCAGAAATTAAATCAATAATAATTATTGATAAAGAAACGTGAAAAGTGATAAAGTGAAACTTAAAAGTGCTATAGACGGAAATACAGATAATTGTGTGAGTAGTCAGTAATTTAAAACATTCATGTAAGAGAGATCTCATAACTAAAATCATTTAATAATAATAAAACTAAAATTAAAATCAAACTAAAGTCAATAAAACAAACCAGATTCACCATAAATAAAATAATCTTTAAATCAATTATTTGCCTAACGCTAGGTTTTAAAAATTCAAAAATCCTTTGATATTAATTAGCTGAAATAAGGATCTTACGATACCTTCCAAGAAATTTTAAAGATTATAGAAAAATCAAAAGTGACTCAAAATTTATATAAATATCATATAGAAATTAAAAATGCATAGCTTTAAATAATATTAAAATACTTCATTATGTTAGAGTAAGAAATTCTATATTAGATTGTAGTAAAGGTTTTTAAACAAAATTGTTTCTATAATTAAGTGGGGTGTAGGATATAGAAAACATGGAACAGTTCTATCTACAAATAAAAGTTTTAAAATATATTTAAAAAAAATTCATAATGAGAGATAATTATTGTACTTATAACAAAACCAAATAACTAATAACATGCCTACATTTTTGTATATGAGACAATAACCCGATCGGAGATCGGCTTTCCTGGTACTATATATATATTGGCCAATTTAGTACTTAAGAAATTTAACAAACAAAATCATGATGTGCAATAATTAATCTAATAATGAACTTGTTAGAATTAATATAATTTTTTGAATTTAAAATATAAATCTTACTTATAGAATTTTTTTTTATTGTTAAATTCGTAACAGTTTATATAAACTAAAGGGGGGGGGAATAAATATCAGAATCTATTCATCAATATTTTTTTTATATATATTGTAATTTTACATTAAGGGCGTATAACTTTTTTTTCTCAAAGATTAATTGTAATCTTTTAATTATCAAGCTTTTGCTTATAATAATTTAACCTAGGATGTTTTTCAGCTTTGTAAATGGTAAAATCTGATCCATCAAAATTTCTTTTTTTTTTAAATTTAATAAATTTGAGCCTTGTTAATTACAAATTTGTCTTTGTCTTTTTTTTATTTTTTAAACATTGTTACCATTTGGTTCCGCCTTTTCTTTAATTTAAGTCGCCTGGTAACAAGTCTATAACTTAACTGAGTACTTGCAATGATGGTTCACTTTAAAATTGGAGCCTTACTATTATTTAAACACTAGAACCATCCACATTGACAGCCCCGCTTCGTTTTTGGTCAGCTGTATTTAAACTTACTCTTGGTTTTTTCCCCTCGTTTCTACTTCCCATCTCTCCGTTTACGCTTACTCCCTTCTTTTATCATCTGCATCATTTTATTTTATAATAATCAATAGTCTGCCAATCATTTCCACTGTTCTGCAGTTTTACATCCCCATATTTATTTAAATAAAACTTTAATTTACCTAATAATTTTTTATTAATTAAATTTAGCTAGTATCTTTTCCTCATGTTACTCCATCCCTTATATATTTTTAAAAAAATTTCTTTATCTCGGATATATTTTTTGTTGTAACTATCTTGGCTCCCCATCGATTAATGTCCAGAACGTAACTGGTACCTTACAAAATTTTCAATTTCATTTCTGCCCCTTCGTTCTTCGCCGCGTCGTTCTTCGATTGTAGGTAGTGTTGTTGTCGGTTCTGCTGCCCCTCTATCATACAATCAACTTATTGGTTTATGCGGATTTTTTTCCTACTCCTTCCTTACCCCGAGGAAGCGTCGAAGGTTAGGCCTCCTTTTTACCGATATGGGGGGGGATTGATATGCTATAGAATCACGGAGGGAGAGAGAGAGAGAGAGAGAGAGAGAGAGAGAGAGAGAGAGAGAGAGAGAGAGAGAGAGAGAGAGAGAGAGAGAGAGAGAGAGAGAGAGAGAGAGAGAGAGAGAGAGACATACAGAGAAAACAAATTGTAAGGGGTGGGGGGAGGAAGAGTATAAACTGCATTCATAAACCTTTGTTTTGTATGTAAATATTCTGTTTGAGTCAGTAAATTTGTTCAACTCTAAATAATATTTATACAGGTGGAACAAATATAACACGTAATAAATGAATTTTTTAACTTGAAATGACACTTGAATTATACAAACAACAGTTGTTTTCACACTGTTGAGTTTACCCGTGTTAATACAAAATAAACCAACAACGTAATATCAGTGTTAAATGTTTTATTTAAATTTAATATTTCCATATAAATAAAGCAACGTGTGGAAATCCTTAATATTATGACTTTGTTAGTGTAAATGATCTGACTACTGTTAAGACTACTGTTAAGACTGCTGTTAAGACAATACAGGGTAAACCTGGGATTCCTCCTTGTTGAGAACTGTCTTAAGTATAAACATGTTACCTAAATAACAAAAGAAAAAGCATGTATGATATACGGATAAATTTTATTTTTTAAAATTTGTAGTTTATTTAATGATAGATTTAGGTCAAATTTTGTGTCATTAAAAATGTGTGACCTATTAAATAGTAAAAATATCAAAAATGTAACATTAAACAAATTAATTAAGTTTAAAATAAGACTAATTCAACCAAATTAGAACAAAGTATGGCAAAAATATTGGTTTTATAATGGGGAGCATGCACACTCAGAAATAGTATATATTTGTTTAGGAAATATCTGGTCTTCTTCCACATTTCCAATCATTCTGTACGATTAATATAAAGTAATTGTACTTTAATATATAAGAAGTAAATACGAATAGCCAATATAATAGTTACTCTCAGGTTCTCACTATGTTGTTTATAGGCGTGGTAATCCCGAAGCAGTCTAGCTGGATCTACACCTTTTTTCTTGGGTTAGATCCCTTTCTTTTATATTTACTAGCAGGTTTCTCTTGACCAACTCTTGTTCTTCTACGACTCTGATGCTGTTAGAGTATGCAAGGTATCAAGGTCTTCATTTTATCTTATTTTATTCTTTTTTTCTAACGCGGTAATGATCGAAAGGTTTTTCGTCTTTAAACAATAAACTTTATAAGTATGGTGGTTATAAGTATAAATAGCCTTAAGGGTGTGGAGGAGGGTATGACCATGACCCAACGATTGGGGATTTTTAGTGTAGGCTTATTTATACTGACATTAAATATTTTCATGAATTTTATCCACAAATAAGACATTTTGAGAATGGTTGTTTTAATTGTTTTAAATTGTTCGCAGAGCGTGGTTTCGATCCTGACCTCTGTGTAGATGAACCTTTTTTTATAACTCTGTGATCATCGAGAGTATTTAAACAAATAGAAATTATGTATACTGGGTGTAAAACTTCAGGAATGAATTACATTACAAAAAAGAAGTGATAGACTTATTGGTCAAATTGAACTATCTTTCTGTATTTAACCGAAAAAGAGCATCTAGTGGATGTAAGATAAATTTTTAAAATGGAAACCAATATTTTTATTACATGATGCTATAAAGTATATAATCATACTTTAAATATATTTGTTCTTGCTATTGAAAAAATGCAACGGCTTAGGATTATTTTTGTTTTATGGGTTCTCAAAATTTGTTAAATTATAGAATTGTTAAGAAGTAAATTTAAGCTCAGTTACCCCTTCAATACGAAATATGGTTATTTTTACGTTCCATGGCAATGCGGGTTGCAGGACGCAATGTGGCAGGAGCCAATTCGTCCCTACTCTTGAACTAAGCCAGACGAAGTAATAAGTTTTAAACACTTGTGCATCACCCGTCTCTAGGACGGGAGCTGGACTCTTGTGAAAACTATTTGTGTGTTACAGTTTCTGTTTTTGCCTAGTTAATACCTCTACGATAATGGTACTCTAACCGTAGTCGGGATGGATCTGAAGACCCCGGGGAAGTGATGCGCTAAATTTAATAACCGCGATTAACATGACATCGTAGTCGGCCATCTTGGCCCATCGATTGCAATTAGGATCACTAATTTAGTAGAGTCGATCCCTTTACACGTGAATTAAGATAGTGTATATTAATTATAAAATTATTATTTAATCATTTAGTTTTAATCGGTCATGTAAGCTGGCTGACTGAGATGCGTGTTGGTCGCAGATCTGGGTTGGCTGTTCTGGATCAAATATTCCAAAAGATCCACGGCTCCTCCAATATATAATACCACCCTAAAAATCCCGAGTTACCATTATAATTAGTATTATCGCCGCAATGTATAAAATCTCCTTAAAGCTATTAATTGAACAACTGCAATTTAGGATAATGATTTTTTGTATTTTTGACAGTTCAGGGTGCGATTTCACAAATAAAATAATCATTTTACAAATTTTAACCAGATTGACTGGATTTGTCTAATAATTTTTGTGCTAAGTTTGTTCTTTCAAAATTGTAGATTGTTTTGGTTCTAGGGCCGAAAATTAAAAAATTTCAACCGAAACAATTATGTGTTATGAAATATCATAAAGAATAAAATCACTGAAAATGTAATGTAGTTCCTATCCTGTAATCAAATATTAGATTTTCATTTGAAAATTGTTATTCTCACCCAATGGAAGGCTTTGCGAAATTGGGTTGTTTATGAAAAGTTCAATTTGAGCATCGCCAAATTCTTATTTTATTAAACCATTCCGGACTTTTTGAACACCCAGTACAGAGAAATAGAACTTTTAGCTCTTAGAATAATAGATTTAAACTTAACGACTAAATTGTCTAAAGTTGTAGAACCATTAACTAAATTTTACGTATCTGATTGTTAAAGCGAAAAGCTGCATTATATCTCTCAAGACACAAAGCAAAACGTTTCCCTCATGTTTGTATTGTTAAACTATTAATTTGAGGGAACACATTAATTAAACTTTAACCTTGCAGTTCAATGCTGTCAGAGAATTAATTCTATAAATTAGGAGATCAAAAGGTTTAAGTCAATAAATTAAAAAAACTTTATTATTCATTCTGCCAATAGTACATTCAATACATCAACATATAACAATGTTCCATAGATAATTTTCAGTAAATATCCACAGCTACTGTAAACAGGGACACCTTACAGGGAGAAGTAACAAAAGTTATAGTGATTTACTATTTAAACTATTTATGAAAAGGACTGTAGGTGCTTGGTAGTATTCCATTTTAATATTCAAAACAAACCCTTTTTAGTATAAACCACAACTTTTCATTTATTAATGTTTCGAATTTTCATTCCAACATTAATTAGTCATTTAGAAAATCTAGAAAATAATAGAATAGTTAAGAATAAAAATGTGTTAGTTTTAAATGAACAACTAGAATGTAACAACTCCCCACTCCTCAAACCATTAACTAGGTCATAGCCCTTCCCATTCCTCCCCCTCCTTTATTTAGGTTAACAAAGGGGTTTTACCCAATTATTGTTTGGAAATTGCGAACTGTATTGTACCTTTCTTCTTCATTCATGTAAACTACCTTGACAATGCTGTAACTAGCGAAACCATGGTCGGTAAATTTTAAATAAAGTTGTGTTTTATACTAAAAAGTGCTTGTTTGTAATTAGCATTTACTATTTATTGGGACTAAAAAATAAATATTTATCTTGATGAAACTTCACAATAAAAGTAAAACGATTACTTTACTTTATAATATATTTTGACAGTCTATTACTTTTATAACAAATATTAAAAAAAATTAAACATAACTATAATTTAGACACCTACTTACTGGTAATTTAAAACAGTCTTTTACTAACTTAAATTTATTTATTTCAGTTTATGAAATTATATTTTGTAAAGTAATAATTTTTTCCTCATTATGCTGTAGTTCATCAGTGTATATAAATCTTGGAATGCTAATTCCTTAAACTGAAAAATGATCTTTTAGACCCGACACTGGTGGGTCTCTGTGGCCTGTGGCTCAATTAGTTAGAATGTAATGGATCGGACTATTGTTTATATTTCAATCTAATTCATGTATATAAAGGTCGATTCAATAAGAACGCCTGTTTTAAATTGCAATCTATTGTTTGATCGTTGCCATGGCAACGATTTATTTATATCTTTGTAAATCAGTATTTTTTGAGGTTACTTATCATGGAACGCTTTACAATTGAACAACGATTATTAATTGTGAAAAAACATTACAAATATAGTATTACGCAGAAACTGTGCTGAATCTTCGTCATAATGAACCTTAATTAGTCAACAGTTTGTTGGCTAATGACAAAATTTGAGATAGCGAACTGATTGCAGAATCAAAACTCCATTGCGCTCTTATTTCAGCCGGTCTGATCGGAACAGCGCAATTGTGCGTGACAGTGTGATATGTAATGCTAGTTTTTCTTGTCTAAGTGATTTTATTCCACATCAGCGCATATTGTAAGAAGAAACGTTTTACAAGCGAAGCGTAAGCCTTACGTATAACACGTATTAACATATATTTAATTCTACATGTACACAGAACTATATAATTTAGTCAACCCGCTTACTATAGTGGTATCATGTCATTTAAATAATAACTTGATAATGGCTGAATAGCCGAAACGGCCGTCGTATAAAAACGACCAAACAGAATATTGTGGACGGTGAGTCTTACATTTGTTTATTATTTAATATATCAATATTCGGAATGGCGAAAAACAAATCTTATAATTTAGATAAGTCTTTCACTAACTTAAAATTTGTGGTAAATAACTATGCATGAAATTTATTGTTGATTAATTTTACTAATCGTAAGGTTATTAAACAAAATAATGATGGGCAGATGGACGTGTTGGTACATATAATAAAGTTAGGAGATATTATCTTTTTTTCTTCTCACAGTATGTGTTCCTATTTTATGCAGTAGCCTATGTTTCAATAGAATATTTAATTTCAGAAAGAAACGTAACCAAACACTAATTAAAAAGAATTGAGTTATACAATTATAAAGATTTTATTTAAGAAATGATATTGAATAAAAAATATAGTTAGCAGAGCGTGGTTTCGATCCACGGACCTCTGGGTTATGGGCCCAGCACGCTTCCACTGCGCCACTCTGCTTTTACAACAATACAACAACTTTGTACTTACTTGATTTCCTTCATTAACAAATTAACCGTTTACGTCTTTTGAACCGTGTCAACTCTCTTCGATCAATTTAGTTCAACTTTTACAAATCATCATAATTTGGAGACATCTAAAGCCTTTGCTATCTTTTTGAACATTTTTACACAAATTTAAAAAAAAAATCAGCGTAAACGTTGTTGGAAACATTTTGTTAAGAAAATACCCCATATAGTCCATCACATAATTGGAATATAAAAATCGCAGATAATTATACATAAATGACACACCTCTAGAATCTAGAAAGAGTAGAACATTTCTATTATTTAGGTAGCCTTGTATCAGTCAGTGATTGTTCAGAAGACATAAAATGAAAATCTCAAAAGTTTGAAGTATGTTTATCCAGTTAGGTAAAATAAATAAAACACAACTTTATATTTTTGGGCGAAGTAGTTTCTGTTTTATTGTAAGCAGCGAAACATGGAAAGTTATTTTGTCATAAATAAGCTACAAATCTTCGTTAACATCTGTTTTAGAAGGAAAATCAATATTCTGTCCGGGAAATCTAACAAGAGAGAGCTGTTAACGAGATAATTAATAAAAGAAAATACGGGTGGCTAGTATATACACGACAAGATAAGAATACAACACCAGCAGTGTCGTTCTAGAATATAATTCTCTAAGAAGCAAAGATGGGTAGGTCGAAATCCAGGCAAGTTGTTGATCCAATACTGACTTCTCCACCTTGTTTAAAAGTTGCAAACCAAAAAGAGAGATTTGTTGAAACTTTCGTTTTACGATAAAATAAGTTGACCACTTTGTCTGAAGTAAATCGGTTTTATACATGCTGACAACTGTACCGAAAGTTTGGACAAAATTTAATAGGAAATTTAATTTTGGCGTTACAAAACAGAGGAATCGAGGTATTTAAAATTGATTTTAAAATTCGTAAATTGTATTTTGGATCGATGTTTTGAATTTTAAAAACAAATTTGTTCCGGGTCAGTCTCCTGAGAGGCTAAAGTTGTAGCGTTTTTTCAGCATCGGGAAGACAAATAGGGAACTTTGATTGGTAGCGAACTCGAGTTACGAACGTTACGATAAAAAAACTAAATGACCCATTTAAAAACTACTCTACAACAAACAAGTTGTCCTCTCTTGATTATACTCACATGCGACCTAGTTCAGTAGGAACAACATAAAACCTTTTAAAATTGCTGCCATTTATTTAGAGTTACATTTATGACAGACATTTGAGTCGGTTGTGTTACGGCGCTATAATCTATTAATTTGTAGCAAGGCTAGCGCGTTTCGTAGTGACATATAAAAAGTGTTGTATAACGGGAGTGGTGCATTGGAAGCATGCTGGAATCATAACCTAGGGCCAAAACCAAGCTTTGCTACTTTTGTACTTTTTATGAAACTACCAGCTTTTAAATAAGTTTTTAGTGTAACAAAATGGAAACAATCTACTTTCCCAAAAAAGAGAAAAAAGAAGGATTTATTATTCTTATTTATATTTATAATGCATAAATTATAATTTTTTTTGGTTCTTCAGACCCAACCATCTACGTAAATTCATTGTCCATAACAATAGTTAAAATGTTAGCCTACTACCTGAAAAATAAAATTACAGGAATGTTTGGTGTGAGAGCTCATTTTTGACTACTCATGGGTGATATATATATATACAGGTCTAAAGAGTTTTAACTACTCCCCTTCAAGGTATGGTATTTTTATCGCCTTAACTCATTTCTAATCTTACTACTCCCACCACTAAACTCGTGATTATAGTAAATCTAAAGCTTTGTTAGAAAATAATCTTTTCATAATTATTACACAATTACTAAAATTAACCACTGTGTAAAATAAAATAATTTACAAATCGATTGACAATAAGTAAATCAACGCAAAACAACAAATTTATAATCTTTGTACGGTTCTTAAATTTACATAATTATTCAACAATATTATCGTAACGATAAAGCTGAAAAAATTGCATTTAATGTGTAAAAATACCCGATCATAATAATAATTCATTACTATAAAGTTATACGTGATATATAAAACTAGACGACAAAATAACCTAAAGTTATACACGACGTAGACTACTACAAGGAAAAATACTAGAACGTTATACATGACAACATAATAGAAAGTTATATAGTATAAAATTACATGACAAAATAAGTGAAAGTTATACATGACATAAAATTACATGACAATATAACTAAAAGTAATTCTTGATATATGAAATTACATGACAAATAACCAAATGTAATACTTGACATAAAAAATTACTTGAACAAATTAAAAAAATGTATACCCAACATAAAATTACATGAGAAAATAACCGATAATTAAACATGATATACAGAATGACATTACAATTTAACTGAACGTTATATAGAATATATATAATTACATAGTTAGTTTGTTTTAAGATATAAAAATCACTACTCTACAAGTTAAAACGAATCGACACCTTATTTCAATTTATACAAATTTTAATTAAACGAAAAATAAAAATATATAAAGATGTTCTATACGCTAGAATTGTTTTAAACATTAAAATGTCATATCGTATATAATTTCTTTATGGGAAGCAGTTTAGCACAGTATTTTGACAGTTGACACAAGGAACTAGTTTGAACTTTAGCACAGTATATTGACAGTTGACAGAAGGAACTAGTTTAACCTTTAGCACAGTATATTGACAGTTGACAGAAGGAACTAGTTTGAACTTTAGCACAGTATATTGACAGTTGACACAAGGTACTAGTTTGAACTTTAGCACAGTATATTGACAGTTGACAGAAGGAACTAGTTTGAACTTTAGCACAGTATATTGACAGTTGACACAAGGAACTAGTTTGAACTTTAGCACAGTATATTGACAGTTGACACAAGGAACTAGTTTGAACTTTAGCACAGTATATTGACAGTTGACAGAAGGAACTAGTTTGAACTTTAGCACAGTATTTTGACAGTTGACACAAGGAACTAGTTTGAACTTTAGCACAGTATATTGACAGTTGACAGAAGGAACTAGTTTGAACTTTAGAACAATATTTTGACAGTTGACACAAGGAACTAGTTTGAACTTTAGCACAGTATATTGACAGTTGACAGAAGGAACTAGTTTGAACTTTAGCACAGTATATTGACAGTTGACAGAAGGCACTAGTTTGAACTTTAGCACAGTATATTGACAGTTGACACAAGGAACTAGTTTGAACTTTAGCACAGTATATTTACAGTTGACACAAGGAACTAGTTTGAACTTTAGCACAGTATATTGACAGTTGACAGAAGGAACTAGTTTGAACTTTAGCACAGTATATTGACAGTTGACACAAGGAACTAGTTTGAACTTTAGCACAGTATATTGACAGTTGACACAAGGAACTAGTTTGAACTTTAGCACAGTATATTGACAGTTGACAGAAGGAACTAGTTTGAACTTTAGCACAGTATATTGACAGTTGACACAAGGAACTAGTTTGAACTTTAGCACAGTATATTGACAGTTGACAGAAGGAACTAGTTTGAACTTTAGCACAGTATATTGACAGTTGACACAAGGAACTAGTTTGAACTTTAGCACAGTATATTGACAGTTGACAGAAGGAACTAGTTTGAACTTTAGCACAGTATATTGACAGATGACAAAAGGAACTAGTTCGAACTTAAGCACAGTATATTTACAGTTGACAGAAGGCACTAGTTCGAACTTTAGCACAGTATATTGACAGTTGACAGAAGGAACTAGTTCGAACTTTAACACAGTATATTGACAGTTGACAGAAGGAACTAGTTCTCACTTTACACAGTATATTGACAGTTGACAGAAGGCACTAGTTCGAACTTTAGCACAGTACATTGACAGTTGACAGAAGGAACTAGTTCGAACTTAAGCACAGTATATTGACAGTTGACAGAAGGAACTAGATCGAACATTAGCACAGTATATTTAGAGTTGACAGAAGGAACTAGTTTGAACTTTAGCACAGTATATTTACAGATTACAGAAGGAACTAGTTCGAACTTTAGCACAGTATATTGATAGTTGACAGGAGGAACTAGTTCGAACTTTAGCACAGTATATTGACAGTTGACAGAAGGCACTAGTTCTCACTTTAGCACAGTATATTGACAGTTGACAGAAGGCACTAGTTCGAACTTTAGCACAGTACATTGACAGTTGACAGAAGGAACTAGTTTGAACTTTAGCACAGTATATTGACAGTTGACAGAAGGAACTAGTTTGAACTTTAGCACAGTATATTGACAGTTGACACAAGGAACTAGTTTGAACTTTAGCACAGTATATTGACAGTTGACAGAAGGAACTAGTTTGAACTTTAGCACAGTATATTGACAGTTGACAGAAGGAACTAGTTCGAACTTTAGCACAGTATATTGATAGTTGACAGAAGGAACTAGTTCGAACTTTAGCACAGTATATTGACAGTTGACAGAAGGAACTAGTTCGAACATTAGCACAGTATATTTACAGTTGACAGAAAGAACTAGTTTGAACTTTAGCACAGTATATTGACAGTTGACAGAAGGAACTAGTTTGAACTTTAGCACAGTATATTGATAGTTGACAGAAGGAACTAGTTCGAACATTAGCACAGTATATTGACAGTTGACAGAAGGCACTAGTTGTAACTTTACCACGGTATATTGACAGTTAACAGAAAGCACTAGTTCGAACTTTAGCACAGTATATTTACAGTTGACAGAAGGAACTAGTTTGAACTTTAGCACAGTATATTTACAGATGACAGAAGGAACTAGTTTGAACTTTAGCACAGTATATTGACAGTTGACAGAAGGAACTAGTTTGAACTTTAGCACAGTATATTGACAGTTGACACAAGGAACTAGTTTGAACTTTAGCACAGTATATTGACAGTTGACAGAAGGAACTAGTTTGAACTTTAGCACAGTATATTGACAGTTGACAGAAGGAACTAGTTCGAACTTTAGCACAGTATATTGATAGTTGACAGAAGGAACTAGTTCGAACTTTAGCACAGTATATTGACAGTTGACAGAAGGAACTAGTTCGAACATTAGCACAGTATATTTACAGTTGACAGAAAGAACTAGTTTGAACTTTAGCACAGTATATTGACAGTTGACAGAAGGACCTAGTTTGAACTTTAGCACAGTATATTGATAGTTGACAGAAGGAACTAGTTCGAACTTTAGCACAGTATATTGACAGTTGACAGAAGGCACTAGTTGTAACTTTACCACGGTATATTGACAGTTAACAGAAAGCACTAGTTCGAACTTTAGCACAGTATATTTACAGTTGACAGAAGGAACTAGTTTGAACTTTAGCACAGTATATTTACAGATGACAGAAGGAACTAGTTCGAACTTTAGCACAGTATATTGATAGTTGACAGAAGGAACTAGTTCGAACTTTAGCACAGTATATTTACAGTTGACAGAAGGAACTAGTTCGAACTTTAGCACAGTATATTGACAGTTGACAGAAGGAACTAGTTCGAACATTAGCACAGTATATTTACAGTTGACAGAAGGAACTAGTTTGAACTTTAGCACAGTATATTTACAGATGACAGAAGGAACTAGTTCGAACTTTAGCACAGTATATTGATAGTTGACAGAAGGAACTAGTTCGAACTTTAGCACAGTATATTGACAGTTGAAAAAAGGCACTAGTTGCGACTTTAACACAGTATATTGACAGTTAACAGAAAGCACTAGTTCGAACTTTAGCACAGTATATTTACAGTTGACAGAAGGAACTAGTTTGAACTTTAGCACAGTATATTTACAGATGACAGAAGGAACTAGTTCGAACTTTAGCACAGTATATTGATAGTTGACAGAAGGAACTAGTTCGAACTTTAGCACAGTATAATAACAGTTGACAGAAAGCACTATTTCGAACTTTAGCACAGTATATTTACAGTTGACAGAAAGCACTAGTTCGAACTTTACACAGTATATTTACAGTTGACAGAGGGAACTAGTTCGAATTTTAGCACAGTATATTGACAGTTAACAGAAAGCACTATTTCGAACTTTAGCACAGTATATTGACAGTTAACAGAAAGCACTAGTTCAAACTTTAGCACAGTATATTGACAGTTGACAGAAGGTACTAGTTCGAACTTTAGCACAGTATATTGACAGTTGAAAAAAGGCACTAGTTGCAACTTTAACACAGTATATTGACAGTTAACAGAAAGCACTAGTTCGAACTTTAGCACAGTATATTGACAGTTGACAGAAGGTTATAGTTGTAACTTTAGCACAGTATATTGACAGTTAACAGAAAGCACTAGTTCGAACTTTAGCACAGTATATTTACAGTTGACAGAAGGAACTAGTTCGAATTTTAGCACAGTATATTGACAGTTAACAGAAAGCACTAGTTCGAACTTTAGCACAGTATATTGACAGTTAACAGAAAGCACTAGTTCGAACTTTAGCACAGTATATTTACAGTTAACAGAAAGCACTATTTCGAACTTTAGCACAGTATATTGACAGTTAACAGAAAGCACTATTTCGAACTTTAGCACAGTATATTGACAGTTAACAGAAAGCACTAGTTCAAACTTTAGCACAGTATATTGACAGTTGACAGAAGGCACTAGTTCGAACTTTAGCACAGTATATTGACAGTTGACAGAAGGCACTAGTTCGAACTTTAGCACAGTATATTTACAGTTGACAGAAAGAACTAGTTTGAACTTTAGCACAGTATATTGACAGTTGACAGAAGGAACTAGTTGTAATTTTAGCACAGTATATTGACAGTTAACAGAAAGCACTATTTCGAACTTTAGCAAAGTATATTGACAGTTAACAGAAAGCACTAGTTCAAACTTTAGCACAGTATATTGACAGTTGACAGAAGGCACTAGTTCGAACTTTAGCACAGTATATTGACAGTTGACAGAAGGCACTAGTTCGAACTTTAGCACAGTATATTGACAGTTAACAGAAAGCACTAGTTCGAACTTTAGCACAGTATATTGACAGTTGACAGAAGGCACTAGTTGTAACTTTAGCACAGTATATTGACAGCTGACAAAAGGCACTTATTGTAACTTTAGCACTGAAGTTTACAGTAACTATTTCGTTCGTCCATTTACGAAACCAGTTTGGACACTGTAGCCAATTTTGTAGAATAATTGATCCAAATTAATTAAACCTAATCGTCACTAAACAGGTTGTTGTCAATTAAATGAAAGATCCATGGACGACGCCTATGTAAAGTTATATATTTCAATAAGGGTCAAAACTTGCTTCGCTTGTACCATAATCACGTCCTAACGTTAACCGTATCAAGGTTTTAATGACTGCGGTCAAGGTCAACTTATGATTTTTGCCAAACTGTTTTAACCTAAAATTCGTAAATTCTATTAGGTAATATTGATAATTTAAAATTAAATTGCAACAATTCAAAAATATGATATTGTTAAACATTACTATAACTACCGAATTTACTTAATCACAATTTTCTATTGTTGGAGCTGATTCTAAATCCAACACTCACACGCATTACATCCTCCTCAGGAGGCTGGCTGAAAGACTTACATTTGCAACACTATGGGTCGTGAACACTTGAGGAAGGTGACGGAATGGTTATAAGACCTACATATTTCGCCGTTGGCCGGGTCAAGATTCTTACAGTAAGATAAACCGCTCTCAATCTTCATATAGGGTATATTTTTACGAAATGATAGGTTTTTTTAAACATTAAAACCAGATCCCATGCACCATAATAGGAAAATATGGACATAGGAACTGGTATGCATCGCATCTCTTTATTCCGTGTTATTTTTAATCCTAGTTTTTTGTTATTTTTAAAATCGTCATTCCGATACAAAAGATGCAAAAAAGATGCACACGCGATTAGTTTCTACCGCGTTATTTAATTTTTAATAAGTTAGGTTCTTTAGTTTTTTTCTTGTTTTTTTTATAGGCGTTTATTTATATTCCCATAGACAATATATGCAACCAGGATTGCATATTCCTGACTAGGGTGTACCGCGATAATTCATTAATTTTTTTTTTTAAGTATCTTTTTTAATTAATTGTTATGACCGGACGCGATAATCAAAATTTGTATACTGTAGGTCGATATGTTAGGTCGCATAACCACGGGGGTTGAATCGGTAATAAAAATATGGTGGCATCCTTCATTCCGGTAGCTAACTAATGGTGGGACCGACCTATACACATACACACACACACACACACACACACAACACACACTCTAATAAGAGTGGGTCTTTCAGCTGGTACACACAAGACTGAAATAATACAACTTTCACAATCTGGTCTTTGTGTTTTATTTATTAGACTTAAGTTAGACGTAAGATAAATTTATATTTTAAAATTATTGTACAGCAGTGATAGATTGTATAATATTTATAATGTTGTAAACTTTAAAATATTGTAAATGAAATTGAAAAATAAATGTCTTTTTAAATTGTAACCAGACTGGTCTTTGTGTTTTATTTATTAGTCTTAAATTAGACGTAAGTAAATTTTTTTTTTTAAATGAATGTACTGCAGTGATAGAATGTATAATATTTATAATAATGTAAACTTTAAAATAATGTAAATGCAATAGAAAAATATAAATGTTGTTTTAAATTGTAACCAGACATATTTCTGAAAAGTTCATTCTGGCATTTCATGCCAAAATATTAATTTGGTAAGCATCTATGGTGTTGCTTGTATGAAAAAAAAAATCAAATTTACAAAATTATTCTTATACGTAGCAAACTATAAATTGCAGAAATAGACAAATGATTACGGGGTAAATCTTAAACCCTTCAAATTGTAGACTATACCAATCGTTGTATAGAAGTTACCACAGCTGGCTTGGTCTTCTACTCTGACGTCAAATTTGTTGCGTTCAGTTGGAATGCTGTTTTTTTCTGCAAAATTAACTTTAGTATAAAACAGAATTTGTTTAACTTGGTAATTGTATAAGACATTCTTAGACTTTAAATACTACGGTCGGGAAAAAAAGATGATCAACACTACACAAACAGAAAGTGTAGATCCAGTTAAAAGGCCTCGGGATTGCTACACCCGTACTCATTATGAGTCCTTGAGAGAGACCTCTGAAAGAAGGTGATCGAACCCGACATAGAAAATGGAGAACATATAACTAGACTCCCTGTACATTGCTATGTACACACATACATGTCTGGCAATAATATTGAGGCCTCAGCATTTGATACTATTGTGGGGCCATGTAAAGTACATAATACATTAATAGTTTTATGTAAACATTTGTTGAATTTTTATACACCATATTTTTTACACATCCATATAGGAAATTAAATTATGAGGCCTATTTTCAGGACAAACTAAAAATTATGTTCCACCGTATTTGTCGAAAAAAATTTATATGTTTTGTCATCCCTCATGCCTGTTTTAAACAAACGTCAACTTTTAGAGATATTAGCGGTGTTTTGATTTAGTATATGATGGAACTGGCACCCTCTCCTCCTCTTTATCTTTCACCCTCTCATACGTTGTATCAACAGTCTTTGTACATCCCCAAAGTTCTACTCTATACTTCCAAGTTGGTTTGATAATCGTTTTATAAAGTAATCGCTTGTTGTAGAGGTTCAATTGCGATTTTCTACAAATTACAAGCATTGACATACTTCTAAACGTTGAATCCGTTCTTAATTTTTTTCAAGTGGTGTTTACATGTAAGGCGTTAACAAGGTGCATTCCTAGATATTTAACAGTATCACGTTGTGGTATTTGTTTATATTTTGTAATATTGGCAAATGTAATATTGGTTGATTTTATTCATTGGGGTCCATTACAATACCTGATTAAGAGATCTTTGAAGATCTTTATTTACCTGCGCCTGAGAATCACTAAAACCTTTTGAATGATCGACATTTTGATAGCTCTTCTTACAACGATTTTTCACAAATTGTACGTTCAATTTCTTTAGACATATTCGTATTTAGGTGAAATTTCTTTTGTCAATTTCTTAAAAAAACACTAAAGAAATAATGAAAACAAACTGAATAATATTTACATACACACACTTTGTGGGTTTAACAAAATTAATGTGAAAACAATATTTATAAAAACCAAAATTTTCCAAAATGGTCGCTAAATATTGTTTTTACCAAACATATGTTTTATGTTGTTTCGGTTAGAACAAGTTACGTTATGAGTTTTTGTCTTAGACCATGTCTCCTAAACCCAAATGTTTAGAAACTTGACAATTAAAATGACTGTACTGTAGATCAAAAACAGTTTTTAAAGAGATATTACAATTTAAAAATGATATCTTATACACATAACTAAGTACTAACTTTACATAACTATGTAAACGAGGCTATGGGTTAAAGGCGTGACTCTTCAAGAAATCTATATTTGCAAAGGGATAATGGAAATGTTACTACTGATCCATTAATAATAGTTAATGAGTTTAATTCTTGTTATTTTTATTTCAGTAAATGTTATTAGGACACAATTTCTAACAAATTGTTATACATTTTCAATGTACGATAGTCATTTTAAGGACCATGAAACGAAGAATTCCTTTATTAAACCCCAGTAACACCGGACGAATTAAGAAAACGATCCGTGGTCTAAAAACAGGGAAATCTCTAGGAATTGATTGTGTAAGTGCAACTTTGCTCACGGCTTTCAACATTCTTATAACGGATGTCGCATCATTTTTAATAAACCTAACTTTCGTGACTGGCGTGTTTCCTGATAAGACTAAAAGAGGCCCTCGTTGTACCAATTTTCAAAAAAAAGGTGACAGGAAAGTTTTTGCAAACTATAGACATATTTCTCTGATGTCTGCGTTCTCAAAGGTTTTTAAAAAAGTGATAAAGTTTAATTATAATTTTATTTGAGAAAAAAATATTTTTCAGTAATATTTTTTTCGGTTTAGAGAGGGTTTTAGCATTAAAGAAGCTCTCTTAAAATTAAGTTCCTATATTTATGGTTTAAATAGTAGTAAATGTATAAATGGAATCTCTCTCGATATAAAAAAAGCTTTCAACATGGTAGATCATGAAATATTTCTTTTTAAATTAAATAAATGTGGAATAAGGGGTAATGTTAATAATTGGTTTAGAAGTATCTAACTGATCGTTTACAGGTACTTAGGATCAGAGGATGTATGAGCAATCTGTCAACGTTAAATATGGTGTCCCTCAGGGATATGTATTGGGACCACTTAAATTTCTAATGTATATAAATAGTTTATGTAATGCAAGTCTTCGTGGTAAAATAAACTCCTTCGCAGGTGATACAACCACATATTACCTGGTGGAGTCCTGGGAATATGTGCGAGATGATAGGGCATAAAATTTAAGTACATTACAAGTTTGGTTTTCTAAACATTACATGATAATAAATACTGCATTCTGAGCCCTTTGCTATTTACACTTTTTATTAATGACTAAAAATCCCTCAAGGTGATCAATCACAAGGTGATTTGGGAGAGGGTAATTTCGGCGGTACCCGGGTAAATATACTGTTGTACACATATGATATTGCTATCGTATCTCCTACAGCGGCGGGCTTACAGCTGATGTTACGAAATTAGGAAGTTTACAGTGGAAGATGGATTCTCCAGGTTAACTTGAGGAAATCTAAAATAATGGTTTTTAGAAGGGGGGGGTAAACTCGAAGCTAATGCTATATAAGGGGTAGACCGAGTACAGGGTAATGAATAAGTACAAATATTTTGGTGTTATCCTCACAACATCAATATCTTGGGAAACTCACTTTTCGTGAGTTAGAACGACAAAAATAGTTATAAATTCTGTATGGGGCAATTTGTTAAAAAAATAAACACACTCCTCTAAGCATAAGTATACTAGTTTTAATGCGATAGTGAAAGCAATAATGTGCTATTATAGCTCGCAAGTCTATAAAAACAGAGATGAGATTTAAAAATATTGTATCAAAAGATTATTCCTGGTGCCTCAGAATACACCTTTGTGAAATTTACAGGAGAACGAAACTGTGTTTCATTTTGTGGCTAGGTGCCTGGTATTACATTTTAGAAAATCTTTAATGGAAGAGATTGCCTGACCTTAGGGGGAGGGGGGTTGTGAAAATTTAAGGGGGAGTTGATCCAGGAATTTTCAAACATTTAAGTTTGAATAGGCATACATATTTCGTTTTTATAATTTGTTATTATTACTAGTTTGTGGTTTTATTTTTTTATTTTCCAAGCATGTGTAACATATGTAAGCATGCTTGTATTTTTATGTATGTGCATGTGTAGGGGTGAATTAAGGTATGCATAATTTTATGTATGTAGGAATGTAAGGGAGGAAAGGCAAAAATAAAGCAAAAAATAGAGGAATGGATGATGCTCTCTTTTGTTTGTTTGTGTTTAGACTAGAGTGGTAGAATAAAGACACAATGTTGCTTTTCATACCACAGGCAATTTATATATTAGTAGGGCCAACCAAACAGACAGTCTATGACCATTGTTTATATTGCTAGGTTTAAGTATATACGTTCTTATAGTGATAGGTTTAAGTATATTGAAGAATTATTATATTTGTTAGAAATCTATTTGTTAAAAACTAAATATTATTTGTTGTATTTTGTGTAGAAAATAATTAGTTTTCTTTTATATTATGAAGTTAGAAGGATCTTAGTTTGTTCTCCATATTACTATTGTTTTCTAATAAAGCACTTTTATTATTATTTATCTAGGGATCAAGACTTATACAAGGACCTTTTCCGAAAGAAAATTCATCCAGTGATAATGAGTATATTTATAAAGATCCAAGAAAAAAAGTTACAAAATAACAGATTTTCAATATCCTACATGTTAGAACAAACAGCCCCAGTTTTATGAGTAGAAAAAGTTAAAACACTCCCATAGAATACGCGTCGCTTACAAAGAATAGAATCACTGATTTTATTAATTAAATGAAAAATAATTATATATAAATAAGTAATAAGGGATAATTTAATAGAAATTCAACCAGGAATCTGGGTAAAGTAGTTAAAAATTCCAGATAAAAAATAACGAAGTAATTAAAATGGGAAGTTTGGCAGAACGTTTGGGGAAATTCACAGAGCTACTAAATCCCATTCATGAAGGTAGTATAATAAAATAAATAAATAAATTATTATCAGGAAAATAATAACATAAATTCGCCAAATACATTTTTTAGAAGATTCAGTGAGACATTTCAGATCAGACGTTTTCTAATAACTTCTATTGTTGAAATGTTTTGAAGGAGACGCTTAATTAATAATTTAACAAATGTTGAAAACTTACATGTTAAAATACTTCGTATACTCGCAGAGTAGTTAAACGTAAAATTGAAAAACCATAACTAAAACGTGTCCTCTTATAAGGGCAGAAAACTAGGATTGAATGCAAGTATAAGGTAAATTGTTAATTCTAATAGAACATTAAAATATTATTAAAGAAGAGAGAGAGAGAGAAAGAGCAGTACTAAGACCAGACAAAGGCATGAAAGAATGAATACTAAGAATCATCTCCCAACAAAATCAGTGAGGGAAATCTATTCCAGAATCCTGAAACATCCTTTGAGCTGAACAAGGAAGAAGGCACAAAAATACCGATATCCGCAGGAGCACTAGGAAAGAAGAATCTTCAAAAAACATCTAAGGTACCTTTTTATCGAAGAACTCTAATTTGGTAATGAAAATAATAATAAATTTAAATTCGTTTGAATGAATTTCATTTCAATAAAATAAAATTATATTGCTCAAATAATAAACTTAATTCTAAATATAAACCGATATTACAATGGTCATAATCTTTTTCAATTCAATAATTAATTAATTAATAATATTGAAAATATAGCTTATAAAATTAATAAATTGTATAAATAAGGAATTATACACTGTATCAAAGGTCTCTTAATAATGCAAATTTGGCAGAGTCAAGTATCGAAATGTATAAAAAAATAAAGAACAAATCACTGATACACAAGTTACTGGAGCACACCATCAACGTCAGTCTCTTATAAACCTATTGTGTCGAGTGTTTTATATCTATTAATTGAATCTTGCATTTTTTAAAAATGTTATATGACAAAATCCAAATTTTATAAAAGTAAAAACACATTTCCATAGCAACAAAGGTTATTAACAATTAAGGAAAAGTAAATGGAATCCTTTGTAAACTCTAATATTACTTAAAAATATGAATACATTTCAATAAACTATTCGGAAACTTCAATATATACGATAATATATAAAAGTTATCATTAGAAATATGTAATAATAGCTGCTGGCCCCAGTTTACAACCAACAAACCATGTTAAAAAATTTATAGCTCTAGGCTTTTCGGATCCAGAGATTTTCGTAGATTGGTTACGACTTACAAACAGACAGACGGACTTGCACGTGAGTTTTTTACATATTTGGAACCCGCCCCCTCTATTGAATAAGGAAATAGCTTTTGAAAATGGAATAATCCAATATGCGTTAGCCGAAAATAAGGGTGATGGCAGTGTGACTTCAAATTAGACTTACTTTTTATTTGTAAAATGTAGGCTATACAAATCATTATAGTTATCTAAGATATCGAATTTTTGAGTTTTTATCTTTCGTAAACTTTACCTATTAAAGGTTTGATTTACTTTTGTATTTAGTTGTGTGAGAATATTTACTATTTATACATGTAAAGTTTATTTGTCTGGACTTGCAAAAATATCCATAAATTTACAAAGTGGGTATTACAAAACTTATTCCAATAATTCGAACGGATATTACTATTTTTTATAACCGAATTTGAAAAGCCTCAGTTTCGTTTAAAAACATCCTTAGATAGACAGCTGGATCCTTGTCTAGATCCTTTTACTCTGAGGAGGTGTTTGTGCACTGTATCCCAAGCCCTAGACAAGATAGTTGTGTTCTCTTTCGAAATTGAATTGATTATACTATTGTAATTATACTTAAATATGGTTTTATTGTGTCCATTAGCATCAATTTTCATATTTTGTTGGTTTTTTTCTTGCAAATTGATTATTAGAATTATTTTGTGAAATGTTGTTTTGTATTTTGTCTAGTATGTATTGACTGACTATTGGACAGTTTTTGTTGATTTATTTGTCGATTACTTTTGTAGTATTTGAAATTGACTACTGCCATAAAAATAAATAAATTAAACGTGGTAAAACGTAACGCTGACGTTTTCCATAAATTGACCCTCCACTCGATTTGTTTTCTACCTTGGAGATGAGTGAAATTTGATAAAAATTGTCCAACAATATATGTGAAATAATTGCGAACACATGTACAGCCAATTCGAATGAATATATTTTTAACCTTAAAAGACACAGAACTGTCTTATCAAGGACTTTCTCTTTATATTTATTTACAGCGTGAGAAAGTAAAAGGAAACGTCAAATGGATAAAATTTATATACATTTAGTTGTAGTGAAAGTGATTAAATATAAGGATAAGACAGATATCAGTACCACGAAGTTAAATTGAAACATCATCTGGACATCTTTCTTCCATCCATTTATTACTTACAATAAAGTAACACTATTTCTAAAAACCTATTAACAATAATCACAACAAATCAAGTTTAGAAATGTCATGATTTGAAACGGCGATACAGGCATATGTACATTTTGTAAAAACTTGTTCCCGAACCTGGAATCAATCAAATTAGGACTGAATATTAAAAATATAAACATTGCTAAAAATATTAAAATGTATCATAAACAATGGTGCTTAGATGTAGGTGTACAATGTGTTCGAGTGTAGATCGAAACATATGTTTTTTTTCTAATAACACGTGTTCTTATAATAATAATATATAACAGCTGATTTAGTTTATCTATTTCACGGTGGTAATTAATACTTGGAAATGTAACCTTTGAGCGACGTAAGTGGATCCTGAAGCAATACTGTAAGTTTGAGAACATTGAAACCGATCCTAGTCAGTGAGAGACAAAAATTAGAAACAGAACCAACATCAAGACAAAACATTTTGAAAAATTGAGACAACTTCTTTACACAAAAGAAATAAATGTGGTCAACGAGTCACTGTAACTAGCAAGGATAATGTACTGTTGGTCGGTGAAATTTGTATGAATACCCCCAAGTAATTCGAAGTAAAAGCATGGTATGTACTTGACATAGGTAAGAAACTAAACGCTAAAATATTTACTTGCCCGAGGAGGGCACTGGATATAGCTTTAATTGGAAATGAAAATGGTATTTCAAGGACCCCAATGACCTAACTTAAAATGCCAGACTTAATTTTCCAGGTAAGAAAAAAATTGTGATTGGTGGACCGACTATCATGTTGAAATGACAAGTTTGCTTCGAAGAATGTTTTCAAAAAGTGTTGCCCTGCATGCTTCCCTCAATCAGTGTTATTGTCAAACATTATATCATTCTAGATTAATTGATTAATTCCAAATACGAACTGGGAGGAATGTGAAAGTCAATTTTATTTGACAGAGTGCAGTGTGATACAGATATCAAAGTAGAACCTTTCCAGTCATCAGCATCGAAGTATAGAATTGGTTGGAATTGTTTGTCACTCCGTACTAAGACTGCCCACTTATCATTGTGATTAAAACCCGATTGAGTTAGTTTAGACAAAAACAAAGAACAATGTGTCTTATAAGATTAATGAAGTGAAAGTGCTTTTCACCATGAACAACACAACAAGCAAAGACTGGCAGAGTTTTGTTAACAATGTGAAAAGTCAATGGAGGCTGACATTTGTAAAATAAACGATGTTGTCGATTACAGACAACAACAAAGTTATTATCAATACCAATAGTGGCAGTAGACATCCACAGCTGATAATTTTATCTCCGTTATTATTTATAAAATTCCTTGATATAAACAACGGGTGAGGAATAAATCTCTTTTCACTTAACGATTGCAGACAACAACAAAGTTATTATCAATACCAATAGTGGCAATAGACATCCACAGCTGATAATTTTATCTCCGTTATTATTTATAAAATTCCTTGATATAAACAACGGGTGAGGAATAAATCTCTTTTCACTTAACGATTACAGACAACAACAAAGTTATTATCAATACCAATAGTGGCAGTAGATATCCACAGCTGATAATTTTATCTCCGTTATTATTTATAAAATTCCTTGATATAAACAACGGGTGATGAATAAATCTCTTTTCACTTAACGATTACAGACAACAACAAAGTTATTATCAATACCAATAGTGGCAGTAGATATCCACAGCTGATAATTTTATCTCCGTTATTATTTATAAAATTCCTTGATATAAACAACGGGTGAGGAATAAATCTCTTTTCACTTAACGATTGCAGACAACAACAAAGTTATTATCAATACCAATAGTGGCAATAGACATCCACAGCTGATAATTTTATCTCCGTTATTATTTATAAAATTCCTTGATATAAACAACGGGTGAGGAATAAATCTCTTTTCACTTAACGATTACAGACAACAACAAAGTTATTATCAATACCAATAGTGGCAGTAGATATCCACAGCTGATAATTTTATCTCCGTTATTATTTATAAAATTCCTTGATATAAACAACGGGTGATGAATAAATCTCTTTTCACTTAACGATTACAGACAACAACAAAGTTATTATCAATACCAATAGTGGCAGTAGATATCCACAGCTGATAATTTTATCTCCGTTATTATTTATAAAATTCCTTGATATAAACAACGGGTGAGGAATAAATCTCTTTTCACTTAACGATTGCAGACAACAACAAAGTTATTATCAATACCAATAGTGGCAATAGACATCCACAGCTGATAATTTTATCTCCGTTATTATTTATAAAATTCCTTGATATAAACAACGGGTGAGGAATAAATCTCTTTTCACTTAACGATTGCAGACAACAACAAAGTTATTATCAATACCAATAGTGGCAATAGACATCCACAGCTGATAATTTTATCTCCGTTATTATTTATAAAATTCCTTGATATAAACAACGGGCGATGAATAAATCTCTTTTCACTTAACGATTACAGCACAGAAAATACACAAAAATAGTTTAAATAACTTACTATGAACACGTGGTTCCAAGCAACATCAAGACTGTGTTCCAAATGTATTCTGTGATGTTTATCTTCAAATTATTAATCCTGTGGGATCATTATCATTGTAATGAACACAATAAAAGGGAAGACAATAGAGAAGGAACGTAAAGTCAGCAATGGATTGACTAAGTTTGTATAGACAACTATTAATTCACCTTCCTTTTTTTTGTTACTTACGAAGTTTGGTAATCGAACAAAATTTTTGATAGCCGTTTTAAAACTGGTCTTAACCAGTTGTCAACTGTACGTAAGGATACAACTGTACAATTGTGTAGCTACAAAAATTAGTTTAGGGACATGAAATTTGGTATTGGGGACTATAGAGTGATTAGAACCCTATTGCAATTCAAACTAATTATAAATGTCAAATTGCGACTATTTTAAACAGTCGTATGTTCATATATCATTTGTTATTATACCAAGATCACGCTAAATTAAATAAAAATATATATGTTTCAATTCTGGATGTAACTATATCGACCCCACGTCTCTAAGACAATGTGATATTGGTAGAGTTATGTGACCCTGTAAGGTCGAATCACCGACACGAGCGTAGTGAGTGGAGACTCTTTCACAGCTTTGAGGGCCACCACTGCAGAGGCAGTGACTTTTTAACGAGACTTTTTAACCTGACATTTAAAATCATCACAAGTATATAACAATATATAGGATTTTAATTCTCCTACCACTACTGGGCCATTAGTCAGTTTCTGATCCTGTAACCATCATCAGGGTTCAACTGCGTCATGGTTTGATCCTTTTACTGTGAGGATAATTAATTTAAAATGACAACAAATGCTATAAGAGAGCTAGAACTAGCTATCAATATTTAAATAGTATGTAAATGAATTATTTTATTTTTGCATGGAATTAAAATTCACAAAAATAAATATCAATTGTTCTCAAGAGAAATTTTTAAATAACTTTTACAGTTTAAATGTGTATACTAAACAGGCGAATTTTGTTTAAATGATTTTCAATATTTTAGATTTTCTTGAAAATTAAGTAACGAAAGTTTTCAGCCCAATTTAAATGAAAATTAATTCCTTTATATTTTAGTTTGACCTGTGGAAAAATAATATTTTTAATAACTTGAATAGTAATTAGTTAATTTTAAATCAATCAAACTTGCTGTTACTCCTCTATTTGAAAATAGAAATGTATCGATGTGTTGAAGTGAGGAAATATCAAGGTTTACAGTAAATAAACAATACAATTTCAATAGAATCTTTGGATAGAACTTTACTAAGAATAAAACTCAATAACTTGTCCATTTACGTGCTTTCCGTTGGGAAGAGATCCCGTAGGAAATCACAGGATCTAAGCTTACAATCCTTAAAAAAATCAGTTATTTTTATAATAATTATTAAATATAAATGTTTATACACAGGGGCTTAGTATTTGCTTTATTGAAGACATAGAACGATACGATACATATCTTAAGGTCGTAAGATACTCAATAATTATCTTATGGAATTATTACTGCTATACAAGTGTTCAGCAGTACGAGGACGACTTCAATTATACGACACTCTCGGCTTAATCAAATGTTTTGTTAAATTAAAGGAGGCAAATTTGTTTATAATTATTTAGGAAAGCTAACGAATAAAGTTATTTATTGTTAAAAATAGCATATTAACATAAAACATTAATAATTTATCTTTTGAAAATGAACCATAAAGAGATAAATAAACTATTTTTGATTTCCCTCCAAAAAAATAAGGTAATGAAATTTTTTAATTATATTAAATTCATATTTACATGTTCAAGAAGATCGTATAAAACTCATTACTGAATCTTTAATAATTTTTCAATAAAGGTTCATTAAAATGTAACAAATAACATTTGTGGCGTAGGGAATTGCTTCGTAAAAAGTAGATCTGGTATTAAACATGACTTTATGTCAATAATATAAAAATTATTTATTTATCTATATCAGTGGGAGGGGATGTTAGCAACAGGTTTAAGTGTACCGTAAAGTTGTTTAAAATCCAAATAAGTGAAATCGTTAAAAGTAGTGAATAATTGACATTTTATCCTGCGCCGGCAAAATGGTTGATCATATCATGGTTTCTCACTTACAAAGTTGATTAATAGTGTATTACAGATCTATAATATTACTTAAGTTTACCTTGTTAAGGGATGACTTTGTTATTGTATGCCGTGGTGCAGAATGTTGTGCATTCAACAATTAATTGTGTTCTAAATGTCTGTTAATGTTTGGAATAACAAGTTTGGCTTTCGTGACAATAACATAAATCCCATGTTCGATTAATTCCTTTAAAAATTAAACATGCATGTTTACGATACAGACCTATAATATTTGCAGTACTACTTACTGGACCATGCACAGCCACAAATTATAATTGACTGGTTGTTATCTTTTTCTGCTTTTGTAACTCAACAGAATCAGAGTCCAACAGTTTTACTGCGAGAATAATAAATTACAAATTACAACAATTACTACGAGAAAACCAGGACATTACTAATAATTGTTGGCATAAATATGTAAAATAATAAATTTATTTTTGTTTGGAATTAAAACGACTTTATATATAAAAGTCAAAATCCACGAAATATCTGGATCCAAAATACCTAGAGCTATGAATTTTTTAACATAGTTTGGGGTAGGTCTGTAGACGCGTACTAAGAAAGGGATTTGAAAATGTTTTACTCCAAGAGTGTTTTTACCCATAAAACAAGTATCATATCTTTGTTATTTATGCGTCGATTTTGATCAATATTTGTGTGTTGTTGTTATGATTTCGTTATAAAACTATCTCAAATATCCCCAGGTAAAACTGTGGCTAACAGTTAGTTAAAAATTACGTGGATGTTTTCAGTTTACGATTTAAAAAAAAAAAATATTACCAATTTATATATTATTGGAATCAAGTGTGTGATTATTAATTCTGATACATGAAAATATTTTCATATTGACTTTGTCGAGCATGAATAAATTAAAAATATTATTGAAATAGGCTGAACGGTAGAATATTAAGGATAGATATTTTTGTAATTTATTTCTAGAAAACAGGGTGGTTTCAATAGAATATCCTGAAGAAAGATTATCGTCGTTTTGTTTCACAAAATTATGGTTTATCTAAACTATGTAAAGTGAGAAACTGAAAAAGTAATACAGTGTTTTTAAATGTTTTCAAACATGGGGGAGAGGTGGGGGTGACATGTTAGCTATAGGTATAAGTGCTAATTCGACATCGAGAAAATCTAAAAAAAATCATATTTTATTGCAACTGTCCCATATGTATCACATGACAAATCAAGTAAAATGATGTTATTGTCAATATGTTTTAACCTAATATACCAGCATGTGTTATAACATAAAAACTTTGCTGTTAACCATAAATTAACGTATGTACATTTGATTATTATTGTTCATAAAAAAATGTTTAAACGTAAGATTTAGTTATCTAGATACGTCAAATAAAGAAATAAAGAAAGTTCACAAACAAAGTTAATTATTGATAAAAAATGACATCTTGACATAAATCAGTAATTATTTATATGAACCTAAATAATTAAGAGATAAATAAACTATTACTTCCCCTCCCCACCCCATCAATAAACGAAAAAATAAGGATTATTTATATTATTCCATATGCATTTTTTTAAAATTTATTAACTGTAAACTACTCAGTTTCAATATAATATTTGGAATAATTATTTATCAAGAAATGAAATATCAATAATTTAATTTTCCAAAATATTATTCCAATGAATAGATTTTCTCTGTAGGTAGAGTGCTGTAAAAACAACTTGTCCTTAACCTTAATAAAGTTGTATTTAAGTAATAGACTTCCCTTCCCTTTTAAAGTTTTATGGCTACTTTAATAGCTAAATTAAAAGGGGATTTTATTACATAGTTCTGCGATATTAATTGTGTTATTGTTAAGCACAAAACAGTTAAACATTTTAGCAGTATCACATTTCATTTTTATAGCAACAGACCGTACGAGTTTAAGATGAACCAAAACGTCTTCTCTATCTTCTCTAATAGACATTAAAGTCTCCTCCAAAATATAAGGAGGTTCTTGTGACATATCCCTTTAAGGACTATTGAAGAGTGAATTGAGAATATTTATCAGAGTCTGCAATTAAAAATGTCTTGCTGTCAAATTGAAAAAAATAATATTAACCTTAGTGTATTATTTTATAAAGTATTTACATAGAACTTTTGAAATAAACAGTGTCAGAAGGATATTAAATTATTAGGGGAAGTGTTTCTTCTAGTAAATACTGAAATAATAATTGAAAGACAATACTCTATTGTTGTCAAAGCAGAGTGGCGCAGTGGAAGCGTGCTGGGCCCATAACCCAGAGGTCCGTGGATCGAAACCACGCTCTGCTAACATTTTTTTATTCTTTCTTTTTTAAATTTTTAACCACTTGTGTTTTTCTTTTTAATTAACACCACATTTTAAGATATGCAATTTGGATATTTTTAGTTATTTTGCGGGATCCCCTAGAGGTTTGACTATATTAATCAAAATTTATGAATTAAAACAATATACAGACTTCGTAACATTAAATTGTTGGGCTGTTATTATGTTTTCCCGTTTTATTTCCATGAAACCTTTGACTACTCTAACAGGATTCATTACATTTTTAGAAGCAGATTACTACAGTTTAATACTTTATAGAACGATGCTTTGCGTTAAAATAATACCTTAATATCAACCAATAAAAAGAACATTTAATAATTTACGAGACGGGAAATAAAAATGGTAGTTAAATCCTGATGTTATTAAAACTGCAAAATAGCAGTGATAACATTCTTTTCTATTAAAAGTTAACTTTATACTTTCACATATTATACACGAAGCACAAAGAACGTTACATGGTGGATGACGAAATTGTGGTTAAAGAAGAAAAATCCTTTTTGAAGTTTTTGTAATAACTATCTGTGTATAGTGAAGGAAGGATATATTATAAACAAATTTGGTATACAGTCATATTTTGAATATCACACTTAAGGGTTTTTTTTTAAATTTAATTTTTTAAAAATATTTCCGGTAACTCCAAGTTTAAAGGGGAAGTTGTCACTAGGTAAAATAAAATAGCGATTTTCGTCAAATTTTTTAATGATTTTGAGATCAGCTGAAGGCTTTATGGGAAAATTCACTGGTACCCTTGTTGCGAGCTATTCGTTGAAAAGATAAAACTAACCATTTCCACTGTAATCGTTTGAATATATCAATATTGGTTGTAGCTAACTAATTTTTATTTTATCACTCTTTCACAAACCATTGGTATCAAATTTACTTGTCTTTTGATTCAATATAGGTTAAATAGGTATAATAATATTGTTACAAAACGACTCTTTCGTTGGAGGAAGTAAAAGAAAATTTTCAAATGTATACATATTAGTGAAAACAAAACCATTGGTGGCATAAGAATATAAATAATTAATTCCAATCTATGGATGCCTGTCAGATTCAAAATTTTAACAACTTTATTAAATTTCTCCAAAGTAAATCCGGTGCTGAACGGATAATATTTTGTTTGCTATAATTTGTCCCTATAAAATAATGTGTCGTTCCCCCCATTACCATTTAAAAAATGCAAGTTTCACTCTTTGTAATGTTGGTATAACGAGATGATTATAATTATTAATTAATTAAAAGAGATAATAATAACGAAATGACATACGAAATTTTTGATTTAAACCTCTCACATTTTCTGTTGGTTTTGAAAAGTAATTTGTTATTATAAGATTTCATGTTTATTTTTCGTATTTGTTTAAAGGTCAAGCGAAAAGAAATACTGTTTTCTCGTCCGTATGTTGTTAAGTAGGGAAGGCAAACGCATGTACAAATTCCTTTTGAAATTTAGGATTATATATTTTTTGTAACTAGGGTGGACAATATTGAAGAACAAAGTATTTTTAAATTAATTTTTCGTATCCTTTTTTTCTGTTATTTTTTTTAAAGGAGAAAAACATCTGGAAAAGAACAAGAGTTGGTTGAGAGAGACTTGAAAGGAAAGATGAAAGAGATGATTGAATCTAAGACTACATGAAGAAAGCTGTAGATCCAGCTTGGATACCCCGGGATCCCTAAGTGTAGCCCTAAGGGAGTTTAAAGTTTCTGTTTACTATGTCTAAGTATAGGCCTACTACTAATCTATGGTAACGAAAGGGTGATATATTTTGAATCTGAAATCTTAAATCCTTTTATTTAATTCTCAATACATCATACTGAAGATATATTTTGAAGGAGACCGAGGAGAATGTATTCAAAATTAACATAATTAAGAATATCACTGATATAAACTAATTATGTTTCATATTTATTGAGTTTATCAAGAATAAATAATTATTCAAACATAGTTATTTTGTTGACATTATTATATTTATGTATGTTATTTTTATTTTAACGAATAACTCCCGTTGATAATTAAAGTGTGGGTTTCCGTAATGGGATTTAAGTAATTATTTGATTCAGACCTTCTCTTTATCATTGCCAAATTTTGTTCTCATTAGGGAAGTCGATACAAATAAAGTAATTAAATAAAGAAAACGCACAAGGATACTGTTTAATACGCAATTAAAATTATTTTAAAGAAAATTCATCTTCACTGTTTAACTTATTTTGTTTTTATTAAACAAATACACAATTATATACTGATTGTTTGTGAACGAATGATAAATTAAAAAATATAGTTAGCAGAGCTTGGTTTCGATCCACGGACCTCTGGGTTATGGGCCCAGCACGCTTCCACTGCGCCACTCTGCTTAGTTAACAATGAAAAGCTGTTTTCCCATGTCCATTTAATCGTACTATATTGTCTGATGCAACACTTCAAAATAACAAGTTAACCTAACTTACATCCTTCTGATACAGTAGATTTTAGAACTACCTACTAAATAATTAATAAAATTCTTTTTATATTCTCATACATATGTCAGTAAGGAAAGGGTGTAGTGATAAAAAAGCACACTTACGATGTTTTGTGGATAAATTTCTTTATGGTCCTCTGAGATTAAATATCATCTAAAATATATATCTAAAAAATATCTATCTTTTTAAAATCGTTACTATTATAGTCCAAATGGCTGAATTGATTTTTTCTTGATATTTGGTATGCAAGTTTGTTTTTGTGTCTGTGAGTATGCTTGTAAAATATGATTATTGTAACAAATGAAATAATAATAAAAAATAAACAATACAGAATACGTATTCAATTAAAATCAGCTTATTTAATATTAGCATCTTTGGTCCAAATAAAAATAATGGATACTCTATCTTACCAAAAATTAGTACAGTAGAACGTCGATAATTCGGAGGTCAAAAATCCGGACCGTCAATAATCCGGATTCGTCTCTAGCAAGAAATAAAATTGCGTACCTTCTGCCCTTGGCACTAAGCTCTCCTTACTTTAGAGTGGGCGATGGGAGAATGGCGCAAAGTGAGGAGAAGTGAGGAGAAGGGGAGTGGTCGTCGATAGAAAATAATACAATTTAAAAAACTTTTCTCCTCAAATAGTGCGTGCTGGCCGTTTTTTAATGTAATTTCGATAATCCGGATAATTTGATAATCCGGATGGGGTCCGGTCCCAATTAATCCGGATTATCGATCTACTGTAATTTGGAGAAATCGGTGAAAAATTGAAAATTTGTCTTTGATGGCATCGAAGAAAAACAGTTTAGCTTAAACGTCATTTCTATTTTTTTTTAAATTGTTGCATTGGATTTATTTTTAAGTATGTCAAATTATCTTTAAAATAACGTGTCAAAAGACATATAAATGAACGTTGTGAGCAATTGCTAAAACAAAAATAAACCTTGACAGTTGTAAATAAAAACTGAATTTCAATCAATTATGAAGTAGCTTGGATAATTTTTGCAATAATAGGGAAGAGTGAAGGATTTAATGAAGTAAGAGCAAATACTAGTTCTGCTAGGGCCTAAGAGTATAGACGAGCGAAGCGTTTGGAAACTATTATGGAGTGTTATTGTATTAGAAGAGACGATTTTCTTACAATTAACACCCTACACTGGCATGATAAGTTATCTATAATATACAAGACCGTTCAATGTTTCAACGTACCGACTGGACGTCTTCGTAAAGTCGTTCTCGTTAACTCAGAAAACTTTGGCCCAGTTTCTTTGCAGCAAACACAATTTACTATCTAAACAGACATCGAATGCAAATGTTTTAGTTCATAAATTGATTTATCCTTTCTATTGAATCAGAGCTCCAGAATTATGTCTTCCAGTGAAAGAAAGGATAAAGCAATTTAGAATTTAAATCTATTCAGAACTTTAAAATCCTTAACAAAGTTAGTTGCTTAAAGTTTAATAATCATTAACTTTAATAAAAGCAAACCCCCGTTTGTTGTAATATTTAGTAAACCTTGTTTTAGAATAATAAATCATTTTCGTCAATTAATGTTGTCCATATTAACGAATAATAAAGTTAAGTTTTAAATTTGAACGGTTAATTATTTAGAGAAAGTGTAATACATTTATTTAGGATTGTAGAACATAAAGTACTTCAAAGCAGACGAAAACCACATCTCTTCATTTTACCTTCTTGTTTAAAGGCAAAAAACTTCCCAGTCATCGTTGCCTTATAAATAAAAGAATATACAATGAAGACCTCTATACTTCAAATACTCTGATGATATTAGAATCGGAAGAGAACTAGAGTTGGCTAATAGAGATCTGATTCCCGGTCTAAAATATTTGTATACCAAAGTCTATCTAGTAAGACTAAAACCATGAACATATCAGAGTATATCTCGTTTCTTTAATAAACGGACCGATTATTATTAACCACTATTTAGGGTGGTCTAGTTGTGCACAGTTTATGAAATTATGTTTTTAAACCTCGAATTTAGTAATAAAATCCAAAAAACATACGACAATAAATTCTATCACTGACTTTCTCTTGTTAGAAATTCTCGTGAAGATTTAGATGATCTGATTATATTATATTTTATGATCAGGCCGGGTAAGTACCATGATGCCGCTCACCAACTTGTAATTAATACTAGAGATTAAAAATTTTGCTCAGTAGTACACAACTAAACAGCTGATGGATATGATTATTGAAAAACATATAAAAGTCCGTTTAGTATAACGGCAGCCGCTTAAGATTTATGATTTAGAAATTAAAAATATCTAATTGTAATTTTATTGTTCATATATGTGTAAATCAGATAGTTTTCCAATCTTTCTATTTTAAATGTCGCCTATAAACCATTCATGGCCGTAACTTATAATCAATTGTCAGACCAAATAACTACACCCCCCCCCGTAATAACTACCTTCAGTGCCTGCTGTATTTGCACTGTTGGTTATCATACATAGTTGTTGAAAGTTTATACATAAATTTGTTTTAAATAATTACGCCAGTACATTACTTTGTGAGAATAACTCTTCCAAGATGTAGAGTTGAATAAACAATTTAACAGATATCTACACACTAGATTACAAAGAAGAAGTTTGTGCAAATGTTAATATCACTATCTTCAAGGCATAATTAAACTTAAACAGTTAATCGAGTAATGATGCAAAGCCCGAGAGAGAGAAGGAATTAAATTATTTTACAAAATGGATCAGATAAGCTGAAGTATTTTGTTAGACTTTCTTATCGGCAGACATCCACAGCTGATAATTTAATCTCATGACTACTTATATAATTCCACTATATAAAGCTTGATCAATAAGTCTCTGTGGACTTAATGATTACAGTACAGATAACACACAAAATAGTTTAAATAACTTACTATGAACACGTGGTTCCAAGCATCATTGAAAGTTTCTCCATTCTTTACACGACAAAGTGTGTTCGCTATACCTTGGTCTGTATTCTGAACGTATTCTGTGATGTTATCCTTTAAATTATTAATCCTGTGGGGGTCGATTGAAAACACATTGAAGTTTTCATCGCACTCCAATGGCAAAAAAAAGATGGAGATACTGAAGGTCAAATGGTTATAGGAAATAATTCTATAAGCAGATATATCGTTCAAGAACTAGAGTTGGCTAATAGGATCTGATTCCCGGTTTAAAATATTTGTATACCAAAGTCTATCTAGTAAGACCAAAACCATCAACATATCAGAGTATATCTCGTTTCTGTAGTAAACGGACGGATTATCATTAACCACTATTTAGGGTGGTCTAGTTGTGAACAGTTTATGAAATTATGTTTTTAAACCTCGAATTTAGTAAAAAAAATCTAAAAACATACGAAAATAAATTCTATCACTGATTTCAAAACACATTGAAGTTTTCATCGCACTCCAATGGCAAAAAACGATGGAGATACTGAAGGTCAAATGGTTATAGGAAATAATTCTATAAGCAGATATATCGTTCAAGAATGTAATAGACACATTAGAGTCTTTTAATAAAGATGGATTGTTCAAATTATTAGTATGGTTTAATCGGATAATAGTCATCATTTGTGTTTATAAAAACTAATACATGGAGTTTCATGAGTAAAAAAAACTTCTGTTATCAATAGTGACTTGTCTAATATTTAGATGTTTTCACTTTTACGCTTCTAGATTTATCACTTGATAAAGGAAGTAGAATTATATTCTCGAAACGTCAGGTGTTTGTTTATATATATACAAATGATGGCAAATGTACGATTAAACCATATATAGATATATTATCTGAATGCTTCATCCTGCTGAACTAGGACTTGGCCATTTTGGTCTTGTAGCAATTGCGAATGCAGGAATGATCGCAGTAGGCCTACTGTTCTGTTGGAAGTTGATAGAATCGGCTACCATGTGCTTATTCGGTATTTCAACCCAATCTCTCCGTATTGTAGATGACGGGAATTGTGTGTACACCAGACACGTGAACTGTGACTGTTGACGTACATCTCAACACATGGAAGTATGCCATATCACGTGACATCCAAAGTCTGAAAGTCTAAAAATCATCTGCTACTCGTTTTGTACTGTTACCAAGTTTCAATTCAAACATAACTGTAATTTTGTAAGAGCGTAGTCCTTGGTTTTTAAAAAGCCATATAGAGACACCAATCTGCTGGAATAATGTTCTTACTGTACGGCATGCAGTCCAACATTTTTACCTTTCTCGGTATTGGAATTATTCCTCTGTGTAAATGTAAGACGTCTTGTATAAACATCTCCAAGCTGGGCTGAATGTTATGCAAAGTATTTTATAACTGGAATTTCTCATCAATAGACTACTTATATACTAAAGTTATGTCATCAAATATATAGGCATGCTCCCAATTCCAAAATTAGCATGTAGGGATTTATTTCCCTAGTCTGTTTGCATATTTCATCCAGTATACGTATATCACTCAACAAAAGAGAAAGAGATATTTTGTAACCTTCAATAAGGTATCAATAGCGACGCTAAGTTTTTTGTCCACGCTCTCACAAAATATTGAACAGGATCTCTACTAAAACGTTGAATAAGGGCGGTGAAAATTTTCCAGAAATTTGCATAATACCGTAATTCAAATATTATTATATTTCGTTGTTGTGGACTGCCACAGGGGTCTAACGCGACCATATCATGCCACTGTTCAGAATACACCCAATGATGCTACAATTTACTTAAAAAAACTGTATTTTCTACTGAGTAAGCAAAAGATCTAACTAAATCAAAATTTAATTGTTCTTAAAATATTTTGTACATTACTGGGACTTTAAATTGTTAAAACATAATATAGTAAATGTTCTCTCGTGTACAAAGATGTCTATATTAATTGCTGCTGAATTTTTAATTGAAGGCTGTATCAATAAGGCTCTACGCTTGCAAAACGTAAAATAAAAATGCATATAACAAATCTGAACTCAATATCTTATCTATTTTGAATGTTTTTTGTAAAAAAAAAAAAAAAAAAAAAAAAAAAAAATGAGGATAGATGAGTAACCTAACCTTTTTGGAGATATGTTTAGAAGAAACGTTATTTTTATTTTGACCCAAGGAATCACCCCCAGAATTTTAGGAACATAACTAAGCTATAATGTATTTGTTTGCTTACATCAATAAAACATTAAAACTAATCTCAGGAAGGCTAACCATTAATTTGTACCTAATTAAAAAAAACTCACATTCTCGCGTGGTGTTCCAGAGTTTCGGTTACTTTCAGACTTGAAATACTATAGTCACTTCACTATCATTAAAACAGTTCGAATTTAGACTGCTCTACTATTTAAAAAAAAAAAGTTGTTGTTAAGGATTTCAATCGTTTCAACGCACGTGTTGGTTATTTTCATTTCCCATATCTTATATTCTTCCACTATCTGATTATTCGATCACTTGTTATTTTGAATGTTATTTGTGACTTTTTGTATTTATTCTCCTTCCGATAGAATGGCAGTACCATCTGCGATATGACGTGTTCTACATGTGTGTATACACACGTATACGAGAGGTGTAGCAGGACCTAGGATGCAACCCTGTGGGAAAACTGCTCTATTACCTTTAACTAGGAAACTAGGAAACTAGGAGAACTCTTGTATCTGTCTGACTCTCATAAACTGTATGTTGAAAATATTCAATTCAGTAGGTCTACACATGGTTTTACCAATATTACTTTAATTTATAAAACAAACCCTTGTACATCAAATTATCAAAAATCTGTAGAACATCCGAGAAATTTGCAGACATACTAATTTTCCTCTACTGTCTTTTATCAGTTATTGAATGTACGTGAACATTGTTGAGTGGTTATTTGAATCCAAATTGATAGTTTGGGTAATCCCAAACTAATGCTAATGCTTTTAGAAATATTTGTAACAGAGATACGAGTCTATATGGTTCACAACTTCATTGGAGCGTTACTTTATTTGGGGTTCATTCATCAGGTTGGCCGCCACGATCATTCTCTTTCTTGTTAACTCATTGATTGACAAGGTTGAAACCGGACGTTTTCCTTGGATTAAGATTGGTTTTGATTTATTCTACATCAATAGTAGGTTTCAAGGGTATTATTAGGTTTTACTTTTAAAGATTATCAGCAGCTCTACATAAGGTGATAGTGTCATCTTCATTAGGCTTAAGTCTTTACTGCGGCTTATCAGTAAAGTTCTTTGCTATCTGGCTATCATCTCTTGTCCAGGTTTCATTTTCCATTTTTATGAAGTTAGATTCTATGAGATTTTCTGAATAGTGGCATTGTAAAAGAAAACAATTTAGGTTTGAAATAAATATAGACTTTCTTTGTCATTCTTCTATAATATGTTATTGTCAATGAATTGGTAATATACGAAGAGTATGAGAAATCAAATTATAAAGATTTGAAGTCGGTAATAAATAAATTAATTAGTATAACAACTTAAAGCCTAAGTAATAAAATATGTTTGTATATTTATATTGCATAACATTTAATATCAAAATAAGACATAACATTTAATATCAAAGGAGACAAAGCAACATTTCTTAGAAATAGCTCTACTCAATAAATGTATTTTATTAGAAGTTGTAGTCATATCAATGTGTTTATTAATAAAATTATTAAATCCTTTGTAGTCAAGAATTTATCTATCATTTTACAGATGGATGAAATTACATTTAATTTATTTCGTAGAAAGGACTTTCCTCCAGTTTAACTGTCAACGAAAATATTTATCTTCATCATATGAAATATTAAGCCTTACGATATAAACTTGCGATGTTTAATACTTCTGTAAAGTCAGGATACTTTTATTCCCTAATTTCCTTCGGGATTTCTCCCCAATAGAAAGGGAGGAAGTGGTCGAGATATATTAGAACTCTTTTCTTATATCAGAGGAGATAAATATATTTTTAATAAAAATAGAATATGCATTACTTTAAGTTCGTGGCAGTTGTCAATTTAAATAAATAAACGAATAAAAAATAAACGAATTTATTAAAAATTAACTAAATAAATTGTGAGTCTAATATGAGACTAAAATATAATTATTTCCCGAAGTGAATTTGGTTGTAAATTTTGAATATCATTCACATTTTTTGAATATCCTCAATAAAATTATTTTACATAAAATAATCAAGCAGATGATATTGCATAATATTTCTCCATCAACCTTATTAATGGAAGACTTCAACTGAAAGATAACTTCATTTATTCTCTAAGTAAATTGTCAGGTTGTTCCATTTATTACCTGTCATGTACAAAGAGAAAATTGTTAAAATAACAAGGGTAAAGTTTCTATTGATTTTCTTTGTCGCCAGATACTTGCTTTACACAGACACTGTTCTTTCAAATATTTGACACACTTTATTAACAAACGACTTCTAGACAATGAAATAAAATAATTACGTAAAGATAATATTCCATCTAATAGATAATAATAAGACATTAATTTCAGTCCATTAGCACGATTCGTTTAACTCTCTCGCTTGATATTCATCGTGGCGGCAACTATAAGATGAAATGCTTCCATCATAATCCATTGACTGTCCTAAGCTTGTTTTATTTAAATTATGTTGAATCTATTTTAACATGTGTAAGTAACTAAAAAACTGAGCAATTTTGGTTATCAATTCAATTACTTTTTTAACAGCGTAATAACGTCCGACGGTAAAAATCCAGAAACATTAAAGCCATGATAAATTTAAGAATATTTCTTTAGTAGATGTGAAAGAAAATGCAAGAAGAAATCACCATCAATAATTTATTGTGAAATCTAAAAACCAAGGTAGGAAAATATGAAATCATAAAATGTCTCACAAACCAATAGGAATATGTAGAACCTGTTCATATAGGTAGGAAATTAAAATATGAACCTTACCATGAAAACTGAATCATTGAATCGACGTCTTACTAAAATATGCCTAATTATTAAATTTGATTACAATCTATCCACCGTTTAAGATGTTAAGGATTTGGACGTCGATACGCGAGAGAGATTTTGAACTCAGAGATTTTAAAAACTGATTTTATATTGCCATCTTCTCTTGTATGCAAGAGACATTCCCCAAGATGTTTTTACCGTTTATGGTACTTTCAGACCTAAAATGTATGAAAACTGAAGTTACTATAGACCAACATTCAAGATGACTTCAAAAATCAATAGACAATGTTGGTGTTTGAATGGAGAAGTGAAGATTCAAAATAAATGAATCTAAGTCGACAAATAAATCCCCTTCCACTTATGATGAACATTCATCTAGTGACTGTTGTCAAAACAGCTGGTCAAGACTCGAGATGACAAACATCATTGGTATGAGAATATTAAGGACAAGGAGATTGAACTGAACTTGAAATTAAGGAAAAACAATTGGTTACTTGGACGAAAGTCTCAGCTAAATCTGCACAATAAACTGCAAATATTAAAACCTACTTGGATTTTCGGAATACAGTTGTGCGCCTGTGGGAAAAAGACAAATCATTAAAGTCAAACAAAGATTCCAGAATAAGATTTTGCGGAAGATTGTAAATGCACAGTGGTATTATCCGCAATGATAATCTTCATTGTCATCTTAATATGAACACGGTTGAAGAGGAGATTAGAATGTTTGCAGGCAGACATAAATGCAGACAACTGCAATGTAAGAATAATAAGATGCTTCATTTGTTTTCCAACACTGAAGTGAGTGCGTTGCTTAAAGCGGAAGAAGCCTCTGGAATTGTGATTTCAAGTGAACAGAGAGTTTAACATTTTATGAGTTATATAATATTTTAGTTATGATTAACTATCATTGGATGGTTCTCCAGATGTTTGTGACACTAATATGAAATGTGTATTACTAAATGGGCTATGTTAAGCGTAGTTGTAATAATAACAACAAAATACATGACAGACATCAAATCTCTCTGTTTTGAACTCACAGATTTTAAAAACTGATTTCATTTTAATATCACCTAACTTGACACACATTATGAATGTTACACAGGTTACAACCTGTTTTCGATGTTTTTTTTCTCGAGAGGTATTTATTAAATTAATTAATGCAACAAGCTGTTTTGATAAAAATTACATAAATTCTTCTAGTATAGAACTTTTATCCTGTATAATTATTAAAATACTCAATAAAGCATGTCAACATAGGATGAAAATGTTAGTCTATATTTATCACCCTCCATGTATTATATTGTAATAAACATTGGGTGTTGTTATGGCAGTCATTATTGCTCACTTTGCAGCCAATAAAATGACACATAATAGGCACTTTTTGGTGCTAAGACGAAGCCTATTTAACAGACCGCGTGGGAAGTTAGGCGATAGTCAGTGAAACACTACTCACAGTTAGTCGACAGAAAAATGGTCCTACTGTGATTGACTAATATTACGGCCTCTCGGAAAACTTCGAACAAAAATGATCTTGTAGTAGTTAAGGGGCAAACACTATTCAATTGAAATTTGTTTTGAAATATTATTTGTGTTGTATCAAATACAACTAGAAATTATTCTGATTATGAATGTACTGTTGATTTGACGAAAAAATTAATATGTTGGCGCTAGGCCCAATTTAAAATGTCAAATATTATGTCCCTCCCCCTCTAACTTGAACATGATCTTCAAATCTGAAAAAATAAAAAAAAAAATTGGATTTGAAATTAAATTCCAGTGTGAAATCATATATTGTAGTTTTTGTATAATGCATACAACTTAATTTAACCATATATTGCGAAATACGTAGCGTATAAGTTTAAAATTTTTTTTGTGAGATGTGAGACAAACCATTTAATAGTCCTTAAAAGATGGATTGCATTTTCATTGATTTCTCTTTATTAAGGTCCGTATGTAAAACCAAGTACCCTTATAATTTCACGTGCTTGTCTGTCTGTAAAATTTAAACTGCCTTTAAAGGAATAAAACTTTAAAAAAACAACTATATACCTACGGACCCTAAGTCTTGTGGTTTTAACAAACTATTGGCGCTCTTAACAACTCTTAATAAGTAACATTAATTAAGCCTTTATTGTTACTTAGAAATTACACAGTTTGATCTTTAAAATGCTATATACAATTTTTATGTTATCCTTTTTTTGAAAATCATAAAAAACACCCTGGTGTCTGGGCCAATCATGTGAATAAGAGGTAAACTCTGACGGTATTAACTGTTGACAAAATATCTGAGATCAAAAGACGTCATTTGAAACGTTTTTTTTAAAACTTAGACACGATACAAAAATATTTTATAAGCAAGTATACAAGATTTGGACTCGCTGTTTAAATCCATTCCAAAATATATTTACAGATGCCAAATGAAGCAATGTCGGCCAAATGTGTTTGGAAAGGTTTTTTTTTTGATTTCTTGAATCTATCTGTAAAATACAAAAATGTAGAGTAACTTATATTTTGATCACCATTTTGTTACATAGTTGTATTTTTTAAACAAAAAAGTAAAGCATATTCCCCATTTAAAGTACATTGTATCTCTAACGGGTGCAGAGATAACAATAGTGGGCCATTAAAAACAACCTTTTATGCCCTACAAGATTACAAATACAATTGTATAAGTGTTATCTATAACTACAATCTGTGGTTATTATGAACAACACAGTCTATTGGGACTCTGTAACCCTGAACTAAGTTAAGTACATAAGCAAGGATATAATCAATAACTGAGGGTCTCAATGTCACCCTCCAGAGTTAACAGTCTACTCCACCTGACCTCTATCTGATATTATACAACTTGGTGAATAAACAAAATAATAAAGTTTTACTACCTGTAAATATTGTTTAAAAGTTAGAAAATTGGAAAATATAAAAACTGTAAAATGAAAAGTATGTCTCGACAACAGCTAAACTTTTGTTTATGGGGGAATAGGAGTTCATTTTATTGGTTTTCCAAAGATGGTAGGTTACATTATTCCATATAAAGGTATTAAAATAAACTGCACATTACAGTACAATTTTTAAAATTAAAAATTCAGATTGAACGAAGTTGATAATTTTGTTTGTATGTTAATGTTTATAATTTAAAACCAGTGTGAAAGCAGTAAAAGAAATTATAAAATGATTGGAATGTTTTTTTTAGGTTGCTATGGGCTAAATTTAAGTCATTTACTCTTTTGAGGAAAGACGCAATTTTTGTTTACATCCTAAGAGATCTATTTATTTATTTCTTGGACACAAACAGCATACAATAAGGATATTCCCATGCAGGTGTAAAATAATCATTACATTTACATAACACACATAAAGCAATGTCACTTAAACAAACAAAAGTAAAAATACAATATAAAATTAGAGATGTAGACTTCACTATAACAAAATACAACGCAATGAAATAATGCTACAAAATATATAATTTATTCCTACAGAAAAAAGTATTTTATGGAATAAAAGGAAATTCATATAAATAAGAAAGAAGATCTTTTTTAAATTGTTTAGGGCAGTTTGCTGTCTTGATGTGTTCTGGCAGTTTATTGTATAGTTTCATATTAAGGCAACTTTTCACACATCCTTTTCTTATGTCGTGGATAATTAAGTAGCTCCTTGTTTCGTGTTGGATAACGATGATTTTTTGACTAATGAACTTTAAAAAAATAGTTTTCACAAAGTATAGTATATTAAATAAATAAATACAAGAAACTGATCAAATTATCAAATTTTGTTTCTAAAAGATGTGATTGCATGATTCATAGAGTTTCAATTTGGGGATTATCCTCTTTTGTATAATAAAAACTTAATACTTTCAACTGAATTTCCCTCTAAAAATAATACCATACGACAAGTGCGAATATTCATAAGTATAATATACCATAATTGTGGTACTTAAATTGGTGACCCTTTTAATATTTAAAATTACATAAAATGGCTTGTTTGATTTACCAACTATATTCAAAACGTGTTGTTGTCATGTGAGTTATCTAAGCAAATAAAAAAAAGAAAGAGAGTGAAGGAGAGAGAATGAGAGTGAGGAAGAAGGCGTGAGAGTGAGGGGAGCGTGAGGAGGTGTGAGTATGGGAGATTGAGGGTGATGGGTGAAAGTTAGGGAGAGAGGGTGAGGGGTGAGAAGGTATGAGATTGAGGGAGAGAGGGTGAGAGTGAGAGTGAGGGAGAGAGGGTGAGAAGGTGTGAGAGTGAGAGTGAGTGAGAGGGATGTGATTGAGGGAGAGTGGGTGAGAGTGAGAGTGAGGGAGAGGTGTGAGAGTGAGGGAGAGAGGGTGAGAGTGAGGCTGAGGGGAAAGAGAGATATATAGATATAGAGAAAAACCACCTGTAGATTGTATACACATTATATTATACACTACAGTTATACCGTAAATGAATATTTTTAAGCTCATACCCTAAGTCAGTATACACTTTAGTACGGGCATGGAAATCCAGAGTGAAGCCAGCTGGATCTACAACGTTTTTCTTATAGTCTTGGGTTAGATCCCTCTCTATTTTGTTATCAGCTCTCTTGTGACCAACTTTTCTTATTTCTGACACTATCGCTATTAGAGTATTCGGGGACTAGGGGTCTTTATTTTATGCTCTTTTCTTCTTCTTTGTATAGAAATCATGCGTCACATATTCTGTCAAATATTTAATTAACTTCTTTTCTTGGTTCCCCACTGTATCAACATATCAATTATTGTTTTCTTAAAAATCTAAAAATCTATTTACATTATTGGACAAAGAAAAACAATTTGAGTTGTATATTTATTAAGTTAATCACTAGTCTAGAAGAATTGTAACGGTGGGAATTTTTTCACACCGACAGTTACTTTTATCAGTTATCTTTTTTTATTTTTAGTGTTATCTTTTAACACTTACTTAAAATATAGCTCATATGTTACCAGATCGGGAACTAATTTATTTTAGAGTTCTATTTTATTTCTTTACGTTTAAACTATTTTGTTTTCTACTTATTTGACGACCTAGATCTCTTTATTTGATACAGAAACTGTTCTGCAACAGTTTTTAATACTTAGACGTAATCTAATCATGCCTGACTGCTTTTGTTTATTTTTATTGCATTGAGTTTAAAAAGCTTTTCTTTAATATAAAAAACAAAGGAATATAACTTTATAATAACAATGTCTCTCTTTGTCCTTTGACATTTTGAATAAACGTGATTTAAATAATGCTTCTTTTGTTCAGAAACTGTGTCGCACATTTCCTCTTAAATAATTAATTAAGTTTTTTTTTCGTTCCGCATATAGGTCACACAAGATTAAAATTATACCACTCTAAATTGTTTTTCTAAAATTAAATAAGTTGACATCACTGAACTAAAAATCAATTTAGGTAGTTTTGCGTTTAAGGCTGTTTTACGATCCCACTCCTTAAACCTTTGTCCGGGTTTAACCTCTCCTCTCTCCTCTCCCCTCGATTCCATACTACGTTAAAAATAAGGAATATCCAACTTTTGTATTATAGGTAACTGTACTTTTTTCTTTAGTCTGTTAAGTTACCTTGATAATGCTGTAACTAGCGAATCCACGGTCGGCAAGTTTTAATAAAATAGTGGTTTTACTAAATATTGTGTTTTTATTTATTAACATGGAATAAGACCAGCACCAACGGTCTTTAGCATAAATAGTTTATTAACGATCATATGGAAATTTAAACTTTGAGCATTTTGTAACGCCAAGTAAAGTTGTCAATTAATAGTTGCTTTTGAAATGTTTTGCCCATTTGCCCTATAGTATATATAATTTTTTCTAATATTTTTAAACATTAACTATTGATTATTTTGAAACATTTCAAAATATGTTATTAAAAAGCCTTTCAAAACCATGTTATTAAACAGGAGAGTTCAGGAGTAATTAGTAAAAAAACTGATCATGAAATATCTGGCTCCTTATTATAGAAAATTTTAAAATAGTCGTAGAGATCTGAGATAAATCAATTAGGTAAACAAGCATACCACTTTGTTTATATAAAAAAAAATTTTCAAATAAATTGGAAAATATCAAAATGAACCCTGTTTACAGCTGGTTTCATTTTGATATTTTCAAAACTGCGGTAAACAAACAAAAAACTACTTTGTCCTACATTTTTAGTTCCTCATAAGAAATATTATTAGAAAGTTATGAAAATAACTGTCCGATTACATACCATATACACCTAATTACAGATATATTTTCGAATCAGAATGGTAAAAAGTGGAAGGTTAAGTTACTTAACCATTAAATTGGCGTTAAAATTTTGAAATTATTACAAATGAAAATTTAATAAAATAAAAATATAGCAAGCAACTATAATAATATTTTATTAAGTTTAATATTGTAATTCAATAAGAAAGAGTTTAGTAAATTTTAGAAAATAAGCGATTTACAGACATTGCACTAACTGTTCCACACATTTCCATTTGACACCCAACCAAATTTCGAAGTAAACTATATTTACTCACACAAATTAAGTCAGAACTTAATGAAAATTCATTAAAGGAAAGTGTATTGCTTTATTTATTAGCATAAAACAGGCTAAATTACTAACGATTTTACTATACAAATATCTAAACACACTATCAAGCATATTGACCTTGCTAGGTTTTGTTCAGTGTCATAACAACGTTTTAAAAGTATTTATTGTTAAAAATTGGGTTTTGTTTTATTTGGTGATATTAAGAACAACATAATTATAGAAAATATGAAGATAACGTAAAATAAGTATAAATAATCAGAACACAATACAATCTTCATAATAATCATTTTAAATAAAAATATGAATTAAAATGAAATGAAGCAAAAACAGTGACATAGTGCCTATAGTAAATAAATATGTTTAAATTATAGTAACTTACATTATCCAGATATAAATATTTATTTTGAAACAAAATTTACAAAAAATAATTTAAAACAACAATTTTTCAGTATAAACCACAATATTTTAATTGAAACTTGCCGATCATGGTTTCGCTAGTTAAAGCATTGTCAAAGAATTGAAGGAATTAAAGCATTGTCCATCTTGTAAAAGTCCTTGACAATGCTTTAACTAGCGAAACCATGGTCGGCAAGTTTCAATTAAAATATTGTGGTTTATACTAACAAATGTTTTGTTTTAATTTATTTAAAATGGAATACCACCAAGCACCTACGGTCTTTAGCATAAATAGTTTACAATTTACAAACTTGAAAGATAATAATATATCCAATCAATAATATGTTAACTACAAAGTGTATTTAAAAATTTAATTACTAATTTTAAATTTAGTCAAACTATATAATATGGAATGAAAATTATTAATATAACAATGTGACTACATTCTGATAAATAATTTTATAAAAAATAAGAGATTTATTTCATTGTAATATGGGGGTTGGTACTCGTAAAATATTATATTTTAAATTAATGTTCTTTAAATGTTTAAACTGTGTTTGTTTTTTTGTAATATAAAGGAATTTGGGACGATATTTGATATCAGAATCATAGTGTTTTTTAAATTTTTAAAATTTTTTTTTATGAACAACTTACGTATTTAAATAAGATTTGTTTGCTATCTTCTGTTTATATTGTAAATATGTTGTTCTAATGTAAACTATCAATGTTTGTCTATTATATTAAACGGATATTACATACTTTGTCTAAAGAAAATAAATCGTTTAACTTCAACATTTTCAATCAGTTTCCGGACTCAAATCTACTAATTTATCTCCTAAGATTAGAAGAACAAATGAATTATACAACCTAAATGATGATTTTTGTTTGACATCTAAAGAATCAAACTAAGCTTGATTAACTATATATATTTAATGTGTCCGAAAAATTTTTAATCAGAATTAAACGTAACATAAAGATATTTCATTGTTTATCAATCGTTATTTAAATACTTAATCAATAGGAATTGTTAATAGTATCAGAAAATTGATTGAATTACTTTTGACGTCCGAATATGGAAAAAAAGTTCTAATTAAAATTAATTTGTTTAGGGACATTGGTTTAAGTAGACATTTGATAGATTAGACTTTTCAAACCTGTATTCAAATTCCGTCATCACAATTTTACTGATTATTACAGCATTTTTTGGAAGATATTGACAAATTCCTTTTGTTCCAATCCTTAGAAAATGTATTTTAAAAAATATATAAAATTCGTTATGTTACAATGACTACTATAATACATACTTGTAAACGATCTACAGCGAGAACACATTGTGTATAAAGAATCAAGAACATCATTTGTCATGTTATATTTTGTATTATCCATATTATTTGTTCAGTACTGTTGATCTAACTTTTTTTTTGTATATCATTCTACAATAGATCCATGTTATCTCTTTCTATCGATTTCAACATAATAGTGCTGAATATCTCTGAACGTAGATTGGTTTTATCATTTTTTGTTTACTAAATGTATCTTCCATAACGTTATTAGAAATTGAGAACGGAAATATATTAAAACGACATATTTTAAAAATCCTAATAAAATAATTTTGTAATTAATTGCATATACGAAACGTTAAAAAAAACTTATTTATTTACCTCATTAGATGCAAATCTAGCAACTAAACTGCCATTCAAAATTATTGAGGTGTCACGTTTATACTAAAACTATAAATACAGCACATTTTTCACATTATAAAATCCAGTTCTCATATTTGACTACAGACAGTTATAAACTGAGATTTCCTCCTACTGAATAGAATGCATATTCTTTGTGGTAACGGGAATAAGTGAACCTCAGATAACTTTTAAAGAACTTTGTTTGTTAAATTTTCAGAAAGTTTATTAAATAGTTTCAAACCAGTGTAGTATACACAATGTTCTAAAAGTTTCAACCTGTGGACAGGATTGTAGCACTTTTTTGAATGCAATATTCACGGTAGTTTTGTTTTATTTTGATCATATTCTCGCTGGTTGTAAAACAAATTAATATTTCTCATAGATACATTTTTTACTTATTAAAATAAGTTTGCATGACTGATTAAAATTAAAATTAAACATCAGTCTTATTATAAGTTTTTGAACACGTGAAATTGTCAAAAATTCAACAGAGTTAACCAAGAAAGCCCCACTATGTAGTAATATTGTGAAACGGACTGCGACATCTAAAGATTAATCGTGCCTCCTTTTCTGTATAAGACGAAGGAACTCCAATCTATAAAAACCCCAACTCCTTTATGAATGATAAGAGAAGGGATATCTTCCTCTACATCAATCTGCCACCCTCCTAGACTTCTAGTCCTTTTACACATTACTACATCGCATACAAAGTGTAAGGTTAATAAAATGTAATATATGCAATTTGTTAACCAGACATAGAACATTAGTATAATCTAATCCTATATTTATTAATCATAAAGAGAACTAGATTTTATGAGAAGTCAGAGAAAATAAAAAAAAATACACCTCACTGTAGACACGTACAAGTTACTATTGACCGGCCTAACGTGCACGTCGCTCGCTAAAAATATTTTAACTTTTTATTTTAACGGTCTCCACACGAAGTTAAGATTTGTGTTTTATTGTGTGTGTTTTTGTGTTGTATAAGTGTTACCTGAAGATGGGCGAATGCCCGAAACCGCGGTCGTAAGGAAGTTATTTCTACGATAGAACAGGGATTAGTCTGACATACCTAATAAGGTAAAAATTACTAGTTAATTATTAATTAATAACTAATGAATATTAATAGTTATTATTTATATTAATTATATTTATGAATTATTAACTAATATTCTTTGGTTTTCAATCTCCTTTGTTTAAAGTAAAATCGCCCCCAGTTTGAAGGTGATACAAGACGATGTATAGAGTTTAATTTACGTCAATGGATTTATTACGGTGGGCAGAGAGGGTGGCGACGTCTTTCTTTAACATTTATACTGCTTCTTGCAAAACAGTTTTAAGATTAGGGTGTTTTAAAAAGTTATTCGTTTTAAATATTTTGTTTCTACGATAATTTTCAAGTTATATCTAATTGTGCAACAACAAACTGTGTCCGAACATGGTAAACACTTTTATCTATCAGACATACACAAAACCAATTTCTAATCATGTTCAAAATTGAGGTGATAACTCTCAAAAGACCAAAACTTGTAACGGTTTCTTGTTAGTCTGATGGCTTTCCCACCCATTTGCACAGTCGTAAAAATCTAAACATGTGAAATTTGATTTTCATAACTTTTTAGTAAATTGGATTTAGTTACCGAAACTAATGTAAGATACAGCGAGAATATGAAAATGTCGTTTCTAGATTTGGGATTTAAAATACGGACACTATAGTTGTTCATGTTTTAGTAGACGGCTAACTAGGTTTGGGTTAGGTTAGGTTAGATTAGGTTAGGTTAGGTTAGGTTAGGTTGGGATAATAGTACGGACACTATAGTTGTTCATGTTTTAGTAGACGACTAACTAGGTTTGGGTTAGGTTAGGTTAGATTAGGTTAGGTTAGGTTAGGTTAGGTTAGGTTAGGTTGGGATAATAGTACGGACACTATAGTTCATGTTTTAGTAGACGACTAACTAGGTTTGGGTTAGGTTAGGTTAGATTAGGTTAGGTTACGTTAGGTTAGGTTAGGTTAGGTTGGGTTAAGTTATGTTAGGTTGGGATAATAGTACGGACACTATAGTTGTTCATGTTTTAGTAGACGACTAACTAGGTTTGGGTTATCATGTAATTGATTCAAATTTTGTTTAAAGACACCAGATAAGGTTCATTTTAAGCTTCGTATTTTACAAATATTTTAACGAAATCGGTAGAGACTATTTTGAGACATTATGCCTTTTAATCTTTATCGAATTTTCCAACATTAACTTTCGACAGGACCATTAAAATAGATTTTTTTTTTAATGTGTGCTTTCATTGCGTAATAAGATAAACTATTATCCAGTATCTTTTAAAACGAAATTAGTTAGTCTTTCAACAATCTAAAAATTTAATAATCAAGTCCAATTTACACGCAGATTTATATATATATATATATATATATATATATAAAATTTAACAAATGAAAAAAATGAAAAAGTCTTAAAATCACCTGTAGAATCCAGAAACATAAAAAAAAAAAAAAAAAAAATTCTACTTGGTCGTCTTATTAGAAAATGGTAGTCAATTTTCCAAATTTGTAATATTTATTTTTTAACCGACTAGAAAATATAAATATGAAAAGTGCTACATTTAAACTTTCTTGTAAAACTAATATTTTTCAAGATCACCTTGTATGTAACACAAATTAATTTAGTCTTTAGATTTACTAATTAACTAAACAGATGATGGCGATTTGATTTGCGTTTTATTTTCATACACTGCTGAGCATACACTGAGCTACATGAAAAATCAGTTTAAAATACCCTATTCACACCAGTACATATTATACAGTCAATACAATCACAGCGACAAAGACATTAAAATTATATATATATATATATATATATATATATGTAAATAATATATAAATAAATTATATTATTATATGTAAATAAATAGAACACAATCAATTACATATAATAAACAGCGAAGCCACCCAAAACAACAAAAATAAAATGAAATTTAACAAATGAGCGAAATGAGTTGCTGAAAATATTCAGAGTAACTGGTACAATCTATTCTCTGTTTTACCTATGAATTTTTTTTTTATGTGAATTAAGTTCTTATTTTCCTTTAGAAATATTATTTAAATATAGTTACAAACTGGGTCAATGCGAAGTCGTATCGATTGAAATTGAGTTCTTAATGACAGCGACGGATAAAGGTTCATTTTTTTTTTCACTTAATCTTATTTTTGTAATCTTAACATAAAAAAAAAATAATAATAATTTTAAAATAAAGAAATCGTTAGAGTAGATTTTGAAAAATTATGTCTTTTATAACTGTTCTGTGGGATTGATTTTTTAGTAGTTCAGCAAAAATTCCCTAAAAAGAGAAATTAGGGTGAGTTACTAATTTTGGAATTATTAGTTTAAGTAGGTTATTATGTTATGAACAATATAATACACAGTTAGAGTCTATAACCTAAATGAAACACATCTGATTGTTAGGATTCACTGGAGAGATATTGATGTCGGAGATTATTCCGTTGCCAAGCAGCAGTTCACTTTCTATCCCTTCAAAGTTAATGTGTCTAATAAACAAAACTCTGCGTTTATTCTGGAATTATAAATCAGTTTCTGTTTTCAAACGTAATGTTATTGTCGTGTGTAACTTCAAAGGCATTTAGGGATTGGTCAGTTATAGATCGTTGGAAAAACTAAACATGTGTTTTTATTTGAGTAGTAATACCAGAAATATTTTAATAAATTATAGATTAAATAAATAATTATAAACTTATTTGTTTAATAACTCACGAAGTTCTGTTATAAACGTCTAGCTATAAATTCTGTCATAGAATCTTGACAATGCTTAGATAATGTGTTCATCGATTTATCTAATTTAAATAATTTGAAACCATCACTTTCAAAAGATTTAGAATATTTTAGGTTAGGTTTAATGTTAAAAAAAAGTTGTTAATGTTCTCGATGGTACAGAATATTATTACGCTAAAAAACATTAGGTTTCTTTACTATATTTTATTTAGAAAAAATAGAAAAAAAATCATTTGAAAGCCTATGACTACCGTATTGTGGTGGTACTTCCTTCATAATTCTAGGTACTGTGTTAAATTTCTTTTCTTTTATCCGTCTTAACTTCCATTTCCTCAAATGATTTAAATTATAATTAGTAAAAGTATTAAACTATTGTTTTGAACTGTTATATTTAAGTGTAATTCTAATTGTATTTGACATTCAGTGACATCTTGTAATAACATACTTGTTTTTATGTAAATGTTTTTGGTACTTCAAAGAGACTAACGAGTGTTTGAACTAAGATGGTAGCCTATAATTAAAGGTCAAATGTTATATATTTATGGAACATGTGTTTAGGTTTTTTATTATTTTAAGTACCTGGATTTAAAGAAGTACTCTTGACTAAGATTAACTTTATTCATGTGATTTAGGAGTCCAATCATGGATTGGTATTATGAATACTTTATTGTTGGATTTTCTTTTTTATTTATTTATTCTTCTAAATAGCTCAAAAGTATGATTATAATTATTAATATATTTCTCATAAAAAGAAGGAGTCACAAAGATCTTTTACATATTAATTAGAGCTTCCTTTTGGTACCATTTTATTTTAAAGAGAAGATTATGTTTGGCCAATTACTTAAAATTAGTTCTAGTATATTTTATATATGCTTAATACCGTTATTGTGTCTGAACCCTACTTAAAAAGAAATTGTTTTTTCATGGAAGTAATTGTTTAAATATAATTCACTCCTTTAATATTCATTTTATGTAAAGTTAAACTCCTGTGTACTAGTACAGTTGAGTTCTTATATTGAGATGTGTATGTGAGCCATGTTACGCCGTCTAAACATCATACCATGAGTGATTACTTGGGGAGGGGGGGGGATTGCTACTTTCATGAACGGCTAAATCTGGAAATTGTCTAATTGGAGTAATTACCTCAATTCTTGAATACCACAACAAAATCAGTTTTTGAACAAATCAAATGTTTCATTAAATTAGCTTCGTATATATTTATTGTTTTGTAAAAGCATTTAATACTAGCTATAAAGAAATATGTTAATATGTAGTATATGCTAAGAAATACTACATAGAAATGTTATATAAAGTGTTCCAATTAAAGTTCTGAAACGTTCACTGAAATCTGTGGTTCAAGTGAATATTATCTGTGATTACAACAGATGTATTCTTTCGAAGACGAAAGTGATTAACATAAAACATTATCTATATTTCTAAAAATAAGAACTTAAATAATTTTGTTACATCAAAGTGTACCTGGCTCCCTCGAGGAATCTACTTGTTAGTAAATGCTACACAGTTCTAAACAATTATAAGTGTAACTATTATGTTTTGTTTAATTGGAAGAATTTGTAATTTCTCTTTTTCTATAAAATTAATAAATACTTTAACATAAGTTAATAAAGTCCCCTAGTATAAGAATGTTCCAATGGCGTCAGGGTTAAAAAAGAACAAGAGTTGGTCAAGAGAGATCTGATAGAGAGGATGAAATAGAGGGATTTAACCCAAGAGTATATGAAATAAAAGGTGTAGCTTCGGTATCTCATGTTTGCCAAGACCGTATTCCCCATAAGTGAGCCTTTGCCGCTAGGATTTTTTCTATAACATTGTATATTGGGACTCAGGAAGTAAACTTTTAAGTGTCTCCAGGTTTAAATTATAGAAATAATGCAAAATAAACTATAGATTAAATTAGTGAAAAATTTAAATGCTAAATTTTAATATATAGTCCCAGAAGGCCTTAATTATACCACTGTACTCAATACTGTATGTGAAATACGAGTTTCCTTAACACTGTTAAGAGTATGTATTGTAATATTTATTAAATAGTATTTAAAAGCGGAATAAGTTTAATAAACAAAATGACTTAACAGTAACTTTCTAACCTTGTTCAATTAAAACTTTTCCAAACCCTTTTTGTCGATGAATTATGTTCAAACACGTCATAGTTTCTGCCCTACACAATTTGTATGTTGCAAATGATATATTCTTAGTATTCACTCGTCAATCGGGTTTACACAAAATAAAAGACAATCTCCGAAGACAGTTGTTTTTACGTACAGACTGAACGTCTCCGTAAAGTCACTCTTGTTAACTCAACAAAGTCTGGCCCAGTTTCTTTGCAGAAAACTCAATTTTCTATGTAAACAGACATTCAATGTAAATGTTTTAGTTCCTAAATTGATTTATCCATACTATTTAATCAGAGCTCCAGAATCCTGTTTTCCAATAAAAGAAAGGACAAATCAATTTAGAGTTTAAATCTACTCCGAAGTTTAAAGGTCCTTTAAAGTTTATTAATAAACGAGCTTTATATTTTAGAATATTAAAAAAATCTTAAACGGTTTACATCAGAATTTCGGAGGATATTTAAGATGTGTTTTATCGTTTAAATAACGATTTTATTTAGGTTACTATAAACAATATTATTAACTAGGAACTATAATTTACAAACTTAGAGCACGTCCCGTAATGTTCAATTTTATGAAGGTTTACAGAGAACTAATATTTCGCCATAATCACATTTTTCACCATATAGTGATTGTTGTCAAATTATAAAGAGCGATACTTTAAACTTGGCCATGATTGAAACTTTATAAAATATTTGTTTTACAACAAAGTTTAAATGGGGGATCTTTCCTACCTTGTACTGGTCAATAAAAATCAATACCTTGAAAAGTGGTCACTATTTTCCAGTATGGTGACCAACTTTAAAACTGTTAACACATAATTTTAACACTTTTTCATTCTTTTAATAATCCCAAACCTTTTCGTGTCAATTGGACTTGAAATTTGGATTTTTAGATTGTTGAAAGACTCTAGCTACTTGAAGATAGAAGCTAAAACAGTAATTGCCATGTGAAAGATTATTGAGCGACATAGTTTATCAAATGACATCATAATAAGTAAAACATTTTACATGAATTTCTTTTAATGGTCAGTTCCAGAGTTATTGGTTGAAAACTCAAAAATAGACTATAGACTAAAATATTATATGAATCATTAGAGCTCTGTAATGAATATACAATGATTTGTGACGAGGCCATCTATATTGGCGAGTGGTGAAGGGTGCGGGGATCGCCTCGCTGCTGTAGTAATCGTAGTTAATAAGGTTAGTGTGTATTGTACTTTCGAAGATGGTAGCATTGCTATTGAAATGTACATAAGGTAGAATAAATATAACTATACAGTCTGTGTTGTTAGTGTTTTATTGTGGTTTTGAGGAATTTTTTTTCATTATAGACAAAATGGTATAATGTCTCAACATCTTCTCTACCGATTTACTTCAAACTTATAGATTTAGGTTATGAACATTATTATTATTATTATTATTATATAATATATAGCTAAAGTCTATAACTTAAACTAAACGTATTTCATTGTTAGGATTCACTGGGGAGCTATTGCTCTCAGAGATTATTCCGTTGCCAAGCAACCACTTCCTACGCCTATACGGTTTACAAAGTTATGTGCCTAATAAACAAATACAAAACTCTTCGTTCATTCTGGAATAGTGAATAAGTTCATACTGTGTTATTTATTCTCGGACATAATTTTACCGTCATGTATAAGTTTACAGGCTTATGATTTAGGGATTGATCATTTATACATCGTTGGAAAAACTAAACAGGTTTTTTATGAAATATAATTTGATTAGTAATACCCGGAATATTTTAATAAATATAATATATATTATATAAATAATCATCTACGTATGAAACTTTATTTAAATATTTCGTTATAAACACTCTAGCTATAATGATCTCTCTTATGGAAATAAGGCAATGTGGAGATAATGTGATCACCTATTTAACCAATTTAAATAATTTGAAAACATTGACTCACTGTCAAAATTAGAAGTTTTTAGGTAAAGTTTGATGTTTTTTAAAAAGTTATTACCGTTCATGATGGTACAGAATATTATTATGTATCAAAACATTAGTTTTCATTACTATATTTCATTTATAAAAACGTTATAGCAAAACTTCTTTTTTTGTTTAGTTTTCGATTTTTTTACTATAAAACAAATTTTATTCTCTAATCTGTATATATGTTACTTAGTACTCTATAAAGAAAAATTATGCTCATAGATATTTTATCTATGATTACCTTTGTAAAGTTCGTGATACTTCCTTCACAAGTTTACGTATACTGTGTTAATTGTATTTTTTCTTATACGTCTTAACTTCCACGTTTCCTCATAAGATTTTATTTACAATTAGTAAAACTATTAAACTATTTTTTTGAAATGTTATCTTTAAGTGTTGTTTTGTGTGCTATTCTAATTATTATATTTGACATTCAGTGATATTTTGTAAAATTCTTATTTTTATGTAAGCGATTTTGGTACGCCAAAGAGAATAATTAATTTTTGATCTAGGGTGATAATCCATAATTAAAGTGTCAAATGTTATTATGTTTATATAATTAATAATTAATATAAATAATTAATATTTATATTCCAGATTTGTTGTTATATTCCAGGTTTATTATTTTAAGTACCTGGATTTAAACAAGTACTTCTGAGTAAGATTAACTTTATTCATGTGATTTAGGAGTCCTATTATGGATTGGAAATAGGAATACTTTATTGTTGGATTTTATGTTTAGTAATATAAATTTATTGCACACACCTTTTTGCCCAGAAGGTATGATTAAAACAAATTATTAATATTATTAGAATAATTTATCTTTCATAAGATGAAAGGGTATAAGGTTCCATTTTGGAACCATTTTATTCTAAACAGAAGATTATTTGGCCAATTATTTAAAATTAGTTTTCTTACATTTACATACGCTTAGAACTGTATCCGAAGTTTTCTCGAAAATGGTTTTTTTCTCATTGAAGTGATTGTCAAAATTTACTTTACGTTTTTAATATTGTAAATTATTTTTGTACGGTTGAACTCCTGGATTCATCAGTAGAGTTCCTGTACAGATTCCTGGATGTACAGTTGTGTTGGTACATAGAGTGTTGTATGCGATTCAAATCATGTCCTCAAACATAACCTGAAAAGGATGAGAGATACTAGGGAGTGGAGGTGGGGTGGGGGAATACTACTTTCAGAAACGGTTAAAGCGTAAAATTATCAAAATGGTGTAATAACATTAATTGTTGGATGTCATAGCAAAATCAGATGTCGAACAAATCAAATGTTACTATAATTATCATTGTATATATTTATTGTTTGTAAAAACATTTAATACAAGCTAAAGTGTTTAAGAAAACTCTAAAGGAGTCAAAAACATATAAAATCGAATGTTCACTAAAATTTGTGGTTCAAGTGAATATTATGTGTGTTACATAAAAACGTATTCCTGTAAAAATGAAAGTGATTAACATATAAAATTATGTATATTCCTAAAAATATTGAGTTTAAAGAAATTTTTGAGACATCTTTAATATATCAAAGTAATCCCAACTCCCACGAGGAATAAAATTGTTAATAAATGGTACGAATCTCTAAACATTTAGTGTAACAATTGTTTCTTGTTTAATTGGAAAAAAAATTTAATTTATAAAATTATTAAATACTTTAACATAATGTATAGTTAATAAGGACTTCGACGTCAAGAATTCTCTAATAAGGTTAGGGTCGGAAAAGAACAAGTGTTGGTGAAGAGAGACTGGATAGGAAAGATACCTAGAGTATTTGATAAAAGTTGTAGGAACAAATAGGGTCTCTCATGTGTTGCCAAGCCCTTACTCACTATAATTAAGTTTTTGTTTGTTTTCACTTTTTTATTTTTAGTAATAATTTTATGAACAAATTAGATGCAGATTTTAAAGAGCACGAAATGTCCTAACGGGGAAAGGTGTATAGGGTAAAGAGTTGTCCACAAAATACTGTTTTTTTTTAAAAAAATCAGGCCATTTTAAAATTTGCTAATAGATTTTGGTAGTTAGCGCACATGTCCAACATTTATAGGCACCTATATGTTAAAATTTGTGTAGAATAATAGCGATCTCTATTACGTTTACTAATATGCACATATATTTACATATTAGATGTTACAAAAAGCCCCCAACTCTCTAAAATTTGTACAAGTAAATACAAAAAACACGATTATCTGGAAATTTCGTCCGTATTCCGAGGTACATTTTTCTCAGAAACTACAACTTCCTGGATTCTTAATAGAATTTAATGTTCTTCCATATATAAATAGGAATAAATATTGAATATGAATTTGCTTTTACTTTTTTTTTCTTCTAAATTTCCTTGAAGTGAGTTGTGAAGAAAACATTTCTATGTCCTACACAAAAATACAAGACTAATATTTGTAGGTGTTGAGGGTGTAATGTGTTTGTACTCAAGTTTTAAATCATCTGAAGATGCCGTTTATAATGGTGAAATAGTTGTAATAAAATACATTTCTACAAGAAAGATTTTTAATGAGTTTTACTTGCGAGTAGAGGAAAAAACTACTTTAAACTGATGTAAACGGAATATCATCGTAATAATTATCAATTATATATTAAAAAGTTTTGTTGTATACATACGGTACGCCTAAGATTAAAACTAATGGTTGTCGGAAGTACGATTTTGAGTGTTTCCACCTTTAAATCAGAGATCAACACTATAAACTATAGATTAAGTTACACAGATATAGGAATAATTAAAATATTAAATTTTAATATAGGTAATAGTCTCAGCAGGCCTTAACTCCACCATTTTACTCAATTTATCCAGATAAACATGAGTTATTCTTATGATACTTAACACTGTTATGAGTATGTATTTAAATATGTATTAAATAGTATTAAAAAGATGAATTTGATTAAGAAATAAAATCACTACTATTTAACGTCGTTTTATGTAAACTTTTCAGATATAGTTTTCCGGTAACTTCTGTTTCACACATGTCATAATTTCGGCTTGACACAATTTGAACACTGAAAATATAATATTCTTAGTATTAACTTGTCAAAACAGACTTAAATAAAATACAAGACAATCTCAGAATATTGGTTAATGTTTCTACCTGCAAATATTAAGTCTCCGTTAGGACACTCTCGTTAGTTCAACAAACTTTGGTCTAGTTTCTATGCAGCAAATTCAATTTTCTATGTAAACAGACATCCAATGCAAATGTTTCATATCCTAAAGAGATTTATCTGTACTTTAGAATCAAAGCTGCACAATACTGTTTTCCAATAAAAGAAAGGACAATCCAATTTAGAGTTTAAATCTATTTCGAAGTTTAAAGCTACTTTAAGGAAAGAGTTTTAAAGTTTGGAATATATTTAAAGTCTAAAACGCTTTATTTTTACAGTGAGAATTTTGTTTAATTGAACATAAAAATTATGTCTATTTCACCAATGAATTGGTTGTTTAATTGATATTAGTTATTAACTTTATTACTCTGACTAAGTAACTTCCAGAATAATACATCCATCAAATTATATTATTTATGAAAAATGTTGCACAAATTATCTACTTTTGTTATAAAGTGAATTTATTATTTTGTAAGTTAAATTATTTAGTACAAATAGAGAAGTTTACATAGGATTATGCTACAAAAATTACTTCAATATATACATCACAAAAACTTAAACTTTTTTTTTTTATATACTGCATTTTCAAAAGATATTATCTTTTTACTTTTCAAAATTTGTAATCGATATTTAATTATTAAAAAAAATAAACTTAATAACAATTTCCTTCATATCTATATAAGGATAAACACAAAAATATTGAAGGATGTTTCGACTCCAAAATTGAAATAGTTGATCCACTATCATAATGTATTTACAAATCTTTACTTTGGGCGATTTAGTTATGAATGGGGCCCAGTTTTTGAATTTTTGTATTTAAATAACGAAAATAGTAAAAAAAGAAGAAAATCATCAAACAGTTTGCAACAAATTTTGTAACTAATTTTATCTTATAAGAAATAATAAACAAAATAGGAATGTAATTTTAAAATACCGAATTGATTATTTTTATAACAAAAAATGAAAAATTGTCAAATATTTGTTCATACTGTCAGATTATTGGAATCACTATTATAACAAAATATAAACTTAGTATTGAAATATTATTCATTTCTTAATTTTCCTTGTGAGAGAAATGTGGTAGATTTTACTTTTTGAGGGTTATAGTGAGATTGTTTTTATTAATAATGATGTAAACATTTTTTCTTAATTTTAAATATTCATTTATACCAAAAATTGTTTTTAGAACAAAAATACAGCGTACTTATAGCAATTTCATAAGTATTATTAGTAATAGTACTGTAGGGGTGAGAAGCACTTCTTCAAAGACGAAGAAACCCCCTACTATAAAAGCTCTTTCAAACCCAACTCCAATGCAGCTTATGAAGGGGGTTTAAGGGTAAATATCTCTTCTACACCAATCCGGTATTTTCTCAGAATTTAGCCCTTTTGTGCATTACTGCATATCATTTGACTAATAGAAGGCGAGGGTCTCTCCCCTTCCTTGGAAGAATTTACAGGTACCATCATTTTCTATTCCGATTCTTCTAGTTGTTCTCTGGGTTTACCCTCAATGCCTTGATAGAAACCCTATTAACTTTTTAGCTCGTGGCTTCTTTCGTTCCAGTACTTTTGTCCTGGCTTCCTTTGGTGACTTGCTTTAATTTAGTGTTCGCAATAACCATTTTACTCATGTCACACTCAAACCTATTCTCATTGGGTCATCTTGCTTGCCAGGTTGTCCTAATGGCGGGAGCAGGATATCCCTCATTTCATGTTTTTTAGGCCCATCTGGCCTGTCTTTACCTCTTTGTCGGGACACCTCCTGAGTTGTCTGTTTGACATTAATTTCTTTACTAGCTTTAATAACTCTGCGCTGGCGATGAAATCTCGACTAAGCGAGGACTCCTCATGCTGATAGTCCTAATAGAGGGCGTGCAGAGTTGTGTATGGAGAGCATCATATCAGCGTTAAGTTGCGGAGATATCCCCTCAAAGTTGTTATTTTTCTCGCCATGTTTTCCTTACTAGCAGCTAGGAAAAGGTTAATCCACCCGGTCAGAGCCCCGCTTGGGCTAAATAGAGGTCACCAAGTATTCCACAGGCGACACCTATTGACTGTTGCATTCATTCCATCAGATTTACTCTCCAGAGTTGAAAAAAGAAGGAACAATAGAAAAAGAGGGGATTAATGATAGTAGTAGAGGAAAGTTTAGGTGAATAAAGGTTGACAGAATAGATCAAGGAACATAAACATATACGGGAGTGGGAAATAGTTCAGGTCAGTAGAATGACCTTCGAACAATTTAAAGTGTAGGATTCTGAGGAAACTGTTTGCAGTGGACAATCCTGGGCGAAGAATTAGCCAAACCTTACGCGAAAATCTATTGCTAAACTTCAACATGTAATGGTAGTTAAAACACATATTTCAATTATATATATAGAAATAATTAATTAATGTTACAAACATAATATACTTTTTCGTATTTTTAAATAATTACCAATTTTTGTAAACGTAATATTGCTTGTAAAAACATTTCCAAGCTGTGCAGAATGTTATGTAAAGTATTTTGTAAGTTGAATATCTCGTGATTCACAGTTATGTCACTAAACCATTCCTTAGTTCATTTGTCACCAAACGGAATAAATAAACAGACTCATAATGCAAATTGTGTTTGTACTGAAATGTTTCACTCTTCTGTTGGCATATTTCATTCAGTCTTTCTTACTTCATAAGTAGAAATATAACAGAATGAAAATGGGATTGTTGAATAGAAAAAGAGAGATCAATGAGAGAGATACAAAACTAACACTATATATATATATATATATATATATATATATATATATATATAAATTATTAAAAAAATATTAATGAACTCTTAAATTATCTGGATAGTACTTTTTGTGAGTTTTTTAAGTGTCTTAAGACGCGTTTTGGACCGCGCTACAATCATCAGTTCAGATCTCTAGGGTCGTTGAGTAGACAAAAACATTAATATATTTAAAAAAAACACTAACAAAAGATTACAAACACACCCCAACACACAGACATATAGTCAGTTTACGTTAAAACTGGTAGGTTCACACCATACGGGTCTCTGGTATGTTTAAGAAGTTTGTGAACTTGGTATAAGTCCTGGCTTATCATATTGAGGTACCAATGGCGTGTCGTATAGATGAATTTATCCGTATGATCGTTCATCGTTCAATAAATTGTTTAGGCTGATTTTTACTTTTTGTGTAGGCCTATATCATATTCTTCTAAGGCATTCATAAGCTTATCTTTATTATTTATTTTCGAATTGCCAAATTGGTGTAAACATTTGAATAACAATGGGTTTTACTAATTAATCGTTTCGCAAGTTTTATTTTATGATTTTATGATAAGATTGCTAAACGCGTCTTATGAGAGTATTAAAATATTACATTAACATTAACTTGGATACAACAAAACACGAAGTTTAACCCAAAATATACAGGACCATGTTTCGAATGGAAAACTCAAATTGATGTAAAGTAAATTATATCAGTACCTAAAAATCTTAGTGGTTAAAGATCTATGGTTTTACATATTCATTCTCATAAATTGTATGAATTTCAGTCACATCTGCTACGCAGCCTCATCGTCACACTTCAATTACATTTGGTTTCAATCGGTGAATGCTCAATTCACACTCTCAAAACATTTGACTATTCCACAATATAAATAAGTATTCAAAGCTTTAATGATGACAACAAAGAAATTGCAATAAAGTTGGTTGCTATTGACGGAAATTTTGATTTGTATTCCACTCTTCAATCCTCCAATTTATAATATTATCTTTATCTGAGATTTCTGTATCCATTGAAATCTTTGAAATTTCTAAATTCTTTCATATTTCCTATCATTTCGTTCTTGAACAGCTCTTGCTCATTCTAGCCCTGACGCTATTAGAGTATTCGAAAGATAGGATTCTTTATTTTACACTCCTATCTTTTTTATAATGCATTGATGATCAAGAGGCTTTTCGCCTTTAAACAATTAGAAAGAATATAATGTATAAGACTCATTATTATACTGGTGTGGCAATCCTGAGGACCTTTAGTTGGATCTACACCTTTTTCATGTAGCGATGGGTTAGGTTCCTTTTTGTTATCTTTCCTATCAGGTCTCTCTTGACCAGTTCTTGCTCTGTTCCGACCTTGACATTATTGTATTACTAGTCACAATAGGTGGGCCACTGAGCGATCGTAATATGAAGTTTCGCTTAACTGGTAGGTCTTATTTGCATTTCGGAATCGCCAAAATGTGTGCTACATTGCTGGCTTTCGAAGTTTCCGGGAATTTTCTACACCCCTGTTTACATTAGTCTGCCGGGCATGGTTAAAGAAATTAATTAGAGAAAATCGTGTCTAACTAGTATTAACAGTCAATATTAAAAAAATATATATAACTTATGGAACAAAGATTTTGCTGGATTTACTCATGGGAGAAAATCTAAAACTTTAAATTAATATAATAATATTATGTAGACATAATTTAAAATTACAAAAACACTTCTGTATTAAATTTGAACCGCTATCTTCAGTCGTTTTACATTCATATATTTGTAAATATTACAAATAGAAAGTAAAAAAATAATATTAATTTTATAATGCAGAGATTATATTATGGAGACGCCGGTACACCTGGTTATAATGTGTCCAGAGATCTTACCTATTGGGGTAATATCGCACCATTTTTGGTTCACTATATGCCTACTGATTTCAGTAAATGTGTTAAAAGTTGAAGTTTAGGTTTATTTTGTTCCGATTTGGTAAGTTTTCTTTTAAGAATCCTCGCAAAAGATTTTTAACCAGTATATTTGTTTTAAAATGGTTTTCCGAGGATATACTTTTACTTGAGGTCCTACACAGTCCCATAATACTTCATTTCGTTTGAGAGCTAAATGGTATTTAAACTGGTATTTTACTAAAAAAAATACTATAAAACACATTTTATAACAAAAAAAAGTTTATATATATATATATATATATATATATATATATATATATATATATATATATATAAATCAATAATAATTCTAGTAGCCAAAATCTTAATTAAATTAACCACGTAATCTAGGTGTACTATTCCTTGAATTACCTTAAATTTGTTATGTATACATGGTTTTACAAACCAATGAAAAAATCCTTAAACACAAAATATCAATTGTAAAATATCACAACTCACCACTTGATTTTCACTTTCACAAAACGTTTTTTTTCAGAATGTTCAACAATAGGTTATTTTATGAATCTTTGAAATCTACAACCAATGATGTGCAAATGTGTTTGTTAAAATTAACAGAGCTATTATACAATATATAAATATAACCTAAAAAATAAACTATTTCATTGAATATGATTTGTAAAAAATTTCACTTGATTTCAAAATGACAACCAATTGAAACGGATTATCAGTAGCTCCTTTATATAAAGAACGTACATAGGTCCACTTATCATGTTGTCCAAATAAAAACCAATTTCGAGGTCTGCAACAGATTCTAACCAATTTCGAAGTCTGCAACAGATTTAACAGATTCTCTTCTCAACTGCATGATGACTATTTATTTTGAAATCTAAACATGAAAGTAAAATATATCTAATTTTAATATTTTATTTTTAAAAATTGAGTAATGTTATACTATAAATGAAACAAATAAAACAGACGGAAGAAAATATTTTGTTAAAACTTTTACCACGTGACTTTAACAATGTTATATTCTTCTGCGAAGGAAAGTAATTTAATATTACAGAGCCATGTTCAAGTTTTATTATTACAAAAAGTACAAGGAAATCCATTATTGAAGACCTTTATTGTGAATAACAAATACCGCCCCCGCAGTGAGTGGAGGTTTTTCTTCACAGTTAATGAACCTGTCCCTTGTCCAATTTAAAGAATGTTGTTTCGCAGTAAGCTATTGTTATAGCTTTGACGTGAGATTAACATTACAAAAGTAATTAATTTACTTAGAAATTAGAATATAACAATGTATATTTATTTTAAAAAATTGTATTGTGAGGGGGTTTATATGTTGGATATGAGAAAATATATGTGTTTTTTAAGGACCAAAACAATTACTTCTGATTATAAAATTGATATTCATAATTAGGTATTTTATCAATCAATTTGTAAAAACTTTCTATTGAACACTTTTTAATAGATTGCTATCTTTGAAAATAAAGCTGTGTTGGTTTTGTAGCTTTGAAAGATTAATTATTATTCAAATTTTATTGCGGTTTTCTACGTTTAATTGATAGTTAAAATATTGAAATAATATGAATAGTTATTTAATATATATATTAGTTATGTAATTAATGTATTACGAAAATTTTTACAAATGATAAAATTACAAATTATGCTGTGAATTGACTTAAAAAAAATTATTAGAAGTAATCGAATAACATTCCGGTTTCATGTATTATTTGAAAAATGTACATAGGTACGATGCTTCATCACATCTGTAGGTAGATTTGATAAATCCCTTTCCAAAACTTATTTATTTGAATGTTTATCTGTAGTACTAACAGAATATATGTTGCTCAGCTTCTATTAAAAATGTTTTTTCATCGTTAGATATATTGTACTATCCGCAAATGTTAAAATAGAGATATCATCATTTAGCAAAAAGTTGAAATAAGCGAAGTTTAACTGTTTTCAGAACATCCTGTGAAAGAGATAATATATATGTAATACATATGCAGTAATACAAACGTTAACTTTGTTCAACTCTGAAAAAGAATTTGAATGACTCTTACAAACGTGTGACCATTAAATGTGTTTTGATCATGGATTCGGGTTTGAGTCTCCATATGAAGACAACCATATTTATAAAATCTCCTCTTATATACATTGGAAGCATACAGGGTATTCATATTAACTGTTTAAAATTAATACGCAATAAAAATACTTAAAAATAAATTATTTCTGATAAAAGTAATTTTTAATATGCTAAAATTTGTGCTTAACCTAGCTCGTTTAAAGTTAAAAAGTTTTAAGTTATAAAGCTGAAAAAATGTATAACATGGTGTGGATTCGATCCACGGACCTCTGGGTTATGGGCCCTGCACGCTTTCACTGTGTCACTCTGCTTTAAAACAAATTCACGCGATTTGTGTTTTAAAAATATAGATATTATGTTAATAGTGTCTAACGTGTGATAAAAGTACCTTAATACGAAACAAATATGTAACACACGTATATAAACAATTATATTTCAATTCGGTGACATTTATTCAAATAAAAAACGCAAAGTCTCTCGGCCTACTTTATTGTAGGCTTATAACACCCCTCCACCTATTTTCACGCAGCCTATAGATACGTTATCAGTTTAAATTTTAGTCTATAATTATAATTTGTTCAGTATTATTTAACCCAATATCAACAATATTTATCTGCAATACTACTACAAAAATAAAATGTTCGTCATATTATACGAATTTTTATAAAGTTTTCCGTGAGAAACATGCTACATGATTTGAATGCTAATTGAAACGAACACTTTTATTATGAAATCGTTGCAGTATATCTCGAGATATAGTTTTTGCTGCTGTAAAGTAGAAAATTCAGATTTTCTGATACGTTTTACGTAGTTACTTAAAATTTTCAGCGATAACATAATATGTAATAGTATGTAGATGTTAGTGACAAAATTAGTATATTATACTATTTGGAACTCAAAGTATGTTTCAAATCGGTGTAGTAGGCCCCAAGATATAACCATTTTTGCTGCTAAAGAGTAGGAAATCCAGATTTTTTAAAATTGTTAACGCATTTCCTTAAAATTATGATCTACGATATATATTTTATATCATTTAAGCCTCTTGACACAATTTTCTTGTTGTTAAATTCAACACAGTTTTCTTCTAAGAGATTTCTTATAAATTTTCATCATAAATTAAGATCTACAGATGATGTTATTTAAATAATTTATGTAAATAATAAAGTAAATGTTATATTTTGTCGATGTAAACGATATTTAATTTTGGTGCAATATATATTTCTGTTTTTAAGAATATTCTTGTCGAATATAAACTTGTCTCTCAAAATGAAGTCTGGACAATTTGTTGTGCAATTGCAGATAGAGTATTTTTTGTTATTTATTTAAAGTAACGTGATAATTATGTTTGAAAAAATAATATAATTTTAAGAAAAACTAAACTGAAAACAAATCGTGCATATATAAGTGGAGTAGAGAATTACTAGATTATTTATATAATTATATTTCTTGACTAGAATTACTAAAATATTAGGAAATTACAATTTCAAGCAAATTAGTAAGTGTATTAATTAAATAATTAGTAAGCGTAAGTAAGTTTATTAGTTAAATAAGTAGATGAAAATGTGAGTGTTAACATAGCTGGTGTGGAGGGAAGATACAAAGGAAACAAAGATCAACAGTATTCAGTTCATAATTAATTACTTAATGATTATGCATATTAATTACAATTGAAACTGAGCTAAATATAGAGTTAATAAAATGTAAAAACTAATTTATTGGCTTCAATAAAATTAAGGTTATAATAATTTAAAACATGACAAAGCTATTTCCCGTAATTTGCTGGGTTATACGCGTCTCTACATTTACACAAGTTGTGATCGACAGTTAATTAAAATTGTAGATTAGGTGGAGGAGGGTGAGTAGATGGGTAGATAGGTGGTGGTTGACGTCTTGTTATGATGTCAAATTATTTCATTTCTAAACCTCAAATGACAGGGTGGTCCAAAAGTCATTACCCATTTAATGAAACTAATATTACAGTTATAAAGTTTAACATTTATACACTTTATAGATTTTCATCATTGCTGGTACTATGAGACAAGGAGTCAAATTGTTTCTCACAATATTAAATATGAATTGATTTTTTATTAGTAATATGGTTTAATTGAACATATGCTATCATATATATTATATGAATGATACATTAGTAATAATATGAAAACAATCCGTCATTATTTATTAATTTTAAAACCTGATTTGATTTCTTTGAAATTGCTATTCTTAACTCTTCTAATTTTGATGGTTGGTTTCAGGGTGAATGATTTATCTTTAATAGTACCTCACAAAAGAATGTCAACCGCGTTATCAATAATAACCCTATAGAATATATCGTTACAGCGTAGTGTGGCCAAGGTTGGAAATACAAATAATACAAATTGTTGTCTAATTTGTAGTCATGGAAATGTAAGAAGTACTTATCGTACCACAAGTACTTATATTGTATTATCTCACTATAAAAGAAATCATTCGGAAACCCAGAACAGTATTTGGTATGTTTAATAAAATCTAAAACTAAAGAGGTTTTTTAATCAACACTAAATTATATTCAATGTATAAATGTAAAGTCCGTATAGGAAAATAATACTAAACATCTAAAACACCATGAAAGTAATAGTAAATAAAGTATTACAGATAATTCTATGGTCAGTCTAGAATATGAAGGGAAGAACTATGGAAAAGAGCAAAACAACATCTGAGATACTTATTGAGATAACGCAAATGTAAATTGTGGAAGTTTGGGTATATTCTAAGAAGAACAAATGAAATAGAAAAAAATGACTACTATGGAATCTACAGAGAACCCGTGCCAGATGGCGTTATATGGAGATGTACAATTTTAAAATAATATACAAGGCACATGTGCAAATTCTGAGGGAAAGTGGAGCAGTTTGTAAAAAATGGAAACATTTTGTGGATGTTCTATGTTATTGAATGGAACTGATTGACGAAATCATAGTCCTTGTCAATATATACAAGGTTTGTATACAAATATATACATAATAAATCATTTGTGTCACAGGATGTATCGTAATTCAGGGGAAAACTTCAAGGGTGTAGAACAATAAAAGAAGAAAAATAAAGTTAACATATTTAAATTGCTTACGGAAAAAGTTCGCTTCAAAATGTCAGTTTGTGATTTAATAAAATTTACAGCATCTTAAGACAGTTAAAACAAGTCACAAAACGGACTATCAAAGTAATGTAAATTTCATTAATATGTTAATCTCATAGAATTGTTTATATTTTTGGTTAATTTTGTAATTTAATTAACTATCCTATCTCTATCATCGATCTGTCTTTTCCATATAAATAAATCCCTTTATCATTCTATTTTATTTCTTCTTTTCGAGTAAGAAAGACTGAGTAAAATATCCCATAAAAGGCGTGAAATAACTCAGTACAAGCATTGTGAGTCAGCTCATTTATTCACTTTGGTGATAAACGAACTAAGGCATTGTTTATAGACATACATTTCAATGAAGCTGAAAAGTTTCAAAGTACTGCTAAGGTACTATAATAACCCAAATATAAAAATATATAAACAGATCTTTTGCAATAAACATCGCTTTTATTGTAAGGTACATAACTATATAAATTTTATAAATGAAAATATACCAGTAGCATATATTTCATTATATCAATGTGTTATAAACATTAATTTTGTAGTAGTATGATTTACAGACACATGCATTGGAAAGGTTTGCGATACTTTTCTTTTAACACGTATTACATTTGAGCTTTATTTCTAAATATTTAAAAAAATATCTTTTAATGCAAAATATGATCGTATTAACTGTGAAAATGGACGACAGCACTTAGTCAAACCGTATTCCAAGTTCGGAGTTAACTAGTCAAAAATAAATGTATAACACGGAAATATCATAGAGTAACGTCATTGATCAATTCCTATTTGAATTTAATTTGATATAATATAATATTCACTAAATATCATAAACAATAAACAAGTCTTATATATTTTTTTCTAGTTGTTTGAAGGCGATACATCTCTCTCGGTCAACAACAGCTTATAAAAGGAAAAAAAGAAAAGAATATACAACAAAGAGCTCTATAATTCAAACAATAAGAATTCAGTTTAAGATTTAGACAACTAGCACAACAGAAATGTTGCGCAACCTCTCACTGATGTTTCCTATATTTTCTACAACTACTAGTTTATTTTGTTGTATTAGAATAGAAATGTATTTTGTTACCTTGAATGCTCTACTGGATCTCCCTCCCCTAGGGGTCTATATTCAGGGACAGGCCAGGATGAGTTCATACAGACTACAGCAAACGGGTTGCTGGAGAGAGAGATGGCCTGCAATCGGTCACTGCAGGATAAATCAAGTGGTCAACAGGGAAGTGTTAGACATGCCCTCAGATCACATGATACCTAATGTTTCATTAGACAAGCCTTTGAAGACGAAGATCTTCTCTAGGGAAGAATGGGAGTCTGGAAGGAGGTTATATAACGAGCAGGATATAGTCAGGTTCACAGATGGCTCGAAAACGGAGATGGGTACGGGCGGTGGCATAAATGGGCTCAACCCAGAGAGTTCCATCGTTCTGCGCCTAGGTAAGCATGCTACTGTTTTCCAAGCAGAAGTAGGTGCTATCTCTGAATGTATCAAGGAGAATCTAAGAATGAAATACACAGGTAAGAACATTCTGATCTTCACAGACAGTCAAGCTGCTATTAAGGCACTAAACACGACTAGAGTAAAGTCGAAGCAGGTATGGGACTGCATCTCATCATTGATAAAGCGTAGTCAGGTGAACACGGTCACTGTGGGCTGGGTTCCTCACCACTCAGGTATTGATGGTAATGAGAGAGCAGATGAATTAGCCAGGTCAGGTTCAGAATCCCCTTTCGTGGGCCCGGAACCGGTGTCATGCCAGAGCAGCGGTTGATACGTAGATACGGGAGGGGATGAATAGGGCTTGGACGAATTCAACTACTAGTAGACTTGCAAAAAGGTTATTTAGACCAAGCAAGAAACATGCTGAACAACTCATCTATCTCAGAAGGGATAACATGAGGTGGGTGGTTGGGCTCTTAACGAGCCACTGTCACCTCAGAAAACATCTACACAGGATAGGGATTGCTGCAGATAATACTTGCAGGAAATGTGGTTTGGCTGAAGAGTCCGCAGAACACATTCTCTTAGAGTGTGAGGTGTTAGGACGAGCCAGGCTATACACTCTAGGCCCTCCGGGGAAAGAGATGGAAACCATCCTAGATAACCCTATTGGTAGTATCTGTTCCTTCATAAGGATGACGGGTATTACTGATTGGGTGTAGGAAGGAAATTGGGGCGGCAAAAAATCTCTAGGTCGACGCCGGTGAGGCCTCTGAAGGAGGCTTTCACAGCCCAGAACGGAAAAAAAAAGAAAAAAAAATAGGAATGTTAATATTCAAATTTTCAAATATTGTTAAAAAAAAGCGCTGGACTTGAAATCGTAGGTTCGAATCACATCCTGGACACAAGGTTTATTCCGTGCAGTTTGGTTCTTTCTAAACTGTGTTTTGGCGATGAACGGTTTACTGTATATAAGCGGTGGTTAGCTAGTGTCCAGCTGCACAGAACAAACCAATATTGTAAGTTTTATTTGTGTAAAAAACATAACATAGATCCATTACCCGCTTGTTGTTAGTATTAAAATTAAATTTAAAAAATTAAAAAAAAAACACTTAAATTCATTCATAAAACATATTTAAAAATAATTTTGTTTTTATAAAATAGCCTTAACTTGCTTTTTTATTTTTCAGCATTTTATATTTATCATTTTTTTAAAGTTTAAATATTACACATTTCAAAACTATTCAAAATATTTTGATCATATATTTCAACTCATTGGTATGAAAAAGTAGTTCCTTATACAGGAATTTTAAGATATTTATTTTGTTCTACACATAATATGAAAAATATTTTTGTAATTTGTTTTTTAACAGGAACAATTAAAAAATTATCATTATTTTATTTTTTATTATAAAAAATACTGTGTGCACAACTAAAAAAAAAATCAATGTTCAAAGTAAAATAAAATAATAGCATCTAGCTTGAGTGGTTTTTGATATATCTGACATACAGATAACATTGAGTTTAAATAGTGATCGAAATACGTTTAAATAACTGTAATAAAATTAAATATTCATTTTAAATTTAGTATTTCATTTAAGTTTACTCTACAAGCGTAATGTATCACACGCTATATATTACAGTCACAAAAAATGTCAAAGGTTAAATTGTATGAACAAGATTTACTAGGGCAGTAGATTTATAACTTAATTAGACAAATCCTTTCTGCCTATAAGAAGAGTTATGAGGTTTATCTAGTGACTACACTATATCAAGTTTATAAGGCTTAAGACAACAGCGTATAGACTTTCGTGTAGACTTTCATTTTTTAAATAAATTATATTAAAATTGAATTCAATTTCTACAAAGGTTTCAAAATAGTTCCAAGGTAATTTTTCTAATAATATCAAATTTGTAAATATATTTTTTGCAATAAACTTCGCTTTTATTGTTATAGACGTAAATATATTATATATTTCCAATGGAAAATATATCAATTTGATATTTGAAAAAAGTTTCTAGTAATATGATCGATATTTACATACATTGGAAAAGTTTTGAACTGCCTTTCCTTAACACGTATTACATTTATTTGATCATTATTTCTAAAATATTTTCAGAAAATTGTTTCAATGTAAAATATAATTGTGTGTAAATTAACGACAGCGCTGAAACAAACCTCGATCCAAACTCGGAGTTTATTAGTCAAAAACTTCAGTCTAACTCGGAAATACAGTATGACAGGATGACGTCATCGATCCTTCTTTAATTTAATTCGATGTAATATAATAGTCACTAAATATCATACAAAATAAACAATTACGAGTCTTATACGTTATCTTTTTTCCTCTTTGTCATCAACTCCTTATAAAAGAAAAGAGTATAAATTATTGACTCCTATTTCTCGAATACTCTAATAGCGTCAACAAGAGTTGACCAAGAAAATATGAAAGAGAGGGATTTAACCAAAGACAGCATGAAAGTGTTAATCCAGCTAGAGTCTCATGGGATTGCTACGGCTGTACTCAATATAATGAGCTCCTGAGGATTTTATTAAGTATTAAAATCTCTGTCTTTAGAGTTTCTTCTTCTTAACAAACGGAAAAACAGAAAACCAACCATGTTTAAAATTGAGTAAACTTTCACAGTTCACTAGTCTTAACGAGATGAAACCGCGTGTAGAAGTAGGGAAACCTTATGTTTTTCAAAGTTTGAATTTTTATCTTTGTAAATAAAACATTAAAAAATGAATATGAAAATAATTTCACTACCCTCGTACTGCTGAATTCGTCTATACTGTAAAACGACAATAACACGAGTATAAAGGTAGCAATTATAGTTCATAAATTGCATATATTTCAACGAGTAAAGAAATCTTGGATGAAAATAAAAATATATTATAAGTTTAAGGATTGAAGAGGAAAACTTCCGACAATAGCACTATTTATCCGTACTATGGAGTCAGAGCTCCAGAATTCTGTTTTCCGATAAAACAAAGGAGGAAACAATTTAAAGATTAAATCTCTTCTAAAGTTTAAAGCTCCTTTTAAACTTCCTAATAAAAGAGCTTTAAAGTTGGAATAGGTTTAAAACTCTAACGGTTTATTTTAAAGTCAGAATTTTGAAGTTCAAGTTTAATTAGAACGAATAAATCTACTTACAAATTGAATCATTTCCATTGGATGTCTGTTTACACAATGAATTGGCAGCTTAATTGTTAAGAGCTATTAATTTTACTACCCTAGTTACCGAACTTATAGAGTAATACACCCATGATATATTTATTGAAAATGTTTGAATGAAAATGTTGCACAAATTATCTATTATCGTAAAGTCAACTTATTAATTATAAGTCTAATTATTTTATGTAAAAAAAAGAAGATTATATAGGATTATGGTACATACAATTGTTTAATATAAACGACACAAGTTTAAAAGTGATTGCTTAAACATTTTTGTGTGTAAATTTGTGGCAGTTTAGTACTTTTTTGGGTTAATATGTGAGTTGTTTGTTGTCAATAAAGATATAATAATTTTTCTCCAATCTCTAAATTTTAAATATTCGTTTGTAGCAACTATTATTTTTATATAGCATATTAATAATAATTTCATGAGTAATAGTAGAGTGATGCGGGAGGCGTATGCACGTCTTCTATGGCGGAGAACTCCCGACTATAGAATCTCTTCTAGCTCCAACTCCACTGTAGTATATGAAGGGAGTCTAGGAGAGGTATATCCTCTACATTATTCTGGTACGCTCCTACACCTCTAGCATTTTTGTGCATTACTGCACCTCATTCGATATGTCTCTTCCACTTCATGGAAGAACCTGCAGTTCTCATAATTTTTTTCTCAAATTCTTCTAAGGTGTTATTATAGAGACCGTGTCTGCTTTTCCTCTTGGGGTTTCTTTTGCTCCAATACTGTTGTCATTGTTTCCTCTGGTGACTTGCTCTAAGCTTTCTTGGCATGTCTACCCCTATTTGTTGGGAGTCTTCCTGAGTGGCCTGTTTGACCTTTCATAGCAGGTTTATTACTTCCACGATGTCGATAAAATCTCGACGAAGTCAACATCGAGGGCATGCTTTCTACTATTGAAACGTCGAGTTGCAGTGTCGTCCCACACAAGGTTATTATTTATTTATCTATGTTTTTCTCTCGGAGCACCTAGGGAAAGGATGAGTCACCCAGTGAGAGGTCATCAATTATCCCACAGGTGCCGTATACGACCTCTTTTGCCCGTTGCATTCATCACATCAGCACGGGAAGCTTTACACTTATGGTTGAAAAAATGGAAATTGAAAAATAGGGGATAAAGAGATAATGGGAGAAAGTCAAACTGAAAGGTGGTGGACAGAATAGATCAAGAAAGGAAGTGTGAAATAGTTCAGATGGCAGGTACGACCTCAGAACGATATGACGAGGTGTAAGCTGTTTACAGTGGATCCCCACCGTTACGTCATATTCCATTGTTAAACTTATAAAATATTAAACATGGTTTCTATCTATATATAATTAATTAAATAGTATAAACCATAGTCAAATATTTCGCGTTTCTAAAAATAATTGCCAACTTGTGTAAACGTAAGATTTTCTTGTGAAAACATCTCCAAGGGGAATTTTACGTCAAGTTTATTTGTTGTAAATCGAATAAATAAATATACAGCAAAATTAGCTTGTACTGAATTATTTCACGTTTCTGTTGTTATTATTCATTCTTTCTTACTCGGCAAATAGAAATAAAACAGACTGAGAAAGGGATTGTTGATAAGAAAAGAGAGAACAATGAGAGAGTTACGATAATTACTTCAGTTACAAAACTAATCTAAAAAGTGAAAAATGTTATTATGTAAAAACATTTATGAAATATTATATTATCATGGTAGTCCGTAGTGTTACTTCTCTCTTAACTGTTTTAAGTCGAGTTTCGGAAGCGCAAACTCATCATCAGTTCAGAGCTCAGGATTGAAATCGCCGAATCAACATTAAAACATTAAAAACACTAACAAAAGGAAATAAACTCTCTACAATACTACTGGTAGGCACACACCATCGTGTCACGCGTGACTTCCGTATTTTAAGAAGCTTGTGACCTTGGTATATGTCCTATCTTATCATTTTTAGGTATCAATCGCCGCGTCGTATAGATACTTTGATCCGAATGACAGTTGATCGTTCAATACGTTGTTTGGGGTGATTTAAATGCCTTGTATATTTCATATTCTTCAATGCCATTCATGAGCTTGTCTTTCTTAGTTATGTGAAGTGGTATCAAAATTTGAATAACAATGGTTTTCACTTATTGGGTTGCACAAATTTGACTTGATGATAATATTTCGGGCCCGAAACGCGTAGTAAGAGAGTGAAAAATGGAGATATTATATTTTTAATAATATTTTTACCTCATACTTTTTCACTTAAAGTGACTTGGATACAACAAAACATGAAATTTAACCTAAATATACACCAACATGTTTGAATGGAATACTCTATTTGATGTCGTAAAGTACATTAACACTACGTAGCAGCTTGTATATTTATTCTCGTATTTTATATGACTTTCAGTACATCTGATACACAGCCTCATTGTCAAGCTTCAATTACTTATAGTTTCAATGCTCACTTCACACTCCAAAAAAAATTTGATTTATTTTATAATATAAATGGTTATTCAAATTTTAAGGGCGACAACAAAGAAATGGTAATAAGATTCGTTGCTATTGGGGGAAATATTGATTTGTATTTCTTTCTTCAATCCTGGAATTTAAAATATATGATTTTCTTCCAAGATTTCTGTACTAATTGAAATATTCCTAATTTCTTAATTATAATTTCTATTTAACAGTAATGTTGTCGTTACAGTTATAACTAGTGAAGTGTAAAAGTTTACTCACGTTCGTGAAAATTCCGAGAAACTCTTGTTGGATCTACATTTTTGATATTTTTCTTGGGTTAGATCACTCTCCTTCATATTTTTCCTATCAGGGCTCTCTTGACCAACTCTTCCTCCTTTATGACCTTGTCTCTATGAGAGTATTCGAGAGATTATTTTACAATTTATTCTTCTTTTTTTCAGCGTTGATACAAAGAGGCTTTTTGTCTTTAAACAATTAGAAACGATACGACGTATTAGACTCGTAATTATTTATTGTTTACGATATTTAGTGAATATTATATTGAATTAAATATATGTAGAAGTGAATCAATTTTACCCTGTGATATTTCCGGGCTATACAGATATTTTTGACTAATAAACTCCGAGATTGGACTGGATTTGTCTCAGCACTATCGAACTATTATACAGCTCATACTATTATGTTGTACATCAAACGAATTTCTAAAAATATTTTAGAAATAAGGATCAAAAGTAATAATTGGTAAAGGGTTAGTAGCGCCATACCTTTCCAATATTTGTAAATATAGAGATCACGTTACTACAATAATAATATTTCTTTATTCCAAATTGCCATATTTGCCTCAAATAAAAATATATTTTTATTTAAAAATTCATATATTAATGTTCTTAAAAAATACATATACAAAATTTTTATATTTGATATTATTAGGGAATTATTATTGGTAGTACTTTGAAACCTTTCAGGTTTGTTGAATTTAATTAAAACTTAATGTAATTTATTTACAAATGAAAGCATAAACGAATCATACGCTGAAGTTATAACTTTATAAATTTGATTTATTGTTGTCACTTGATACACCTCATAATTCTTCCCATAGGGAGAAAGGATTTGTCTAATTAAGTAGTGATAAATCTACTGCTGTAGTAAATCTTGTTCATACAATTTAACCTTTAACATCTTTTGTTACCATAATATATAATGTTGTTATTAAACTTGGCAAAATACATTTTTACTCACTCACTATACGAAGTATGTTTGGTGATAGCAAAAAATTTTGACATTAGTTTTTAGATTGATTTACACGTTTGTCTTCATGAAACCAAAAAGTGATTTTCATTTCGCCGCCCACCCTCCGTCTGTTTGGTACGCCGTCCTTGACGTTGTGATCTGTTAGATGGCAGCACTAGAGGCTTTAATGTCATGGAGATGGAGAATCTATTCTGTATGCAGACGTACAGTCAATCTTGTATAAATTCAATTTTTAAAGAGTTTATTATTTATAAATTTTCACAGAAAAATGATGATAGGATGTCAGCATTTCGATAATTCAAATGTATAGGCCTGAAGATTATCTGTGAATTATAGGTTAGAATAACAATTTTTTTAATTTTTATTTATTTTTATTTTCCACAGAATACAAACCATAAATATTTATAATAATCATACAACATAAGAACTTAAAAATAAACTTAAAAATACTAATCTTTATCCAATGAACTTAAAATACGTTTGTGAAACAATGTTAACATGTCAAAATTTAAATTTTATACATAAAGTAAAAAAACTGTGCTGAAAACATACCACACACAGAAGAGCAATAAAACACCCTTATACGTGTGCGGGAGTCATCTTAAATATTAATTAAATCCCATTCATACCAACATACACACAAACAGACAGACAGACTGTGATTAGGCTATATCTACAAAATATTAATTACTTCAAGAAGGGAACTATTTCGTACGAGACTCGATTTTTATAACTTAGTACGTCATGTACATATTTTACATATTTTTTAATTCGATTTTCCTTAATTTCAATAAGGTTAATGAGCACATTAAATTTCCCTGTACTAAATTTCAAGTCCCCACCTTAACTTTTATGGATGCTATCGTGTTTACGAAGACGGACGGACAGCATCAAATATAAATAAAGTTGTCAGATACATGAGGCAATAAAACTTGAAGATCAGTCCAAAAATGGAGGTTGATATTTTTCCAATTATCAAACTTACCTTATACTTTACATACTATGTAAGTAAAATATTTATAAATGAAAATAAAATCTTAATGTTGATAAATTTTAATAAATTAATCTCATGTTTTACAAAATAAGAAATGTAGCTTGGCAAAAGCAGAGGTAATGGATTATCCAATTCACTCCATTATATATATACAATATAATATATTGGAATGAATAATTTATTGATTTTTTATTAAAAGATAATATATACTATTGTTTCATTATAAGTTAATTTTTTTAATTTTTTATATTTTTATTTCTTAATTATAAAAGATAAGCTATTATTTTGTTGAAAAATAGATTATATTCATTAGGTCATGAATGTCCTTCTATAGAAGTGTTTGACACAAAATTTTAATTGACAATTTTTTTAATTTTCCTGACTACATTTGAAAAACATACGCAAAATAAAGTATAAACTAAAGAAAATACAATTAATATATACTTAAAAAAAAAAAACTAAATACAATAATTGTTCTGTTCAAACGGAGCCGTCATTTGGTTGAAACTTAAGGGATGTGATCTTTGATATATCTAAGACGAGATCTGAGGACTAAGAAAAGATACATTGTAGAAAGTAAAACTAAGATAAGATGATATGGTTGGAGCAGATAGTTAAAGAAATATTTTGTAATTATAAAATTAAAATTCGAAAACATTTACAGACAGATGAACTACATTATCTATTATTATTTTTATGTTCTATTTTATAAATATTTATTTGCACCTAATTCGTTTGAGTTTAAATTGAGTCAAGCATAAAGCAGATTTACTTTCGAGATAAGAAATTCAATAAAAAACAAAGTTAATTATTATTTATTTATTTAAAGTTATAATAATAAATTTAAGTTATTTTATAAAGTTAATTATTTATTATATTCTTTGCAGATTTATACTTTCGTTTTGTCGGTTTTATATGTTTTGTTTTAGTTTTCGTATTTATTTTGTTTTTTGAACTATTGCAATGGCAATTTGTAAATTTAATTCGTTTAAAAAGATGAAAATATAATAATAACAAAAAATGTAAACCAATGATTGTCAATGGAAAATAAAAGGAGCTCAAAATATTAATAGTAAGCTTATGTTGTATTTAAAATTATTAATGTAGAACCAAAGTTATTATTTAAATGAAAACAATTTTATCGTACGCTTTTTAAAATACGTTTAAATAATTTTGAAAACCCGTACTTAAATAATTTCATTATAAGTTTGTTATTTATTACAAATTGTTAACTTTATTACGCTTTACGTCTCAAATTTATTGTATACCCTATAAATTATGGTCACCTCAAGCGCCAAAGTTTAAATAGTATGAACACGATTTAGTAGGGCAGTAGATTTATGACATAATTAGAAAATCCTTTCTGCCTCTGGAAAGAGTTATGTGGTCTACTGACGACAATATATCAAGTAAGTAAAGTTCTAGCATATGGTTTGTTTAGGCTTTTATTTAATAAAAATTATATTAAATTGGATTACATTTCAATAAAGCTGAAAGGTTTTAAATTTTTGTTAAGGGAATTTATCTAATATGAATATAAAACACCGTAATTATGTTTAAAATTAAAAAATGAAGCCAATAGTTTGAAACAATAAGTTCCAAGGCTCAGGTGTACAATTATTTGTGCATCAGTATTGATACTTTTAATTAAAAAAAAATAGTAAAATTTTCCCTTAAAACAAAAATATTATATAATTAAGTGGTAATTGAAATGATAGTAATTATAAATTATAGGTTTGAATAGGGAAATACAAATCAAATAAAAAAAAAAAAAAAAAAAAAACTATTTTATCTTGGAGTACAAGTTGCTTCATTAAAGACTTTAGAGTTTCGGAAAATTAGTTACAACGCAAAATATTTTGGTATATGAAGTGAGACTTCATTGATTACTGTCATGAGAATTGAAGATGTCGTTTATTTCATTGAAATGCAGGATTATACAGCTATATTTATGAGTAATGATAATATATTTCAGTTCCTATTTAGTTACTGAAACATTTGTATTGAATGTCTGTTTACATAGTAAAATGTGTTTGCTGCAAAGAAACTGGGCCAGACTTTGTTGAGTTAACAAGAGTGACTTTACGGAGACATCCAGTCTGTACGTAAAGACATTGAACAGTTTTTAGAGATTGTCTTGTTTATTGTTTATTTCTGTTCTTGGTGAATTAATAAAATGAATAAAATAATTGTGTAGAGAGGTTAAACATAAATTATTGCCGAAATTGTTTTCTGAAAAGTGTTAGTTAAACTAGCTTAAATAAAATAATTTTACTATAATTTATGTGTCAAGTTTTATAAACTTTGTAATAACTACATTATCATATTAAGCATTAAGAATACTAATTTTTAATTAAATTAAATTGATTTTACATAGTGAGTAGGTAGAGGCGTTTTGGGATATTTTGAAATTAAACAATAAAATTGTTCACTATTTTGTATGAGGTAAATCGTTAGGTTGAGGTTAATTATTAGCTTACCATATTTAACCTTTGATTTAAGAGATCAGCAGAAAGATGTGGCACTCTATGTTGAATACTTAAGCTTTATGTGGAGCTTTATACTTTACTTCTGGAAACATTAATTAAAATTTTCTTAGCGTAGGGCTTGGCGAACCATTCGCTCAGTGGGCATCCATTGTAAACCACCTCCTCAGTTTTATGTAATAACTCTTTATGTTGTTCTGAGGTCATTCCTGATACCTACACTACAACATACTCCTATACAGGTGTAGTATCGTCCTTGATATATTCTATCATCTTAACTCCCTCCATGCATTCATCACCTCACTTTCTTACTATTCTTCTGTTTTCAGACCAACAACAAATTTTAAAGCGACCAGTACTGGAATATGCAAAAGGTATCGCTACGTAGCCTGTGGGATACTTGGTGATTTCTTACAGTACTTATTCTTATTCAACCGGGTGGACCATCCTTTCCCTAGCTGCTTAAGGGAAAAACGTGGAGAACGATACAAAAAAAGCATATATGTTACCGCAACTCAACGTGCAAATAAAATGGAAGATGCCCTCCATGATGACTCTCAAGCGGAGGGTGAGTGATCTTCATCTGCTACCAAGGATGTGATGTAGATAGAGAAAGAGAGAGTGGAAAGTAGGAGGTTGTGGGAATATAATCACAGAGAAGAAAATGCGTATACTGCTGAAAGAGGCATTTAACCCTTAAAAAAAGTTGTATTTCAAACATATGAGAAAGAATACAGAGTTTATGACAGGTCAAGGAATTCTTGGGGAAACGTATCAGGTGACGTTCGAGCATATGTATCAGACGCTGACAGGGACATTGCAGACTCAGTACATCTTAGAATGATCGGAATAGAAAATTAGAGGACTTGAAGATTCTGCCAAGAGAGGGAGGAAACCTCATAACCATTTATTTGCCGGATGCTGTGCAGAAATTGAAAAAAGTTCTTGAAGTCTAGGAGGGTAGCAGATAACTTACCCTTGATCCGTCTTCTTGTGCTGCACGTCCTAAAGGAGTTGGGGCTGAAGGGCTTTCTACAAACGAGAGTTCCTCGTTTTAAAATAAAAAGGGGAGCAAATAGATGACTAGAGATCACAATGAATTTCAACTCCACACCAATATTTCTACTTTTAAACTTTAGACATATGTATGCAAAGGAAAATTATAAAAAACAAATTTAAGTGCAAATTTAGATATCATAAATGATGAATATTTTAACGTAAGTAGGTATATTCATATATAAATAACATTAGGTATCATTGTCAGTTTAAAATTTGATTTTCAATAAATAATAGTTTGTATGTTTATATACAACGCACACCCTTTATGTCAGTTTATCTTTAAATGTCGATAATAAAGAGATAAAATCAGTTTCTGACTGATAGTGAGTAACCCATATCTTTCCAGGTTGATTACTCATAGGTCCATATTTTCAATTGGAGTAGAAACCAAGATCATGTTAAACTCAGATCAAAACTAGAATTAGTTTTTCAAATGCCAGTTTAACTTTCATTCTCAGTTTAAAATTACCTTAGTTTAATCTGTCAAAATTGGTGCTTTGAACCAAGTTAGAGATTAAACGTTGTTTCATAAACTGACGTTATTATTTTTTAAATACATGAATGTATACTGTGACATAATGAATATGAATGTCTTAATTTAAATGAAAGACAAAATTGAAATATCCGAAGAGAATGGTGGTGAGGATTTAGAAATATCATTAAAATTACATAGGTTAACAGATTAAACAGAATCATGAATTTTTCCTAAATTGTTTTGTTAGTTTTTGAATTAAATTAAAAGAAAAATAGCAATAATTATATTTTTACACTTTGGAAATATCAGTATTAAATGATAAAACACAAAGGTCTGTCTGTAATATATTTAATTTATATGTGTGTTAAAACATAAACATATGAATATAATAATTGGACTCTACTATCGTTATTTATAAACTACGTAATATATATTTATGTACTAAAAATCACTAAATCGGCCTATAATTAAATATAGAATTTACTACGAGTTCTCAATACAATTAGCTTTATGAGCTAATGTTTATTAAATTGGTTTAGTACATTTTGGCCCCCAGAAGAACTGTCCAACATTTAAACATTTTGTCCGAGATGATTTTATTTTCTTGCATATTCATAGTATGGAAAAAGTTGTACTATAGATTTAAAAAAAAGCGATGTCGAGTTTTTCACTGACTACAGCTCAAACGAGTGGACCGATTTTGTTCAAATTTGATATGTGGGGGTGTATTTGACATATGACGCGAAGTTTAAAAAAATAATTTTCGTAATTCAGAATTTGAGAGCAACAGAACTGCCATAAGACCAAAACACCAAATTCCTATTTGATCAAAATTGACTGGAGATTTATTAAAATTATGCCCTAAGTACTTAAATAAGGCGATTGGTCGCCATCTTCTCCAAAATGGCGATTTATGAGGTATTAAAAAAAGTAAAAAAAAAAAAAAAAAAAAATACATATATATTATTATTCGACCATCAGGTTTGCTATAAAAGACTTAATTTATGAAACTGACGATAATAAAATTCCGAAAATGACGAAAATAAAATTACCGTTTTAGAATTACGACATAAAAACTAATCTTGACTACCTAAGCGTAATATTTATGCTTAGGACAAGTTTACGTCATATGCGAAGCATTTTTAAGCTTTAATAAATACATATTTAATAATCTGTAAAAGTCTAACATAATAAACATAATTTTTTTTATTATTATTATTTTTTTTATACATACTTTTGTGTCTGTCAAATGTAGTCCTTGTTTGTATTTCCTTCTATGTGGCTACATGTTTAGCTGCCACAGGCAGCATCTTCAGGCCAACTATTATGTCCACAAAACACTCACAATTACACAACACTTATAACAATTATTTTTATACATTTTCTGTACACGTCATATATTAAATAGTTTAAATAAATTATGTTTAACATAGTTACACTTTTGAGGTACCTACATTTGACAGACACAAAAGTATGTCTAAAATGAAATATATGTAGTTCTAAAGCTGTTCAACAATGAATATAAACATAATTTATTACTTTTGCACTAACATGTTGGTTGTATAGTTATTTGGTTTTGTAGATGTGTGTGTGTGTGCGAGTAACTTTTGTATGTTTATGAACAGTTTATTATGTACGGTTTTTGAATAATTTATTTTGTTTAGGCTTACTATATGTGTTCTATTCTATTATTTCTAATGATTAGGCCTGCAGAGGGTGTATCACTTTTTGTTGGAATTGTGTTTGTAAGTCTATACAAACTAAGTTCTGGCGTAATATTTTCAATAACGAGTAAGATATATTAAAATTAATTTTACAGTTTGTTAATTTGATTAACAGAATGGGCTTATTCTTGAAATATTTAAATCTAGTTTTTAACCGATATTATTTTACCAGAACTAAAATTAAAATTGTATAAACCAACAATTTGTAAATAAAAATTTGTAACACAATTTTATCCACAGCACAAAGAAGAGATAGATGTATTTTCTTCGTGCTAGGAATAAGTTTTAATAAACAAAATGTAAACTAAAAATTTAATATGGAGATTTGTTTAATTTCCTTATAATTTATATATAGAAAAAAATTATAACCTCCAGATGTTTTCTTAGAAGACATGCTTACAATAGTACAATATTTGCATAAATTAAGAATGTTATCATTGATCTAAAAATAGCCAGTTTCCTAGAATCCGTAGGTTTTGTAAACGTGAAAGGTAATGCAAATGTTCTATTTATTAAATTTCCAATATTTGAAATTACTAAAATTGTCACGTTTTATAAAACCTAATGGAGAATTCATTATAATTTGATTAAATTAAACCATAGTCAACATAAATTTAATTAAAAACCAGGTAGTTTTTACACAAACAACAGGTAAAGCTAATTGTTCAATGCTTCAATGTCAGTAATTTAGAAGTTCATTATTTATTATTATTTTTTATCAAGCACATGTAAAAATGTGTTTTCTAACCTTAAAATAATCAGCTGGGATCGGTGCAGGATTGCCAACAGTTTAAATTATCTTTGTAAAAACTGCAGATTAAATAATCCATCTTTGATTTAAATTGAAAATTTTGAATATTTGAACGAGAGACTAAACTTAATTTGAATTAAGGTGAGATTAGTTTAAACGTCAATTAAAAATAATTTGCGAATCTATCAAATACAGAAATGGAAAAAAAAATGCAATGAATAAATTGACTTTAAAAAATGAATTGATGTAAAACATGGCATCTATTTTACGTTTATTTGCTGGGTTATACACATCTCTATATTTACACAATATACGATCGACAGTTAATTAAAAGTGTGGGTTAGGTGGGGGTGGGGGTAGATGAATGGTATTTGACATGCAAGGGTTGTTATGATGTCACATCGTTTCAATACTAAATGTTAAATGACAGGGTGGCCCAAAAGTCATTTCACATTTATTGAAACTAATATTTTATTTATGTGATATTGCATCATTGGAGGACTAGTGAAACATTGAATAAACTGTTACTCAAAATAAATACTCATAATACTCATAATTGGTTTTGCGAAAGCAAATTGCTCCTTTTAGTACTTACAATTTTGTTGGTTTCATGTGAAGATATCAATACATCCCAGGAGGAAAAAAGTCCATGGAGTTGGTCTGGTGACTTAGCTGGTATTTCTAACGTCCGACATTCAATCATTTTTCTATTAAAGTCATCCAATGTAACAGCTTTGTGTGGCAGTGGGCTGTTACTGAAAGTGTTGAATATTAGAAGTACAAATAAAGCAATTCATCTGCAGCAGTGGAATATTGTGGATAGAATTTTATTGAAGTTTCAGCGCTACCAGATTGGTTCAGAGTTTTGAGAAAATTAACACAACAGATCGTCACTCCTGTCTATCGCCAGCTCTCTGTCTCGAGCCTCATTCATAGTCTCCTCAGGTTCTGCTTAAGTTCATCCATCTTGATTCTGGGCTACCTTTAAGTATTTTTTTAGTGCCCAATGAATATGAATCTTCTAGGTTTACCATTACAAGGCTCATTGTATAATTCATTAATTTCTGTATTAGTCATTATTTTCCACATTTCACCATCTATGATCTAGTTTAGTATCTTGGCCTCCCATGTATTATTTTGATTTTAGTTTTTCTCTGTCATAACCCATGTTTAAACATAAGTCTTTTCTGTACCAGCAAGCACAATTTTGATAGTTTATCAGGTTAGTTAGTTTAAAATTTGCTTTGTCAATCCGAAAATTTTTAGGAATTAGTATGGATAATATAATTATTTTAAATAAAAACAGTTTAAATCATCTGATATTATAATTTTCTACAATTTTATATTTCGTAAATTATAATAGATAGTTCATATTTATTTGAAAAATCTCTGTTTATTTGATTAAACTTATTTGTTGAGAAATAAATTTGTACTCACATATTTCTAAAATAATTCATTGTCGAAAAAAAAGTAATAACAGAATTAAGATTAAGTCGTTAGTCTTTGCTCTTAAATCTAAAATTTGATTAATTACTTCAGTCTTCATTAACAAAGATTGTTTTGTGCCAATGTTTGTGTCGTGTCCAGACTTTAGAACGTTGCTATACTGTTCTCATCTGTTCTTCACTTCTGTAAAAGTATTATAAGATATGGATATGAATTGTACTTTCTCAAATATACTTTATTATAGAGCTTTGTGATAGGTAAATCAATGGTTGGAGAGTTTCTCCTGGAAATAGCCATTTTGAGGGTATCTGAAATGAGTCGAATGATGACTCTTCTCCTAGTCAAAACGAGTGAACTAAATGTGGGGTATATTTTGGTCATATATCAAGATTTATGATTATTTTTTACGGTAGGTGTCATAAGAGATAATTTAAAATTACGATTTTTTCAAAATTGACTAAATCATTTAAATTTAATTTTAAAAGTATTTAAGACAAAAACAAGTGTTGAACGCTGTTCCCAAAAATATGCTGGTTTAGGAGTCATCCGTAAAAAATCCCCAAAACTTTTTGAATGAGCTGTTCGAAATGAATTAAAGTAGATTAGTAAATTCTCGAAATTAGACACTAATTTCAAATTTTAGTGAAAGCGACTATTAATTTTCTAGTCCAGTGGTAATTCGAAAGTGAAAGAAATTTATAGTTTCTAAATAATTAGAAAACTCGAAAATGAAATTTAATCTTCATTAATAAAAAAACAGTTTATTAGACAAAAGAAGCAAGTCTAGGCAGTTATGGCGTCTTCTAAATGTTAAAGAGTAGTGACCAACAAATAAGTAGAATATAGACGAAGCAAGCGTCCTTTTACTTTTATAGTATAGGAAATATAGTTTGGTAACAGCAAAAAGTTTATTTCCGACAGATCTTCATGTTACATGAACTCAAGAAACCGAAAAAGTAATTCTTAACAACCCTGTATGTAGGTCGTAGTTGTCGTTGACGACTGTGGAAAAGCACGATAGAGACAACAATAATAACATAGGAACATGAAACATGATTTTAGTGTGCACATATAGAGTCCTACTGAAATCCCGGTAAGAAGGATATAATGGGAACCATTTAAACAGTTTTTGTTCTTATCTTGTGTATTATTAAACTTCTAATGCAATTAGATAAAAACAGAGTTGAATTCTGCACGTAAAGGTACCAATCCAATTCCTCTACGATGACAAGTAACGAAGTTATTGTCATCAATTTAATTAAAAAACCTGACTTCCCAAGAAAATGTGATTCGTATAGTTAGGAGATCCAGTAAGGCCGAATCATGGATGCGAGCGGAGATTCCTACACATTTAAAGCCCACAAGGGCAAAACATTGACAAGAGGCAAACGAGTGGAGACTAATCACGTATACGAGGCCGTTAGGTGTAAGATACGAGTGTGCTAATACAATTTCATATTTCCAACAAAACCCAAGAAACAATTTGTGAGCTTTATATTTAGAGGATCTGTTTGCATTACATTGTATCTTGGGGCTGAGTTTGTACCATGATGGCACCCTTCAACTTGTTTATAATTTGATATTTGCAAAACCTCTATTAGGGGGAAAGTGTCGTCTACACCAACGTTTCTCTCACAAAACTTAATAATGAAGTTAACAATTTTTTCCCTCCACTTTTGAGGAGACTAGAACTTTTAAATGACGTTCGTGGGAGATAACAAATATTATGTTTGCTCATCTACATGAGTATATGAGAAAGTTAGTGCAATGATTTTGAACAGTCTTTTGAGGTAAATTTTAAAGCGAAATGGAGAAAATTGCCTAAAAAGGAACTTAAATGCTTTACGGTAAATCAAAATATGTTAATTTAATGATTTAGTTATGCTTAGAAATTTGCTTTACGTTTATGTCTCAGCACTACAGTGTTGCTGTTAATAACACGTGCGTCATTGAAGAAAGCGTTTTAACTCAGAATAACTTGTGTTAAATCAGATAAAGTAAGTTAGGGGGGGGGGAAGCTATAATAATGTAATTAAGTTTTGTTTAATACGATGTTTTTAGTTGACGACTTAGATCTTGGGGTACCTGTATAATACATCGCCAAGCTGTAGAAAATGAGTTAATATTGATTAATCTAGATTCCTACACTTAGAAAATAAACTGTACAAAAATGTTGTATTAACTTTTGCACACACTTATTCATAAAATCAAAAATACTGTGAATAATCTTTTCCCACGAAAATAGCTTACATCTACTTGTATTAACGGAGAAATATAATTTGTAATATTATTATCGATTTTTTCCCCCATGTAATAGATAAATTTGTACAGAAAGTACTTACACTTTATTAACATTTGCAAATTTATACACTTAAAGAGCTTTCACTTGCTTTGCTTGTGTCAAATCCTTTTATTTATTTAAATCTAGTTTTGAATGATCAAGGCTCATTTTCGTCTTTTGTAATTATTCCTGAAGGTATTTTCCTTCTTGTGATAGTACACAGGTCTGGAAAATTAACCTTCACTTTCCTTGTTTATATAACCTTTGTTTATATAAACTACATGGGCTATTTTTGATTTTAATGTATAACTGCCTACCCAGAATTTTTGGGGATATAGAAGAGATATGATTTGTTTCAGTTCATAAAGACTACAGTCTAAAAAATTTGATTAAAATAGTGAGGACCGGTTTACAGAAAGGGTTATTTTGTAATTTGATTTAAAACAGAAACCCTAAATTTAAAAAAAAAAAAAAAAAAAAAAAAAAATAGAGGAAAGAAACTCCTAGATACTAAATTTGAGCAAAATAAGTTCTTTCTTTTGTGCTGCAGAAAACTAAACTACATATGCAATTGACGACAGACAGACGTAATTCCAAAAAACTATTTTTGGGGGTTTCAATAGGTGAAATAATCTGCGACAAATTCGACACCAAATTATTCTCCCACTCCCCATAGAGTGGTAAAACACGCACTCATACACACCCTCACACTCACACATTATAAAGGATTTTCCTCTTAAAAAGGTATACTCACTTTAATATCATAATACTATCATAGATAGAGCACGAATTTGGACGAACACACCTGGGAATCATTCTCGACATCTAGTTTATAATTTAGGATTTGAATTTTAGCCATGAAGTAGCTGTTTCCATTTAAATTTACATGCGATGTTTAAAGGCCTGATATGCATGCAAAGTTTGATGAATTCGAATACAACATATCTTAGGAAATATTATACTCGTAAAAAAAGTTTTCACTCGGAGAATTATTTCAACTGGATTGCAATAAATAACGACTTCTCAACATGGCTGTCATCTTGAAACCCTTAACTATTTTATGTATCGTGAAAAAAATCACTTTAATCATTTATGTTATGTTCAGTCGGTCTTATATTTTACGTGATTCTATCAAAACCGGGTTTATAGTGAGTAGGGACAAAGTTTGAACTTAAAAGTAATCGCAGTTTAGAAAGTTAATACTACGATAAAACCTTTGATAAATGTTTAATTAAGTTATTTATTTGACAGAAGAACTTCTAAACTGTTTTCATAAAAGCGAAGTAGTGTATCTATCTTTCAGCTCTGGGTAACCTAAAACTTCATACTTCACAGTGAACAATCAATTTATAATTTGTTAATACTTCATTATTTCAACTTTGATTGCTTGAATATTTCCAAGGAAACTTAGAGTCAGTTTTGTTAAATTATTTTAAGAATTGAATAATCTGAGCAATATTGGCAATTAAAAATTGACTGTGTATCTGCCGTTCCAGATAAATGTCAATAAAAAGATAAAGAATTCAGAAGTGAAATAGATCTTTATTAAGTGACAAGTGGTAAATAGTATCAATTAATTACATAATATGGTAAAACAACTGGTCTTCATTTTACAATGCACAGAGACATACTGTTGGAGCAAAAACAATATTAATTTATTATTTATCTGTTTCACATAAAAAATTTATGCATTGGGTAAATAAAATTACAATCTGATTTGACGTATTGAAGTTAAAAAAAAAGGCCTTTGAATAACATTTAACTGCAATCCATTGCTTGTGCAGTGATATACTAGTTAAATATTTGGACAGATATTTATACAATATTGTATCTGTGTTTATTGTCATTTTTGCAACAAATAGACTTAGAAGTAGCTACTATAGGACCAAGATTAAGTTTAATTAAAAAATATTTTTTTTACATAATATCTATGGACATAAACAAAGCCTGTCTCAAAAAATTCAGATTCAGGATTTTTTGGTAAGAAACCGAAAAATCGTCTGTAGACATGGCATAAAATATGTTCAAAGGGTTAATTTATGAAATTGGTCGCAATCACTTTCCGTGACATTTTGGTGAAATGCAAAGGTTAATGACGTACAAGGTTGCCAAATCCCAAATAAAAACAAATTGACGGTTAAAAAATGTTTATCAAAACCGAAAATGACCTTATAAAATCTTCATTTCACCCAAATTGTATTTCCTTTTAGCACTAATTTATGACAAAGACATCAGCAGGCTTATTACACTATTTATTAAATATATCAATGGATTTGAACACGCTGTTTTAATAAAATGTTTCCAACAAGTTGATAATAAAAGACAATTATTAACCATATGATTTTACAAAAGTTTATTCGGATTTTTTCTTTTTCAGTAAATATACCGAATCCGTTTAACTGACTTCAGTATTCGCATTTCCTCGTACATTTCGTTCTTTTGTACTCAGATCAGGTCATTTTAAAGATCTGGATCATTTTGGTTTAGTCACCAAAACGATCCGTTCATACAGGTTCATCCTGATGTTCACCAAGGATGTGTACTTTGGATCTTGTAGTTTTTTCACAATTATTTATATTTAAGGGGAGTACAATTCTACATAAAAAAATACATTTTTGTTACTTATTGTATTGTGGAATCTCTTCGTTACAATGGTATAATTGGTTTTTATCGAAATTAGAATTTGTTTAAAAAAATTGTTTCGCAAATAGTTTAAGTGCCATTTTAACTATTATTTCTACAAATGGAAGAATACGGCATCATAATCGGAACAGGAAAATCACCATGCACAATGAAAAACAATAACATTTAATGACTTTATGTGTGGCTTGCTTCTTGTACTTATTGTGATTTACCCATTGTGATAACAGTTTCCTATCAATGTGTATACACACTGGAATACTGACGTTTATTTATATTTCAAAGATCCTAATTCTTAAATTTTACCCACAATTGATAAACGCGTTTGGATGTAGCAAAGATAATATAAACAAGCTTACAAGACCTCTCTCCTCTTTGTTAGATTTTTTTAATACTACAACAATGTTAAAATACAAAATCAGGAACAGGAACCACCATTTAGTCAAGTGCTGCTACATGGGTGATAAATACTGTAATTTGTAGACAAGGTTCATTTTTGTCAGGGGTAGTATAGGCAATCTGACTACACCACACAAAAAGTATTACAAGATTTACTATAATATGTAATGTGTTTTCCTGACAGCATTCTCAGATCAAAGATTGGTGGGAAATATTGATGTGATTTTTTTATTGTATTTTATTTGGCAGACTTGGCTGTAGATTTCAAAAAGAGAATCTTTATCCACCAGTTTACATTTTAACCACTTCCAAATTTAGTTTTCTGGTTTTAAATTGAATATTTAGATTGAACAGATTTTACAAAAATAACTTAAAATTTATTAAAAAAATAAAAATAATAATTATAAATTAAATAAAATTTAAAAAATGAAACAAAAACAATTTTTCAAAATTACTAAAAAATAAAAATTATAATTTATTCAATATTTCATTTTTTAAACAATAATAAACAACCCTGTACATGAACGTTAGTAAAATTAATTTTTCATATTATTAAACAGGACACGTTTCATCTCTTTGGTTGGCGTTTTAACTTCAAAGCGTTACTATCCTCCCTCCAAGCAACCCCTCATAATGAAGGAGCTCTTTAAGGTTGACTATAATGAAGTGTCTTCGTGGCTGAGGGGCTCATTGCGGCAATCGTCTGATGAAGGATTCGTGAGGAATATTGAGGCGATTATAAGGTTCTTTTGTAGACTTGGCTGCATTCTTCAAGCAGAGGGCTTGTTTTATTCCCATCAGTTTAATTTTTAATTAAAAAAAAATGTTGCTTTTAAATTGGACACTTTTTTTCACTGAGAAAAGATATTTAAAATTCTTCTTTTTAAATTGTATAAAATGGCTTTAAAATAAAATAAAAATTAAGGTAATACCTATGGTAGAGCTATAAATAATATATCTTAAAGTAATTAAGATTTACACGGCAAAGATGGTCCATTTCCTCTTATTTGTTTTTAATTAACTGAAAGAGAAAATCTTATTAGGAGCTCTTATAGTTGTAGAGAACTCAACCAATGAATGTATAAAAACAAGCATTCCGGTGAAAATTTCTCAGAAAGAATTACACGTAGCAACCCTAAACTTCCCTTTCCACTTCATCCCTTCTATGCAATAATGTAATAAAATGTTGTTATTTTATATTATTTAAAAAATAAACTTAATTTTATATTTATATTTCAGTTTTTATTATATTAACGTATATTTTTTATAATTTGCTTGTACCACAGATTTGTACGTAGACTAATTAAATGAAGTATATTTTAAAAATTAAACTATTTTTTATTTGAAGTCCTAAAAATATGGAAATATTAATTAAAACTACTGCTCTCAGAAGGAAAATATTTGTAACAATTTTGTATTTGATTCCAGTGAACCGATAGAGTCAAGTAAACGATGAATGAAAATTGACCCGATATTTTTAACTCCAAATCCTTTAATTTTCATTGGTAGAAAAAGGTTTGAACCATACAAATCAATGTAAAAAGGTTTAACTCCAGTCGAGTCAATGTACCAATATGAGAAATTTGAAATGAAATGATAAAACAACCTTTGAAATGGATTTACTCAATTAAATATTCAACTCTTGTCAATGTATTAAAAGCAATCAAATTGGATTTTGAAATTGATTACTTTTTAATATAAAAGACTGAGGACGACACTAGTCAATCGTGTAGAGGCAGTAGTATGAAGTATAAAAATAAACGTGGAGTAATTGAGTCAAGTAAAGAGAGTGGATTTGTATTAAAAACTTTTTGACGGAACCAAGTGAAGTTTTCTTTTAACTTTAGCATTTAGAATTTTGTTTATATTTATGTATGTCTGTGACACAGCGTTAAGGCCAACACACGTGTAACAAACGTTATGATATTTATGAATAAGGTTCGTTGCAACTAGGCCGAAGAACGTGTGTACAAGCGGCTACTCAAAACAGTTACTAGATGGTTCCAATACTCGGAGTGCTTCCTCTGAAGTATACAATTTAATAGTGTGAATTAGGCACAAAGAGCAGTCGTACAGGGGAAAAATGAAATTTGAACAGTTTATTACATTAACTTGGTGGAAAAATAGTAAATTCATTATTATTATTTTTTTTTTCACTTATAGATTATTCTTGTTTCATAAGATTAGAAATATATTAAATAAATTGTTACTCAAGTAAGAATATTGTATATTTAATATTTCTTCATGTGAGTGTGTTTTATTCAAGTAACAGTGTTTACTAGTATTACGTTGTGATATATGTAGCTGTGGTATATTTTACTTCTAGAAATGTGAATATTATTGTACCATTTTACCCGCTAGGCCGAAGTCACATTGGGTTTACAAGAAATGAGGTTTTGAGTTATTAAAACTACCATTGAGCGTGGGTTTAGGATACAAACTGTAAGACTATATACAGTAAGAATCAACCATGTAAGACTTTATTAAATGAAACGTAAGACCATACAATATTATGTCACACTGATGAAATTCCTTTTTGTTGTAATTTAATTACTTTATTTTTATAGTTCTATTAGATTTGATTCCTGGAATCAAAATAGCTTTTGAATTAGAAGTGATTATATACAGGTTAAAATTAGTATAGAGACGAGATTCAATAATCTAAAGCTATTATGATAGATTTAAATATCTTGAGATTTGCTGTATTTTGTCTTACAAAAAATAATTTAAATAACAATGATGTATTCCTTACAAAAATTTACTAATTAATTTTATTATAAAGATTGTTTTATTTTTTATTTACAGAGATACCAGCATTATTTTGAATACAGCTCTCTCAACATGTAATTATATAAAAATTCCTCTTTGAATGAACTACTTAATTGTCTAAATTCCCAATTACTTGCTATACATAATTAAAGTATTCTCGTAATAATTGTATTTATAAATATAAATTACTTTTTATTTTGATTTAATTACGGATTTTCTTAACTCCTTTAAAATTGTTTGGAAAGTATCGTAAGATCCTTATATCAGCTAATTTATAATAAAGGATTTTTATCTTTAATCCTACAACTTCTTTGAAATACGTGATATTAAATTTATTTTAGTTATCCTAAATTTGATTTTATTTTATTGATATTTATTTGATTTAAAGTTTACATTAATTTGAAATTACAAACTACTTACATAATTTTGATTTTCTGTTCGTAGAATTTTAAATTTCGCTTTACGTTCACGATCCACTTTTTTAAATTGATAATTTGTATTTGTATTTGACTTTTCACCTAACATTTAACACTTGATTTTTTATTACTTTTTATAGCTTATCTTGCCTTTGAACAACACTAATTTCTTTGATTAATGAACTTGTTTTTAAATCTTAATACATTTAGTTTTCGTATAACTCTGTTATTACGTTTGGTTGGTTTGATGATTATGTAATGACCGAGACTGAGTTTTCAAGCGTTCCCAGCCAACCCTGTTTATTTACGCAGTTAATAATTTCAAACTAGCTTTGTTTTTTGTTGCACATCGTTAGATTAAAAAGTTTGCATTCTTCGTCTTATTTCTGGTGGTTCTGATCCAGCCTTTGATACTTTATCTCCAAACTATATAAAGCTGCCTACTTCCTCAATATTGTTATAGCTTATTGTTATATCCTTTTTACACTTAGATTTCTTGACTTATTAATATTTTTTGCTTATAAATAATTTTAAGTCCTAGGTCTTTTGAAATGATATTTTTAGTTTTTATAATATTATATTCCAAAGCTATGTTAAATAAAGTTGAAAATAACGAATCCGTAAACTCCAGTTTTATTGAGATGGTTAAGTTGTCAACAATTTATGAACTTTAATTTGTGCTGTTGTATGAGATGCTTTATAAAGTATTGTAAATATTTAGTCTTTCTGCAACTCTACCTAAAAAAATTATATAAAAGATAATAAAGGTCTCAATTATATAGTTACTAGATTAAGTTCATAACATTTCATTTATTTTATTCAACCTTTTTTTCGACAAATATTACATTTGTATAAGGCAGGTCCCATAATTTACAAGTAGGCATGCTATATAATAATAATACTTGGTACCCCAGCAACCCTACAACGTTTATAAAATTTATAATTATTATGATAGCAGAATGTACACATAAATTCAGAATCCATATTACATGTGTCAAAATCCGTAATACACTTTTTTTTGTTCTTTTTTCTTACATTTTTTATATAAAACAAAAAAAATAATGAAAATAATAATAATATCAAATTGCTGGGAACCTAATAAACAAATTATATAGAGTAGAACCACTAGGTAATTTCCTAATGAGTAGAGATGAAATTTCGTACTTTCGCCAAACCTCATAGGGTTAGTCCTTTCACTTTTTATGGGGAAACCCGTTTTTGCTATTTTTTAATAGGGTAAAAGGCGGACCTTAATTTTTCAAAGAATAAGCCCCATCGTGTGTTATATCATTTTGAAGAGCATAAAAAATAATTTTTGAAAAGTCTCTACGGTATCCCTAATCGGAATTATGGGGGCTAGAAGTCAAATTTTAAGAGATTTCTATTTTCATGGATATTATTGAAAATAAAATACCGATTTAATCTTTCAACAGCAATCTTATTTAACTAAATGAAAACACTTTCATGTATTTTTCTTATTTTATTCTTATGTACCGATCCCAATTTTGGAAAGGGGTAGCCAATGGAAGAATTGTTTTTCTTCATCATGTAACACATTATTTTAAAAGAAATTGCAGAGGAAACTGATGACATATGGGATAAGTTTATACAATTTCTTTAAATGAGTTAGTTTTACAGTATAACAAACACACAGAACACAATTCTCATAAAAAAAAAAATACGCTTAAGTATCAGACGCGTTTCAACGACAAGGTCGTCCTCTTCAGTGATACACCAACCAAACCACAACTCTCGAGTTAGTTTTAATTTAGATCTTACTTGTGCCTTCTTTCTAGTTGGGTGTGTTATCATTTCGTCAAAAGTAATCATGTCGGCTTATTCTATACTTCAGTTCCCTTTTAATGACGTCACATTATGGGGAAAACAAAATTTCCCCATTTATTCCTCCCTACAAAAAATGGAGCCTATTTGATAAAATAGGAAAACCACATAAAAGTGTGTTCATTTAGTTAAATAAGTTCAATGTTATAAAATTTAAAAAAAAGTAATATATCCATGAAATGAAAAAAATTTGAAATGTGAATTCAAGCCCCCATAATTCCAGTTAGAGATATCGTAGAGACTTTTTCAAGCCACTAAAATTCTTCTTTTTGGCATGTCACACGATGGAGGTTGCTATTAAGAAAATAAGATTCTCCTTTTTAACTCCTTAAGAAGGGGAAATACGTTTTCACCCCATACAAATTTAAAGGACTTACCCTATGACGTTTGGCGAAGATTAGAAGTTTACATCTCTACCCGAGGGGTTGGAAGACATTTCCCCACTATGTATTTACTAACAACAATCCCATCTCTAACTGGGAATTAATAATTTAATTCCAGTATAAAATCCCTCCTGTAACGCTAAGCCTGCCGGAGATATCAACCCGCACCCAATCCTCATCACTCAAATAATTTTAAAATACGTCTCTCGTTACTTTCGACAAATTAATCCTTATAAAATATCTGTTTCGTGTTTGGTTATTTTAGCGACCGAATAAAACGTTTTAAACTTCACTTCAAAGTAAAGCATTATAATTTTTATTTTTAACTATGGTTCATGATTTAGATTAAATATTCTCTGACGTTAAAAATAAACAAGTACGTGAGTGCTATCATGGTACTTACCCAGCTCCATGATACACTGTAATACAAACAGATCATCTAAATAATGTAATGCCTTGGACCTTATAGGAAACATTAAAGTCTAGGGTTTGTATAAAATAGTTATTTCACAAGTTTTCAGAACCTCGTAATTGTGTAATACTTTCTTAGCGTAGGCTATGAGCTAAAGGGCTTCATGTGTACACATTAAATCATCTTCACTTGATTCGCTCGTATCAGCGGCTCGGCTCTGTTGAGTCTTGAAGCTGTACATCCACTCCCTCAGATTGTGTCTGTGAATCGGCCTTGCTGGGCTTCGTAACTATCAGAATATCTGGTTTACTTGGAAGTCAAAATTTGCAATTAAACTTATGACAATAACTTCGCTTTTGTAGAGAGGTTAGGTTTATACCGTTACATATATAATGAGACTACAAATTTGTATCTAATGATTAAAAAAAAACAATAAAAATCGTGGACATTTTGAGATTTTTAATTCGATTTCCCTAAATTTGATATATGGTCCTATTATATAAAGCACCCTATAATAATTTATATTTTTCATACTTAATTTGTATTATGTTTACGTATGGACGACAACAACGGTGGACTGTTGGCATGTCGTAAATACATTTTTGGGTTCTCCGAGGCTATGCATTGTAAAGACCAGTAAAAAAAACGGAGGTTGAAATGTTTTTGTGAATACCAATTTCATATACTGTGTAAGTAAAAACCCAAAAAACCACAGTATTTCCAATTCAGTGTTAAATATAATTAGAAATATAACTTTCCAGAAAAATCAATCCATGTTTTTTTATATATTACAAAGTTTTCATATTGAAAAAATAATAAATAGTTTATAATTGACGTTGGAGAAACTTGTTCATCGCGTATACATAAAACCAAGTACAAACAAACAAATTTGTTATCTTTTAAAAATGTCATTATCTATTTACAAGTGAGATTGAAAACCATTTTATAAATTTCTTAATCAATTTTTATGAGATATAATTTTTAACAGAAGGATTTCCCATTATCGATCTTTTATGAATTTTGTTTTAAAAGATATTTTGAGAAAAACGTAATGTATACATTTGCAAAACTCATTGAAAATGCTATAATGTCGTCCAAAGCTTGGCTTTTATTTTTTTGTAACTGAATTTATGATAGTTGTTAAGGTACATTAAATTATTCCTAAATATTAATTTTTCTCTCCTGATTTGAGACACTTATTACGGTGATATATCTTTACATATCACTAAAATTTCACTGAAATCTGTGGAACTAATTTGGATAAATATACTTTTAAAACCATAAAGCATTTTTTTTACCAAAATCTTTCGGATCGAAATTGTTTGTGAAATTACGACAAGCACATGTTGTAGATACACTTTTCATCAAAATTACTAGAACCGCTTTAAAGAAAGTTCCAATTCTTTTTTTTATGACAACTGTCTCTAAATTACAGTTATTTGAAAATGTATATGTATGCCAGAATTACGCATTTCGTACTCACGGATCTGAAAACAGATTTTCAATAAAACTTTGATTATTCGTTTTCTTTAGTCAGAATATTTCTGTGCATAACGTATGTGACATTGGCCGATTATTGGCCGGATGTGAGGCAAAAAAAATTAATATGTAACATGTTTGGATTAAGTAAACATTTCTGTTGTCTACTTGTATTAAATTTTTTACAACCTCTATAATGAGATAATTAATTGGCGGACAAAAATCGCAGTGTAGACGATATTACAATCCCTATTTATGAAATTACGTAGATGTAATCAGATTTTATGTATTGCACTTTTTAAATTTTCTCGTCGTCTTTCCTATTTGTTTGAATTCTTCAATAAATAACTTTGAGAATAAAATAATATAATTAGAGTTATTATACAGGGTGTTTAAAACGTTAGACCACTAGGAAGAATAAAAATTTAGTTTTTTTCCCAACTCACCTCAACATTAAAATGACATTTTTGCAGTTAAATAAAAATATGTAAATGTAACCTCTAATTATTATTTCATTTTAAACGTATTGTTTAGAAGAAAAATACACCATATGCTATTCGGTATCCTCCTCCAGTGAAAAAATGGTGGCCGGTAAAATATCCAACTTCAGTTTTTACTCTATAATAATAATAAAAATACATAATTTAATCACTGTATTATTGACATTCAACAGTGGTTAATACAATACAAATACTTTTAAAATTATTTTCTTATAAAATTTAATCAGCTAAATAACGATTTAACAATTAAACGCTATATGTGATGGTAAAACAATTTAAAAAATAGGTTTAGAACACTCTCTTCAAATGTAATTTAACACAATAATTGAATCTATGTAGTTATTTGTGGGTTTATAAAACCAAGATGTGGAATGTGAACTTAAAATGATGATTTTTCGATTTTTTAAAATTATTTTAAAATAATATTGTATTCTAGAACACAAAACTGTAGTGATATCTCTATTTGATCCGGCTTAAATAACATTGGTGTGAAAACCGGCTTCAGATGTCACTGTCTATTTCAATAACCTTCCTTTCTTCCTAAAAATAAGTTTTCTTCCTTTCCTCAAAGTTTCCTTTGTTTAAAATTTTTATTAATTCAGAAAAAAACACTAGTGGTTCAAGCTGAATGTTGTAAACATCATTTTCCGGTAAAATACACTAAGCTATGTGTGTGACATCTTTATGTATACATCAAACTAAATATGGTGCTGTTTCCTGACAGCGTCAAGAACCTCACGGAATACTAGAGTACTGAATAACATTTCTTTGTCAGGTATCTAGTATTAAAAAGTCAATGGTTAGACATCAGTATTTACCTTTCTCGGCATGTCCACTCTCCAAGAATTCAAATAAAAACCTTCCTTGGACGTTTAGTTTAATTAATTATTTATTAAATAAGAACTAGTCATTCCAGGTAAGAATTTTAACAGTTTTGAATACCTTTATTTCTGTTGTTATTTCATCAAATACAAATTTAATAAAGTCGTTTTCGGGGTTTAAAAGCTCTTCTTCTACTTCTTGACTTGATGTATGGGTTTTCGCAGTCTTCCAGGACATGATGGAGAACTGATTGTTTGTCACGTTTCATTCCTATCTTTCCAGGATGGCTCTTAATCTATGATTAGGGGACTCCAACATGTACAACAGAGCAACGACTGGCAGAACACCAGAGCCAGCTTCTAAGGTGCTAATTTTATGGCACCGTGTATTCTAAACAGTAACAGCCCCCAGCAGGAGGCATTTCAACGTCGAGTCCAAGTGAAGCGAAGGCAAGTACGTCTGAAATTTAGAAAACAATGTCGTGAAGTGGTGTATCATTTATAATTAGATTTTTAAGCCTGGAAGGGCTTTGGGAATATCTAACCTTACGCTTCCTTTGTGACAACACAGTGACGTTTGCCAGTCTCACAATGAAACATCAATGCAAAATATAGAATGTTATTATAAAATGAAAGTGAATTTTAAAAATAATGTTGAAGTCTGAGGTTCATGTTGGCATCAAAACGTTGAACCTGTTTGTTTACTTCACGATTTAAAGCTCTTCAATTTCAGTCATTGGCATTTTCTCGTCGACCAGTAATTGTTCCACGGTTTCTACGCGGTCTTTTTGCGGTAGGAATTTATAATATCTAAGCTTCCACGCAATTGTCGAAGATCAACAATAAGCCATATAAACCGTTAATTTTTGCGAGATGTAAACAATAAATTACACTTAAAATACGCGTTATATAATGTGTGTAGTTAAGAAGTTAACTTTTGCGAGATAAAATATTTAGACCCAATTGTCACACATTAACAATAAATCATATAAATTGTCTAGTTTTGCAAAATGTAAGTAATTAATCACAAATAAAGTACGCGCTATACAATATGTGCAGTTAAGAAGTTAACTTTTGCGAGATAAAATATTCAGACCCAATTGTCACACATTAACAATAAACCATATAAACGGTCTGGTTTTGCAAAATGTAAGCAACCAATCACAACAAAACGTGAATCCTCATAAATAAAGTAAGCACCATATAAGTGAACTTAAAAACAATTTAAAACAGCTGTTATAAATTCTCACACAAAGTAAAACGTATTTGAGAATTAAAACAGTTTATTTTTGCGGGATGTAAGCAATCAATCACAACAAAACGTGAATCCAAGCAGTAAATTTAACCTAAACATAATTAAAAATCTCTATTATAAATACTCAAACAAAACAACAATATAAAAGATATTTAAGAATTTATAACAGCTGTTTAAAATTATTTTTGTTTTGTAAATATGTTATTTACTCCTCATAAGCACGTTATTTAAATTATACATTTATTACAAAATAATTGTTTTAAAGGATTATGAATAATGTTTGGCAAATCTGCAGGTACTGTAGCACTGTTAATTTGACACCCCAATCATTAAAGTTGGCCAAGAAATTGGAGCAGTAATTCCTCAGCGGATTAAATATAAGTATAATACTATTTGTTACTGTTTCAGATTTATGCTTATTTTATATTTATATTTTAAATACCCAATCAGTATAATCTGACTTTGATTGCATGAAACAACGAATTTCGTTTACAAGTTTCAAGTAGAGACTGTATGACGTAATTCTAAATGTCTTGGCCTTTGCGGTAAAGGAAGCTGGACTTTTTTCGCTTGTGAAAAAAGAGCTGTAACCTCTCTACCAACCGGAGGCCATATAGATTTTGGAGTAAAGATTTATAAATAGATATTTTAAAAAAGAACATGCAAGTTTAAGCTCGTTCTTATCTAACAGAAATAAAAGTATCTTCATACATTTCTTTTCCCAAAATTGTTGTATGAATAAATTCAGAAAAATGCCATTTATTTGGAAAATATGTTCCAGAAAATAGAAGTGTTATGTTTGAAGATGAAAAAATATTATTTCATTTAAATATAGAAATATTATAAACGTATTTACAGTTTATGGAGGTTTTTACACTATAATATTATTAGATTTATTTTTATTTTGTTACGTCAAAATATATTAAAAGTGGATAGTAATACTAGGGCAAAGAAAGATAGATCTTTACGTCCTCTATTTCATTGACGTGTTCACAAATACGGTTGTGTCAATATAATTATAAGTTTAAAAAATGACTCTTGCATCGGATTAATTTTTTGATTCACAGTAGATTTTTGGAACCACTGTATATTGTGCAGTAAACATTTTATAAACAATTTACACACTTCATCACTATTTTCAATTAAGTTTGGGAGTTCTATTTCACTTAAAACTTCTAATATTAGAGAGTTATATTACAAGTTAAGTGCTGTTAATGGCGAATGGAATTCCACTCGATCAATTAAACGTTGATGGAATGTGAGTGCTTGATTTACCAGTATTCAACGGAGCTTGAGAAATCATTACTGTAATGTGTAGTAATGCTAAAATTTTATATAAATATAGGCGTATATTATTTAGTTTAGATAAATAAATAAAATATTACATAGTTAAAAAAGTCTAAGCTGTAGTTTTAAAATATTTAAGTCAACTGGTTGAAAAAAACATTTTTGTTTTAAATAAAATTGAATAATTAAAAACCAATATGGCATTTTTAAAGATATTAAATAAATTTCACTTTATTTAACTTCATTTAACGAAGTAAGGTATAATGAAAGAAGTAAATTCATCTTTGGGAAGAAACTTCTATATATCATGCAAATGTCATACTTTTCAAGTAAATCACTGAAGACTGTTTTCCGCCAATTGTATTTTAGTTAATAATCACCATTTTCAAGCTGTTATAGTTTCAACTTTAATCAAACATTTAATATAGAACATTTCTCTTAAATTTAATATTTCCATAAAATTCTAACAGTTGTTATTATTTTTTCCTCCAGGAACGGAGCGAGCATCAGCCGAGATTCAAGAGGAATCGGAGTTTTTGCAAGCAAAAATGTAGATTAGATTTGTGGTTGCAAGATCACCACAAAAAGGTTAGGTTTATATATATATATATATATATATATATATATATATATATACATATTACTAAAATCGAACAATATAACAATAAAACAATAATAAGATTAAAGTAGTGGTTGGAAGAATAGTTACAAACAGGTTAGGTTAGGTTATTATATATATATTAAAATCGGAAATGTAGCAATAATAAGATTTATTTAGCAATTGAAAGTATCACAGCAAACATGTTAGGTTATTAAATGTAGAATTATAATAATGAAATCGTACAATATAAGAATAATGTATATTGTTCTGAGCTTGGTTTTGTTATTGTTTTATTAAATAGGTAAAGCGACTTTGCCTCCCCTCTTCTGATTATGGCTTTTCCCCACCGGTTCCCAATTGCGAAAGGCAAAATTACCCTCGTCAAGTTTTTGGTCGTTTGACCCTCTCTCCTAAACTCTTTTTTCCTACCCTATTATAAGTGGTAGTTTACTCCCCGTAAAAAATATTAAAGTTTATTTGAAACTGCTTCCATAAAATTATTAATAAAAATCCGGAAATCAAAAGGGTATCAAAAGTTGAATTCTGTAAGTACTGTGCTATGAGTGTCTCAATGAAGCAATATACTGAGAGACAGTCTTTCATACAATAGTATCAAGGCTCTTTGGTTTGACTGTCTCTTGTTATTAACATCTCATCAAGACTTTATTTAAATGTTCCGTTTCATTACTTCGCACAAGTGTCACATGTAATAATGAATTTGGTAGAGTTACTTGTCAAACAAATTGAGTTTACAGGCAATCATTGAAAGTATCAAAATGAAATATTACATTTATTAATGAAATAATATTAGTATATTTTATTAAATAATTGATAGTTAAGAATATAATAGTAAAAAGATTAGGTTATGGAATCTGGACAAGGCCATATTTTTATGAAATATCCTTGAAGAACGCATCAAATATCTGAAATATAATGAACGACTGGTAGAGGCTATTTACATTTTTAAACGTTTTGCCTTAATTGAGAGATATCTCCTAAAATAAATGTCAAAAGTTTATGTTCATCTTTCATAATTTAAAGAGTTCATAAGTTTCATCAATATCTGTTCATAATTATAATTATTACATTTACTAATTAATTAAAATTACTAATTTTAATTACTATTTAGTGTAACAGAGTAGATGATTTTGATACAGTCCTAATGTAATTAAAACTTTCATAACTCTATGCTCCAAGAGAAGAAATAAATTTCATATGTTGGACAAACCAATGGCTAGTTGGATCTACACTTTTAATCACATAGCCTTGGATTGGATCCACCTCTTTCATCTTTTTATCAGATCTCTCTTGACCAACTCTTGTTATTTTCCGACCCTGACACTATTAGTGCATTCGACGGCTATGGTTATTTTTTATGTTCTTATCAGCTCTCTTTTTATAAGGAGATGATGACCGAAAGGTTTTCGCCTTTGAACAACATGGGGAAATATCTATGTTTGAATGTTATTTGAATTTATTAAATGAATATGCTGTTATTTAAATATTGTAAATTTTTGTACAGCTTTTGGAATTTAAATTTTTATAATAAAATACGTTTTAAAAATAAAGTTTAAATAGTTAAGCGATTAAGATTTCGTGAATGTGACTGAAACCAAACAATCAAATAATCAATTTATTATCTAAAGGTTTTTGGTTTATACGCTGACGTCAGTTCTTCGACAATAAGCTTCGGCCTTGTGAAGTACGCGATAAACGGAAAGTGCAGGAAGGCCAGCATTAATAGGAAACTATAAAAGTACCACTTCTGGGGGAGGTAGTACAAATAGTGAGTTAAAACAGTGATTTTAACTCATAAAAGAGAGAATAAAGATTTCGGTGGTGTAAGAGAGAAGGAACATTAATTATGATGTTCATTGACTGTGAAAATGGTATGTTCTCTTATTTTTAAATTAAGAAAATTTAAGTTGCATAAATTTTTCTTTCAGTAGTCTCAAAGTTTATATACTAGGCCTAATGATTATATAAGTAAGGATTGGTTCATAAATTGTAAAAATTATTTTGTAAATAAATAAGTTTTTATCTGACTTTGTTACTTAACAATATAAAACACTGAAAACCCTACTACAAATTTAAACTTGTGGTAGGGGATTCAGTGTTTTATATTGTTCACATTCACCACAGTGCTCATTGATTATCTATTGTTACTTAAATTTAAATATGTAAACTTACATTATTTTCAATGATAAACATTATCTGATATTTTATGTTGAGAGGATTTATTTTACATATTTACCTAAGGAAGGATTTAAAAAAATCATTATTTTTGTTAATTGATGTATTTATTTACCCATGATTTTCTATGCCAGAAGTTAATATTACAATTGAAGATTTTGAGGTAAATGTTTAAAGTAATGTAACTAGACCCGGACCAACTGGGAAGGGTCTTAACAAGTTGTAAAGCAATAAGTTTACTCCAAACTGATTTGTTGCCATATTATTGATTCCACAACAAAATATCAAAGCGCAGGCCTCACCAATAGATAATATTGACATAACAGTCTTTATGTTTGCAGACAATGTTAACTTGTTGTCGTTTACAATAATGAAATTACGAAGGGAACTCTATACATTAAGTAGTTATTATTAAGTTACCTTGCAAAGTAGGAAGAAAAAAGTGTTTTAAAACAGTATTAAACTTTTTCTTTTTTTTTGTAAAAAACAGGTTGTGGAATTTAAGTAAACTATGAAACACAAACACATTTAAGAGACTCTCGCAAGACAAACCATTGGCCAAGATAATGTTAGTAGAGACCGGGGATACTTGAGAACAAGAATGGTGGGGGTGACCACATGACTTAAGCTCCGACCCTAGCCCCTACCCATCACCTCTTGCACCGTCCCTTGCCCCACCCATTCTACTTTTGCCTAGCCCCTAGCCCCTTCTCCATCACATTAGCCCTCCTCTAGCCCTCCATCACCCCAGGACCGCCCCCTCTACTCTTGCCCCGCCCATTACAACTCCCTTCATTTATTGCCCCTTGCCCTTGCCCTCACCTCTTTCCTGACTCCTTGTCCCTTCCTCTCACCTCTTGCCCCTTCCCCTCTACTCTTGCCGTCCACCTTCAGACTTGTCCCTTCCCCTCTAACTCTTGCCCCTCCCTCTCACCTCTTGCCCCACCCCTTGCCTCTCCAGATCACCTCTTGCCCCTCACCCTTCACACTTGCCCGCCCTTGCCCCTCCTCTCACCCTTGCCCCGCTCGTTGCCCCACCCCTCAACTCTTGCCCCACTTCCTCTACTATTTCCCCTCCCCTTGCCCCTCCCTCTCACCTCTTGCCCGCTCCTTGCCTCCCCTTTCAAGATAGCAAAAAACTGTTTTTTTTTATACTATGTAATACAAATGAAGAAGAAAGGAGTGGTTTTAATTGGTAAATTGATTAGTCGCAGATATTGTCACCATTACGAATAAATTAGTATTTTTGAATATAATTAACGGTCCATTAGTTTACAAATCTGCCAAGCACTAAGCTGATGCGCTAAGACGATGACATGGTTATTAATGATCTGCAAGATTTGTATTATGCACTGAATTACCAGCTCCAAGCTAATAATTAACCTTATACGTTTAATCAGAAAGGAATTAGTTTTTGGTGGAATTTACGCTGTTTATGAACGGCTAACGTTTTGTTTTCATGCAGGTTGTAGTGCAGGCATACTGTTATGTACTCAACGAGATTGGTTGAGACAGATATTTATTAAACCCGGAGGACCAATTAATTTTGATGTAATTTAATAAAACTTTGAATTCATTTGTAAAATTAATAACAAAAAAATTTAACATGTAAAAATGTGATAGTTAACATAGGTGGTGCCATTCCTTTGGTGCAGAGTCTGAAGGTTCTAGTTGGCTTATGCATCCTTGGAGTATGAAAGTTCCTTACACACACACACACGCGCTCACACACACACACACACACACACACACACACACACACACACACACACACACACACACACACACACACACACACACACACACACATACATTCACACACACATATATATCACCACAATGTCACATCAGGAAAATAGTACATAATTGAGTATACGAAAGTATAAACTAAAAAAACACTTGTATGTTTGATAACTCACAAATATATGTGTTTTGGTGTTGAGCTTGCGTTTCTTCATAGAAGAGAGTTGGCGATATGAAGCGGGTGTGCGTTGTTCCAAAGCGAGCGACAAGAAATAGTGCATGTGCACAGCGAATGACTAACATAAGTCGTGAAGCGTGATTAAACATAAAATAATTAATCGAGAAGCGTTCTCTATTAAAGAGAAAACTAACGAATGCCACGAGAGTGTGCACGCGGAATCATTAAAATCATTTAAAAATTTTTGAAAAATGATGACTTGTTCGACGGGCAAGATTTCTGACTCAGAAGTTATTGATAAAAATATTGAAATGTGGCCATAAATAAAAAATAAATTTATAAAAATCGGCTCTCTGAATTTTGGCGATTATAAATGTTTTTGGTAATATTATTAATTATAATTTTAAACCAATTTGCGATGACTTTATTATGTTAAAATTTTAGTTAGCTGTTATTGGCAAAAAATAAACATGAATTAATTTACTGTTATAAAGACTCAAATAAAATAAAAACGTACTTTTCTTTAAAAATTGTTCTATAATTAACTATACGTATAAAAGAAAATAGCATTGATTATTGGTAATTGGATAAGCACTATAAGTTCTGTCTTTCTAGATTTCATTACGGATTCAATTTTTCAAAAGAAGAATGATGAAATAATGTTTCAATCTTAATCCTTAAAAGACTAGTTTTTGTTTGACTTTTATTATACTTTTTCAGTCGTCTTTACAATTTGAATGGCTGAATAGATTTTGTTGAGCTTTCCGCTGTTTTATACATTCAGTTATTTACTTCATTCTTTATTATTACTGCAGTTATTATTTTTCTCGAAATTTAGACAAAAAAGAAGGTCTTTCCACTGTATTTTTCTGTTTTAAAGAACTCTGTTGTCCTTTGAGCTAAACAGCTGGTTTTGATAAAGATTTAATTAGATTGCCATACATTGTTCAAGCGAAATTAAAATTTGTATTTTGATGTCTTAAAAAAAAAAAATAAATAAAAAATAAGTATATACAATTACAAAAATGTATAAAAAGTTTGAAATAAAGCTATGCCATGGAATTTCACCAAGGGCCTTTTTATTTCACAAGTATTAAATGAATAAAATTTTCAAAAATTTAAGAAAAAGAAAACTCAAATTGTTAAACTAAAAAATTACGGTTTTTGATGAAATTCAGTTTATTCTTATTTTAGGGGATGTAAAATCAAATATGTTACTATTATATGTTTGAATTAAACATCATTTAAATTTTTAATTAATGATAGTTAATTATCTTAATTTTTGCAATCTCTCAATTTCAGTATTCCATTTCCAAACATTATTTGTTTAGTTGACAGTTAACGAAGAACATTGACCGTGCAAATAAAATAACAGTTTCAGCACTACTAGCATAGTTAGAAAGTTGGGCCGCTGTAAAAACACGTTTTTTAAAAAGGAAAGTTACCAGTATATTTTATTTAATTTTTAAATTTATTTTTCTCTCCTATTACAAATAATTTATATGTTTTGTATACTTGTTATGGTTACCTTAAGAGATATTTTAGAAATATGCTTTTGAAGTATATAATAGCTGAACCTTACTGCGATAAATACATCATACTGTGAACTGAATTTGAAACTGATTATAGTATTACATCATTTTAAATTACTGAAGATAATACGAAACTTTTCGTCTCATATTAAATCGTAAATTAGTAAATCCTTCTTCTTATTTGATGGATTTCAGTATTCACATTTATAAAAGTTATTGGTACGTGTGTGCTTTATCTGATAAAGACAGAGAAAAGAAAAGCGAACGCTTGTTTGATTTAGGGTCGTAGTTATAAAAGAGAATAAATAAAACATGAATACTGTATGAGGATAAATGTAGACCCACCTGGTAGATACACTGCCATTTGCAATTTAGGTCTATACAATTTAGCAGGCATAAAAATTATTACCACTCTCTTTTATTATTTATGGAGTTAAAGGTGACGATGAAATTGATTTTGATTTTTTAAAAGTATTATTCAATAATCGTAATTTCGTTGGTTTTCACCATTTATGTCATCAAATGAGATAAAATTGAGTTATACAATAATTTTGACAATTATTTTAACTGTAGGCCTAATGACAGCGTTTTAGTTGATTTGATTTCTTGTGATTATAAATTCCGAAATACCAAAATATTTTAAATTTATTGTATAATGATCGATTGTTTATTTTATTGCTACAATTTATTTTTTACAATGTATATAAAAATGAAACAACGACGTTTCGAGAGTGTAGATCAACTTCCGTTATCAAGTGATAAATCTCGAACAAGAGAAATGTGATAGTAGCGTATGGTCATGTTGGAAACTAAAACTAAACTACTAATCAGAGCTTAAGTTAGGTCGGAGCTGGCCAAATAACTAAGACTGTAAAAGACTATATAACAATGTAATCAGTAAAACCCACAAGTCTACACAAACACACACTAACACAAACTACTTTCAGGAACTACACACTAATCAGGAACTACACACTAACACAAACACCTTTGATGATACACGGATCAACTAAACAAACAGTTTACAACTCCCTTCATTTATTGCCCCTTGCCCTTCCCCTCACCTCTTTCCCCACTCCTTGTCCCTCCCTCTCACCTCTTGCCCCTTCCCCTCTACTCTTGCCGTCCACCTTCAGACTTGTCCCTTCCCCTCTAACTCTTGCCCCTCCCTCTCACCTCTTGCCCCACCCCTTGCCTCTCCAGATCACCTCTTGCCCCTTACCCTTCACACTTGCCCGCCCTTGCCCCTCCTCTCACCCTTGCCCCGCTCGTTGCCCCACCCCTCAACTCTTGCCCCACTTCCTCTACTATTTCCCCTCCCCTTGCCCCTCCCTCTCACCTCTTGCCCGCTCCTTGCCTCCCCTTTCAAGATAGCAAAAAACTGTTTTTTTTTATACTATGTAATACAAATGAAGAAGAAAGGAGTGGTTTTAATTGGTAAATTGATTAGTCGCAGATATTGTCACCATTACGAATAAATTAGTATTTTTGAATATAATTAACGGTCCATTAGTTTACAAATCTGCCAAGCACTAAGCTGATGCAATAAGACGATGACATGGTTATTAATGATCTGCAAGATTTGTATTATGCACTGAATTACCAGCTCCAAGCTAATAATTAACCTTATACGTTTAATCAGAAAGGAATTAGTTTTTGGTGGAATTTACGCTGTTTATGAACGGCTAACGTTTTGTTTTCATGCAGGTTGTAGTGCAGGCATACTGTTATGTACTCAACGAGATTGGTTGAGACAGATATTTATTAAACCAGGAGGACCAATTAATTTTGAAGTAATTTAATAAAACTTTGAATTCATTTGTAAAATTAATAACAAAAAAATTTAACATGTAAAAATGTGATAGTTAACATAGGTGGTGCCATTCCTTTGGTGCAGAGTCTGAAGGTTCTAGTTGGCTTATGCATCCTTGGAGTATGAAAGTTCCTTACACACACACACGCGCGCTCACACACACACACACACACACACACACACACACACACACACATACACACACACACATATATATATATCACTACAATGTCACATCAAGAAAATAGTACATAATTGAGTATACTGCAACGCACCCCCCCCCCGCCTCGACAGACAGACTCTCCACGGGGAAAAGCACTCGCTGCAAGACCTCACCCCAACTACCACCCCGCGATCTACTGTATAATTAGAGAGTGATTCTTTCGCAGTTTAATAGTTTTGATAAGGCTCTTGATTCCTTATGTCACACAAGAATAATTTATTTTAATCAACTTATGCTAACACAGGAAATTTTACTATATTAATATATTCACTTCTTATACTAGCTTACCTTTCTTAAAACTCCAGACTCTTTTTCAAAGGGTGTGCCCTTTGGAGCTCTTTAATTCATTAAAACCAAAATTTGCTCTGTTTTGAATTTTTAACTTTATACTTGGTGAGCACTTACTTTTTCTTCTTTCTAATGTAATGAGTTTCTTTGAATGGGTTAGATTTAATTAAAATATTCAACAATGAAATTTAACAAATTTATTTAAGAGTCTACAATTTAATTTTTATTTTGAGAAACAATGGATTTCTTTCGAATCTTTTACAACAATTAATGTCGCCTTTTCTGACAATTTATATTAAATGCTTTCTCTTTTAACAAACTGAAAATCTACTATATTAAACAATTTTAACAATAACTAAAACTAACAATTGATATTCTTATTCTAATACACATAAATATGAATCCTATTATTTATTCCTTTCCAATCTGTTACTTTTGCTTTATTATTGGACTCGAATTTTATTGTATTTTATATCTCTTTATTTGAATGAATTTAAAATTGGCTTTATTTTGACTTTACTTTGTCTTTAAAATGTTATTATTTAACTTTATTGAGTTTAATAATTTTGGACGTAATTCAAGTTTATTAAAAAATATTTTATTTATTAAAAAAGCTTGATTTATGCAGTACCTTGTTTTGTGGAGTGCACAAGTCCGCTCGTCCTGATTCTGAGAGTGTTTGAGGATCTTGGAGATGCTTTCTGAGAGTTGTCTAGAATATCTCGAAGTCCAGTTCTCGAAGAATCTGTTGATGACGACAAATTCTAGAAGAATGTTTGCCGGAGTCCTTAGTGAAGATCTCTTCTACTAAGCTGTTGTAGGATGTCACGTTGTCTCCTGCAAGGCCGATCCTTTCTGTAGGCACCGTTATTAACCTGGCGAAGTACAGAGCGTTGACAATATTTTCACGACGATTTCCTGTTCAGACTTGAGTAAAGTTGGTGATCTTTCCTGGAGCTGCTATTAGAAGACTTCCCTGGAGCTGGTACTAAACGAGACTGTCGAATTAACTTGAAGAAAGTTAACTCGTCGAATTTTAGGCCTTTCAGTGTGGCCAACCTTCACTGATTATTGTTACTGTTTTATTTCACAATTTAATTAATTTTATTTATTTATTTGCACTACAATGAACTTTCCTTGGCTTATTCTTCTATTGTTTGTCTATTTTTCTTATTTTAAATTATCTATTCCTATTATTATTTGTTATAATTAGTTTAATTTCTTATGGTGGTTTTGTGTTGAAGTTGGTAACTTTCCCTTTCCATGCGTCTACTGCCTACTATGCGCACGACGTTCAAGACAAGTTGATTCCTGAAATTCATAATTTTTTACTTGCGAATTCTTCTTTTCTTCATATATCCCGTTCGCTTCGCTCGATCTTCTTCTGGGTGATTTCATTTTGAAGCCCTTCTTTCCCTGATGATTTTCCATCTTCATTTGTAGCGATACGACATATATTTTTTCTTTTACGGAGATTTGAAAATTTCGTAAGTTTTCAAAATTTAGTTTTTCCAATTTTGGAAATTTTGAAAATCTTCTTTTTGCAAGTTGTTCCTCTGATGCTGAAAGTTCCAAAACTGCTTTCCTCTTCTTCCTCGCTTCTGGGTTTCACAAGTTACGGTACTTTCTGCATTTTTGGTTATTTATTATTTAATTACTTTATGGTCTTTTATTAAATTTTGATTTCGAGTCTTATTTATTTCTAGTTTATATTATGGTTATGCGTTGTTATTATTAGATTTTGGAATTTCTTTATTTTAAGGGTTTTTTATGTTTTATGACGTTTTATTATGGCTATAACTTTTTTATTATTAATTTGACGAGTTTATTCTCTTATTATTTATTATTAGGTTTTCCTAGCTCTACACGATTATATCATTTTAATTTAAGTTTTCGGATTTTGATGTTTTTTGCATTAGAAACATATGGACGAATTCATGTTCAATCCGGAACGCTAGATATTTCCTGTCAAGGCGCGTGACCTTGGCTTGGCTAACTTACATATTCCCTTTAATTTTACATGTGTTATTTTATATTTAGAAATGTTTTTGTCATTTCTACAATTATTATTTGATTTAATTGAAATTTTGGAATTTATCTATTTTCCAAAATTGCTCCTTGCAGGCGGTTCAATTAAACCGTTGCAAATTCCCCTTTCAAAAACTTAAAATTTTGACATTAAAATCCCTTTTTTAGATTTTAAAATTTTATGTTCCTTAAATTTTTCTATTCTCTTTACATATTTACTTCCTTTCTATTTGAAAAACATAATTATCTATATAACATGAAAACTTACTATCTATAAAACAATCCTATTTCTAACATAAATGATTAATTGGTGACATATATAATTTTCAAAAACATGGTAATAAACATGACATATTCATATGAAAACAATCCTTATTTTATACAAATACATATATATTTTTCATGTTCGATAGTTCATTTCGTCTCTCTTTCATCTGAAACAGTCTATTTAGCATGATTATACATAGTTATACACATTTACACTTTATCCTAACTTTTTTAAAATTATAAATTTTGACACAAATTTAATCACTTTTGCACTAAGGTAAGTTACATAAATCAAGCCATCCTTACTTTTAATTGATTTCGCGCTAGGTTAGATTACGCCAAGTAACAGATTGAAATTCCTTTGAATGTTGACATTTCTTATTTCCGTTATCAATATAACGAAAGAACCCCTCTCTACCTTAATTACTGTACAATTTTCATGTCTTCCGGATGCATGTTTATTTACTAACTGACCTACGCAACTTGTCCCAATTCTCCCCCTCGCTTTTATCGAAACAGCTGGTTTTTATCTACCGTTATGATTTATTCTGAACTTTATTCTTTTTGGATTTATTACATATTATTATGGACGATGTTTATGATTATGAATTTACGAATTTACCTATTCTACTTTATGTTTACTGTTATTTTACTATCCTAACCTTTATTTCTAGTTTTTTAACTTTACCGTTGGTTTATTTTTTATTTTTAGTTTTACGAATACGTTTCCCTTCCTTTTTAACTTAAATTTATTTTTCCCCTTCCTTTTTTGACTATGCTTTACTTTTGTTTTGAATTTAACCTTTTTGGTTACCTCTCGATTTTTGAACTTTTTTGTTTCGTTCGCTCCTAACTTATTCAGGTTTGGGTTTGATTGACTACTGGACTCCCCTTTTGGAATTAAGCTCATTTCGAACTTAGGTATGTTTACCAGTGATCCCTTCATTTTTGCGTGGTCTCCATTTTGTATTTGGTGCTTAAGACTTACTTCTTTATTTACGACGACTTTGCTTAGCCCTTGTACGAATAACTCACGACTCTGAAGCTTTTTTGGATATAGTTCTTCCCTTTTCTCGCTCGCTTCGCTCTTCTTCCTGCTTCTTCTTGGATAGGTTGCTCCACTTTTAATCTCTTTTTGTATTTTAAAGTTCCTTCCTTGAATTGGCATCTTCCTTTCGACCGTGTTTTGGTTTCTAAGGTTTATCTCCTGTTTTCCTTTGAGTTCAAACTCCCTTCCCCTCTCTAAGTTTTCCCTTCTCCTGTTCCTTCCTGTATTGTCTCGTTCGATGTGGTCGGCTTCGGTTTTTTCTTTCCTCCCGTCACGTTTGTTGTTTACACGTCCTGTTTGGTCAATTCTGGTATTTTCTCCCCCTTTGTCACGTTCGGCTTGGTCACGTTCGGTACCCTCGTTTTTTACTTCTACACTGGGTAATGTAGTAACATATAACGCCCCATTCGCTCGCATTATAGTATTTGGACCTCCTATATTGCTAATTTGATTTCGCAATTTCCGTACACAGATTTTAGCTGACGGTTGTTCTATGTCCAATCTATTTAATAGATTGGTTTTTGAAGTTACTTTTTTAGCTTCTTCGATGAAATTTATTTTTCTGTTTTCCCCTTCTACATTTATTATTACGTATTTTTCCTCCATATTAATTTTCGCGTTTAACTCGAATAGGCTATTACATCCTAATATACCTAAACTAGTTAACTTTGGTACTACCAGAAAATTTATATCTACTACTCTGTCGTTAAATTGCACGGGTATTGATACTTGTTTTGAAACTCTTTGTTTTTTCTGTTTAATGGCTGTTACTACTTCGACGTTATAAACTGGTAATTCTAAAAATTTGTTTCCCCGTCTTTTTAACTCCTCCAAATATTCAGCTTGTATACACGACCACTGCGCTCCCGTATCTACTAAAACTTTTATATTTGTTTGATGAATTTTGACGTTTATTTCCGGACATTTTTCTAATAATTTTGTTTGAATGTTGATATTTTCGCCTTCTGTCATTAACTCTTCCCTAATATCGCATGAAATGTTTTGTAATTTCCCTACTGATTTTAATGTTGGATTTTTAATTTTTGAAAAGTTTTCTAAAGGTTTCTCTGTTTTGATTTTATTTTTTACATTTTGATCTGCGGCCCCGAATCCTGTCTTTGCCTGTAACCGTTTTCTTTTGCTTTTTTCCGGGACCTTATAACCTAGTTTTTTGGACTGGGTCTCGGATTGTTAGGTAGTGTAGGATTGGGTTTTTGGTTACTTTGGTTTTGGTTTGTTTGCGGTCTATTCCCATAGGATCTAAGGTTAGGTGTTCTAGGATAGGTTTGAGAGTCCATGGCTCCTGCCATTTTCCTATCAAGGTTCCCCTTATACGCTGGTCTTTCTTCTCGATTTTCCCTACGTGGTTCGCCTTCCATCGTTTCAAACGTTCTAAGAAATTCTATCGCGCTTTCAACGGTTTCGCTATGACTTCCTATACTCGCAAATTGTACCTTGTGTTCAAAATGTCGCATGATTCTATTAATCATAAATTTTTCTGGGATTGGTGGATCAAGATATTGTCCTTTAGCCACCATTTTGCAAAAATAATTAACTCTTGACATATATCCTGTATCACGATATTGTCCGTTTTCAATTAAATTTCGGATATGTTGCTGGGCTTGATATCCCCAATAATTTTTTATAAATTTAACCCTAAATTGTCCATATCTATCTTTATAATCTTTTATTACGTTCCACCATTCTATTACCGGCCCTTTTATGTGTCGTTCCACGATTTTTAATTTCTCCCCTTCGTCTAATTGTGGTTCGATTTCCATGAAAATCTCTTCTATTTCGGCTAGAAATTTCATTGGACTTTCTTTAGAACTTCCCCAAAATTCGACAGTTTTATTTCCTGCTGCACCGGGTTGTACGTACACTACGCTTCTCCCAGCCCCTACTAAATTTTGCCCTATACTTGTCTGTCTCATTTTGGTTTCTAACGATTTTATATTTTTGCTTAACGTTTCACAATTAACTTTATTTTGTCTAATTTTGTCATCCTGACCTTTAATTGTTTCCCCTATTTCCTGAATTTCCCCTTTCAAAACGACTATTTCGTCTTCACAATTTCCGACTCTATTTTGAATTGCTTCAAAATTTTTCTTTACGTCTTCTCCTAAACCGCCTACAGCTTGTAAGAGTTCTTCCCTACTCGCTTGTTCGCTTTCTTCGCGTGCTAATTCCCTAGCTTCGCGTTCTCTTTCTTTCGCTTCGCGTTCCCTTTTCTCTTCGTTTTCCCTAGTCTCCCTTTCTAATTCCCTAGCTTCGCGTTCTTTTTTCTCTTTTTTCCTCTCCAATTCTCGTTCTTTTTTATCTGCCTCTTCCCTAGCTTCGCGTTCTTTTTCTTTCGCCTGGAAATATCTCATGAACTTCTGCATTTCCGTTTCTGTTTCTTTCGGAGCTGCCATTTTTTTTTATTAGATTTATTTATTAGGTTTACTACTGTTTATTTATTTAAGTTTTAAGTTTTAAGTTTTATTCTTGATTTTAATGAATTTAAGCTGTTCGTTTTCAACCCTAAAGTAATTTTAACAATTTTTTGTTTGGTTACTTTCGAGCCTACGCTGTTGGACGCCACTTGCAACGCACCCCCCCGCCTCGACAGACACTCCACGGGGACAGCAACTCGCTGCAAGACCTCACCCCAACTACCACCCCTCGCTCTACTTACTAATTAGAGAGTGATTCTTTCGCAGTTTAATAGTTTTGATAAGGCTCTTGATTCCTTATGTCACACAAGAATAATTTATTTTAATCAACTTATGCTAACACAGGAAATTTTACTATATTAATATATTCACTTCTTATACTAGCTTACCTTTCTTAAAACTCCAGACTCTTTTTCAAAGGGTGTGCCCTTTGGAGCTCTTTAATTCATTAACACCAAAATTTGCTCTGTTTTGAATTTTTAACTTTATACTTGGTGAGCACTTACTTTTTCTTCTTTCTAATGTAATGAGTTTCTTTGAATGGGTTAGATTTAATTAAAATATTCAACAATGAAATTTAACAAATTTATTTAAGAGTCTACAATTTAATTTTTATTTTGAGAAACAATGGATTTCTTTCGAATCTTTTACAACAATTAATGTCGCCTTTTCTGACAATTTATATTAAATGCTTTCTCTTTTAACAAACTGAAAATCTACTATATTAAACAATTTTAACAATAACTAAAACTAACAATTGATATTCTTATTCTAATACACATAAATATGAATCCTATTATTTATTCCTTTCCAATCTGTTACTTTTGCTTTATTATTGGACTCGAATTTTATTGTATTTTATATCTCTTTATTTGAATGAATTTAAAATTGGCTTTATTTTGACTTTACTTTGTCTTTAAAATGTTATTATTTAACTTTATTGAGTTTAATAATTTTGGACGTAATTCAAGTTTATTAAAAAATATTTTATTTATTAAAAAAGCTTGATTTATGCAGTACCTTGTTTTGTGGAGTGCACAAGTCCGCTCGTCCTGATTCTGAGAGTGTTTGAGGATCTTGGAGATGCTTTCTGAGAGTTGTCTAGAATATCTCGAAGTCCAGTTCTCGAAGAATCTGTTGATGACGACAAATTCTAGAAGAATGTTTGCCGGAGTCCTTAGTGAAGATCTCTTCTACTAAGCTGTTGTAGGATGTCACGTTGTCTCCTGCAAGGCCGATCCTTTCTGTAGGCACCGTTATTAACCTGGCGAAGTACAGAGCGTTGACAATATTTTCACGACGATTTCCTGTTCAGACTTGAGTAAAGTTGGTGATCTTTCCTGGAGCTGCTATTAGAAGACTTCCCTGGAGCTGGTACTAAACGAGACTGTCGAATTAACTTGAAGAAAGTTAACTCGTCGAATTTTAGGCCTTTCAGTGTGGCCAACCTTCACTGATTATTGTTACTGTTTTATTTCACAATTTAATTAATTTTATTTATTTATTTGCACTACAATGAACTTTCCTTGGCTTATTCTTCTATTGTTTGTCTATTTTTCTTATTTTAAATTATCTATTCCTATTATTATTTGTTATAATTAGTTTAATTTCTTATGGTGGTTTTGTGTTGAAGTTGGCAACTTTCCCTTTCCATGCGTCTACTGCCTACTATGCGCACGACGTTCAAGACAAGTTGATTCCTGAAATTCATAATTTTTTACTTGCGAATTCTTCTTTTCTTCATATATCCCGTTCGCTTCGCTCGATCTTCTTCTGGGTGATTTCATTTTGAAGCCCTTCTTTCCCTGATGATTTTCCATCTTCATTTGTAGCGATACGACATATATTTTTCTTTTACGGAGATTTGAAAATTTCGTAAGTTTTCAAAATTTAGTTTTTCCAATTTTGGAAATTTTGAAAATCTTCTTTTTGCAAGTTGTTCCTCTGATGCTGAAAGTTCCAAAACTGCTTTCCTCTTCTTCCTCGCTTCTGGGTTTCACAAGTTACGGTACTTTCTGCATTTTTGGTTATTTATTATTTAATTACTTTATGGTCTTTTATTAAATTTTGATTTCGAGTCTTATTTATTTCTAGTTTATATTATGGTTATGCGTTGTTATTATTAGATTTTGGAATTTCTTTATTTTAAGGGTTTTTTATGTTTTATGACGTTTTATTATGGCTATAACTTTTTTATTATTAATTTGACGAGTTTATTCTCTTATTATTTATTATTAGGTTTTCCTAGCTCTACACGATTATATCATTTTAATTTAAGTTTTCGGATTTTGATGTTTTTTGCATTAGAAACATATGGACGAATTCATGTTCAATCCGGAACGCTAGATATTTCCTGTCAAGGCGCGTGACCTTGGCTTGGCTAACTTACATATTCCCTTTAATTTTACATGTGTTATTTTATATTTAGAAATGTTTTTGTCATTTCTACAATTATTATTTGATTTAATTGAAATTTTGGAATTTATCTATTTTCCAAAATTGCTCCTTGCAGGCGGTTCAATTAAACCGTTGCAATACGAAATTATAAACTAAAAAAACACTTGTATGTTTGATAACTCACAAGTATATGTGTTTTGGTGTTGAGCTTGCGTTTCTTCATAGAAGAGAGTTGGTGATATGAAGCGGGTGTGCGTTGTTCCAAAGCGAGCGACAAGAAATAGTGCATGTGCACAGCGAATGACTAACATAAGTCGTGAAGCGTGATTAAACATAAAATAATTAATCGAGAAGCGTTCTCTATTAAAGAGAAAACTAACGAATGCCACGAGAGTGTGCACGAGGAATCATTAAAATCATTTAAAATTTTTTGAAAAATGATGACTTGTTCGACGTGCAAGATTTCTGACTCAGAAGTTATTGATAAAAATATTGAAATGTGGCCATAAATAAAAAATAAATTTATAAAAATCGGCTCTCTGAATTTTGGCGATTATAAATGTTTTTGGTAATATTATTAATTATAATTTTAAACCAATTTGCGATGACTTTATTATGTTAAAATTTTAGTTAGCTGTTATTGGCAAAAAATAAACATTAATTAATTTACTGTTATAAAGACTCAAATAAAATAAAAACGTACTTTTCTTTAAAAATTGTTCTATAATTAACTATACGTATAAAAGAAAATAGCATTGATTATTGGTAATTGGATAAGCACTATAAGTTCTGTCTTTCTAGATTTCATTACGGATTCAATTTTTCAAAAGAAGAATGATGAAATAATGTTTCAATCTTAATCCTTAAAAGACTAACTTTTGTTTGACTTTTATTATACTTTTTCAGTCGTCTTTACAATTTGAATGGCTGAATAGATTTTGTTGAGCTTTCCGCTGTTTTATACATTCAGTTATTTACTTCATTCTTTATTATTACTGCAGTTATTATTTTTCTCGAAATTTAGACAAAAAAGAAGGTCTTTCCACTGTATTTTTCTGTTTTAAAGAACTCTGTTGTCCTTTGAGCTAAACAGCTGGTTTTGATAAAGATTTAATTAGATTGCCATACATTGTTCAAGCGAAATTAAAATTTGTATTTTGATGTCTTAAAAAAAAAAATTAAATAAAAAATAAGTATATACAATTACAAAAATGTATAAAAAGTTTGAAATAAAGCTATGCCATGGAATTTCACCAAGGGCCTTTTTATTTCACAAGTATTAAATGAATAAAATTTTCAAAAATTTAAGAAAAAGAAAACTCACATTGTTAAACTAAAAAATTACGGTTTTTAATGAAATTCAGTTTATTCTTATTTTAGGGGATGTAAAATCAAATATGTTACTATTATATGTTTGAGTTAAACATCATTTAAATTTCTAATTAATTATAGTAAATTATCTTAATTTTTGCAATCTCTCAATTTCAGTATTCCATTTCCAAACATTATTTGTTTAGTTGACAGTTAACGAAGAACATTGACCGTGCAAATAAAATAACAGTTTCAGCACTACTAACATAGTTAGAAAGTTGGGCCGCTGTAAAAACACGTTTTGTCAAAAGGAAAGTTACCGGTATATTTATTTAATTTTTAAATTTATTTTTCTCTCCGATTACAAATAATTTATATGTTTTGTATACTTGTTATGGTTACCTTAAGAGATATTTTAGAAATATGCTTTTGAAGTATATAATAGCTGAACCTTACTGCGATAAATACATCATACTGTGAACTGAATTTGAAACTGATTATAGTATTACATCATTTTAAATTACTGAAGATAATACGAAACTTTTTGTCTCATATTAAATCGTAAATTAGTAAATCCTTCTTCTTATTTGATGGATTTCAGTATTCACATTTATAAAACTCATTGGTACGTGTGTGCTTTATCTGATAAAGACAGAGAAAAGAAAAGCGAACGCTTGTTTGATTTAGGGTCGTAGTTATAAAAGAGAATAAATAAAACATGAATACTGTATGAGGATAAATGTAGACCCACCTGGTAGATACACTGCCATTTGCAATTTAGGTCTATACAATTTAGCAGGCATAAAAATTATTACCACTCTCTTTTATTATTTATGGAGTTAAAGGTGACGATGAAATTGATTTTGATTTTTTTAAAAGTATTATTCAATAATCGTAATTTCTTTGGTTTTCACCATTTATGTGATCAAATGAGATAAAATTGAGTTATGCAAATTTTGACAATTATTTAAACTGTAGGCCTAATGACAGCGTTTTAGTTGATTTGATTTCTTGTGATTATAAATTCCGAAATACCAAAATGTTTTAAATTTATTGTATAATGATCGATTGTTTATTTTATTGCTACAATTTATTTTTTACAATGTATATAAAAATGAAACAACGACGTTTCGAGAGTGTAGATCAACTTCCGTTATCGAGAGATAAATCTCGAACAAGAGAAATGTGATAGTAGCCTAGGGCCATGTTGGAAACTAAAACTAAACTACTAATCAGAGCTTAAGTTAGGTCGGAGCTGGCAAAATAACTAAGACTATAGAAGACTATATAAAAATGTAATCAGGAAAACCCACAAGTCCGTAGAACTACACACTAACACAAACACCTTTGATGATACACGGATCAATTAAACAAACAGGGCAACGTCAGTATTACTTAATGGTTTTATAGAAGCAATAAACATTTTGTCTTCTGTCTCAAGTGTTTAGTGCGTGACCTTAACATAACTCCTTGTGGAGACTTAACCGGAAAAATTCCAGTCTTAGTTAAAGTATTGGAATTTATATTTTCCGTTTTTATTTTAATCTTTGGTTTAGTTCAAAGTCATGTTTCGGTACTTAATTAATTTGAATAAGTATAAAAAAAAACTGATATAGATTATATTTCCAACTTTCACAGATGTATGAAAGAAATTTAAAAATGAAAAACCGTGTCAAAATTTACAAAAACACTCTCTAGAGGTGAACACAGATGGAGTATATATTATTAAAACGTTTTTAAAGGACCTTAAAATGGACGTTTTCACTTTTAAATAGAAAATCTTCATCATAGCTAGTATACGAGAAAGAAAATTAGTGTGTAATCTATTGAATGTGTAACGGCGAAACATATGTCGCAATTAAAGCTGTTTTGTGGAATTGAATTATCGTCTCATTATTTCCATTAAACTGTTCAAATACTGTATTTACTGAAAATAATAAATTTCACATTCAACATTTTTCGTACGAATTTTAATGTTGAATGATTGATAGATTGAATGGTTTATAGTTTTCCATAAAATTAACACAAATGTAATTAAAATGGACATAATTTTTCACAAATACGTTTATTAAATTAAACCCGTTTCAACGACGATGTAGTCATATTCAGTGATGTACACGTACATTAATCAAACTATAACTTCACTATAGTTTGATTATTTTGGCTCGTACATCACTGAAGATGGCGATATTGTCGTTGAAATGCGTTTGATTTACTAAAAGTATTTGTAAGACGTGTTGTTCAAATTTAATTTTAATTTGAAAACATCTCACAAGTCAAGCCAAATGATTATTTATAATACAAATGATAATACTTGGTAATCTGGTTGATTTATAAACAATACCTGTTTGACCTTGCTTCTCTCTGGACGTATGAGATACACTTTTAGCTATATTTAAAACAGTTTTATAGTTAGCATAAAAAAAAGATTTGAAACACTTAATTAATGTTTAAACCTTATTTAAAACAAATTTAGAAATAAAAAGTAGGAATACCTCACGCGTATAGACTTACATTGCAGTTAATTATTAAACCTGATTATTGTACCAACGCTGAAAATCTTCCGTCAGCTGTGGTATTATTTTTAATGAACAAATTGGATTATCTTCTCAAACAAATTGTCCAAAAGATGGATCCTTCTCCAATGTATTTTTCGTAATTTAATCAAAATCGTTAGAACCGTTTTAGAAAACGCAAGTACATTATTAAATATACAAAATTTGGTATTTAATAGTGTAGGATAAATTCAAAAGCAAAAGAATGAGTAGCGTAATTAAACAGCGAGTAAGTGATAGAGAACAACAAAATATGATATGAACTTTTATTCCAATGTTGGCAAAAAATAAATGCATTAGCATGGGTAAGGTGGGAGTACAGAAGTGTATCGGCGGATTGAAGTGTGTCTGAAGTGTGCTGTGGCTTTGTTGAGAGGTTTGGTCTGATGTATCTTTTGTTTGGCAACTTCAAATGAAGTGGAGATTGATAAATAAGCGACGAGATTGATTTTATCCGTTGCTCTGGGTAGGTCAGGGTACATTAGTACCGTTCTTTAGAGTATTGAGAGAAATTATAAAAGAATATATAGATTCTAGTGGTTTTTTAATAATTGTTAAAAAAACAAATAAATATGTAGATTATCAAACAACAAGGTTGTGGTGTGATTGTTGAGATTGGTACAAAATTTTAACATTCAGAAATAAGTAACACAACAGTAATTGTGTGTATGGGGAAGAATGTGCATACTGTACTTTAACATAATAATTACATTTGGTTTCTGCTTCTTCCAAATCTTATGATCACCTTAGCTTAAACCAAAAGTCACACACTGAATCGTCAGGTATTTTGAAATTTACCTACTAGTAACACATCAACCGCAAATATTTATTAACTAAAAACCTAACCAAAAAAGATGATATGTGTACAAAAATTGTATTTGTAGAAAAATTAAATAATTTACTCTTTGCAATTATGTTATGAAAATTAAATACTAACTATTTTGATGTCAATTCATTCTAATATCTTAATGTTACATTGCTAAAAAAAGGTAATAAATGGAAATTCAATCCATGTTTTGATGTCGGTTATTGTGTTGTTAGTCTCGTGTCTCACAAAAACTACTTTAATTATTTAGATCGTACGCTGCGTTGATAAATTAGTTATGTATTCGTTGTACAAACAACCGTAATATATTATTCTACACTGATATTTTATTTAAAACATACATACATTAATTGATCCAGTGAACCGGCACAAACCAAGTCACGTTTTATTTCTGAGAAGATTAAATTCATGAAGGCTTTTGTAATTGAACATTAATTAAAAAAAAAATTTTATTTATTTATTTGCAACTACAACTAGTTAACAACTATCTAGCAATACTTCTCTGATGTAACTGGATGTGTGGTGAAAAACGTCCAGTGTCGCCCTTCACAATGCAACTACACTTCGATCACGTGTAATAATCCTGCACCAAGTCAACCGGTTTCTTTCTCTTTAGCCTCCGCACCTGTGGGACGTTGGTGACTAAATGTGCCACCTCTACATTTTGATGATCACGGAGTCTGGTTACATGCCTTCCAGCATAATTTTGTATCTTTTCGTGCACCAAAGGCATCTTCAATCTCGATGGATATCTGTATTGCGGACATACCACGGTGCTTTGACAATAATACGAAGCATTTATTTTGAAATGTCTGAATTACTTGGATGTTACTTTTTTTCGTGCATCCCCACAACTGAATGCCGTAAGTCCAGATGGGTTTTAAGATTTGTCTATATAAAAGCAGTTTATTATGTACGGACAATTCAGAGTTCCCACCAATAAGCCAGTACATTTGTCTTTACTTCATTCCTAGTTGTTCACGTTTCTTTTTTACGTGTGACTTCCAACGAAGCACTACATCCCGTGTGACTTCCAGAGTCATCCCTAGATACTTTGCCTCGTTTGCATGTGGAACAGTTTTCCCATTAATTATCACTGGCTGATACACACAGTGATTGTTAGTAAAGTTAACATTAGTAGACTTTTCCTCATTCAGTTTAATGCGCCATTTCCTAGTCCAGCTGTTAACGCTATCGATAGCTGATTGCAACTTGCCAGTAGCTGTTTCCATATCTTGTCCAGTAGCAAGCAGGGCAGTGTCGTCCGCGAAAGTGGCTGTCAAAACCCCATCATTCTTTGGGGGGTTTTGCTATACTTGTGTATAGCAAATAAAGAGTAGACCCAAGGACACTACCCTGAGGGACTCCAGCAGCAATACTTTTTAATGCAGAATATTCCTCACCATGTTTTAATCTGAAATATCTGTCAGATGTATATGATTTTAGAATCTCGTTCATTTGTCTCGGTAAAAAGCGATCTACCCCTTTTTCCAAGCCTTCGTGCCACACCCTATCAAAATCTTGAGCCACATCCAAAAATATAGATAAGCCACATCCAAAACCCAAACTGATGAGTTGGAAAAATCTGCCTAGCTTCAAAAATTGACTTAAGTATTCAACATTAACATTAAAAATATAATTAATTTCCTTTGTGGAGATTTGTCATTAAATAATAATATTAACAACTTTTATTATAAAAATATGTTTAGAATAGATCAAGGAGATTAGAGAATGTAATCTACGCAAATAGCTACAATGTGGCAACATTGGAGGGGGAAGGGGGTAAGGTAACAGCGGGTTGAAATAAGAGTGTTTTAATAATCGTAGTATTAACAACGTCATCTTTATAATTGTTGCAGAATTTAATGTTTAAAATCAACTGCAAATAATTCTATATTTATTAGAAAATTACAACATACAATATTAGAATATAATACAATAAGATAATATTTTTAGTTTATTTTAATTTTTTAACGTATTCTTGTGTTAATACTGAAAACACTTTTATCATCATCATTTTCCCTCTCATTTGTCAGAACTATAGAGATAAGACACAAGCCCCTTTCAAGGCACACTGAAACCTTTACCTCACTTTACAGCCACCCTTAACTCCCGGTCAACTATGTCTTCTCCCTTTTCTCTATTGTTGAAGATTCAATTCCATCTCCCATCTTGTAATTTCACATTAAGTTTTAATCAGCGTGTGGCCTTTCTAATTCCATTTCCTTCTTTTTAATTTCAAATAGCTATGATTGGTGCTTTTCTACAGCTGCTGATATGAAAGTACTAGTGGCCGTATTATCCCCAATATATATTCAGACAAATATTTACGAAGGCTCGAGTCGCTTTTTGTCCTTAAAAAGGATTTATTTTAAAATTTTGTAATATAATAAGTTTAACTAACAAACTAACTATCACTTCTTTAATGTGTTGATTTTCCTACAGCTTTATTATGTTATAACTACGGCTAAAACATATGAAACGATGTATCGTATTGATTCCGTCTGAATGGGGTTAAACTATCAACGATTTAAAAGCGACATGAAGTCTGAGTTGCAACCTAACAGTGGAAGTTAATGCAATCCACTTCTACATCCAATATAGACTTGTTATTTCCCCAGAATTATACATTTTTATCTTCGATTACAATGACTTACGTTTTTTAGGTAGTTTTTAGATTATGATTGACCAGTTACAATTAACACAATATGCATGGGTTTTATCTTTTACTGCAATATATTTTATATCAAATTAGAGGTTAAAAAGTCATGTTTAAATATCACTTATGTAAGTTTATAAATGACTGTAAGTTGTATGTTGTCTTAATTATAGTTTCAACCGAAGTTGCCTTCCATATAGTTTATTGTAAAACTTGTAAGTTAAAACATTAAAGGAGATGCAAACTCAAAATATTAATCATAATATTCAAGTTGTACACATGTTCCAAAATTTAGTGTTAATTTTTAAGTTATAAGACCAAGTTTAAGTTTATTACCAACAGAAGCAACACGGAAGCAAATTAATTAAACCTAAAGTTTGGAGCAGTTTTATTTTGCTATTTAATAGGGTTTCCTGGAAAATCAAATCACCACTTATTCAATGTCTTTTGCTTGTCAATTATGTTTGTAGTTAGCTACCACTTGTTAATAACAGTTATGTTAAATATGTAACAGTATGTATTTATCAATTATTGTTTATTATAAATAGAAAAGAGAATTTAGAGGTAAAAATAGTCATTTTTGGCTTTCATTTATGAAATTTATAAATGATGGTAATTTAAGTACTGTAGTGTTAATATTGAAGTTTCACAAAAAAAAAAAAAAATGTTTACTGCAATTTATTGAAGTTTGGAAATGTAAACTTAAAACATTAATCGTAATTTTAAAACTGTGTTCTAAAGAAGGCTGTATTGTCCAAACTTTTCGTGTTGATTTTCAAGTTATAAGATTACTTATTACAGTACTAACAACCGCAATAAAGAAAAACTAGTAGGCTGTCATAAATTTCAAAATACCTGACGATTCAGTGAGTGACTTTTGGTTTAAGCTATGGTGATCATAATATTTAGAAGAACCAGAAACCAAATGTAATTATTATGTTAAAGTACAGTATGCACATTCTTCTCCATACACACATTTACAGTTGTTTGATAATCTACATACACTTTTTTAAACAAATAGTTGTAAAAAAACCACTAGAATCTATATATTCTTTTATAATTTCTCTCAATACTCTAAAGAACGGTACTAATGTACGCTGACCTACCCAAAGCAACGGATAAAATCAATCTCGTCGCTTATTTATCAATCTCCACTTCATTTGAAGTTGCCAAACAAAAGATACATCAGACCCAACCTCTCAACAAAGCCACAGCACACTTCAGACACACTTCAATCCGCCGATACACTTCTGTACTCTCACCTTACCCATGCTAATGCTTTTATTTTTTGCCAACATTGGAATAAAAGTTCATATCATATTTTGTAGTTCTCTATCACTTACTACTCGCTGTTTAATTACGCTACTCATTCTTTTGCTTTTAAACTTATCCTACACTATTAAATACCAAATTTTGTATATTTAATAATGTACTTGCGTTCTCTAAAACGGTTCTAACGATTTTGATTAAATTGCGAAAAATATTGGAGAAGGATCCATCTTTTGGAAAATTCGTTTGAGGAGATAATCCAATTTGTTCATTAAAAATAATACCACAGCTGATGGAAGATTTTCAGCTTTGGTACTAAATCACGTTTAATAATTAACTGCAATGTAAGTCTATACGCGTGAAGTATGCCTACTTTTTATTTCTAAATTTGTTAAATATGTGAAAAAGTGATTACAAGTTTAAAGTGAATTTATAATTTAAGTTATTTTGCATTAGAAATTGAGTATAGGTATTCCACAAATAAGAATTTATTTGTTGAATATAAATCACCATTTGTTTATAGGGTTGGTAATTTAAACGTAAAGAAAGTACAGTATCATATTATGCTTTCAAAAGTATTTTGATCTGAAATTTGTGTACTTTATAAAAGCGAAAAAAAAAAAAATCTTTCGACCAATCTTTAAGGTGTGGTTTTAACTTATAATATCTCTTAACTTATAATTATGCATTTAGAAATAATAGATTTGTATCATATATTGAAGGCTAATTAATATATATTTGATATTACCTGTTTTTGTCTGTCGTGTGATTTCATTTGTTGTTTTTTCTACTACAACGGGTTTCGGGACCGTAATCCCATTTTGAAATGTCGCTCAGTTAGTGATAGTTATTTACACATTAAACACACATTGAAAGCCTGAAAATACTTATAAAACCTTAGGGTTACACATACAGTAACTATGCAATTCGTATTTTTGGAATATATTGATTTTCTAACTCTACAAATTATTTTCAAAGACGTTTTAACAATTACAATAATTAAATAAGAGAAAGTACAAACACAAAAGTTAAAATGTTATAAAATACAACCTTCGGTTCAAACTGTTTTGACAGCATAAAAACTTCTTTGTTATTCCGAGTAAGTTCCATTTTTCTTTGTATTTAACTAAATATTACAAAATATAATGATTATCGTTGCTATAACAAAAACAAAATAAACCATTATAAAATTGATTTGTCAGAAGGTAAGCGAAAATCAGTATAAAAAGTGATCATTGTATACAAAATCAGATCAGCATGCAACACATTCTTGTTTGTTATAGTTGTAATGCCATGGATTCTGTTTATATGTAGAAACGTGTTTGAAAATTGGTATGTATCATTTTGAAGAATATTCAACTTACACTGTTATATATATATATATATATATATATATATATATATATATATATATTGGATTAGAAAAACAATTATTTGATAGTACAAAAGCCTCCAAATTTTAAATTAAAAAAAAATAAATGAAAGAAGTTAATATATTTCAAAATGATAACAATTTAAAAACACTTTCATACAATAGAGGATATACCTACAAAATAACCACGTTTTGGTTTCCTGTTTACTAAAAATCTGCTTAAATACTTATTACGTATCTTATATTCCCCCTCTTCAATAAGTGTCGCTTAAAGGTAGAAGAATGACCTGGATTTAAAAGGGAGATGTATTAAAATTAAAGAAAAATGATTGATAATGTGTATTGTCTAAAATTTAGAAAAATATTTAAATACATAAATTTATTAAGACAGAATTTCTAAACATCATACAATACAATGATTTCATAAATTACATTTTACAGGAAATATAAGCCAACAATTCATTCTGAACACATAATTACATTCCATTATAAATCTAATCCGCTTGGAATTCCGTTACAATGTAATTTTAACTCTACGATATAAATTCGAGAGCAATTTAACCGCTGATACTGCAGGTAAAATTTTGTAATTTATTATGATTGGAATATAATACAATAATAACAAGGCCATGATATGAGAGGTCATTTTATTTGTCCAATAAGGTCATTGCCCAAGATATATGCCATTTTCCTTTTTCCATTAGGTCATTTTCCGTGATAGTATGGTCATTTCAATTGTCCCATAAAGTCAGTACCGTGATATATGGGGTAATATTCCTTGTTTTATTAGGCGGAATGCCACATGATAATAAGGTCTTTTCAATTGTCCCATAAAGTCAGTCCCGTGATATATGGGTTAATAATATTCCTTGTTTCATTAGGTGGAATGCCACATGATAATAAGGTCTTTTCAATTGTCCCATAAAGTCAGTCCCGTGATATATGGGGTAATAATATTCCTTGTTTCCTTAGGTGGAATGCCACATGATAATAAGGTCATTTTAATTATCCCATAAAGTCAGTCCTGTGGTATACGAGATAATTTTCATAGTTTCAGTAGGTGGAATGCCACATGATAATAAGGTCATTTCAATTGTCCCATAAAGTCAGTCCCGTGATATATGGGGTAATAATATTCCTTGTTTCCTTAGGTGGAATGCCACATGATAATAAGGTCATTTTAATTGTCCCATAAAGTCAGTCCTGTGGTATACGAGATAATTTTCATAGTTTCAGTAGGTGGAATGCCACATGATAATAAGGTCATTTCAATTGTCCCATAAAGTCAGTCCCGTGATATACGAGATAGTAATATTCCTTGTTTCCTTAGGTGGAATGCCACATGATAATAAGGTCATTTTAATTGTCCCATAAAGGCAGTCCCGTGATATACGAGATAATTTTCCTTGTTTCATTAGGTGGAATGCCATATGATAATGAGGTCATTTATTTTGTTCGATATTGTGATTTCCCATGATATATAAAGTTTTTTTCTGGTCCTATTAGCTCATTTCACTTGATAATGAGGTACTTTCCTTGTCCTATTCGGTCATTTCCCATGATATATGAGGACATTTGCTTTCTCCCTTTATTCCATTTCTTTTGGAATATGAATTCATTTACATTGTCCCATTATGTTATTTCTTATGATATACGCGATGATGTACCTTAATCCATTAATCCTATGATACATGTGGCAATTTCCCTTTCCCCATTAGGTGATTGACTACAGTATGATATGTAATGTTATTTCCTTTGAAAATTTAGGTCATTGCCCGTGATGTATAAATGGATTTCCTTTTTGTCCCATTAAGTCTTTTTTCATTATATATGAGGTCATTTACCTTTTTCCATTATATCTTTTACCATAAAATATAAGGTATTCTTTGTCCAATTAAGTCATTGACCATGATATTTGATGTCATTTCTCTTTACCCTATTATGTCATTTCGCATAATATATAAAGTCATTTCATTCTTCTCATTTGTAATATCCCATGATATGAGGGTCTTTCACCCTTTTCCATTAAGTCGTTTACTATGATATACGAGATCATTCTCATGGCCCATTATGTGAATTCCCATGATATATGAGGTAACTTCCTTTGTCCCGTGAGGTCATTGACCATGATATATGAGGTCATTTCTCTTTTTCTTATCGGGTCATTTCGTATAATATATAAGGTCATTTCATTTTTCTTGTTAGTCATTTCCCATTTACCTTTTCCATTAAGTCATTTACCGTGACATATGAGGTTATTTCTCTTGCCCCATTATGTGATTCCTTATGATTTATAAGTGGTCATTTCCTTTGTCCCATTTAGTAATTTTACATGATGTATGAGGTCTGTTCCCTTATCCCGTTAGGCCATTTCCATGTGAGGTCATTTACCTTGTCCCGTTAGGTCATTACCATGATTGAGGCCATTTTATATGGTGTACAAGATCATATCCTTTATCCCGTTAGGTTATTCCCATGATATGAGGTAATTTCTCTTGTCCCATAAGATCATTCACAACTATACACACACTATCAGATACATAGTTATTATTATGTTAGATAGAGATTAACCACAAATGATTAGGCCTACCACAGTTTTACAATTTTTGTAATTTATTAAGGTTTAAAGGAACTTATTTGGTTGATTATCCAACACCATCAAATCAAATTATTTAGAAAAATTTTAATAACGTTTTGAATCTCAATATTAAATTTGATGTTTCAAAAAAATGTCAATCATACAAGGCTCATCACTTCAAAATACTTAATCCACAGAGTTCATCAAGAGAGAAAACAATTTAAACATTAATTCTTAATACAAGCTTTGTGAAATAGATTACTATTCATACAATAATATTGTCAGTGCCTTCGAGATTTTATGATGAGTAATTTAATGTGTTGGAGATTAAGTATATTAACAGCACTTGGTACAAGACAAATCATGTAACATTACAATAAGCCATGTGACACAAACCTACGTGAAAGACAATCACAAGACTTATCATCGTCATCTGTGGCAAACCATTAGTAAAGATAATGTTTGATAAAATAAATTCAGATGCATTATATCACTCTATAGGCAGGTTTCGTTAGTATTATTTTTAACGCTTAGTGTCACGCTATTTACGTTTTAATTTTTATAAGTTATAATTAAATCTCTTGTTTAGTCACACAGTATTATGTTTCAATTTTCAAGTAAATTCTAATCAAATCATTCTAAATGAATTACGATTTTTTTTTAGACAAAATACAATATAATTGAAAAATGTTTAGTCCCTTTCTTTGACAGCCATGTTGGTTCATATAGATGGTCCACTTGAAACCACTTTCAGCAACAACATTGAATATTTATAAGTACATTCAAATACGGTGTATACATTTATAAATCTACGAAGCACGTACTAAAAGCTTAGAATGATGTATATGCAAATATCACTCCTACCATTATGAATACATATCTCATATCACGAATGTCTGTCACTGTTATTAACGATCTGCAAAGTACAATATATTATTCCGTACAGCAAAAATATAAAGACTTTAAAAAATTTGTTGTATACAATGATAACTATCAAAATCCATTATATACTAAAAAGGTTTTTGATCAGTAATTTATATAGGACGTGCAATAAGTAGGGTGCCAAATTTAAGAAGTGATTCTGGATATCACATTAAAGAAAGCAAAGTTATTTCGTTTTCCTTCTGTCTGTAATGTTTTCTTAAAAATAAGATTTAACCCCTAAACGGACTGAAATATCTATATCGAATTCGCAGAATGTTTTATACTATTAGTTTACAGTGTTTCACAAAGACCTATAATTTTCACTTAAACATTAAATGGCCTTCATCCAAAAGTGTGGATGCCACATATATCAAAAACCGTTGATATGTCAAATAAAATTTCTCAATAACAAATTCTCTTTATGCAAAATTAGATAATGTCTTTGTTGATTGTTGCAAGTCGAAAGTGGCCTAGATATTAATTAAAATATTTAAAATACTAATTCTCGGTAATTTACCAAAATCAGTGGATAACTCAATAACTATAAAAAAAGTTGACTACTAAGTGCAGGACGATGAAGAAATGTTTATGTGTATTCTAGCAAATTACCTTTATGACAAATAATTTTTTTACAGAAATCTCTGCTGTTTTCTGAAACAATATTTAAATGTTTATCATAAAAAGGCGGACACAATTTTTCTTATACATTAATATAGAAATGTTCTGCATTTATAATCATTTTCCCGTATTCAATGAGAAAGTAAATTGACATATATAATCTTTCAATTTATAATGAAACTATAAAATAATTATTAATAACATTCCAGTACACAAAACAATACTAATAATTATTATTCACAATTTATGTATGACTTGAATCGTGTATGGATATAGTTGTATTTAATGAATTTTTCTTTTGAACAATCAGAATTTGTGATGGCAGTGGAAACAGATATCAAGTTTTTGTACCGTTACAAACGGCCCTCTAAGTATGACTCTTGGAAGCATTATGTCAGATATGCTGGAAATTTAACTGAATCAATATTTTTACCAATGAACTTAGAACTTTGCTGGATGACTATGAAAGGGTCATGTGAGTTCTTGCAAATTATCAAGAATTTTACTTCTATTGTCAATAAGTTGTTTTATAGTTTTCCCGATATCTCTGCTGACGTTTGAAACGGTATTTACATATTCATTATAAAGAAGGGAACACAATTTTTTCCTATACTGTTTTCGTAAAATCAACGGAACTGAAAATAGTTTTTTTTTCTATTAATACAGAAACGTACCACCTTTAAAATAATTTCTCCGTATTCTAAAAGAAAGTAAAATTGACTTGTAGGATCTTTCAATTTATAACGAAAATATAAAATAATGAATAATAAGATATCAATACCTAAAAATGACAATAATCGTTCATATTTAACATTTATGTATGACTTAAATGATACATAGTGATATATACAATCCGAATTTGTAATGGTGATGGAAACATCCTGACGACTTTGAATCAAATATTTTTACCAATGTACTTTGAACTTCCCTACTGCAGTAATAACTTATTCTGACAACTGTTTTAAGAAGGTTCACCAAGTCATACAACAAATACATTGTTCACCAAGTGATAAGTTTGATCGTTGTTAATCCTGTCCATCTTCCGTTCATCAGTCTATCTTACATAAGAATTGACTCTGGTATACTGTAATCGTGTCACTGGCAAAGTATATTTTAGACCAGAGATTGATTTTCAGAAGGTAATATAAAATCATATAGGCTTAATAAATATTGTATTATGAAAAGAAGTCAACAATAATTAATTATACGTCACCAAATAGTAGACGATTCTTAGTGGAAACTTAAATTAAATTATAACATCTGGAAAGATAAGATTTAAAAGAAAAATAGATCTGCAGTTGGGCAAACTAATTTGTTTTGGATTAAATTATATTTCTCAAATCCCGCTGAGCTTTATATGAATAAATGCAACGCAATGTACGCAAAATCAACTTTTTTGAGACAAGAATAATGTAAGAAACTATAAATGTAGAACAAAGAATTAAATACCTTAACTCATTCGTAAAATAAATTTACAAAAGTTCAAAAAGTAGGGATTTTGTAAAATGGTTAGCTTGAAAAAATAAAAATAAATGTAAATTGACACGAATAAAATGTAGTCATTTGCAAAAAAAAGAAAATGTTTGATTGGTTTGTGTACAATCTACTGCCAATCATAGCATTAACTTATTATCTATTTTTGTTGATGTGTTTCGGAATTCCTCCATTTTATATATTTTAATTCTATAAATGGCAGCACATAAGGAAGAAGTAAATATAATATTGCAGATAGGTGAAAACAATGGATATGAAAAGGTAGTAATTGCAAAAATAAAACAAAACTTAAACATTATCAAGAAGGTCACTAAAACAAAAATTTGGACTGGATTTACCTTTACTGGGAAAGAAACATAAAAATTAAACAATTTTTTAGGAAATACAATGTGAATTTCAACACGAACAACACAATAAAGAATATAAAAGAAAGGACAAATGATAAAAATGAAGTCTACAAAATAAAATGTTAGTGGAACATATACGTATAGGTCAAACAGGACGAAAGTTTAAAACAAGATTTAGGAAACATATTATGTCGTTCAATCACTAAAAGAGGATTCAAATTAAGCTACTATTTTATTAAAAGAGGCCCAAATCCTTTATGAAATGAAAGATTACATCAGAGCAACAAAGGAAGAAGTCTAAATATACTGGAAAATATCGAAATTTTAAACTAAAGGTGAACGGAGAAAATATTGTGATTTAAAAAGTGATGTTCCGAAACTTCAAAATTCTGAAGAAAAAGAAATAAGTTTGTAAATCTACCAAAGCAAATCACACGGGAGGTGGAGCTTGGTGGTAGAGGGCGTGTCAAAGCTGTGTTATGTAGAATAGTTATTAACGGATGATTCAGTACCTACTAAACTTTGTCCTGAAGATGGAGGAATTCTAAAACGCGTCGACAAATATAAATAATAAGGCGATTGGATTGCTTGGATTAGCAGAAGATTGTACTCAAACTAATTATGTATATACTAGCATATGTTATTACTGAATAAGATTTTCGATGTTGCATTGTTAATATTTTATAATATAATACTTAAAAAGTAATTTTCTTATGTTTAACTTAAAAATGTCAAATTGGCGTATAGTTTTATTACATAACCTATATAAATTCATGAAACCGATTTTTATCCTTGAGGAAATCACATTTGGAAATATAAATAACAAGACAGTAAGAATTGAAATGTTGTGGTCATTTAAAAATTCTTTATTATGGTTTACGTTACACATAACTAGAGGAAAGCTAAGTTCAGCTTCATAAAAAAAAGATTAGTTTAATATCAAAAATAGTTGACAATGATAAAAAATGTTGACCATTATTGCAGTCAATTTAAGTTTTGTTTGTGATAAAAATTGAACATTATACATTACTGTATCACAGATTTACTTAAAATAGTATTTATTTTTTAAATTTGAAGTATTGTGAACGGTACTGTACTTCCATTCTAACTAATGTGAAACTAAAAATAACTGCATTTAAAAATTGTGAATTTCTTATGTTTACAAATGACAATAACTTTCGACTAAAATTTCCTTGGATCTCCTATTTTGTAAACTTGGTATAATCCAACAAATATTAACTTAGAACATTAATCATAATGTTAAAGCTGTGCACTAATGTCTTTTCCCAACTAATAACATTAAATCGCAAGTTTAAAACTGATTTATTAACAAACTCAACACACAGAAATAATATTTTGTAAACGAAACCGTAAGCCTATGGAATTAATACAAGTTTGAAAATATTTGTTTTGTATAAAATATTGAATATAATATTCTTCAGTTAAGCATTGATTAGGGAAATTAAACATCATAAGCTTTTAGCGATAATAATTCATATTAAATAAAAAATGGATCTATGGCATCAAAAATGTTATAACTGGAAGACTGAATAATACCAAATAATATTCAATTACTTTTAAACTAACTTGTGCTGTTTTAATATTAATTATCTGTTTATTTAACGCGATAATTAAATGCTTATTAACGATGAATATAAGACATTCCTTATTAAAAATAAATCCTTATAGATTATGAAGGCGAAAAACCCCTCCGTTATCTTCGGCTTATATATATATATATATATATAAAAAAGAGAAAATGAACATAAAATAAAGACACCTAGCCCTCGAATACTCTAATAGTATCAGGGTCGGAAAAGATCGCGAAAAAGATGAAATTGAGGGGTCTAACTTAAAAATACATGAAACAAGGTGTAGGTCCACCTGAATCTCTCTGTACAGCCGTGAGGTCCGAGGGTAGAAAAATAATACATTTGTGTAACGTAAATTTGAAAAATTGTATTTATTTCATTTCTATAATGTGATCTAACACTTTTATGTTATCTGTGTCTGGCTATAAATTAGTACCTTATAATTGATATCAATAAATATAAATGAAATTCTATCTAAATATAAAAATTAATTATTAAAAATACGTTTATTTAACAAATCATTCAACTGACTTTTGTGGAAGAATTTTTATTTTCGAATCTAAATTAGAATATAATACATTTTTTTGTCAAGTAGGTCAAGTAAGATTTATGAAGAAAAAAAATCACCTATTTAAAAGCCCTTCTCTTCGAGCCATTGGAGTTTGACCTAGTTTTCTGATTCATCCATAAAACATCTACGCTTCTTTTCAAATAAACCAAGTTTTCAGTGACAAAAATGAGGATACAGTTTTATTCTTTCTCGACATGATCCTAACAAGTCTGATGTGCAGAATACATTGTCGTTTCATAGTTGTTAATTTATCGTAACCATTAGGTAGGCAAAAGAGTATACTAATTAAATTTTGATTTAAAGATGTACATAAATCTTAAAATGTAATATGGAAATACTGTTTTGTGTCAACCTCTCCCTGGATGGTCTATTCTAGAACATGATTTCAGCAGTCCTTTCTAATATAGAGAAATAATTTGAATGATTCATATTTACACAACCGTCATTGTTTTACCCACTTGAAAGTCATTGCTACTACTTCGTTAATATTTTAAAGATAAAATTAAAAGTTGGATAACCTTACGCTGCGAGAAGGAAGGAAAGAATTATACTATTTTTATTGTCAAAGTTAATAATATACAGTCATATTCTTCACATAATTGCAATGTCAATACAACAGAAATAATATTTACGTTTTTATTAATAGGAATTACAAAACAATAACAATTACATAATTTTTTATTAATATAAATTATAGATGAAAACACATACATTATAGAGTAATGATCACACAATAACATAAATAACAATAACATAAATTTACCCCAAATTTATAAATGAACTTAAGTAGTATTAAACTTACTTTTATAAATTAATTAAGATGTACAAAAGAAAGAAAAAAACGAATAACATGATAAACTCTTCGTTACAATCTAATGCAAACAATTTGTAGATGGAATGATATTTGAGGATGCATTATTTCCATCATAACAAGGTGGTAACTCTCGTCGGATTTATTTAATTTTATTTTCAAATTAAAATCTATTATTTCATCTTTCCTATTAGATCTTTAAGCTTCTTGTAATTTGTTGAATAAAAATCTGTGGTAACTGTTTATGCATATCACAGAGAACATATGGAACGCACCCTTTTATGAAATATATCACTCATTGTTTTAAACAGTTAAAAGAAGAAAACTGGCAGTATAAACAAACTTAAATTTTCGAAACCGCCACGACGAGACTGTTGAATAATTGAGACAATCATGTGTGCACTGCCTGAAAAAATAAATTCCACGTTGAAGTTTGGAGCTCGGTAGGCTACTTGAAATATTACTGTTCTAAATGTCTAACATAATGATTTAAGACTATATGTGTACACCATTTCCTAACACAAGTAAGCATCAAAAATGACCATCTCAATTCGTAAATGAAATGCCGAATTAATTAGAAAATTATTTGAAGCTAAAAGTATTCACCGTTGTTGCAACATTTCATAAATAACTGAAGATTTTGTTGAAAACCGTATTAAGTAAACAAAATTATTAAATTCTTTTTGAATTCGCCGGATCGAGTTATTGCATAATTCATGTGATGTGGTTTGCCACATCTTTTATTTTTATAAAGATCGTAAAATAAATCCCGCTATGTTCAGCAAACAAGCACTAAATGTTTTGTTTATTTAGACAATTTGGAGCAGTGTGTTTCGCTCTAATTGAAACAATTGAAGGGACAGTTTCATACCTCTGATCAATCTAGAAGGCAGTGCTCTGTCACAGTATATATATACAGTCTTGATACATTTCCGAACCGATAGGCAGTAGGGACTCCAAGAAGTTTCTGACATAACCTCACCTAACCTAACCTAACCTAACCTAACCTAAGCTAACCTAACCTTTCCCCTTTCTCAATGATACATTTCCGAACCGATAGGCAGTAGGGACTCCAAGAAGTTTTTGACATAACCTCACCTAACCTAACCTAACCTAACCTAACCTAACCAAACCTAACCTAACCTAACCTAACCTAACCTAACCTAACCTGACCTAACCTAACCTTTCCCCTTTCTCAATGATACATTTCCGAACCGATAGGCAGTAGGGACTCCAAGAAGTTTCTGACCTAACCTAACCTAACCTAACCTCACCTAACCTAACCTAACCTAACCTAACCTAACCTAACCTAACCTAACCTAACCTGACCTAACCTCAATGGACAAACAGGACTCATTTTGAAATTAGATAAGATACAAAGTAAAAATAAACACTTTATTGTTTATTTAGAAAAAAAAATTGAACCCAACTGGAATATTTTTTTAGGCTACAACAGTTTATAATCAGGTTCATATCTTTCTATGACCATTTATTTCAACGGTATGTCCAAGCACTTATTTCGAATCAGCATCTCAGTAATATAAATTAAATAATTTTTTTCATAAAATGTAAAATTAATATAATGCAAGGTCTTGTTTGTATTTCCCCCCTTCATTGTTTAAAGAAAGATCTCTGTCATCATCGCCTTATAAAAAAAAGGAAGGAAATGACATAAAACAAAGTCCTCCAGCTATCGAATACTATATTAGCGTCAGCGTCGCAAGTGAACGAGAGATGGTCAAGAGAAATATGATAAGAAAGATGAAAGAGAGGGATCTAACCCAAAATGAAAAAAAAAATATGTAGATCCAGCTAGAATCCTCTGGGATTGCCAAAGAGCTTCTGAGGATATTTTGTTTTCACGTATAACTAAAATAATTGATATTTTAGTAAGCAGTAACATAAAACATAAGCACATCTTGATGTGTTTTCATTGTTCATTGCTTGATTACAATTTAATATAAAAGTACAATACTCGTAGCTTAGATGTTCAAAGCAATTAAATACTCCCAAGCGACATCTTAATCTAAACTACCCTTAGGGATACACATAATTAGTTTCTGAAGGAATTTCATTAAGATTTATTCTCAGAATAAATAAATAATGGCGTTAAAATTGGTACAGGACGTACACTGGAGTTTGTATAGAGTGTTTTATTTTATAACATATATTACATGGTATATAGAAAGTTAGATTACGGGTTAAAAATTAATTTGGGTATTTAAGCGAAATATCAGTTTTGATTAAAACCTTTAAATGGATAAAATGATTTTTGTAAAGCGTTAATAAATTGAAACAACATACAAACAAAATGACATCACCAAATTAATAGCTATATACATTTTACAGCAATGTTCAAAAACGTCTCCCGGGTTAGCAATTAACAGTATACTGGCAGTAATATTAATTAACCTACAATCTTGTTAAGCACTGTGGTGATTTTCACAATAATGATTCGAATTTACCCCTAACCACAATCACTGGAAACTTTAAAATAAAACACAATTATTTGATAAATTCTTCTTTATTTATTCTTTCCATTAAATGCCCTGATGTACATTTCGATAACACGGTTATCGTCATCGGATAGAAGCAAGACCCTCCGATGATGATAACCATGTTATCGAAATGTACATCAGGGCATTTAATGGAAAGAATAAATAAAAAAAGAATTTATCAAATAATTGTGTTTTATTTTAAAGTTTCCAGTAATTGTGGTTAGGGGTAAATTTAAATCATTATTATTAATTAACCTAATTACCCTTAAAATAAAAACTAAAGAATGTACATTTCTGTGCATTACTAATATACTACATGAGCTACAAATTAATTCATTCACTAAACTACATTTATAGTTCCATGCCTCGTACATATATTTTCCAAGACAGCCAATCTCTACATCTTAAAATCCTCTTCAAAATTGGTTATAGAAGTTAAAAAATATACAGTTAAAATGAATATGGGGAATATAAACAAAACATTTTTTTAATCTGGTTTCTAAATATAAAGTATAATGTCTTGTATTTAGTTCAAATTAAAAAAAAAAAAATTTAACATTTTTAACACCTTCAATGATGTCAAGTTTTTTAAATATCCATACTTGAGAGCCTGTAACATGCTATAATCTTATATTATTGACAGCATTAAAACAAGCAAGTCTGGAACTTAAAGTTACATTTAATAATTTTAGGTAAAAAACATATTTCTATGCCGACGACACAGCCAACTTGGCCGGTCATGATTTTTTTTTTTTTTTTTTTTTTTTAGATGAGATTCCCACGACTGGCTTGTTGTCAAAGTTACTCATAATTATTTACGACTTTAACTTTTATCTTTTTGAAAATCCAATTATCACTCTTCCATAGTTTAGCTCCCCTGATGAATACCACAATCTTAGATTTCTAACAATACCTCATAAATTCAACATATCGTAATACTGCTATAGTTTATTTATTATTAACTGCAGCCCTGTTGAAGCAGGAGAAACAATCACAATATCATCAGTGTACAGTAAAATATTTAAATTCTGACCTCCAAACATACGCCTACCTTTTAAGACATCTACCAAGTCATTCATATACAACGAAAATAACATTGGACTCAGTAGGCAGACCTCCCCTAAACCAACCCCGTTTTCAGAACAATAAGTGACACGTTTTTTACATAACACGTTAGCCGTTGTCTCATTGTACAAACTTTTAAGTTGCTTAACATATTTAAGTTATGAACATGCTCACCACAAAATAACTGATTCTTTACATAGTATGTTGTTTTTTAATCTTTAAAGTGTTTTATCATTGATGTATAGTGTACATGTTTTCAAGTGTTTGTATTGATATCACTATTTTTATGTAATAGTTTAAACGACATCTTCCTTAAAAGTAGAAAGAAAAAACATCTTTTGGAGCTTTGATCTGATGATGGTGGTTTGATCGGCCGAAACCGGTATTCCAACAGGATACTTATAAAGAGTGCTTGGCGGTGAGAAACAAGGTAACAAATTACCCATTTATTATTAATATTGCATTCTCGGAGGCTAAAAACATTGTTTTAATTATTTTGTAAAGATGCCTAAAACAGTTAGTTAAACAATAATGCTTTTCTATCTATAGTAACGTAGCTAAGAAGAGAGGGGAAAAAAGATATCCTAGCTATTAGTATAGTAGTTGAATCAGCTGTTAAGTAAAAAAAAAAAAAAAAAAAAATTCCCTTCGTTCTAGCCAATTTCAATCTTATCATTTTTGTCAAGATAAATATATTACATGTAGTTGAATACTTTTTCTAAACTCAACCTGTGCTTTGCTAATAATTCCAAGGTCAGACACTCATCTGCTCAGCCTATTTAAAAGAAGACTTGTAAATTACTTTGTTGTACAATCTATAAAAGATAACCCCCCTGTAATTATCTACTTTTTCTATATCACCTTGTTTGTAAATAGGGAAGATGATAGATTACTTAAAGCTGTGCCATCTGACCTGAGAAAATTTTGTTATAAACTTTTAATAGATTTTGTAAGAGTGGGTCTGAACTGTTATATAAAACTCATACGTTACTCTGTCAAAGCCTGAAAATACAACATTTGTAGCTTAAAAAGTAATTAAATACTCCCACGCGACACCCTTAATCTAAACAACCCTTAGGGATACAAATAATTAGTTTCAGAAGGGATTTCATTAAGATTTATTCCCAGGAGAAATATACTATGGGGTTGAATTGATACATGACGTACAGTGGAGTCTGTGTAGCGTGTTTTTAAAACATATATAGACAGTATACAGAAACTTAAATCAAGAGTCAAGAATTAATTTTTAAATTGACGAAAAATATCAGTCTACGTGAAGTCTATTTTAAACGAATAAAGTGGTTTATAGAATGTTGACTTTACTAGACAATTGAGTGCTTTGATCAAATTTAGTATGGGAACATATTTGACCACTTTAAAATTTTTCCTCCCCGTTTTAAAGATAACTTAAGTTTTGAGTTAGCTTCTATGAAATAAAAAAACTTAAAATTCAGATTTTCTTAAAATGTCTATACCGATATTCATAACATTTTATTTTTGAGATGGAAGGCTCATACAAAACGTATTGATCGCCATTTAATAAATGCCGGCTTAGCAGTTAACTGTTGAAAAGGAGCGCAACTGTACACTGTGCCCCGTCATAAAAGTTAGAATATTTAAAACTTGTATCAAGAAATTTTGTTCACATTTTAGTTAAATGTGAGTATTTATTGCATAAAAAGAGGTGTCAAACCGGATGTACATTCTGTAACGACTGAAAAGAACCCCAACACCGTTGTGGTCGGCCTGTTTTTGCCAAATAACTTATTAACCGTAATTTTCTTTTAGTTATAGTTTTCACATTATTACTAATTCAGCATAAAGTTAAGTTTAGGTTAGGTAAATTTAATAAGTGTAAATTCAACATAAACTAATGTTAAGGGTAGGTTCGATTAGACTAACAAGTGAACTAATTCAATATAAATTTTCATGCTTAACAAAAATTTGATCGAATCCGTTTTCGCCGATTTATAGATGATTAAACTTTTAAGATGTCCCACCATAGTTTTGAATTTATACTCTCAAAAACTTTTTGGGGAGATAAAGACCAAATGTTTCGTGCTTAGAGGCTATATTTTATCAAAAATTCCATAAAAATCGTTAGAAAAATGGTAAATTTTAGTCTTTTAAGAACTCAAACCAACATGAATTTTGAGTTTAATTGCTATTTTGAGTTGTGTATGGTTGTATTAGTTGTTAACGTGTGCTATCTGTTCATATTTTGTTTATGTACTCTTCTGTTTTGAAATATTAAATTATAGAGTTTAATTAATTTTATATTTTTAAATATTTTTATTTTATCGACGAGAGAAGAGAGGAAATTATTAAAGAAAACATAAGTGGTTATTAAACTCTTGGCGTTTACAAGAGCTGACCTGCTTTTTAATTTCCCGGCGAAATATTATCTACAAAGGAATTGTTTGTTAATGTTGAGCAAGGTATAAAAATGTAAAAGGCAAAAGATTCTTTTATCGGAAGTGAAACCAGAGTGCGGGTTGTTTGATCGGATGGAGGTCAGTTGGCGTGTGAGAGTGTTTATAAATTACAGACGTATTTTTATTATATCCTGCGTCAATATTTATAGTGAAGAGTGTTATTTGTATAAAATGTGATATTAATAGTTACAAGTTCCAGCATGGCCAAGTATCCGACAGGAGGTTCCTTCACATATGTATGGCTTATATTATCGAGGCTCGCCAGGGACAAAATTCAACACGAGGGAAGCTAATGAATTTTTTAAAAATAAATAGACTACTACAAAGCCTGTTAGATATTAGCACACATGAAGGGAGTAGAGATATAAACAGTTACGAGGTTCGGAAACCTGTAACAACGGTTTTAAGCAATTGGGTTAGAACCCTTAATTTATACCACAATACCTGATAAATAGGAAGTACCTGTAATGCTTAGAGGGGAGGGGAATTAGTCAGGAAGGGAGTCTATGATATGGTCGATCACTAACTGGAGGATGGGCCCAGATGAGATAAGTCTATGATGGATTTTCCCTTCTCTATAATAAAAATAAAATTAAAATAAGATAACTTAAGCTATGGATAAAATTTAAAATTTTATACAAAGTCCAAGAAACAAATTTTTGAGCATTACATTTAGAGGATATGCTTCTACATTACATTGTGATATGGATAGGTTAGTTCCATGAAGGCTAACATCAGTTTATTTAATAATATATATTATTATATAAAATTATATTAAAATAAGCATATTCTATTCAACCGTACAGCACAAGAGTATAGATAATTAAATGGACATTGTATATTGCTTGTGAGTTCACTTCATAATTTTTGCACATAAAACATTAAGAAATTTAAGGTGATAAAATAATATATTAATACTTCTGTAATAATATTCTTTTTCTTAACTAATCATATAATTTTCAACAAAACATACTGTACATTTTGTTAATTATTATTTTGATTCTGAAATTAAAACAAATCTAACATACACGAAACCAAAGTCTCTATGATAAACGTTATACCGTACTTAATAAAATTGCATTAAAAAGAAAGTATTCTTGTTTTTAAATTTTCCAATAATGATGAATTGCTCATATTGTAGGTATGGTTTAATGGGACTTTTGCCACCATTTGTTTATTTAAAAAAAGTATACACATTGTTTTTGTTCACTAATTTTTATGTTTAAAGGTCTTTCTGTCTTGCCATTGTAATGTCTGTCATATTGACATATAATATTGTAATTACAGTTTTAAGTGTCCAGAGTGCAATATTTAAGTATAGTTTGACAAAATGTTTACTAACATTCTTTTAATTATTAAAAATACTTGAAATACAATATTTAGGGAGAGAAAATACAAGAACAAACCTAATATTTAAATCGAAAATAGCTGAGTGTACGAGTATTTGGTCTAAAAATCATAAAGTCAGTTGGGAAGATAATACACCGGGGAAAAACCTATGTAAAAGAAAACTAATTGAAGCGTCATATAAACCTAACCAACATCCTATGAATAAAATCAGTGTAGAAATATGGTTAAATAGGTTAGGTTAGGTTATATTAAGTAGGATAGGTTAAGGTAGGGTAGGTATCTGTTGATAACGACTACATTAAAAATTAAAAACAGACATGACTCCACTTTAATATATGGATGACATTTGTGCGGTTGAATCTTCCAAGGAGTCATTTGCTAAACTTTTAAAAGAGGAGATAAACGGTTGTTCATCCCAATAAATCGTGAGGTAATCACATAGTTGGCACACCATGTATTTAGTTAGTTGACCTAGTTGACCATATAGGTTATAGGTTTAAGAAATATGATTTTATATTTAAAATAATTTATGGGACATTTAATTACAAAATTATATAATTTAAAAGTTACACACGTGTAAACAGCTGTTGAATCAACCTTATCATTTAATATATTATTAAGTGTAGACGCTTTACAAATAACATCGTCGTTGCTATAACAACCACCAAAACACCAGGAAACTAATAAAGAGAAAATTAATGTTATAGAATATTCTTGATTAGACAAATAACCGAACTGGAATGTTTATTTTGTGCCTAAAGAAAAGCAGAATAAATCTTTAGCGTAAAACTTGTAAACTAAGATTTTTTCTAATGAGGAATTCATAACCAAAATTTTAAAATATTTTTTAAGAAATGTAAACGAGGCACTATTTTTAAATTTTTCAGTGTTTTAAAGAATACATATTCTCTAATAAATCTCATTTTTTATTATGTTTGGAACGACTTGCTATATATATTTCGTCTATATATTTAAATAAAAATAGCTCTTGAGAAATACTTTTCTTTTGTCGGCCTAAATTAGAACCAAGAAACAAATTATACTGATCAAACAAAGATAAATACTAATGAATAATCTTAAAAAACCTAACAAAATTGGAATATTTTGTGCCTAAAGAAAAGCAGGATACACGTAAAAGTAATCGAGTAGATGTGGTGTGTTTTTTTCCCAATTATTGAATCAAAACCAAAATCATCAAGATATTTTTTAAAATACAAATAAGGGAGTGCCTTCATCTTGTAATTTGAAATGTTTTGTATTTTCAAGAATAACAATTATCTTATACTTAATAAATTTTGTAGCGTTTGGTATAACTTACTATCTATATTTTTGAAAACATCTTACCTTGTCTAAAGGAATTGGGCTTTCGAGAAATAATTTTCTTGTGTTGCGCTAATTTTAAACCAAACTATACTCACAAGAAATATTTTCTAGTTGAATGATACATATCTAACAAAAACGAAGTTACCATAGCGACTATGAAATCTAATTAAAGTTGTTTTAATTGAATATAAATAAAACAAAGTGTCTTTCTTTCTTTATAGCGCAGTTTCCAGCGCTGTAGACAACGTCTGATGCAATAAAAACAAACGGATTCAATCAAAGTTGAAGTAATTAATCAAGCTCTGTGTGATACAAACAAGGCGACGACCTTTGATCATTTCGACGTTCTTTTAAATAAAACTGAAACAACGAAAAATAATTGTTTTCCATCCATAGAAAAATAACAGATTGGGAAAAATTTTGATAATTATTTTAGTACCTGTGTGAATAAACAAAATATGATTGTTAACATTGAGTCATGGTAACTGTTATTATGATTTTTTGGTTTTTTAAATGGAATTGTCTTTGTTTAGCACCTTGAGGTATCTTGTTTCTTCGATTTTTTCTTCTTTACTTTATGTTTGTTTTTAAGACGGGGGATTAGGTAACACACAGAAAACTGTAACTCCACATACAGGGGTGTATATATTTTGATAATAATTAATATGAACTGCGACGAATAAAGGGTGTTCTTTGCTAAATGATCTACGAAAACGAGTAAATGCTGAGGGAAAAATGTAATTTAAAGTTACCAAGTTTTGGAGCTGTCCGACTTGGCCTATTAGGACTAGGTTCCTATTTTATTTTAGTGTAGTTTCTTAGATAAATCGTTGTTTTTGACATTGAGCTGAACATTATTATTCAATTTCTGTACACAGGATAAAATTTTCAAGTTAGATCTAAAGCAATCTTTACTATTTACGACTGGATTTTAGTGGTTCTAAGTTTCCGTTAGTTTATGGGCAGTTCTATTTCTAAGTTTAATATGTATTTAATAAAAATAAGAAATAAGTATGTTATTGATAGTTTATTCTTATTTGACTTAATGTGTGTATATAACAACTAAAACTAAGAGTATGGATGAACTTTCAATGTGAAATGAAGAAACCTGAAACGAGTCCATGTTGCCCAGTATTTTATGACTATGATGGATTCTAAAACTATAACTAGTAACCTATGAAACTAATTCAAGCCTAAAACTAGTACTGAACATGGAGAAGCTTGATCAGGAAAAAAAACATTTAATTTACAAATATTATATCGACAATTCACTTCTAATTAGGACTATGGCAGTTTGATTTAACCCTAGAAACGATTTGAATGGTTGTAGAATGACAGTGATAAAAGGGTACAAATTGTTACTCTGGAGAGTAACGTGTTAGATCTGAATAGGTAAACTTTCGTGCTGGAAACTTAACTGTGTCACTGGGATAAAATCCGTTTAACAATAGACTCTGTACTTTCCTACTGCACTAATCACTTTGTCTGTAAATTGTGTTTAACAAGTGATGTTACAAACATCGCTCACCAAGTGATAATTCCAACCGATGTTAATCCTGTCCATCTCCCGATAATCAATCTATATAATGAAAATATTGTGTGTGTAATAGTCACGAAGAAGATTTACAATTAATATCGAGTCAATGACAAAACATATTTTAGAGGAGCGAAATATTTTAAGAAGTTTTAGCGCGTCTAAGAATATCTGGGGTTAATAATATGGAAAAAAAATTAACCAGAATTTAGTTATGTGTATCTGTAGGCCATTGCTAGTGAAAAAAATTGAAGACATAAGGTCCAAAATGAATAAATAAATTTAAAACGGTGGGTTTGTAATGTGATATAAGGTTGTATATTGTGGATTAGAGAGATCTTGCTAGTGCTTCATAGAGTTCTGTTCACGGAATATACGATAATTCAAATATTCTAAGATAAGAATAAAGTAAGCTTTTGTTGGAAACTGTATGTAGACTTACGTAGGAATATAATTCATTCGTTAAGAAGCAAATTTAGGATTTTTAACGCTTTTATTTTCAATCCTGTTTGACGTTAATAAAGTGTTTTATTTATTTAAATTTAAAAAATAGAATTGATTTTGTTGATGTTACAATATTAATAATTGAAATAAATATATTAGATGTGTTTAAAAACGACAATCTGAAATCCTATTTGAGGTGTTTACGATAAAATTGCGTAATATTTATTATAACATCTGATTCCTTAAATTATTAAAGAATTTTTTTAACAGTTTGTCCTAATATTTATTGAGACGGACTAGATATGTAACAAGTTCCTCTCAATAGAAATTGTAAACATTTTGTTAAGTTCTACAAGATGGAGAAGTCCAATTAACAAGTACCAGCTTGCCACAACCGTTAAAAGATATTAATAGGCTATAAATAAATATAGATATTTTGTTTTACTTTTTGTATTATTCAGAATTGTAAATGAATCAAAAAGCACAACAAGAAATATATAGGAAGATAATCTTAATTTAAATATTAAAATTAAACATTTTTTGGACAAAAATTCCAATGTTTTAAATATTTTTGATAATCTAAATAATTAAAATTTTTGATAACATCACATGTATTTGAATGAGGTTGTCCTAAAATTGTACTCATAAAATGTTATTTATTTTATACTTATTCTAAATTCTATGATCAATAATAAGATGTAATAATAGCTTTATAAATGTGGTAAAGTTTTTGATCTTTATAATAATTGTTTATCTTGTAGTTGATTAATTTGGAGATGGGTTAGGTGCAGCTAACTTTTTAGTTTTAAGTGCAATGTTTTAACACAGTTTATTTGTTCATCCTATAGATTTATTTGTGTAAATGGCAAGTAATAAATTCAGATAAAAACCATAACAGTTCCCTGTACTCATTTCATAATAATGTCACCTAATCATGTTAAGTGATTTGTTTATATTACATTACGCTAAAATAGGAGAATCATTAAAATTCTAATTTTAGTAACTCGTACTCTTTTATTAATATTAACTTATAAAGTCACAATAATTATTTTTAAATGTGGTAGTGTTTTATTTAAAAACTACCTACATATTAATGTGTTCCAATTATATATATATATATATATATATATATATATATATATATATATATATATATATATATATATATTCAGCTCAACATTTTCTTGACAGCCTGTGATCGGCCATCACAACGTGTGTACCAGTACAGAGGCAGGTATATATTCCTATTAGTGGATTTTCGATATGTGAAATTATTGTGCAGTGTTTTATGTATACTTTATTTTAATGTTCAACGATCTCTTCAGAGTCATTCACTATTCCTGATGATGGAGTTACGGCTCCGTAACATGTCGAATCTCGAGAAGTCACGCAGAGACCAAATAAGGTGGTTCAAAGTTATAAGTAATTATTTTAAAACAGTGACTTAGATACCGCATAATGCAGATTAAATTATGGTAAGTGTTCTAAAATCAACATTGTCAGACGTGTTACATAAAAGTGTAATACAACCACAATTAATAAAACAATGTGATTGAAATCAATGTATGGATAATATCGCTGAATCAGACTTGGTATGGCTTGCTATAATCTTCGATGCGCAATGCAGGTGAGCTTTCCCCGGCTTATGTACAGATATATTTTACAAGCCTTGGTCAAAACAAAATATTATTTTAAATTTTTGCATGTTATCCAATAATTATTTTTGACTTAGATTACAAATTAACGGTTACTAATTCTTGGATAAAATAAAAGTCTCAGTAAATGATTACTGATCATAATTCTGTACTCGGGTTCGGTTTTCGATGGAAGAAATTATTGAATTCTTTAGTGAATTTAAGATATTTCTTAGCACATTTTTTAATTAATTGAATTTCTGAACATATTTCTAATAACACATATTGAGAAGTTGATTGACCTATTAAATTGGGTAAGAAACACGATGAGTGACCGATATAAAAATCTGCTATTATAATTAACGTTATTAATTTTGTATTGTTTGATTGTATTATTTATTGCACGACAAACTACTTTATGCGGTCATCTGTAGTATTATCACTTTCTTTTCGATATGTAAAGATAAACTAGTGTAATAAGAAGGGACAGGTATTCGCAAATTAAAATCCAAACTAAGATGTCTATAAAATCATCAATAATACAAAGCACATTTTATTTATGAAATGGAAGGAAACACTAGTTTAGATTATAATAGTTTTAAAGCAGCAATTCGCCCTAATGATTTTTGTAATAATCGTCCATTATTACATAAATTAAAACTAGTAAAATGACAGTAATGTTATTAATTGTTTAACATACTTCAAATTTAACAACTCTGCAATGACAGTACAGCGTTGTTAAAATAGTTCATAATTACAATACATTAATTTTAATTACATAAATTCAAATTGGTGCAGTAAAATTAAATATTTTAATGATTGTTATATCAACTATTATTTTCATGGATATGAACATTAGCGATTAGTTTATGTCCTTACCGTGTTAATTTAATAGCCTGATTAAGTGAATAGAGCATTGCGTAATGTTTTCAATCCATATTTTATTTCTCCTCCCACACTTTTGAACCTTTTCCAAAATATTATATTTTCTTCTGTTGAAAAATATGATAGTAGTAAAAATTTGTTATTTTTTACTAAATTTCTAAACAAATCTCTTTCGAGTCAGTTTTTGTTCTATCTTTGATACTGAGAGTTTTATTTTTTACACAATGTAAACGTGTGAAAGTTGAAAACAAATGTTCGTTAGGATTTTGTTTAGACAGTATTACAAAATACCTATCTCGTTTAGATTTTATTGCATTAAATCTTGGTAATTTTCGAAGAATTACATTAAAATTGGATAATTAGATTGGATCATAAACGTTGTATTTATACATCTGTAGAAAGATATGAAATACCTCTTTGGATTTAATAATTTAAATATATTATAATTAAATATATTATAAGACTTACCGTCACAATAGTCTATGTTTGTCTGTAGTTATATCACTACGGCCGTTTCGGCTATTCAGCCATTTTCAAGTGTTATGCGGGTATTACCGTTGTCTGTTTAAAATCAGAAATTACGAACACACGACACATAACAAACACACAAGTTCTTTAAACATTTAAAACATAGACTATTGTGACGGTAAGTCTTATAATATATTTAATTATTAATCAGTAGTCGGAATGGCGAAAACAAATATGTATTTAATAATTTATCAACAACAGTAATACTCCTGAACAGTATATTCTTACAAATACTATTTTTTAAATTAATACACGTCTTGGCAATCGAAAATGTGATTATAAATAATTAGAAAAGAAAAGTACAGACAATTTTCTACAAACTATATGTTTACAACTCGATACAAATATTCTGTTGAGAGAATAAACCTCTAATTACTTTAATCTTGTGTAAAATAATGAAATCTATTAAATAATTTAATCTTAACCTTTTAATAAAAGCTAATGAATGACAAATTCGTTTTCATTAAAATAATGGGCGCTTGTGTGCCTTCTAAATCCCGCCTCCGACATTCATAACCATTAATTATCCTTTATACAAAGAGCTCTTTTGCTTCTGCTAATAATAAAAGGAGGATTAATGTAATGTTATCACCCGCCATGTCTGTATTGATCTTACCAGATTGTGTTAAATACAAATATTTTGTTAAGGAAAAGAGAGAAAACTGATTAGCTTCTTCTGCTTCTAAATATAAGGTTATTTTTGTAATAAATGCAACTTGGCAAATACGGTCACCTTCTCATGTTTCATTATTAGTTAAACAATTTTCTACACTTAGTTTAAGTAAAAATAAACAGTTTTAATTTTTAATCTTCTTACATCGTCCCAAACGTTTGATCTATATTGACACCCATATCAATATTAATTTGATTTACTTATAAATAATCTTGTTGGTAATTATGTTTTTAAATTTAGTTTATTTGTTGTTATCTTGCTTGATAATTTACAAAATCGTTTTCAATAAACAAAGCGAATGTAGTATTTCTTTTGGAAGCTAATTTTGCAAAACCAATACAAAAATTTAACTTAATTAACCAAATCACGAATTCATTTCCTAAAACAATAGATTTTGATTTCATCAACTGAAAGAGTAAGAAAAAAATTTTAAATTAAATTTTTGAAGAAATATTATGTTTGTGGTTAGAGATTTAAAAAAACCCTCAAAACAATTTTTTAGTTTATGAAAAGTTTGTTAGAGGATTGTTTTGATGAATTTGTGTTGGAAGGTTTGTTTTGTGAAGTTAATGTTAAAAGGTAAGCTTTGGAGGTTTATATTAGTAAGTTTGAATTGAGAGGTTTGTGTTGGAAGTTTTGTTTTGGGAAAGTTTTTTTTTCATCCGAAAAAAATTATTTTGAAAGGCTTATTTTGGAGGTTCTTTTTGGAAGGTTTGTTGTGGGAGGTTTGGTCCGATAGTGTTTGGGATATGTGTTTTGAGAGGTTTATTTTAAGAGATTTTTTTCAGAGGTTCGTCTTGGGAATTTCTGTGGGAGAAGTTTGATCTGGGAGGTTTGTTTCACAAAAGCAGAAAATATGCTTCTTTAAATACCCCTTCCGGGGAGCCGGAAGGGGTATTTTTTAATTTTATGTGGTTTTTTGGTAGTCCAAAGTGTTCCTTTTAAGAAAATATGCAACTTCAAGTAAAAAAACACATAAATATGTTTAAAAAAAAATCCAAAACCAGACGTAGTCACACTCGTTTTTCTCACCTATTTGTGTCTGTTTCTTACAGTACAAGTTTATAAGTGTCAATACAGTTTTGTTGTGCTGTGTTGGCAATACTGCTTATAAGCTGACTTTTGCTGTCATTCTGATTGTTTGTTTTGTATAAGATCAGCTGATATTGGTTGTTGTTTCCATGCTTATGTTGATACATCTTTTTTGTGAAACATTATTGGTTCGTCGGTGAATATTATTGTGTTTAGTGGTGTGTTTTGTTTTGTGAATTGTACTAGTTGTAGCCATAATGCCTAGTACAAAGAGTTCTTACAAAACTAAACCTAAATACAAAGGTAATCAGTTCGAAACTAAGGATCATAGGCCTAGGCATCCACCAGATAGGCCTATGCGTACAAATACATCACCTAGGCCTAAACCAGAAAGAATCACATCCACAACCTAGGCCTAGTTTGTCTTCAAAGAAATTTTCGTCATCTAACAGTGAATATGATACCTACCAGGCCTCAGGTAATGGAAATGTTATTTTTGACTTAGGCCTACTCAGTAATTGCATAAAATGCTTTGTAAAGTGTAAATTTGGTGATGGCTTTAAATTTTTACTTTAAAGCCAGTTTTACGAATATTTAGTTTTTTTAAGATAAAGGTACATTTATCTCAGAAACCATTCAAGATACAGAGTTGATTTTTTTTAGTTATACCTTATAATATTACCTATAAATGGATGCAACTTCAATTCCAAAACTTTTCATTAAGGTAATTAAAAAAATTAATGTACGTGTAAAAACATAACATTTTTAAAGCTTTTTTAAAAAAATCAAAAAAATATTAAATATTTGTTGGAACATTATGAAATGGCATGTATAACTTTAGAAGTATATGTATATTGTTGTGTAAAAATTTCAACTATATAGCTCTTATACTTTATGAGATAATTGCACCTATATTTGAAGAATTTAACATGTAGGCCTACAGTATACCCCCTTCCGGCTACCCTTAATAACTAATACTGATATAATATTTTTTTTATGAAACGTCTATTTATGTTTGTAAAGAATTTAATTCTCTGCTAAACTGAACGCAATTTATTGCTATTTTAGACTCTACCCTCCTAAAATAAAATTTGAAATTAATAATCCAATTAGTAAAATATATTAAAAAGAAAAAAAAATGCAAATTGACTACTTCATCTTGTCGAAAAGTGATTTCTTATGTTTGAAGGAAATAAAATCTCAAAGTTTACTTTTTGAACTTACATGAAATATTTTAAAAATAACATCCTTCTAACCAGCTTCTGAAACTACATGTTGGCATTTATTTAATATTTATTCTGTTATGAAAATTATCTTAAAATTCTAAATTTCATTTAGACAATAAAATTCTATTTATATATCATTATTCCATTACCTTCGAAATTGTTATTCATGTCAAGTTTTGACAAACTCAGAGTTATTTATTTAAGTAATTAATTATTGAATTTTGTCTCTCGTAGTCAAGTGGCCTATAAATGAAATCTAAACGGTGCATTTGACTTAATAAAATACCTGGAACTAATAATTTTACCAAAACTTTTATCTTACTTGCTGGTGAGTCTGCCATGATATTCTCAAACAATTCAAAGCTTCAAACACTATGTGATGTACCATTATTTGCAAACATTTAATGCATTTTTTTTGTGTAATAAATAATAAGTTTTACAGTTACTCCAATTAAGTAAACTCATCTTTTATTAAAAGTTGTTATATTTCCTTTAATATAATTAAAACACTATTTTCCTGTTCATAAACAGGTTTAATCTAAAACCAATACATAAAGGTAATATCTTATTTTATATTTGACTGAAATGTTGTGTGTTTATACCTAAATATGCATTTATGCTTTCTGTTGTTTTACCCTATTCGTCCACGACCCTCAGGGTCTCAACTATATATTGTAAAAATAGTTTAGTAAATATCTTGGTTTGTATTATATTTACTTAACCTTTAAATAGCCTTAAAAATAGAGCAAAACGAGAATTAATAATACTATTTTTTTTATAAATTTGATACCAAATAACTTTTATCTAAAACATTTTTACTTCAAAGCTTCTCGTTTTTAGAGATATTCATTTGTCTCCTTTTATCAATAGTGGAAACAAATACGTCAAAATAATTTAAAAGTAATGATTAGCGCAAATTTCAAATCCTGGATAAGGGTCTTAATATTATGGCTAATACAACTTCTTTTACTTTTAATGTTTTAACTAAATATTATTATCAGAAATTTAATAAATTTCCCCTTCACTACACCGATTTATCAACCATTAAAATTTAGGTCGACTATTTTAAAATTTGATTTTTTTTACAAGCTTAGTTCTAGCTTCAGCATTAAAAAAAAATTCCTTACTTTGAAAATTACATTCTATAAAATGGTTACAAATATACGAATGTTACAAAATTAAGTGCCTTATAAAATTTAGATTTTATATTTAACAATTTCGATTAAAACGTTAAGGTGAAACTCCGTAGGAATATGATGGAACAAAGATGGTTTTGAAAGTCAAACTCTGTATAAAATAAAAACAATTGCGTAGCAAACTACGTGTGTAGTTACAAATATAACATAGTTCATTCTTGATGTGTTGGTATTATTTCATGCTGTTACCAACAGTGAAACGTATAATTACGATTATAATCGGTTAAAACTTCGTAGAAAATAATTAGCCAAACAAAATATGTAACTGTCAGTTGCACCCATAAATTAAATTTTATCAACAAATTAGATTGTACAAATTGATTTTCTACATGTTTACTCGTCTTTATTGAATACGTAATTTTCTAATTACTACAATTTTATACACGCAAATTTTTTATATTTTACGTAATCCTAATTTAAAAACAAACCTATATTTAATACGGAGCCTTTTAAATTGCTTTAATTTAAACATTGATTATTTTAAATACGTAGTTTAAAATTTAAATGGCTTTCTTCTGAATAAAACGAAAACGATTCATGATGACGAGAAGAGAAATAATAAATATTATTTAAAAAATGTGATGAAGAAGTTGGGCAAAATGTTGTATCCAGGTATTATAAATTTGTATAGAAATAAAATAAACAAAAATAATAAATTTTTTAATAAACCGTCAAAATAGTTTTCTTTTATATAATAATATACAAATATTACCTATAAGTGAATAAATAAAGCAAGTGATCAACTATTTGTAAGTCCAAAGTGAAACTGTTGCAAGCCTACAGTGAACACTGAAAGAACAGTGTTATATAGAAAGAAGATATGTTGGTGGTACCCATTCCTTATGTCTGTCCCTACTAAGGAACAATTCTAAAATGTTTAATGTAATTCATAAACGAGTGATCGTTCTTTAATCAATAAAAAAATGAGTTTAAAAAAATAAATTCAATACAAAAACGAAAGTTATGTTAATACAAAACTATTAGAGTAACGTAATAAATTACAGTTTTTTTATACTTTATGAAATCCTAAAATCGATTTTATTCTTTAGAAGATAAAATATAATGTTTCTGTTTAAAGAACTGTGGTTTCAATTATTTTCTTACGTTTTAAAATATTATTACGTATTTTACATCGAATTATACATTTTGTATTTTTTTTTTTAAATAAATTGTATAAGCTCATCTTCTATGGGATAATCTACTAAAATTAAATAGTTAATTACACTCGATAAAAATACATCATATTTGTGTCCTGTCGATGTTCCTTAGTTTACATAATACATGTATCACAGAACTTTGCTAATATTGCAAAAGGAAACGGTGTCAACAAATTGTAATGTTGAGTGGGATGTTTTACTACGTTCGTGTAACAGCGATGTCATTTTATAGACTTTGACAAGTAGGAACCTAACCTCAAAAGTATAAGTAGGATAGTTTGTAAGTAACTAAAATCTAAATGTATTCTTCACCAGTTCAATGTTTTTAATAAAACGTGTTCTTTATTTAATTCCATACATTTCATGATTTTTAAGTCGATAATCATATAAATAAATATAGAAATTGACTTGTGTCATATTTTAAAATAAAATTGAACTGGAAGCATTTATCACAAATAATACTTTTATTATCGCAAAAGGCAATCTTCAGTTGTGAATGAGGTGATCAAATTACAGTATAGTTTGATTATTGTAGCAACATTTGTGTAGAAACGCGTTTGTTAAACTTATTGTTAGTGAAATAATTGTTTTCAAGTTTTATTTTAGTATCAATAACCTTACTTAATTTTTAATTAGGCTTAACTTAATATCCAACTCAAGTGAATAATAAAACGGCATTAGTTCATTTCTTCATTATAATAACAAACAAAAATAATGCCAGGAATTGCATGGTTTCATAAAGTGGGGCAATAATGTGGTATACCAATATTAACACATTTTTAATTTAAATAAAATTTTATATTCAATCGACAGCTAGAGAAAAAATCTGGGAACACATGCGAGAAAATAGATTAGTTGTTTTAAATAAGGATAAAGTTATGGATTATTCAAATAATCAGATTTTAGGTTTATCAGTATGAAATTATAATTTAATCATAAAAATATCTAAACTTGTGACATTTAAATAAATAAGACGTCAACTCAGAATAATTCATTACCAATGCAAATTGGAGTGAGGTGAAACTATGTAGTTTGAATTCATGGTTTATGGAACAGTAAAACAAATAACTTATTTGTTATATTTTTATTTTTATTTTTGTAAGAAGTTTAGTTTTGAAGGAGACGAAAAACCCCGACTTTATAAAAAACAATGATTTTAATATAAGACAGACAACATATAAGAATGAAAATTCAAATCTTCAACTAACTAATAAATGTTAAGCATTGAATCCCATTATAATTTCCTTGAACTAAGACCAACATTATTTTCTATATCAAATGAATACCAAGTTAATTAAAGAAAGTAATTAATTTCGTAACTACATAAATACATGAATAAATGTAAAAATAGATTTTAAATAATTTTAATTGTTCAGTAATTTTAAAGAAGTGGTGGATGGAACAAGTACAGATTTATGTTTTGTATTAATGATTTAATATTAATTAATGAAGATAGTTTGACTAAATAAAAAACTAGAAATGTCTTGGGGCTTTGTTAAATAAATGCATGTGCTCCTAAATGTATTTAATTTATAGAGCTAATTCTATATTCGTTTTAACTGCATCATACTGTAGTTGTTAAGTTAGTTTGTTGAAATTTGTTGATTATATTTTATATTGTAACTAAATATTTTGTTTTAATATTTTTGTACAGAATAAATTTTCTAGCTCGGTACTTAACGTTTACCAGATAGATTTACTGAAAAATAAGTTAATGTGTTAAAATATGAGAAAGAACATAATATTTTTTTTGTTGAAAATATACTTTTAAGCAACAAAATAAATTTACAAGTTTCTATTAATCAATAATTGTTAAGCAATATTTCAGAGGGCTGTAGCTCAGATAGAACATAACAGTTGTGTTTTACCACAAAATGTATTTTTATTTATATGCTATGTGTTTAAGTTTATTTTATGGATGGTGAACAACATTATTAATATATTATGTGCAAGCCTGAAGATGTCTCAGTGTAGATGAAACGCACTTTAGCATAATTCCAACCACAGGATTAGACCTATTTTACTTCTTAAAAATATATTTATACAATTTTTTAAAATTGTTATTAGTTACCAACATTCCGGTGGCTTTCTACCTAAAAAATATATAAATTTCTACTAGTTTATTTATTTTTTCTTTCTTATAAATATAAATTAAATACAAATATTAAAAAAAGTAATACGACATTTCTTAAGGAAGTTCACTGCATTTATTTGCTCAGTCAATAAAATATATGATATATTATGCAACCCAATGTTGACCGTTACATTTCTCATTTAACTAATCTTGAATGCGTCATCAATACTATTCGTGATACATGTAATATAATAGACTTTAACATGAACTTTCCCTGCAACACGTATTCATTAATATAAATGACTATTGGACAATACAACTACACACTAGAGTCTAATAACACGGAACGCTATGTTTTAATTGAACTTATTTCACGCTGCAAATTATACTTTTGATATTGTTAATTCTCCTTATAAATAAAATCAACAACTTTGCGTTCAACATTTATATAATATAAATCAATTCTGTAGGGACAGCTTTGTTAAAATTGTTATTTTTAATTTTAACCTAAAATTTAATTGTTTTTATGTTTGTATTTTAAATTATTAAAACATTTCGACCTCAAAATAAAAAAATATTTTTACTTTTAACTTTGTTGACTGATGAATGAAAAACTTTGATAGTTTTATTAATCGTTCTAAAAACACTAAAATTGTTAAGCAATCATTACCAAACCCAAACAAAAGTTCTGGTTGGTGATTGTAGACTGAGGAAAATAGGATGGATCGTGCTGGAAGATACCCTAATGGAAGCTGGAAGAATTTCATTGAAACTTTTCAAAATAAGATTAAAAAACATTTAAATATTCGTTTAATTCTGCTTCTTCTTAATTTGGATGTATACCTAAGTTCGTAGTAACCAACCAATACTCTATGTGTAATCGATTAATAAACTTCACATCCTTTCAGGATATTTCTTAGATAGACGTCCTAGATAATACTGGGAAAGTTGGGATAATTTTGTCTTGTTAAGAGGGAAATATTTGAATCATCCAAAATTTATATTATGAGAATAAGCGAATGATGGAGAATTTGTAAAAGGTTTATTTTATTCTAATCTAATATGAATTTTAAATAAATCAAAGAGACGTTCCTGTTGGTGGTCTAAATAATTATCGTATTTTGTAAATGTAAAAACACATAACTTTTCTTGTATTTAACTGTTAGTAATTCAAATGATTTTACTTATAATTTGCTTCAGGGAAAATATTTGTTGTAATGTTTTATGATTTCATTGTGGGATCTCCATATAAATGTGACAATAAAGTGGTTAATAAATGGCACTCACTGCTTAAGAACTCATGAACACTTAAATTTGAATTATTTTTTGATTTTTCTTATGTGTAAGAAGTATATTTGGTACTACGGTTTTTTGCTATCATTGATTATATCGACTTAACTTGTTACTATTTTTGTAATTTAACAAATCCTGAATCCAAATGTGACCATTTCTTTTCTCTGAGCCTGTCGTGGAGCTGTAGACGGTTTTTCATCGGATGATGTGGAGGCAGAATATTCCATTATAAATGAGAGCATGACTCTTTCAACCGTCATTCTAGCTTTTGCAAACAATATTACCTCCTACTTTTCTATGACAATGCTGAAAGCTTCGGAAGTATCGAATTGAGAACCTCTTGTACATAATGCGATATGACTAGCCGGAACCGATAAATAATATGTTTAGATAACAGCAACAATGTGTTAAATCGAATGGTAGTCAGCTTATTTTTAGTATTGTCTCAATTCATACCTGAAGATCCATAAATAAAAAACTCAAGAATCATTATTTAGTTCGCAACATTAAACTTGACAGATATGAGCATAATATTAGTATGGCTTTTCTTCCGGTTATGTAGAATCAAACATTGACGTTTCGTATAAAATTGCATAGTTACAACTCATGGACATAATATATTACTGGTAAAGAAAGACGTGTTAAAGAAAGACTACTTTAGTTAAAATATCAAAGAATTTGAGCAGCTATGTACCAAGTGTCTTATCTACAACTTTAACTGGTGTAAATATTATAATACTAATTAGTGTTAATAGAATAAAACAAATTAAAAAAAATACAAATAATCTATTTCAACAATCAAACTACATTTGAATGCTCTGCATATAATTTACTTCCGGTCTTACAAAAAAGTATTAATTTCTTTTTGAGAGTGACAAGTAGGAACAAATACTGATTTGAGTTTTAGAGTGGTTCAATAAACGAAGGATAACGAGGGATTCAGATTTATATCCATTAGCTGGTGACATCCTTTTAAGGAAATAAAAAACTTTATAAAGTCTGTTAATGGTAAAGTTACGTCATGGCTGTAGCTGTAGGACGTCTCTATATACTTAACAGTGAAACAGTGTTTTATAACGGAGAAACAAGATAAGAAACATTGATTTTGTAAGATACTTTGAACTAATACAAGTTCAAACAGTTTTTAATTACGTCTGTTTGTCTATTAGGCCACGCACTGTTGCAACAACGGGACAACCCAATTTTATCAAATTCGATTTTTTCACATTTTGGCTCTATCTCGGAGTGTTCTTTCTCTGTATATTTGTAGAACAGGAAATTTGATCAAAATTTGTTGCACATATTTAAATAAAACGAACTGCTTTTGAATTGAAACAGAAGTCTCTGTCTTAAAAATAACAGTTCAGAAAGTATAGTTAAACATTGAAATGAGATTGAAGTTTGTCTTAGGTGTTCGAGTATTTAATAAAACTGTACGAAATATTTGTATATGACCTACAATAATATCCCAAGTAGCATTAAAGAAAAAAATAAGGCTCGGGAGTTAATGTTTTAAAAACTTTGACTTTCTTGAGATTTTTCCTGTTTTAATTTATGCCATTACTGAACCTTTTAATTAACTAAATTTGATTAATATCATTTATCAATATGGGATGTTCCAGGTCTTAAAATGGCGTTAGAACCAGCATTTTATGTGGGATATATATATTTAAGGCAATTCCGACCACCATTTAAACTCAATGTCAGACATCACGGAAACAGTTTAAGATAGAACTTACTTTTGTATTTTGAAGATGGACTCATTTTCTAGTTCTGTACACATTATTTTTTTTACTTTAATATATAAAATAGTAATTGTTTTAAAAATTTGTCGTGTTGATCTTCTTAAAAAAATTTAAAAAACACATTTATTTATATTTTTTACGTAGTATAAAAATCTTGAAATCCCTGTTTAAGGCACTAGTTTTCCATGCCAATACGTTCACATAAACATTTTATCAAGATATTTTGAACGGTTTTAAAAAATATTTGGAATTAAAACTAATAAAGTTGATTTGCGGAAAATGCTGAAAAAGTTTTTTTTTAATTTTGATTTTTAATGTATAAGTATGTTTATTATTGGATTCATATGCTCCAAAGTGGTTGTTTTAATAATTACATTGACAAGTTCCCAAAGGATCAATTTTATAGTTATATGTATAGATTGTTATATATTATAGTTATATGTAATGTTAATAGATCTACAAAAACAAAATATATACAATTGGCGTGTTATGTGCAGCGTTTATTTATAGTGGGCCCTCCCTTCTACATAACACAGGTTGGAAAGAATTCCATAGAATAAATCTTGTGTCCTGGGAGGGTCCTGGCAAGTCTACCCGGCACCGAATCTGACCACCGCTATAAGGTTAATCAGGCGTTACTAATTTCACAACTTAACCCGGCACCGAGACAGTTAAAAGGTAGGCGAGCGAGGTTCCTCCCCCACAACACCAAACATACACCCCCTCATTCTAACCTAACATAACCTATTTCAATAATAAATGTTAAAGTACTTATAATCGTAATAAAAAAAGATGATTAAGAGAAGAAAAAAGAGATTGGAGGTGGAATAGGTAAGAGGGGTGGCTGGTGCCGGGTTGACATACTGTCATGGGGTTCGGTGAAGGGACCAGTGCCGGGTCGACTTGTTTTTTAATAACATATAATGGTTGATGCCGGGTTGAAGAACTCCCTCAAATACATGAACTCAAATGTCCTAAACAGAACCCTTAACCACTGAGCTACCAGTACAGTGAGAAATAATTATTTTTTTAACATTATTTGAGTATTAAGTTTTCTACTGATTGAAGTCTGAGTACGATTTTATTATTAATTGTTAAATACCGTTATAAATAAGAAATTCATAATATAATAATCGCTGAAATAGAAAAATGGTTAGTAAATATTTTTATGCCTGTTTGACTCCAATAATAATTTTGTAAAGATTTTATTTTCAGTATGGGTGTGTGAGAAAATCATTGCAATTTTTCTAAATGGTTTATTTTGTAAGAAATGAAATACACTGCAAGAGTTGAGACATCAGGTCTAAAATACGACCCCTTTAGCTACAGTACATTTAGTTCGTCTCTGTAGTAAACCGTTGGAGTTAATGATGACCATTAAAAAAAAAAGAAGGTTTTAAGGTACAGAACACTACAAGAGTCAAGTAGTCATTTGTTTTCTTTGATAAAAAACAACTATTCTTAAGGTTTATACTTTTTAAGACGCTCTGTATTTATTTGTATTATAAATAATTACAAATTTGTATCCCAGTTCGACTCCTTTTACGATTTTTTAGGATTTTATTTTCAGTATGGTTGTGTGAGAGTCATTAATATGTTTGTACATGGTTTGTTTTTTATTTATACACTGAACGTTTTATATGTAGAGAGTAGATGGGTTCAATAAGCTGATGTAATTTCAAAAAGTAATAAATTTCATAACTACTTTAATAAATACAGGACAAATTTTTAAAATCGAAAATTCATAAATAGGAATGTTCTATTTAAAATTAACACAACGAAGACAAAAAAATGGTATGATAAAACAAAAATTTAAATTATTAAATAAATTTTAAAGAGGTGGTGACGGAATAAATACAATACACAGAAAAGAACAAGTACAAATTTATGTATTGCATTATTGGTTAATTCTAAATGGGTAAAGTTAGTTTCATTAAATTTAAAAAATGGAAATGTTTCGGAACATACGCCTCTTAATATATTTACTTCATAAAGCTAAAACTATAATTGACTGTTCACTCAAATTGTAGCTGTTTAAAGTAGTTGGTTGAATTTCGTTCATTATATTTTATATTGTAATTAGTTTATTTAATTAATTGCTTTTTAGAGAATTCATTTTATAGTTCAATACCTAACGTTTAGCAGATACATTTACTGAAAAATTATCTTAAGATATTATAATTTTGTAAAGAAGATTTTATATTGTCTAGCAGATGTACGCCTGAGAAAAACACAAAATTAAGGTACTTATTTGTTAAAAACAACATTTCAGAGAGGTGTAGTTCAGAAAGGACATTATTTCCCAGCTGTGTTTTACCACAAAATGTATTTTTATCTAGATGTTATGTATTCAAATGTGTTTTATGGGTGGTGGTTAAAATTATTAAAGTGTTATGTGCAAAGCCTGAAGATTTTTATTTTTTTATTTATTTATTTTTTTTATTACAACTGAGGCATGCCTCATCTAGCAATTTTCCTTTATCATATGTGTTCGCTGTGTGCTGGGGTGCAGTCCGACGGCTGGTCCCAATGTGGTTACTGCCTAGTGAGGTCCATTGGCTTGGTCCTTTTCAGCCTTCTTGTGATGTTGTCACTGCGGTGCAGCAATTGGACAATCTCTGTATTCTTGTGCTGCTCTAGCATGCGACGATGCTTAACAGAGAGCCTCTTGATGACTTCCTCAACAGGCTCAATGCCTAGGTCCTTATGTATGTTGTCATTCCTCACATACCATGGGGCGTTGACAATCATTCTCAATACTTTATTTTGGAAAACTTGTATTATGCTACTGTTGCTTTTCTTTGTACATCCCCAGAGTGGTGCACCATAGGTCCATATTGGTCTTAGAACTTGCTTGTACAATAGTATTTTGTTGCTTATTGACAGTTCGGAATTCCTTCCAAAAAGCCAATACATTTTATTGAATTTGAGCTTTAGCTCGACTTTTTTCTTTTTTACATGCTCCTTCCATCTGAGCTTTGCATCGAGTGTCATCCCGAGATACTTTGCACTGTTTACGTATGTTATCTTCCTTTCATTTAATGTTATTGGTGCTGGTTCGTATCTTCTATTGGTAAAATTAATATGAACAGATTTTGATTCATTGAGCTTTAGTCTCCAATTTTTTGTCCATTGACTTACTGCGTTGGTAGCATTCTGTAATTTCTCTGTGGCTTCTAAAATGTTGTCACCAACTGTTAGAATTGTTGTATCGTCGGCAAAAGTCGCCACTGTGGAATTTCCATTAACTGATATATCTCTGGTGTACAGAAGGTACAGTGCAGGGCCAAGGACACTTCCCTGGGGGTACTCCTGCTTTGATTGTTTTAATTTGTGAGTAGTCATGTTCATATCTAACACGAAAGTGTCTCTCACGAAGGTATGACTTCATAATTCTGTAGAACTGCTCCGGCAAGTCCCGTTCCAGTTTATGTTCCAGCCCACAGTGCCAGACTCCGTCGAACGCCTGCGCCACGTCGAGAAATACGCCCGAGCAGATCTGTTTCCTCTCCATAGCTTCCTCTACTATCTCCACCACTCTGTGAACCTGCTCAATGGTCGAGTGTTTTGCCCGAAAACCGAACTGATGTGCAGGTATGAGCTTCCTATCTTCTATAATAACCTTAAGTCTTTTAAGAAGGAGTTTCTCGAAGATTTTGGATAGTATTGGCAGTAATGAGATTGGACGGTATGAGGTTACCTCATGAAGTGGTTTACCCGGCTTAGGTAACATGATGACTTCTGCTACCTTCCATTGATTAGGAACATACTGTAACCTAAATGCTGCATTAACAATGGACAGTAGTTTCCTCAAGGCTTTTTCCGGAAGTTCTTTAACTATTTGCCCTGTAATCAGATCATAACCTGGAGCTTTTTTAGGATGTAAGTTATGTTTAATTTCGTTTTTTAATTCCTTTAGTGTTACTGGTATGATTTCTTGTTTATCTATTTTGTTTACTTTTGGTAGGTGTTCATTTGCCGTTTGCTTGGGAAGCGGACGGAATATTTGTTCCAGATGCTCTGCAAAAAGCTCAGCCTTTTCATTTGCACTTCGAGCCCAGGCCTGTTCGTTTATTTTAACTGGTGGTATTTGCACTACAGGTCTCTTAATTCCCTTAATGGCACGCCATAGGGAGTAGTCGGTGTCTTTGTCAGCTGTTAGGTTTTCTAGGTATTTATTAATTGTTTGGTTTTTAACCTCCTTTATTAATTCCTTGAGTTTATTTGTTAAATTGTTGAGTCTGGTTTTGTTTTCAGGGGTACGATTAATTTGCCATTTTTTTCGGGCTCTCCGTTTCAGATCTACCATTTGTTTGACTTCAACAGGATAGTATATGTCATTGTTTCTTTTCGTTTGCCGAGCCGGTGTACTTTCCCATGCTGCTTGTTGTATGTTCTCTATCAACCGTTCGGTTTCGTCTTCCAGTTGGTATGGGGTTTTGATCTCTGCTAGGAGTTTTATATTGTCATTGAGGAATTTTCGAAAGTATTGCCAGTTGGTTCTGTTGTTAGTGAGCCTGGCTGTATTTTCTTTCTTGATTATTGTGTCACTAATTGTCATTATAACAGGCGTGTGGTCTGAACTTAGCCCTTCGTAGTTTTTTACTTCCATGTATCTGTGTGAAAGACCTCTGGTCACAAAGAAGTCAATTGTATCCGGTATTTTGTTTGTATCTGACGGCCAGTATGTCGGCTTACCGCCGGAGTGAAAGCTACACTGGCATTCTTGACCAGCTGCAAACATCTCTCTACCTTTCGTTGTAGTCAATCTTGAACCCCAATAAGTATTTTGCATTGAAGTCTCCACCAATGATACATCTACTTCCTAGGGATCTAAACAAGGTTATATACTCTTCTTTTTTAATACTGTGTCTCGGGGGCAGTATATAGCTGAAACGGTGAATTTCTTGTGTTTCCCAGTCTCTACATTCACAGTTGTAACCTGCATTGCTTCGTCTTCGATCCTGGCGTTTTCCCAGTGTTTCAGATGCTGTTTTATTAGTATTGTTGATCCCCCTCTTGCTCTGTTGGCCGGGTGTATAGAATGATAACAAAAATATCCTCTTATTTGTACATGAGTTTCTCTGGTGAAGTGGCTCTCTGATATCAGGCAGATGTCTATTTTTTCTGTATTAAGGAACACCTCCAGCTCAGGGATATGTCGCAGCAGTCCATTTGCATTCCAACAAGCTATATTAATTGTGCTGTTCATTTGCGGTTTTTGTGCACTTTGCCTGTTCTTGATTCCAGATACTGAAGCTTTGTGAAAATATTCTTATTTATCTCCTTTTGCTCTTCTAATCTTTCTGATAATGATGTTAGATTTCTTAGTATTTCTTTAAGTACTTTTTTATCATTGCTCTCGTTTGATTCTTCTCCCCTCAGGTTCTTAACTGTTCCTGCATACGACTTGCTTTCATTGCTTTCACGCTTTTCATGACTCCTTTCAATTTGTACTTCTTTTGCTTTTGAGGGGATGTATCTGTTATGTGGTTTCCTGTTTTGGTTTCTTATTTTCTGCAAGTGTTTAGCTACCTCACATCCACGGTAGTTAGCCGGATGTTGCCCACCACAATTCACACACTTTGGGGGCGTATCCCTTCTCACTAGGCACTTGCTCGTGTCATGTTTGCCAACGCATTTCACACACCTGGGTTCCTTTTGACAATATTTTTGGGTGTGGTTAAAACCTTGGCATTTCTTGCATTGTGGTATGATGTCCGTTGTTTTGCGCAGCGGTTCAATTTTGACTTTCATACTGAGAATCGTTTTTATGTTATAGATATTTTCTATCTTTTCTTTATTGTTAAAAGTTAACATGAAGAGTGGTAGACCTCTCTTCGTAACCCTTTCATTTCCATGTTCGTCTACTTGTCTTTCTTTCTTTAGGATATTAACAGCGGTTGTTACGCTCAGGCCTTTTGCCCCTAGATCCTCTATTATCTCTTCTATCTCACATGTTTGATGAAGCCCTCGAGCCATGACTTTAATAGGCCTATCTTGTTTATTTTCGTATGTAAACCACTCATGCTTTTCTTGAGACAATTTTTTTGCTAGCGCTCGGTATGTTTCTGGGTCTGGTGTGTTGATTTTCCAGATATTGTTATTTAGCGAGACTATCTTGTATTCTTTGTCGGTTATGGACTTCATCAGGGTTTGTATAGTGGCATAGTCCTTTATTCCGCTGATGTTAATCGGCGGTGGCGGTCTTTCTTTGGTTTGAGTTCGTTTGTTTCCGTTCTGTTTTGCATCAAAACCAGTTTTCGATTGATCAATTTCAGGAGAGAACTCTGCTCGCCTTTTTTTACTTGTTCTTTTCTTTTGGAACAACCAGTCAGTTTCTTTGCTTAATTCTTCCTCATCTGTCACATATTCTATAGTGTCAGCTCCTATATTACAATTAGATGCCTCCTGCATAGGGTTTATATAGTGTGCCTTCTTCAAGGCCTGATTTTCCTTTTTCAATTCTGTAATTTCATTACTTAGTTTCATCACGATCTGCTCTATTTCGCTAAGTTTCTTCCTCAATCCCGCATTTTCTTCTTCATAGTTAATAATGAATCCAACCTTAGGCGGGGTTCTTTGCGTTGTAGAGCTTCTTAGGAATGGGTCTTGATCACGCTTCGATAGGTCATCGTGTGTCTGGTCGCCCCCAGAATCCATGCGACCGGCGCCAGCCACCGGGGCTTTCACCCGATCGGAGCTGGCGGTTGGATTCACCATTGCAGGCTTTACCACCTGGGGTATTTCTGTTTTTTGATCACACATCATGAGAATCTTCAATGGAACAAGAGATAAGAGAAGTTGAAGACACCTTAGCCCTCGAATACTCTAATAGCGTCAGGGTCGAAAAGAACAAGAGGTGGTCAAGAGAGACCTGATAGGAAAGTTGAAAGGAGGGATCTAATCCAAGACAAGTTGAAATAAGATTAGATCCGGCTCGGGCACCCCGGGGTTGCCAACCCCGTACTCACCAGATGTGAGCCCCTGGGGGTAAGCCTGAAGATGCCTACGAAATGGTCATCTTATTGGATATTTTAATACACGTCTTAAAAATATATGTATACAATTTTTATATTAGCAGTCCGGCGACTTTCCACCAAAACAACAGTAAACTATTTATTATTTTATTTATTTATTCGTTTTCTTCTTATAAAAATACACTAAATACAAATTTTAATATATTAATATATTATACTTTAATATACATATATTAAAAATAATAGGATATTTCTTATAGAAGTATATTACAGTATTTATTTATTCAGACAATAAAAGTTTATGATATTATATATTTCCTGTTGTTGCCATAAAGGACAGTGTTGACCATTACCTTTCTCATTTAACCAATATTGAGTGGCTCATTAATGCTATTCGTGATACATGCAATGCAATAAACTTTAACATGAACTCAGGCTTCAACGCATATTCATTAACATAAATGACTATTGAAGAACACAACTACAGAGTCTTATGACATGGAACCCAATCATTTAACTGAACTCATTTCACACTGCAACTAATAATGACAGCAATTGTTATTTCACTGTAAATAAATGCACCACCTGAGTGTTCGATCTTTCTGTAATATAAATCAATTCTGTAGGGACAGCTTTATATCCTGTGGTAAAATTTTGTTATTTTAAAATTTTAAACTAAAACATAATTGACAAGTCTGATTGATGGACTTATTCGGATTCAGAAGTAACTGGATTTGATACTATTCAGTAACGAGGGTATCTAATTAAGAACTTCTTCCACACTGCTATATGGCTAACCGGAACCGATATTAAAAAAAAAAAAAAAATTAAAAACTGGAACACAAGATGTCACAAAAATTAGATTGTTAATGTTAAAGTTATATTTTGGCTGGGAATAGAAAATTATGATCGTAAGTAAAGTGTCAAAATGTTTTTAATAAGATTTATTATGTTTTATTACAAATTTATTCGCCAACTATAACTCATATTTAGTTCTGTTAAGCAATTAAATTTAAGACACAAAACTTTATATTTTTTAAGAATTTGATTTAGATTGCTTTGATCAATTTAGGGATGTTCAAGCTTCTAAAACGGTGTTATAATTTCTGTACAAGTGTATGATAATGTGATTGCAATGTTTATGCATTATTTATTTTGGATTTATACACTGAACAATTTATATTTAAAGATATTGATGGTGCCATCATGGTACTTACCCAGTTCCATCATACAGAACCTCTAAATGTAATGCCCAAAAGTTGTTTTTTGGGGTTTTGTAAGAAATATTCAATTTTATGGCTCATTAAGATTTTCAACCGCTAAGTAAAACTGTTCAACAGTTGTTACACAAGTTGTTAAACTTTGCAACTTGCTATATATCGGCTAGTCCCTATGTATATCGTAAAAAGTCTCCACTCATTTCGCTCGTGTCATTATCTCTTAACTAATAGCCTCGAAACCTTACAGTTTAAATACAGTACGGTTTATAAGACATACAGAATAATACTCTTGTATTATAGTATTTCCTTACACATTATATTTAGACGAACTTTACTCACTCACACATTGAAAAGTTAATTTAGTGACTCTTATAACAGACTGTATTTTATTCATGTCAATGAAATTCATGTATAAATGTTAATAAAATTTATACATTTTTTAGTATCTAATAAATTTACTAACATAAATCCTATCCCATTCTTACAAAATTTTAGTCAAACTCAAATCTATTCAAACGACAATATTTTCAAGGTTCTCTTCTTTCAAACCCTCTTCATATTATTCATGAATATTTCTGAATATAAAGACAATCATTCCTCAGATTTTTTTCATTTACAGAATAAATCTGATTCTAAGTCAAACATTTTATTTCAGTGGAAATATTTTTACATAATTCCTTACTCTTAAAAGTACATTTAACTTCAAGGTATCGCTATAGACTTTATTTATTTTATTTTAATAAATTTATTCCTAAATTCAAATTCTATGATGAATATATTTAAAATATACAGTATATTGCCCAATATTTTAAATTGACAAGTATCATTGGAATGTGAAGAATGTACTTCGTGCATATTATTTAACTATGGATTATTTTGTTGATCAAATTTTCGTTATTTTTAACCCGACTGTATCAAACAATTACACATTTTAAACGTGAAATAGTGTAGATCCCCAGGTAAATAACTGAATTTGATTGCATTATTTAGTGTTTCATAAGATAGAATAAAATTCGAACACAAAAATTACGTTTACCTAATCAAACGTGTTTTAAACGACAAAGTTGCCATCCTCAGTGACACATGAGCTATAATAACTAAACTATAACTATTAATTGTACATAAGTTATAGTTTAGATATTGTACCTCATGTATCACTGAGGACGGCGACTTTGTTGTTGAGACACGTTTGATTAAGTAAACGTAATTTTTGTGAGATCTTGTGTTCGAATTTTATACTATCTAATATTATCTCATAAGTCAAGCTCAACATTTATTTATAGTGTTTCATAAACTAACATTTATTTTCAAATTATTGTACTTGTGATATTATATAAATGGCTGTCCATGTTTTTTTACATGAGCTATAATTTAAAATAAAAGACAGGAATTAGAATCGTCCTGAGTTTACTGTGATTTACTTACTCAAAGTACGAAGTAAGTAGTAGGGTAAGTTTGGTAATCGTTTCGACTGATCTTCACATTTTATAATGTTTGAAAACCGAAAATGTAATTTTCAACATACCGTCCAACCTTAGTCATTGTCGTTGTACGATAGTAGCCGCAATAATTGAGATAGGAACGGAATATTTGGTGTAGGTTTCTTTATATCACTTGTGTTACTCAACTTACAATACACTATAGTCTGTATACAGTAACTTGGCGTCTGAACCCTTGGCTACCTGCGAGCGGCTGGAACCGTCCCCCCCATCGCTCCCTTCCTCACACCCAGCTGTTTCAGTGATGAGTCACCTACTAGCGTTAACACTGCACTGTTTAACTTTTTTATGGGAGACACAATTTTAAATTTTTTTCTGCATAGGTAGTTAAAATGTTTAGGATTGATACCAAACACGACACTATTCCGTTTGTAAAAGCCGCCAGTAGAAAGCTCTTTACACAGCTACTATTTGCATAATCACATACTTTTTATTTACATGTTTACGTACTATTTACATACATTTGTGTCGTGTTTGGTATCAATTTGCTTATATTTTCCTAAACATTTTAACCATGCTGAAAAAAAATTTAAAATTGTGTCTCCCATAAAAAAGTTAAACAGTGCAGTGTTAACGCTGGTAGGTGACTTATCACTGAAACAGGTGGGTGAGGAAGGGAGCGAGGGGGGCGGTCCGGGTCCAGACGCCAAGTTACAGTATATAAAATTAGACAAACATGGATTTCAAATTTGCATGCAATGGTAGCATTGTTAATATGGTTTAATCGGATATTTACCATCATTTGTGTATATAAATACTAATAGACGACGTTTCGATAATATAAATTAACTCTTTTCATCATGTGTACAACTTGCAGCATAAAAGAGATACGAAATTGATCACATACACAAATTATTTAACTTTTTAAATAAGACAGAAATTTTGCCGCTAAATCAACAAATGGGAATCATGACACGATCGAGGTCTAAATGTTTCAAAGAGAGGCAAAAGGATGTTTATCTCGGTAAAAAGTTAGGGAAATGTTCTCATGGTTCTATCCCCTTAACAATCAGTTGCTTGCCGTCGTCCTTTGTGTAGTGTATTCCTTTGTGTGGTGGTTTATCTAATCAAGTTGTATTTAGTATTAGCTTTGATTGGTTCCAGTTTTAGGGTAGAGTTGTTCTCTTAGGTTATAGATTAAGTTTTATTTTCCTACATAAAATATAGCTACGAAGGCTTCTTCATTTATGTACTGTTTCGAGACCAATAAAGTCTTAAATCTGTTTTTTATAAAATTGAGGTGTTGAAGTTGAGTAAGGGTTTTTAAGTTAAAAATTACTACCTTTTTAATGATTTTATAACCAGCAATTAAACTGGTTTGAACCAAGTTGATTCTTTTATAAAAGAATGATTTCTCAATTAAAATTATTAAATAACACCAACGTACGGACACTAACCAGAACTTAAAAATTGTTGACTCTTTGTAGTAAAAACCAGGAATAAAACAATAAACGAGTAATCTACGGTTAATTACCAATTCTAGTCTAATACTTATGGTTTCGAAATATCTATTGTGTTTTGCTATTTTAGGAAATGTAGTTCTAGGTACATATGAATGATATATAACAAATGTATGTTGCAGAAACTTATTCAAAAGTAAATATGAATTTTTTTAAATTCAAAAAAACCTTCTGAGAAACATATTTGAGTTAAATAACGTTAAATATTCATTTTTTCAATGGTCATTTGAACGTTAAATTTGAAATTTAATACATGAAACTACTTTTTTACCTTTCATTTTAATATTTGATAATTGTTTATTATTATTTTCCATAGAAGGAGTCTCAGAGTAACTAAAAATATATTCAAATATGTAACCATCAACGTCAGACAATAAACCCAAAAGTTATATTTTGAATTCAAATACAACTAAAAATTAAACTTTTACTACCATCTTATAGTTATTAATAGTCTGGTTATTGATAAATGAAAAACAAATTTGTCAAATTCATTTTTAATGTCTTTTCTTTTCGTGTGAAGAATTTATGCAATTCACCGAACACGCTACCATTCTGATGAGTTGTATAACTTCCTTTAGTTTCTATACTTTTTTCCTGCATACACTATTTGCAAAATCCGTGCATACATTATTTTACATTTTTAAAATGCATGATACATAAGTCAACTGTAAGAGCAAGGTTATATGCGAGTATTATCATCTTCAGAGTATATTATTTACTATCGTCCATATATTATACATTAAATATTAAACTATTTATGCTAAGGACCGTAGGTACACTTTTATTTACTAAATATTAATGTTATGCAAAATTGTTCTTGATGTATTATCTACAGTGTAACGGTTATTATGTATTCTATTAAGACTTTGTGAACCATGTGAAGTATAATAACAAGGGTGGAATCAATAACTAAGGGGTTGAATGTCACCCTCCGGAGTTTCAGACTCCTCCACCTGACCTCGTTCCGATATAATACAACTTACGGAATAAACAAAAGAATAAAGTTTTACAGATTGTCGAAAGTGTTTGAAAGTCTTTTATTTGAGCAACACTCAAAGAGTTCGGATTCGGAAAGATTAAGTGAAAAGTATTTCTCGATGGCAGCTACAGATATAAACTTTTTCTAAAGGGAAGTTTGACTTCATCAAAAATAAATACTACAAAAAAAAACATTGAGCTATACGAATACACAAAAACAAAGTTTAAGTAAAACAAAAAAAAATCTAAAGAATGTAAAGCCACAGTACCTTACACGATCGTATCGTTCAAAAACGTAAAAGAAACTGTAGCCAACATCATAGAAGGTTGGATAACAAAATGTAAACTATGCAAAGATCAACATTAAAAAAATATGACATATAAAAATTAGAGTTCTTTTTGAGATAATCGAAAATTTAAGATTTCACCTGGGAAAAAAATCCGGCAGATATGACCACTGTATAGAATATTTCAATATTTCTAACACTGTATATTTAATGAACATATTTCAGTCAAACATAACTTCCTCGATATTACATTATAGACAAGGTCATCTTTACAACTCATCACATCAGTAACTTTTTGACAATAAAAAACAATGACGGCTTCGAAAGCGCTCGACAAATAATAAATGTACGATTCTTACTTGAAATTTATTCCTTATTATAATAAGATTGTAATTAGTGTATCAAATAAAATCGCTTTGCTAAGAATTTTAATCTTGTACACCATATTACATATTACACGTACTTAATTTCTACGAGTACATAAATATAACCATAAAAAACTACGCAATACGTAAAATAAACTCAAGGATGCGCTCTCTTTTTCTAAAAAAAGTTATCTTTTTGTATTTTCAGCATCAAAATTGCATGTAGAGTAAGTTGTCTTTGATCTTATTATATGTAAATAATTGAAATGATGTAAATCACGGAATAGGAATACGGATATCGTAATTGTTGCCGTATGTGGAACTTTTTGTAATGATTGTACGGGGAGGATATCCTTCATATAAATACCTCTGATATAAGGTATTCTCACTTTAACACGGTAAGTCGTTGTTAGTCACGATTGAATAGCAATGTTTTTTTTTTTTTTTTTTTTTTTTTTTTTTTTTTTTTTTTACATTTATCCCGGGACTTCCTACACAGTCGGAACTAGAGTCCCTTATCCTTCGATTGCTTTAACAATTGTTGAACCGTGGGCTTTCTCCTACGTATCTTCTTGTGTCCTAATTTTGTTTTCATCTTCATAGCTGTTGTTACGGCCAATTCAGGAGTACCTTCACCCAAACACCCGTTCTCTACTTTATTACCATCCCAAGCTTAATGTATTAGTTTTAAATAGTATACTCGAAATTCATCAATTCCGATTTAATACATTTTGTAAAGTTATGTTCTAATACCTTAATGACATCAATTAATTAATCCCATCTTTATTCAAAACACCCCTGGCGATATTACAAAATACGACCATTATTGGCATCGATACAATTGCTAGATGCTTGGAAATAATGGGTCTGTCACCTGAGTAATGCATTTTACATTTTATCCATTCTTGTCTTTTTAATTGTCGAAAGTTGACTGCATCTACATCGGCGAAGCCGTCGGGTAAATTATTGATTCTTTTACTACTACCAATAAATATAATATTCCCTGCATTTTACAAGAGGAAATTTAAATTGACCGTTTCATTGACGTACAGATGATTTATTTTATTATTTACTTGACTCGTGCCTGGAGCTTTCGCTGATCACCTTTTTGTACTTGTCGTATCAAACTATATTTTTCGTATTTTATAATCCCCCACCAATGGGGAGGTATAACACCATCGTCTACTCTTTTTGCCGACTTGCGCAATTACATGGTTTCCAAAATACCACGCCTTACCATCAAAAGAATGGAATCTATTGTCGACATCCAATTTGTTAGCGGCATCGTATTTAGGAATTAGTGGTTTTTACATTGCATCTCGTAGTGTTACCAAATCTCCCTCTCCGTTCTTCGCGTGTGTCTTCACCGCCGTCTACAGGGCTGCCTAAATATCGTACCCTAATATAATTAACTGATAGACCGTCATAAGTTTGACTGTGATTAATTACAGATTCGAGATAACTTTCGGTTATGGGGTCATCAGCTTCTTTCGTTTTACTCAGGTTTCCTAAAGAAATTCCCTTTAATGATATTTCTGAATGACTTTATTAAAATTTAAACATTTTGACTCTTCAGTTTATTTTAGTTATAGAATAAGCTACATTACATAAAATTTACAATTTATATTATAATTCCCTACGAGTGTAAGGTCGTAGTACAGTTTTTAGGTAAAATCGAACACATCGTATTATTTTTTCCCTTGTTGTTAGAGGTGAAAAACCTTTCGGTCATCATCAACTTATAAAAGGAAGAAAAGAAACGATCATAAAATAAAGACACCTAGCCATCGAAAACCTAATAGCGTCAAGGTCGGAAGAGAACAAGAGTTGGTCAAGAGAGACCTGATAGGAAAGATGAAAGAGAGGGATCTAAACCAGGACTAGATGAAGAAAGGTGTAGATCCAGCTAGGAGTCCTCGGGTCCGCTACACCCGCACTCACTATGAGTGGGCCCCTGAGGGGTGCGAACTATTTTATATAATCTCTAAATCATTTAAAACGTATAATTTTTGGTAGATTTGTTCTAAACTTACACATTCAAAATAAGATGATTTGAACCGCTGATTCAAATTAATTTTAGGACCTAAATAAAGTGAATATGGAATAAAATATGTTGGCCGAATTCACAGTGACCACAATACTTTGCTTATATACAACAATTATTATGGGGACAATAAAGTTAAAACACTTTGATAAACATGGCCCAAAACATAGTCAACAAAATGAAGCACACTGTTTTTAATTTGTTTGTTTCTAATTATAAAAGTTTGACCTAGTTTTGAAGAAAAAACATGTCTCTTTAAAGTTAAATTAGTTCCAGAAAATGTTGCAAACTAAAGAAAACTTATGAAGTTTTTAAAGGAAAGAAAAAAATCATTGCTATAAAATAGAAAAACTTTCATTCAAAAATAATTTTAAATAAACGTTCAGTGTTCTTGTCAATGTTTCTCGACGTTATTTATTTGTACAGGTCCTGTTATTACCAAACATTTCTTTCTATTACAATTAGTTATTTAATGGAGGTTTTACAGCACATTAGGGATTTTTGGAGAAATTATCTCCTAACGTTCAAGTAGGCAGACGAACCAACTCCAGGTGTCACCAACTCAGTGTTAATCAAAAGCAAAACACAAATGACATGCAATAAGTTAATAACGATGACAATACTCCATGAAACAAAACAAATGGTTCAAACACGGCAAGAGTCTAATGCGCTGCACAATCATTTTGTTATTGATGGGATTATTCTTTATGTCTAAAACTCAGAACTAAATGAAAATAATTTTTCGTCATTTTAATACCATTACATTGACAAAAATAGGAAATTAGATGGATCTTATTACAGCTTTGGATCAATATAAAGTAAAACTACTGCTTGTTCAAGAAACACGATTCACGTCAAGGGAAATTAAAACATGGAACAGTATAGGATTTTGAAATTATAACCATCTGTAAAAGCTATCAACCCAATCAGGAAATAGAAAAACATAAGATGCGACAATATTAGGAACAGATTTCCTTATACACAGCTCAACATAAGCTCAGTAACAGATGTCACATCACCGACTCTAAGTATCTATTCTCACACTTAAAAATGCAAACAAAAATTATAACATCTTCAACGAACATGTACAAATAGAAAGTAGAAAAATTCTTTCAAAATGCCGGAAGATCATGTAAAAATTGTAATGAGAGATTTCAATGCTCAGATACGTAAGGAGAAGAAGTTTTAGACTACGGAATGAAAGTCGACACAGTTCAATCAAAATCCCAGTAATCAAAAATCTGGATATCACCGAAAACAATGATTGAGGAATTTCAGATTCATCGTTTAGCGACAAAGAATCCGAAAGTAGCCATGGATGTGAAAGTATAAAAAGAGGCAAACTATGATTCCGATCACTACCTAACGAGAGTTTAAATGAAATTCAGAGCAAGAAGTTATTAGACACATAGAAATTCCCAATGAAGGTATAAATGAACCAGTAGATAGTAGAACAGTATCGAAAATAATGAGAAACTTTAGAGAAGCACGGATGAGATGAGGAGGCCAAATAAATTAGAGAAGCAGGAACAAAAATAATTTTAGAATAAAATAAAGAAGTAAAGCTTAAAGTTTCAAAATATTTTAATAATATAAATGAACTACAATTGTTTCGTCTTGCGGCATCATCGGCACCAACGTTGCCCGATGATGCCGTAAGGCGAAACAATTGTAGTTCATTTATATTATTAAAATATTTTGAAACTTTAAGCTTTATTGCTTTTTTTATCCTTGAATAGGGAGTTTCAACAAGAAATATCTGCTGTTGCATTAAAATTAAAAAAAGAAATGATTTACTTTTAGGAAAAAAAGAAATAACCATATTAGAAAGAACAGTGCAACGACGCATTAAAGAATGGTGGGGAAAATGGAACTCCTACAAACGACAGTAAGAAGCGTTCAGAAATCAGAGACAGTAAACAACCAAAGTGATAAGAAACAACAAACGAAATTTTGAGAAAAAGCTGCTCGAAAAATGAAAAGCAACTTCAGGAAAAATAAAGAGACTTTTATTGAACATATAAAAATAGAATTACAGAATACACCCGTCCAGTATCCGTTTCAAAGAGAAATATAAAGTAATAATGAAAAATGAAATACAAAATTAAAAGAAATAATAGAAAAAACAGGAGATTGAAAATATCCTTAAAATGTAATACACGAACTTCATAGGAAAGTGGTAGATAAAATTTTAGCCTAAATACGGGATCTTCAGAAGAGTAAACAAATTTAAATGTTTGGGAAAAATCATACTAAAGGGACACCAAAAATAATGTGAAACCGGTAATGAAAGATAATGAGAAATGGCTTAACAGCCTTCAGAACGTACGTCTTAAAACCTACAGAACAAAACACTTTCATTCATCACTGACTTTCTATGTTTAAGTAATTTTATTTTTACTCTGCTTGATCTTCAGAATAATTTCGTCATTATTTGTTGTTTCGAGAAGTGGTTCAAGCAATCGAGTTCGTTGCTGGCGTAGAAAGTTGGAGTGTAAATTTCTGTTAAATTAAAAAATGCAAAGCATTTGTATAAACGAAAAAATAAAAATTATTCGAACAAAAAATGAAATTGTTATTTAGATTTCATATGAAAAGATTAACAAATTACTCAATTAATTTATTCTCTTTCAAAATAGTCTTTGAATTAATCTCGCACAGTTAGCAATATTGAGCACCAAAACTGCTTGTTCCACTGAAGATAGATACCATTTCCCAATAATACGGTTAACTTGCAACTTGAATGTTCTTTTTCAAGAACTTAATTTGCAGGAAAAACGACGATTAAATTTCTCATGAAATAATCTGAGGCACATTTACTATTATGTCTCAAAGAAAGCAACAGCAATAATGTTTTGGTATTTTTGTGTTTTTTTTATAGGGTTGTACAGGATTTTAAAGGAAACTTTGTCATCTCTCTAAGGGTGTAATTTTCAATTATTACTAAAATCGGTTAAATTAGTTTATTCTATTAAAGTTGTGATTTTTACAATGGTTTCAGATAGTTTTTAATTTTACGCAGTTCTGTAACATCCTGTATATTGTCTCCAACGAGAGATTTACTTTATCTTTGGTTCTTTTAGTTGCTAAGAGTTTTGAAGTTTTAATGAAACGCTTTACCTTTATAAAGTACTGTAATATTATTTTACCGTTACTTTTACCTCCTTTCATACGACCTTTAGTATGTTATTAAAAATATATAGTGGAGTACTTAGAATATATAAAACTACCAGATTAGAATTCAGTAGAAATATTAAACACGGAAACTTTCGGCAGCAAAACCCTAATCACTTAGAAGTCATATAAGGTGTTTAATTCCAAATTTAATATTGCATTTTTATTCAAGCTCTTTGTAGCATCTATGAAATTGATTTATGTAAAACATGAAATTTAGAACAATGTACGTTAAATCGTTACAGCATCCTCTATTAAAAAAAATGTATAAAAAGATAAATAAAGAAGCTCAAAAAGTTTTATTTAAGAAATCATTTATGAAAAAAAAAATCATTGAAACAAGGTCCTATTTTACTTTGTAATTGAGTTTTTCTTCTGTGTTTTGTTTGTGTTTGTTAATCAATAATGCGAAACGATGTGAACAAATATTTACCAAATTTATGACTAAGGCACTTAGACCGATCATGTACGTACACAATTGTTTATTTTCTTTTAAAAAAATAATAGCCAATCAAAACAGTTAATGGAAAGTTCCCGACATAATCAATGATGATTCACTCTGGAATACAGCACACGCATCAAAATACTAAAATATAACAGTGTAAAAAAATAAAGAGGAGATATACACAATATTTTTAAAAAACTCTAAATTTTAATATCTTTCTAATATATCTTAACCAAAAATATTTTTTCAAACGTTATTTTTTTTTGTTTTTGTTTTTATTGAAATGAATTAAAACCTTTTTGAGAATTACGGGTTTTAAAAATATCAAATAACCTATTATTTATATAACAATTATACAGTTTTCGTTCTTAAGATTTCTGCTACTTATTGTAATTTTGAAATGACTTGTAGATATGAAACCATACACTTCCAATAAATTAGACTCAGGTCTACCAGTATTTGGGGTCAGTATTGCATTGGTAGAGAAGATATTTTCTATGAAGTGAATAAATGTTGAACCACAGACACAATATAAAAGTACCCCACCTATAATGCATTTAAAATTTATTATTTTTCTTGTGAGTGGTGTTTTGTTAAACTGTGCAGTAACTCTGGTGATATAAACTGTTACATATTGGGTTTAGTTTACAATAACGTTTTATTGAATGTATTAAAACTTCCAAGACGCGATGCCCGTTCGAAGTTAGTTACCAGATATACAGATTCAAATTCCTGTGAAATTTAAGTTTGATATTCTAATTAATGATAGAACAAAAATTAAAATCCATATGATCAGGTTACAATATTATAACAGATTATTTAAAAAAAATGTAAATTAAGATTTTGAAACAAACAGTATTTCCACACGAGAGTTTTAGATATTAATTTATCTGCTATTTCAAATAAAAATATATTTCTAATCAATAACTAATATACCTTGATTTTCACTCACATTTCTTTTCAATAAAATCGCCCACAGCTTGAAGGTGATTCCAGACGATGTATAGAGTTTCATCTACGTCAGTAAATTTATTACGGTAGCCAAAGTGGGTGGCTATGTCTTTCTTAAACATTCCTACTGCTTCTTCCAAAACAGTTTTTAAATGATTTACTTTACAAAGGTTTTGCATTTTATTCCTACAGTTCATCCAAGTTTATTAAGTGCAGTATGGAAGAGGGTGGGGTACTGAAAACAGATATAAAACATCAGGTTTATATTTTACAACATCACTTCGTGTCATGAAAAGATTGCTGTAGACCACTGCATAAACTATAGGGGGGGGGGGGGGCAGACACAAACATTCCAAAATCACTGTTCTTGTTCAATAATCTAAAACAACTAATCATTCATTTTAATATGTTATTTTGTTATTGAACAAACGCTATTTTCAACGAAGCCGAAAGATGTATGTACCAGGTTTTCTTTGATTTCCCTCCGAAAATGACAGCTATTTAAAACGGTTACTCAAAGCATAGATCTCCGAATAGTAATATAATTTACACTGTATTAAATATAAGTGTGAAAGAGGCATAAAGAGAAGCCGTACAAAATAAAATGAAGATAGTTTTTAAGACTACAAAACCGATACTGTAATAAACTATATTTTAACATATAAACGTAACCAAACCAAAGTCTATAACCTAAATGAGATAATATTTCTTACTTTTAGGATTCACCGTAGAATAAACATAATAAATGTTGTTGTCAGAGATTATTCCGTTGCCTGGCAACAGTTCATGTTCTACGCCTACACAGATTGCAACGTTATATGCGTAATAAACAAAATAGGGAGATAATCTCAGGTTTTTATTCCGATAAAATGAATTGTCTTTACTTTATTATTGTTGTTTTAAATTTATTTACTTACACTTTTAACAGCAACAACGTAATTTACCACAATTTCCAGTCAATTACATTAATACCAAACATATGAACATAAATACAGTAAATCTGAAACCAAAGTTAACAGCAACAATAAAGCTACACATGAATTCATATAAGATAACTTAAATAATTTTAACAGATTGACCTGAAAACATCATTTATATGTAGTTTGAAATTTGTAAAGTTTTTGATAGTGGAGATGTCAAGGTGGTGAAGATTATACTAATGTTATTAGTGTTAAATAAATAATTTACAGAATGACTCGACAAATAAACCGTTCCCAAAGGGCGAGACGGAATGATGTTTTACTTTTGCAAGCAGCTCAGAAGAGTCGTATGTTAATGTCTAAGGTTTTGGAGGATCCAAAGTATCTATTTTTAAATTTTCGCGTAGATTTAGGTACATTCCTTAAGGGGGTAGCGACGTCCTAATTAATTTCATGTTAAATTTATGGTTTTTAGGTACACATTACTCAGTTAATATTAGGTATAGAGTTTCCAAACAAAAAGCAAATTAAAAGCCACACTTTGGAGTACAAGGTAGACCAATTAGTTTCTCATCCTGTTGTTTGGATAAAATATATATATATATATATATATATATATATATATATTTTCCATGTTTTTGGTAGTAAAAATGTACATAATAAATTCAAAAATTAACTTTTATGAAAATCTAATTGGTCTACCGCTATATACATTCTTTACAAGTGGTAAAATTTTCAAAGATCTAGGTAGAAAAATAACCATATAGCATGTACCTAAGTTTAGAAAAAATAACTTTTCAGGAAATCTCATTAGTTAATTCTACATTAATCGTAGAATTTCATAAATTAGTTTTGAATACTTTCTAGTCTAAGAAGCACTTCTCCTGTGTAAGGTTTCCAAATTACAGAGATCGTAGGCATAACCTTACTGTTAGGTAGCTTAGGAAAAACTATATAGACTTTTTTTTATAAAAATACGGAAAATCTCAAGGTCATCATTGCTTTATAAAAATAGGAAGAAAAGAACATAAAATAAAAAATCCCTAATACTGGAATACTCCATATAAAAATAGCGTTAGGTCTTGAAGAGAATAACAGTTAATCGAAAGAGACGTAAAGGTGAAAGAGAGAGATGGACAGAAATCAAATAAAAAAAAAAAAAGTGAAAACCCATATAGAGTGTTATAAAAAGGTGTAGATTCATCTGGAGTTCCTAGGGATTGCACATCCAAACTTATTATAAGTGTGTACCCTTAAAGATTTTATTAATAATAATCTTACTAGTAACAGGTTCAATACACTTATAATATAATAAGGACACGAATTTTCTTCTATTCATTTACTAACAACCCCTTGACTGATTTTATAATTTTTTTAATGATAGCTCTCAATCTACAGATGTGTTATCAATCTAAACATATTTTTTTCTCGAAAAACTTCAAGTGAATTAAAATTTTTATGAATTCTATTTACTTTCTGATAAGAATATTTTATTACTCGATATCTCGTGTTATCCTTATTTCAAATTTCATCGGCTACTCAGAATGTTTAATATTGGTATCTAATCAATTTATAACTTGATATTAAACAAAATGGATTACAATTGAATTTATTTATAAATAAACAACTTAACTTAAACAAAGAAATAGAAAGCCAATTAGGTATTTGACAATAACTAATTAACTCTGAGCTTAGACTATAAAATAAATAATGTAGAGCAATATGTTTGTAATCTTAATTATAGGATTAGTACAAGGTTTATTTTGACTCTGTTTGTTATCTAGATGGAAAAGCAAATTGACTTATTCATCACCACATAGTTTGTTATTTTATAGTTTTAGAAAATTGGATAAATAGTGCACTTTATATAAAACTGAAGTTAGAATTATACAAGTATTCATTGGAAATGAGTAAAGATTGTTTTTACAGTTATTTTCAACTATTGACAGTATATTAATTTGAAGTTTTGCGATTAACACACTGTTTATTAAATTGATTTAGTACGATAGTCCTGGACTATAGTACTATAGTCTTGAAATATTTGACTTACCAAATGTTTTGGTTAAATTCTATTTTAATACTTATGAATCATATTTATGTTGTTTTGAATTCAATATTTTTGTTGAATTCACTTCCTTATTTATACATCTTGATACAATATCTTTAGTTTGAATATTCAATTTGTATTAGATCACATAGATGCTTTCTATATGGAATCTTAACAAATAATGTCTTTTACATTGTTGGCATAGAACAGTACGTTCTACTTCTTCACAGATAGTGGTTCTATTAAAAAAAATTAACAGTTCATGTTAACATGATATGATTCACTTTATTCTACAATGATTACATAAATACTAATGGATTGCATGTCACATGAAATTGAATATTTTTGGTGATTATGATAATTGAAGTTTGTAATACGTTGATTTTTTAAACTGTTATACTGTACAAGTTATTTTTATTTTAACTTTAATACAAGTTATAAATTTTGTGACATTCCATATGAGATTCGTTTACAGAGGACATCAATTGCAAAAACTTCAATCTAATAAATAGAAATAAAATAAAATTCCACAATAAATATTTTATTTGTAACAAGACGATATTTCTAGTGTAAGTCATCGCCTTCAGTTGTTACATGTACACAGCACTTCTTGGTATTGAACGCAATGTGTGCCTTAACCACAGTGTTCTTCTAAGAGAGATGACTTATAAATTTAGTTTATTTTATAATTTATATAACAATACACACTTTCGTCCATCAGCGTTAATAATTTAATGCAAAGTTAAGTTAGGTATCGCTTAAACCAGTGATTTAAATTTAATTTATGACTCAAATATTTAAAACTCTCCATCAACCTGATCGAAGAAATAAAATTCTATATATGTCTCTAATAAACTTCTCACTCTTCAATTGATTCTATGAAACTGTATAAACGCTTAAAGTCTCAAGTTTTGTCTTATGAGATTACAACTATATCATAAACAGATTAAAAATAATGTTTTGACATTTCAGTCATCTTTAAAATAATTACTGGGAAAAAAAAGTGGAAATATTCTGTCAACGTCCAACTTGTATGTTTATAGTTATTGATTAGATCAAGAATTGAGCTGTATTATTACTTGCAAATGTGTACTTTCATTAATTTTTTTTAATGCAATCTCATTGAGGTGTTTTTGTACATCTGCCATTTCTGTCTCCAGGGATTATGCTGAATATCTATACAATGTCAATACAATATCTATTATGACATTACAATACTTGGAAATATTTGATAGTCGATTTAAACATCAGATTTAAGGAAATATCCATTGACCTAACAGTAGGTAAAATATTAATATCAAAATTGATCCGAGGTAGTTTTCCACACTATTTTCAATAACCAATAAAATTCATATTTTCCTGAGTTATATAGTTTTCGAACTTTTAATTGGAATATTATTTTAACTTTTAAAAATAAGTCACCGAGAGGAATTGTCAACGCATCTTGATACATTCGTAATGATAATAGGGACCTTAAGATGGACACAGTCTATGAAGTGATAAAATATTTAGGGGGAAGTGTGATTGTAGTCTACATAATCACCTTTATATTAAAGTGGAAATAATGTAGAGCGTGGACGAAATCAGTGGGAGTATAATAGTTGCATGAATGTGAGTTCATCATGGGTGATTGCCAATAAACAGTGACTTACAATAAAAATTATCAGATAAGTTCTATTAGGTGTAATGTTAATAAATAACAACAAATAACAAATATTAAAAGGTTTAAATTTTATTCAAATTCAACACTTCTTGTAAGTTACTAGGAATTTTAATCCTGAAATTGTTGCTAAAAAAAAAGAAAAGGAAAATATTTAAATATAGTCTGTTAAAATTGGATATTGCAGTTTCTTTATATCTAGATCCTGTATGAGCATATTATAACTTATTTTCTGGAACTAGATGATATACACCAAATAAATATTATCAGTAAGTTTATCAAATTAGCAAAAAACTCCAAAACTTACCAGCCTTATAGACAATCTTACATGTAATCAGAAAATTTCCAAAGTTTCAATTCCCGTATGACAGTAAATAACCCAATAATCTCACAATTATGCAAATTGTTTTACTTGTCAAGTGATGTAAATCAACTTTTGAATATTTCACAAAAACAATTTGAATAATAAAGTTTTTTTCCTACACAATTTGAATTAAATATTTGAAAGGATATCTTCAATTGAATTTTGTTAAAAGGAAGCATAGTGGTAAAATCATGTTTATTCAAGATGTCAAAGGACAAAAGAGAGATATTATTATTATTTTTTTAGTTTTAATATTTTAAAAAAAGTAAAAAAAAATTAAACTGAAATAAATTTCTAGGCAGTCAGGCATGGTGCACTCTAAAAGATTAAAAAGTGTTATTGTATTGTACCTTTAACATTTCATTGTACTTCAATAAGAAAAGTAAACTTGCAAAAAATACCACTACAAATAATTAATAATTTACTTTGTGTAATTAATTCTTTGAGCCAACAACTTGTAATTAAATATTTTACTCGAGTTGTTTCAACATAAATTGTGGAAAATATTTTCCCTTCATTGTAAAATTTAAAGTAACTTAGATATCTAATGATAAAAAAACATTGACGATATGAACATTACTATTACAGAGTGACACTCTTGTCGAGCTGGAGAAAGTAAAACATTTAGAACAATTGTGTAAAAATAACACAATTTAATTGCTCCTCACTTTAGAAGTGATTGTGGGCGCGATGGATTAATTAAAAATATAAATATTTTATAGTTTTGATATATCCTGTACCTTGAAATGTTAAATAGGGATTTTAATGAGTAAAGTTCATCAAATTACAGAAAGGAAAATTGTGCATATTTTTCTAGAGACAAAATTAAAATAATTTATCTTTTTTGGACACTTGCTCGGCCGTCATTTTGTATTACAGCAAAATATAAATTAATATTTTCAAAAGTTTTTTCTATTAAACAAAACTTTTTAAAATGAAGTATCAAGAAATAGGAGTTTACAATTAAAAAGGTTTAGGCGCCCTTTAAATAAAACCCATTTTAAGGGGAGGGTTAAAATGAGTTCTATACCAATTGTAGTATTTTATACCAAAACATAATTTTAAGATATCAGTTCATCTCTTGTAGTTTAAATTTTATTTAACCTTTACACAAATATTTTAACAAAAGTATTTTAGTCAATAAAAGTTTGGTAAGTGAAATATATATCTTTTTAAATTCAAATTTAAAAGCAATAATGACATTTTTTCAAAGTAATGAGTTATAAAACTACAGTATAATGTGTGAGAGAATTGTATTATTTTAAATCATCAACATTGGTCAAATGTGAGTTGCTGGTAAATAAAAAGAATAATAGGCAGTGTTTTAATTGTGCATGTAAATTGTGTCTGTTACTCAGAATATTCATAAAACAATTGGTTATGTTGTTTCTTTAACTCTATCTAACTAATCTGTCCCTATCATATACATGGACATAATATTATGTATAGGAACAGATAACACAGCATGAACTGTTTGATAAAGTGCTCAACAATATCAGAATAAAACTGAGTTACTAGGCACATAAGTTTGTAATCCGTAAAAGCGTGTAGAAGATGAACTGTTGCCTGGCAACGAAATAATCTCCTACAGCAACATTTATTAATATTCCACAAGTGGATCAGAGCAATGAGGAAAGTTTCATTTAGGTTAAGACTGGTACACAACTCTATTTTAATTCAGAAAACATTTATTAAAAACGTTAAAATGCGGTAATTTAAAAGGTTTTTGGATTATGTTTCTATATTCTTACATTAATAACACACTAAATTATATAAAAAATTCGCAGATCTCAATTTTGCATACAATTATACCAACTCCATTTTTCTAGAATAAGAAATAGCGAAGTTATTTTCAAAAATGTAATTTCGAACACTGACCTCGTAAGAACAGGTGATATATAGTTATGAAATCCGCCAGTGTCGGGTCGCTACATGAGCACAGCGAGTGGAGGTTCACATCTTCAAGGGCTTTTAGAGTCGAGTCACAAACGCGAACGATGCTAGTGGAGACTGATTACTATAAACACATCTACGAGATTCAGTAGTGTCTCGCCGATGTCAAAAAAGTTACACAATTACAAAGTTCAGAAAAGCTGTGGAACAGCTGTTTTAAACAAACTTCACTACAACGTATGCGATTAACTTTTGATAAGCCTTCTTGATCAACCAATACACTTTAACTTATCTTACAAGGCTCAAGAGGGAAACTTTTGGACATTACATTTGGAATAGATTGTATTGAGTAAGTACCATCAATTTGTTTTAAACAAACTTCACTACTACGTATAAGATTAACTTTTGATAAGCCTTCTTGATCAACCAATACACTTTAACTTATCTTACAAGGCTCAAGAGGGAAACTTTTGGACATTACATTTGGAATAGATTGTATTGAGTAAGTACCATCAATTTGTTTTAAACAAACTTCACTACTACGTATAAGATTAACTTTTGATAAGCCTTCTTGATCAACCAATACACTTTAACTTATCTTACAAGGCTCAAGAGGGAAACTTTTGGACATTACATTTGGAATAGATTGTATTGAGTAAGTACCATCAATTTGTTTTAAACAAACTTCACTACTACGTATAAGATTAACTTTTGATAAGCCTTCTTGATCAAACAATACACTTTAACTTATCTTACAAGGCTCAAGAGGCAAACTATTGGACATTACATTTGGAATAGATTGTATTGAGTAAGTACCATCAATTTGTTTTAAACAAACTTCACTACTACGTATACGACTAACTTTTGATAAGCCTTCTTGATCAACCAATACACTTTAACTTATCTTACAAGGCTCAAGAGGCAAACTTTTGGACATTACATTTGGAATAGATTGTATTGAGTAAGTACCATCAATTTGTTTTAAACAAATTTCACTACTACGTATACGATTAACTTTTGATAAGCCTTCTTGATCAACCAATACACTTTAACTTATCTTACAAGGCTCAAGAGGCAAACTTTTGGACATTACATTTGGAATAGATTGTATTGGGTAAGTACCATCAATTTGTTTTAATCGGAAAGACATATAAAACACCTTGTAATTACATTGTTTGGGCTAGTTAAAAATAACTTTTGCTCAATGAGAAAGTAACATAATAAAATTAATGATCGGTTATTTTACATTAGTGAACACCGAAAATAAAACCATGGGGTGCTCGTAAAATAATCTAAAGAAAATAAATATGAAACGTGGTTGTGTGTCAGTATGGAAAGTATATGCGTGGAAATAATGAAAGTCGAAATATTTTTATCTCGATTTTTTGTGTATATTATCTTAAATTTCATACAAACTGAATTCCAATACACCCTCAATTTTTGTGTTTTAGCTTCGTATCTTCTTAAACTTTATTTCCTCTACTGTATACATTTATACATATATTCTACACTTTATTTTATGTAATCTGTATGTTTATATACAGTTCTCTCTTTTGTAGAATGTTTTTAAAATTTACATAGATATAAAGAAACACTGAATTTGTATTCATAGAAGAGCTTCCTTTTAGTTATATTTATACTGATTAATTCTTTATTATGGACTAAAAATTGGTGTTTATGTGTGTTTAAAGATTTTTGAAATTAAGATGACATTTACAATTTTTATTCAATTTTTAGTTTTTGTCAAGTACATTGAAATCTATTAGCTTTACAGTTTCTTCTTAATCAACATTCATATGTATTCTTAATGTAATTCTTTCATGGACGGCCCATATATTTTTTTAGTCACATAAAGTAACATGAGCCAGTTGTGACCAAATAAATGTACTAATTTTTATTAAATTAAACACTTTTTAAACGTTATTTATTAATTTTTTATGCTTTTTTCTTTTTGAAACTTTTTAAATCTAGTAAATATTTTCTTATTCTAACATAATTTATAAAATGGTATTATTTCAGCTGTATTCTGGTTGATAATTTCTCATTCTGTCCTTGCCTTATAAAGTTCATTGTTGCAAAGGTTCGTTCTAGTTAATTACCAAGTCAATTATTGCATTGTCACCGATAATACCGCTAGTGCAAGTTTAAAGAATTACGGTTCTGTAGAAATGCCTTAAAAATTGATTGCAAGATTTGATCCAGATAAAGAAAGGAATCGAATTAAATAAAACATGTAAAAAAAAAGGATTTTCGGAATATTATGTGACTTTTTCCATCTTTTATGCAGTGTTCCACAGTAATGGTTTTATATCAGCATATATTGTTCTAAAGAATAAAAATCATATTTTATGTCTGTATTGAGCAAAATACCCCTTACATACTGTATTCAAACAAAGTATGTTTCAAACAGTAGCAACACTTAGGAGTAAAATACAAAAGAAATGAATATCTTTACAAAGTATAAAATTTTATATCTGTTTTGGAAGAGGCAGTAGGAATGTTAAAGAAAGACGTCGCCACCCTCTCTGCCCATCGTAATAAATCTACTCACGTAAATGAAACTCTGTACATAGTCTTGTATCACCATCGAGCTGTGGGCGATTTTAATTTTATTAGAAACAAAGGTGGGCGAAAATCAAGAATTATTAGTTACCGATTAGACATATATTTTTACTCTGAATGTAGCAGATAAATGAATTAATGAAGTATTCATGTGGACAAATAATAAATAAAATAAACTGAAAAAAAAGACAGATATTTTAATATGTATATTAATTATAAATAAAGTAAGTTAAACTTTTTTATTCGGAATTACACCTTTCATAAAGAGTGAAAAGTAATACTGAAATTAACTGGAAGGAAAAAAAAATGTACATTCATGTATTGTAATAATCTAAAATACATTAAAAAATATATATTTCTATTAACAGAAAATTGAAATTAACTCATTTTCAGTCGGACCGAAGAGTTTTGCGGCTTCATTTTTTAGGGAGCGAGATAATTAAAAAAAAATATTTAAAGGGAATAAATAATACCAAGTTTGTTAAATTTTATAATGAATTGTAAATAATAATAAAGTTTTTACACAATAAAATAAAGCAAGGTTTGTATTTAACATTTAAAGGAAAAAGTAAACTTTATTGTACTCCAGCTAGCTCCAATGCATTGGACCCTATTGCCACCACTGCTTACCTACTCCTACGAATAAATGACAAAAGAGATTCCAAAGGTAACGTAGATGATGATAAAACAAAGTAATTTATAAATAAGTTCTATTTTATTACTTGTTAAGGATTTGTTCTTTAAGGATTAAATAAAGCAATAAAGCTAAAGTTTCAAAATTATTGAAATTTGATAATTTTTAAGCATTAGCTTTATTGCTTTATTTAATCCTTGAATATGGAGTTTCAACAAGAAATATCTGCTGTCACATTAAACAGTTCTTTAAGATTATCCAGTTTTTGATACATAAAAATGATAATTTATCAGATGTTATACGGAATATTTAAACAATTATTAATTTATTTAACACTGTTCAAACAAATTAAAACAACACATTTTACTTTGAATATACGTGAATAAAAATAATTACGATATGAAAGTTTCATTGAAATCCATTCACTACATTTGGTTTCTATGTGAACTAACTTTTAAGGGCTTCCAGACGGGACCACAATAATTAGAGCAAATTTCGTGAGATGGGAACATAATTATATTAATATAATCTTGGTATTTCGTAAAAAAACAAATTCTATTAACTTTAATTTGGACTACGTTAAACAATTCAATTTTTTTCTGGCGTCAGTATTCCTTCGTCATCGTATTTCTTCCTCTGATATTGCCATTCTCCTTTTTTTTCTATCATCAATATCCCGTTCTTTAATTTCTGTTTTTTCCAAGTCTTTGCGTACTTATTTAATCCGCGGTTATCTGATTCTTTTTTTTTTGTTTTTTGGTATAGTGAAGTTTTTTTTGCTATTCGTTCCCTATCTATTCTCATTAGATGTCCTTAGAAAGTCAGTCTCCCCTTAAACATTGTGTTGATATTTATAAACTTTCTTATTTTTTAAATTTGATATCTGAACTCGTTGACGTTTTCTTGGGTCCTACAGTTTTATGCAGTAATTTATTTTCTTTCTTTACCATTTCGCTTAGCCCTATTTTTGATATTGTTTCCGATTCGTACCGACATTCTAGTTCTGAGTTCTGCACACAACTGTCTTTCCTGAATCTCGCTTGGTATTATACTATTTGTTGAACTGTGTGTTTTTCTATGCTATTTTGTATTGCCTTTATAGTATTTTAACAGCATCGTAAAAAACAATATTCCCCTCTATTTTATATCCTTTTTTGTGTGTGGAGTGGGCGAATAATCACATTTCTCCAGCTCTTTGGAATATTATCCGTTTGCATAATTTGTTCAAAGAACTGTTTTACTTTTTCAAATATAGGTCCTCCATAAATAGTTCTGCTACAATCGAGTCTTTTCTTGAAGCTTTAATACTTTTTAAGTCTATTATAATATCTTCAATTTCTTGACTGTGCTGCGGGCACGTCTCGCACATTCTTTCGGACCTTAACAGTTCAAATATTTACAAAAATTATAATTTAATGAACCTGGCCTGTCATTCCGAGTCATCTTTGTTATACATAATTTGTTTTCCATGTTTACAATTGAAACGGATATTGGACTGATTATATTCTTTAATTTTGCTTTAAACGTTTGCCAAAAAGTATCTAGTGTTGTCTTATTCTGAAGATATTTTTCGTTTCTTCCAGCAGCTTTTTCAAACCTTTTTGTGATGTTTCTTTTCACTTTGGCTATTTACCTTCTATAGTTTCTCAGCTTTTCTCACTGTTGTTTGGCGGAGTTCCAGGTTTGACTATTCTAGAAGTTTCTTTAATGGGTCTTAAACATGGGTGGTTTTTATGTCAAGTAAATTGTTTGTATTGCTGGTTCTTGATATTTTCTGGCCACCTCATTCCATCCGTGGGTCTCTAAAGTTTCTTTTTGATACTGTCCTACAAGCTCCTGGTTCATTTTAAATAAGTTCCCTCTGAATTTCTCTATGCCCAATACTTATTTTTCTGATTTTCCGGCTTTTATCCCTGGTTGTAATTTCAACATCCTCTACTGTTCAATGTTATTTATTTCCTTTAACGTGAATCTTGTTTCTTGTGCCGCCATTAGTTTTATTTAGTATTCATCCAATACTTTCATCAGTTCAATCTGCTTTTCTACTTTGTCAGTGTTATGGTATTTCGTTTTAAAATATTGCTGAAAAATATTTCGTTTTAGTTCTGAGTCGATTGATTCAAAAATCTTGCTTTGCTTGAACCATTTTTGGTTTTCTGGGGGTATACGCTGGTATTACCATCATTATTAACTTTTTGAGTTTTGATTTATGGCACGCCACTTGTATTGCGCCCTTTATTAAAACCTAGTTTTGGAGTTGGTTCTTTTTCTGTTTCGAATAGTTGGTATATCATTTCGCCTCTTCCGCTCCTGACCCATTTGGCAAATATTAATTTTAGTTAATCAATTCAGATATTCGTTTTATGAATATGAATGTTTAGACATACATAAGTATAGCTTTAAAATACTTCAGTGATTATTTTGAAACTCCATTACACACATGAGCATTTGTTTGTGTATATGTGAATTAAAGCGTACAAACATCTAAGCCCAAAATTAAATTTGTATAGAATTTATTGGCCTGTTTTTAAGATAACGGCAAATTTAAATGTTTTCTAAAGTCCCATAAAAACAGTACAAGCGGCTTAAGTTTTTAATAAAACAATTTCTATACGACATAAGAAATAAATGCAAAAAGTAGAATGAATCATTTAACAACAGTGCTTCACATCATCTGCATTGATGTTAACGTAAAAGAAAAAGAGTTCAAATGTTAGTTCATATAAAAGGGTAAAGACTAGTGCCACCCTGTCATTAGACATTTAGGAATGGGAACGATATAACATCATAACACCCCTTTCACGTTAAACACAGCTCATTCTCCTCCACCTAAACTACACTTTTAATGAATTGTCGATTACATATTGTGTAAATATAAAGAATCTTTTAACCCAACTAATTCAGAAAAAAAGTCGTGTCATGTTTCAGGTTATTTATTATTGTTTTTAAGCCAACGTTTAATTTTAAAATTTTCTTTTTATAGGCGAACTCTATGTTTAATTAAGTTTCAAAAATAATTAATTTGTTAATAATTCATTAATTATTTTCAAGTCAATAGTTTCCGTCACAATATTTTCTTTGTACGTTTTCCTTCCAATATCAATTATTTTATTACAAACACTTTAATTTATTTAATCTAATCAAAATTGTGATTTCTTAGTGTATAAAGATATTTATAATTGGCAAGAAATAGTAGTAATATTAGTTCATGAATAATAAAAGTTTAGACATGGTGTACTCTACTTAAAGGTAACAAAATTGGTTTTATATTTTCTTTAAATAAAATGTTTTCAATATAACTGTAACAATAAATGTTTTAAATGGAATTTTACAATAATTTGTCCGTATATCATGTATTTTGCCACTCTTTTTGATATTGCATCTTATTATAATGCTATTATTTGTTCCAAATTATTATGTCAATATATTTTAAATTAAACAATATATATTTATAAAAATTAAAAATACATTTATATTTACGAGATATTAAATTTAAATTATTATTATTTACATAAATAATACGATCTCTGAATACTATTTTTGGTTAAAATGATGAAAAATTCAAATTAAGTTTACGCGGACCAACGATAAAATAACTTTGTACTAGTTTTTATCTTTATCAGAGAGGTTCGATAAAATAAAAACCTTGATAATATACCGGGTGTCCCAAGAAGAGGTCGCAGTTTATGAATATGTCGGACATGTGGAACACTCTACAAACTTGACACTTTACAGTTATTTTGCATAAAATATGTAAAAAAAAGTATTCTTGAGTTTATTATTTTAGGTCAATCAAAACAAAATGGTGGAATAACAAAAAGAACATCTTTAGAAGAGAACCGTTTCCTCTCACAATGCAAAGCAATTAAAATGTGCATTGCCATCTGTTGAATATCGATCAGCTGTTGTTTTGTTAAATACACAACAATGAAACAATTTGGTAGTTGTGTTCAATCAGTTTATGTGTGATATCTAACTTTGAAACAATGAATTTTTCAATTGAACAAAAAGTGAAATGTTGTTTTTTGGGCCTTTGCTTTTGAAAATGAAATTGAAGCGATAAGGTGTTTAAAAGAAACAACCCAAATGTGGTTCTTCTATAAATAAAATCAATTCATAAATGGAAAACTATGGAACAAGGAACTGAATCAGTTAAAAAAAAACACCTTAGATTTTATAACACGTGGAGTACTTTGCTGAAAAATCTAAACAGGCCTAATTCATTCACAAAAGTTAATGGGATAACAAAGTCGTCATTTCAAAGGATGCCAAGAAAAATAAAATATATTTTTATAAAACACATTTACTTCATGGCCTGCTTTAAAATGACCCAGACAGACAAGTGGAATTTTATTCGAAGGTAATTGAAAAGCTTGACGAAAACTTCGAGTGGTATGAAGGAATAGTATTCTCAGATGAAGCTACATACCGAATAGGATCTGAAAACAGACATAATTGTAATTATTATAACACAAAAAATCCATATGTTTTACATGAATAAGGGTTTGAAATCAGAGGGTGTAACAGTTTCAGCTGCCGTCACCCAAGATTTTGTTTCATCGCATGTCATATCCTACGAGACAATGGCTGGAGGCAAAGAAGCATCAGTAATTGAAGAGGCGTTTTTTCAAAACCGCTGATGACTCTTTTTTGTTCCGTTGCTGTCAGTGCATAGCTATTTATGGACATAAATTAAAATAAAGGTCAAATTTGGAACATAAAAAATTTACTACTGTTATTCTTCTTTTTGTTTACTTTCCTTTTTCTTTATTGAGTTTTACACAAGACATATTCATGTTACTGTATCTACAAATCAATAATTTATAGTTGTTATGGAAATGAAATAATTTTGGTGAAAACGTATCATTATTTTGTTATTCTGTCATTTTGTTTTGATTGAAGATAAAAATAATGAAACTCTAGGGTATTTCACATATATCTGTGTAAATAGCGATCTCTTCTTGGAACACTCCGTATATTAAAATTACAAAAAGTAATAGGTAGGATTACAAATTATTTGGTCCCAAATCAATATGATCTATATAAAAAAAAAAACCTTTTATCCTTTTAACCTTTAAATCACTCAGTGAATAGTACCTTTGAGGTACTTTTTACATAATTCTTCAAAATGAATGGCGGAGTATACATGTGGACTAACATTTATTTCTTGAAGGTTTAGCTTCGTATTCGCCTGAGGATGTATAAAGTTACCTCTCAGTCATCATCGCTTTCTAAAAAAGAACAAAAATAAAGTCCTCTATTCTTCGAATACTTTAAAAAATATGAGTGCGGAAACGAACAATAGTTAGTCACGAGAGACCTGAATTCAAATATGAAAAATTGGGATCTAATCCATGACTACATGAAAAAAGGTGCAGATTCAGCTAGGATCCCTCAGGTTTACCAAACCCGTACTCCCTATATAATATAGTTAAATATTTAAAATGCACTGTTATTCTAAGTGTGAGTTAATTTTCTTTAAAATTCGGAAAGAAACTTTATTTGTTTCCTTAAGTTTTCAAATAACTTACACATAACTTGTATAAAATAATTATTACCATTTTATTTTTACAATCTTTTTATCAATAATAACTACCAAATAATATCATACGACGACAAACACTGTCGTTAAGTTATCCATGATTGTTTTTCTTGTAACACAGATAACCTCTGAACTGTTCAATATATCATTTTATACTTCTCATCTTCAGAAACTTAAGATTGTCTTTGCCTCTCTTCCAACTAACAAAATACAACAGTAACATAAAAGTAGTCAAACTAAACTCGTCAATTTTTAGGTTTCCAGCGATTGTTGTTTTATGTAAGCTTGAGAAGTTTAAGCAAATATCATTTATTTTCTCTAATCTTCCTATATTAACTGAAGCAAGTATATTTTGAAATCCTCATGTGTAAGTAGTTTCAAAAATGTACTGCGAAAAAAAATTGTTTAATCGCTTTGTTGGTAAAATTTGGAATGTCTATCCGTTATGTTATTGACGTAAAGCGTTTAGCTATTTTTATTTTATAATTTATTGTGTTTATAAATAATAAGTCTATTATGTAACTATTCGCTATATAATTAGAGATCAATTTGGATCAAAAACAAAAACCAGTTTCATTAAGTCGTATTTATAAAATAAACACATAAAAACAAAAAGATCATTTTTGACATTCTTTATATACTTACTACTGGTAATTAGAACGATGTTTGTATTCAAATGACGTTATAGTTTAATGTACTAACATTTCAGCTATCTTCGTATTAGAATGAGCAAGAGAAATATTTGCTTTTAAAGTTAGAGTAAGGAAAACAACTTCTATTGTAAGTGAATGCGGTGAACATCAGTAGCTATTAGGTACACAGCGAGCACCTGTGTACTAAACAAATACCCATTAAACCGATTACGATCTTGTTATATCGTTTCGGTTTTGTAAAGTTTTATCCACAAAGAAATAAAACCTCACACGTCACTCAGCCTTATTACAATCGTAAAAAAAGTACATACGAAGGTTGCAATACTATTTTTTTTTAAAAATTACAACGAATGTAAGTAACATCTTGCCTGGAATACTGAATGTTTGGATAAAATGAATACGTTACTTTTTCAGTTCTGAAATTCTAACAGCTCAAGGACATTCAAGGTCAAATTCTACGCGTCATTTTACAAATCAACTTGCAACATTAACAGCTAACCTGCTCTAACGAGGAGTATATTACCAAACTAAACTCAACGAACATGTTAAATTTACCAGGTTAAAAACAATGTTGTTAAAAAAACAATATGGTTAACTTTTTCCTCTGTCAAGTGACTTTGACTCGTTTCGGAGCTTATACTCCATCATCAAATACTGTCTCTTTTGAGATCGTCAACACATTAATATAAAACAATTAATACAAATTCATGAGTCATTATAATCTCAACAGCACAGAATATAAACACCCAATCAGCTTTTTTTACTATTTAATTAATCGTAATTATTCTATCTCCATTATACAGGGTGGCTGAAAAGAAACCTGCACCCCCTCAACGTTTTTGTTATTTGAGATATTTGAAAGCGGTTTGCGCCATTCTATTTTGAAGGTAGGGGACACGTTTCATGACTAAATAATTTTCAAATTTGGGTCCCGGGGCCCAAAGGGGGAGGGGTAACCCTACAAAATATTCCAAATAGGATGGACATGTGATACGTCATTTGGTTCGTAATGAAAGACGAGAAAGAATCTGTAATAGAAATATCAATCCGATTATCCTAAACAAAATGGCGGCCCAAAAAGTAAAATGGCTGAAAAGAAACCTGCACCCCCTCAACGTTTTTGTTATTTGAGATATTTGAAAGCGGTTTGCGCAATTCTATTTTGGAGCCATTTTATTTTTGGGCCGCCATTTTGTTTAGGATAATCGGATTGATATTTCAATTACAAAATCTTTCTCGTCTTTTCATTACGAAAAAATGACGTATCACATGTCTATCCTATTTGGAATATTTTGCAGGGCTACCCCTCCTCCTTTGGGCCCCGGGACCCAAATTTGAAAATTATTTTGTCATGAAAAGTGTCCCCTACCTCCAAAATAGAATGGCGCAAACCGCTTTCAAATATCTCATATAACAAAAACGTTGAGGGGGGGGTGCAGGTTTCTTTTCAGTCACCCTGTATACAAGAATGTCCACTTTATTGTGACTTATGTTGAAACAATCAGGTAAAGCGGAATAAAAAGCAGTTTTGCGAAATAAGACTTACTGAGCCACTTTACACAGTTCTGTAAATATTTATGATGCAATCAAAAATACATCTGCACTGAATGAAAATACATTCTCACGCCTAATGATCTATGTCCAATCGGGGATACCCTTACTCCGAGTTTAACTGCAGTAACAGTATATTATACTATTTCCTGACATATAACCCCTTGCAAACATGAACATGTAATTATATTAAGGGTAAAATGTTGTCTTGAGGCTGAAGTGAACGGGTAGCCTTGTAAACATCACACGCTTGATTTAATATAGTCAGCACAATATATTTCTATTCCGTAATAACGATTTGTTAGATAAGCCGTCTCTAACTTAACATTTGAATTAATTATGTTTACTGTACGCTGGTGAGAGTAGCCTAATTCTTAATAAATTTGATTTAAGGTTGTGTAGCGACAAAGTTCTGTGTAATGTGTATATAAATAAGGTAGTTTGTTCATGATCATTACAACTGAATATTATCTTGTAAAATATTTCCAGATTATTATTTTTTGTTTCATTGCCATCATTGAATGGACATCAATTCGAATGAAGGTCAAATTTGGATAATTCATAATTTATTACTGTTATTTTCCTTTACTTTCCTTTATGTCATTTAGTTTTGATAGAACATAAACAATGAAACTCGAAGGTACTTTTTTTTACATATCTATGTAACATAACTGTAAAGTATCAAGTTTGTAGTGTGTTCCATATGTCTAATAATTCATAAATAGCGACCTCTTCGTGGGACACTCCATATAATAATATTATAATATATATTTTAATAATAACAAATACCATTATATATAAAATACATTAAACTTATAAATTTGTTGTAAAAGCAGAGTGGCGCAGTGGAAGCGTGCTGGGCCCATAACCCAGAGGTCCGTGGATCGAAACCACGCTCTGCTAACATTTTTTTCCCACCTCAATAAATTAGAGTTTGATTTAACTTTATTTAAATCTGGATTACGAACAAATCTTGAGCATATTAGAAAACAGCTGTTAATTAGAATATTTTATTTTTCAGTATTACATTTTTTTTATTGCGTTATTAATTAAAATCAGTTAATAAGAATATACTTTTATATTTCTAATGTAAAAACGTATTGAAATTGCAGCCTCCAATATATTGTAACTTAGCTGGAAGCCTTGATCAGTGTACATTTCATAGTCTCTTGAACATGTTTTTATTTATTTGGAGGAAGGAAGGGAGGTCTTGCAAATCTTATTCAGAGTTGAGCAAAGGTATTTACAATATATTCCTACCTGAACCTGGATTTGAACTAAAATCATAATTTATTTTCTTTACTAAAGCTTTTCATAGAATGTGCCGATATTACGATCCTTTTCACAAAATATTCTGAAAACAATTTTAATTAATGTTTTGTTTCAAATATTGGGATAACATTAATTTAACAATTTCGGAGAGAATTCAAATACGTTAGACGGAAAATAATACAAATTGTACATTTCTGCCTAATTACTCTACATATATTTGAGATAAAAAATAATTCAACTAATTGCTGAAAAATTGTTTATCCAACTTTTTTTTTAAATTTCTGCGCATTTAATTTAAGTTTGACCAAATCTTGGTTAAAATCTCAACTCATTAAAAGCACGCCGTTAGTTGTGCCACATTTGCTATTACTGGACGGTTGTGCGGGTAGTATCAACCATACCGAAGGAACTCTGCTACTACTGATAAAATTACCAGCGCTGTCGGGTATCGAGTATTTAAACCTAGAATGGTAGCTTGTTCCTGCCTGCAGCTGTCATTGCAGAGTTCTGTTGGCTGAATCGATCATATTTAGTACGGTAGATTGTAACTATACCCTCAACAACACGGGGGTTATCGACTCATTACCCCGTGTCTTGTTCTGCTTCTGCTCCCAGCCTGACTCCAGGTGTACTATATAGGTTGAGACCTATATTCTGATTAATCCCTCTTTTACGATCTTTTCTTGGACTTTATCAGGTCACCATATGTCACATTGTTAATTTATTGATTAGTCTTACATAGAGTTAACACCAAAATGTTATCTAGTGATGTCCCCCCCCCCCACCTCCCAACAATGAAGATCTGAATCCGATAGCTGTTACTTCAATGTAAAGGATTGTTTATAGTGAAATGAATGCAGAGTATTTATTATTATGTTATCTCATATTGTTGTTAGGTTAGGATAATGTATTCTATGAATGTTTATGCATTTATTTAGATTTTTTTTTCTAATGTTCTGACCTCAAGCGATTGCTACATGGGTTATTTGATTTTCAAAAGTTTGTTTATATCTCTGTATTACCTATTTAAAGGTGTTTTTTGTTGACTTACCATACTGATTAGTTGTATAATTAGTGACAATATGTTTTATTGTTTTGTGAGGGTTCTTTTCATTGTTTATAAAAAAAATACACGTTCTCTGCTATGTGTGTTGAGCTCAATTGTAATACACATTTTGCAACACGTTGTTATTCCAAAATTGCAATACAAGCTCTCTCTGATACTCCTGTATTCACTTATTTATTTAAAATTAATTAATTAACGAAACACAAAATTTGTTTGTAAATTCAACTTTTATTAATCATTAAAGGTACATGCACTTGGATTATTTGAGAAAAATATAGATTTGATATTATTGGAATTATTAAGGTGAGGTTTAAATTGTTTTACTTGTTTATTTGATCTCTCTCTCTCTCTCTCTCTCTCTCCCTCCCTCTCTCTCTCTCTCTCTCTCTCTCTCTCTCTCTCTCTCTCTCTCTCTCTCTCTCTCTCTCTCTCTCTCTCTCTCTCTCTCTCTCTCTCTCTCTCTCTCTCTCTCTCTCTCTCTCTCTCTCTCTCTCTCTCTCTCTCTCTCTCTCTCTCTCTCTCTCTATATATATATATATATATATCGTGGTTCGGACTCATTATATATGGATGTAATATTTAAAATTATTAATATCCTATGCTAAATAGGTTATATTGCAACACACACCAAAGTTTTATAATCGAAATGAAATGTCCAATTTCAAAGCTAAATATGGATAAGTAACCTTTGACAATATTTTTAAAGGCCGAAATTGTAATTTTGTATCATGTTACGTCTTCACTTGTTTATTTAAACACAATGTTCTTAATAAAATGGTTTAATCTAATCATTAGCCTTTCAAATAATATATAATGGCAGGATGTTAACTTTCTCTTGTAGATTTAAATTAGGCTTACTTTGTTACATTTAATTTGTAATATCAGAAATTGTTCTTGAAATCTGTTCAATACTTATTACTGGGACTCATCAGCAGTTTTTACATTTCCAATTTGATTATTTGTAAATTTCTTTTCTGAAGCGGTTTAATTCTGCATCTTGCCTGCAAGGAATTTCATTTTGAGCTTAGTTGTTGAAGAAGGCTTGGCTTCTGTTTGGAACAATACCCCATACATTCTACATTTAAATATTCTTACTTCTTTAAGTCGAGTTATCACCATCCGTTTTCATTAATCACCTTTTAACATTTTATAAATTAATGCCACTCTTTTGTATTCCTAAATGTCTATTACAACGTTTTTATTTATCTTGAAGTTAATTTTAGTTTTACCTTATTTCTTTTAAATATTATAAAGTAAAAATGTACAATTATATTAGTTTCGCTCCATAACAATGAAATTCATAGCTCTTGCAATCACGTGACCCATATCTGCTACCATATGATATCAAGATGGCCACCAATAACTTTACATATATTTGTTACAGCTGTTCCCTGTTTAGTATTTCGTATTTAAATTTATGTCCTATAAAAAAATTATATGACTATAAATCCTATTTTATGTGTCTATAGTCCCCCATATTGACTCTGTCATCATCGCCTTATAAAACCAAGAAGAGAAGGACTTAAATAAACACCCCTAATTCTCGAATATTTTAATAGTGTCAGGAACAAATTTAATTGAACAGAAGAAATTTAATCAAGATGGACGGAAGATGAAAGAGACGGATCAAGACTACATAAAAATTGTAGAGAGCTCCCTCCGGGTTTTTCTTGCCTGTACTCACTATAAAGGAGCTCTAGAGTGTTGTAGGGTTGTATATTTATTTCATAATAAACTTTATTTTACTGAAAAAATATTACCTCAGTTACTTTATGTTTATAAAACATATGTTTATAAAACTTTATGAATATATTACATAATGAAATATAAAATGAATTATGTAAAAACGAAATTAAATATTTAATTTATAATACATTCATGTAAATTCAACCATATATTTTTTCATGACCAATAAATGACACTCGTACACCAAATTTACCATTTTAAGACTGATAACATTCACTGTTATATTATTATTGGAACAAAACAAACTCTATATTTACAATAAATTAATTACTTTTGCAACATGACTTCACGCCTGTAACAATAACTCACTGCGAAACAAGATTCCTTTTATTGGACAAAGGGTAGGTTTATTAAATGTGAAGGTAAGCCTCCTCTCACTGCGGGGGCGATATTTATTATTCACAATAAAGGTCTTCAATAAAAGATTTTCTTGTAGGTTTTTGCGACAGTAAAATTCCAGCATGGCTACGTAAAATTAAATTATTTTCCTCTTCAGTAGAATATAACATTGTTGAAGTCACGTGGTTAATGTTTTAAGAAAACTTTTCTTCTCTCTTGTTTACAAATTTTTATTTTATTATTTTTTTCTTCACGTACATATTTAGTTTTTAATGATAGTTAATTATTTAGTTGCAAAGCTATGTTGATATGTTACATAGAACATGGTTTGTGAACATTCGTTTAGCGACCTCGATCTCGATATTGAGTTAAGACAATATGAGATACGTTTTAGATACAAATTATATACTGATAGATAAATCCGTTTAAATTCACAACCATTTTAGATTTAAGTGACATCTGTTTTTATATCATGTCCAACAAATATTTAAAATTAACTTCAATACTAGATGCCACTTAAAATCTGACTATGAGAGTTGATTAGTTTGAGGGTATGTTTAAAAAAATTACTTTTTTATAGAAAGTAAATTTATTACTTTTATTTCCATATTAGGCGATTTGGTACATACTTTAAAATATGCACACAGTATACACATGTATGATGTTCTTGAAAAATATAAGCAAACGGAATAAACTTTTCATAAATAAAATATGACATGTGTAATATGTATGAGGAAAAACTCAAAATTAGGATCAAGTGATCGTTTTTAGAATTTATAAATTTCAAAGAATGGAATTGAAAATATAAGTTTGCCTTTATTTTATAAAATTCACTTATGTAATTTATTGATTGTTAGTTGTTGTAGGCGTTGTAAATAAAATATTTAGAGTTAAATATAAGTCTTATGACCTAGGACGTAGGTGTGGAGAGCGGCGTAGCTCAGTTGGTTTAGACTGCTTTTATCTCGCTGTGGTTTGAATTAGTTAACCGTTAAAAGTTTCAGAAGATCACGCCCGGTTGATAAAGTTGCTTTATTCCTTGTGTTAACTAATTACCTATTCCTTCATAAAACGTTAAGAAAAACAAACAAAGATAAAGAGGGATAGAGAAGAGAGGAGAAGAGAGAGAAAGAGAGAGAGAGAGAGAGAGAGAGAGAGAGAGAGAGAGAGAGAGAGAGAGAGAGAAATAAAAGCATAGTTGGTACAAAGAAAGGTTTAAAAGTGGTAATTTAAAATAAATAATATGATGTTATTGTTTTGGAGTGACGATAGAATAAGAAAGGGAAAATAAATGGCGTACGTTTAATGTCTTGAAACAACCCATGAAGGATGTAAGGGTCATAAAAATAGCCTATAATAAATGACACACAAACGTACGGGAGAAGGATTTTCCTCAGAATACAGAAAGATATCAAAAATGGGTTGAATGAAACAGAATGAACTTATAAAAAGAATTGAGACGAATAAACAGGTTTGGACAACAAGGAAACGACATTGAGCAAAAGGAATTATAAAATATGTTGAATAGGAAAAATAATTTAGAAATGATTACACGAATATTGCACAAACTTTCTAATAAACACTTCACTTTACACTCATGTAATTGGTATGATATCAGTGTTAATTTCATGTTAACATCCTATATTAATCAATTTATTAATCCTCATTGCTGTTTGTTCATCTACAGATATTGTTTCTAATGTTTTTCTTTAGTTTAAGTAAATTTTTAATATATAAATTGAAGCTATACCTCATTAATCCATAGAAATATATAATTATTAAATATTTTTCAAATTTGTAAAAATTTTGAAATCAATGACACGTGAACTGTAAACCTCGCTCGTTGAGTATTTTAATACATTCAACAAATTATCCCTGTAAATCTTAGTTACTAACTTAAAACCTTCTCCAATATTATTACTCTTTGCTTGGTTATATAATAAATATGTACTATAAAGAACAAAACTTTTAACTAAAATTATAATAAATATCGAGCTTCACTTGTGAGATAATATTAGATAGAATAAAAATCGAACACAAGATCTCAAAAATTACGTTTACTTAATCAAACGTGTTTCAATGACAAGGTCGCCATCTTCATTGACACCTGAGCTACAATAACTAAACTATAACTCCAAACCTTTGTCGTTGAAACGCGTTTGATTAAGTAAACGTAATTTTTGTGAAATCTTGTGTTCGAGTTTTATTCTATCCAAACATTTAATTGTTAGGTCAATATTCAATAATAACTGTTCAATCCACCAACGATAGAAAAACACGTTTTGTCCTGATTGAAAGAAGAAAAACGGTAAATCAATTAAAAAACCCATATTAGATTTTTCTATTCGTCAGATATGATTTTTACAAAAACATTATCGTAAACTAAAAAAAATTGCTGTCCATTGAAAGTGGTTTTCAGCAGCGTATGAAATTCCCTACGAGGGATTTATTAACGCGTTTTGAAGAACTTGATGATAAGCACGTAGGTCTAGTTGTTAAATAAGCGAAAACTGAAAACATTAAAAAAGAAATTACCTTTGTATATCAGCTATTTCTCAATTAATTAGTCATAAATGTCCTTAGTTAGTCACACACTTCTTATAATTTCAACATTCATATAATAAACATACTGCCACAAAATTTGTTTTCTTTGTGTATTGTCATAAATGAAATTTCGAATCTTGGAAACAGCAATTTGAGCGTAAAGACTCTGTGTGACCTGTACTAGACAAAATAAAAATGTCTTCTTTGTAGCCCAAAAATAAAACTGCTATTATGAGCATATAAAAACTCATTGGAAATTAATTCATCAAGATTTTATCGTCAAATGATTAAAAACACAAAAAAACTACAAAACTAAATTAGCATCTTATTACGTAGTTTATAAGATATTTCACGAGGAACTAATTAATTTTAAGTTTAGTAGTTGACACAAAATGCACACTTCTCGTACAACAGAAACTAACCTATTAAAATAATTTAAATTGTTTTCTTTCTTTTGCATTGTAAAATAATTTTGAAAATAGGAAACTATAATTTAATTGGTAAAGTATTTGATTCTGTATGACCTGTACAAAAATAAAAAAAGAAGAAGAACTTTAATATGACATTAAATGTGCAACACAATTTCTGTGCGAAGGAAACAATTTTATTTAAAATGTCAAAGGACAGAAGAGAGACATTATTACAGAGTTACAACTCCTGTTGTTTTAAAATAAAAAAAAAAACTTTTTAAACGAAATGAAATGGAAATAATTTTCCTAGACAGGTAAATATGACAATTTCAAAGGATTATAAATTGTCATATTATGTTTAAACTAACATTTCACTTCAACATTTTAATGTATACGTTTTAACTTTTGTTTTGTGCGTATATTTAGAAATATTACTACGAGATAAAACTTTTAAAAAAAATATAATCTTATTATAAATAGAGAGATGTAGCTGCTGCATTTGCGATATCCTTACCGCGAAGTCATCACCAGAGATCATGAAATGTTCACCACTTGGGGAAATTGGAACAGTTTCAGCTCTCCATTTTATCTTTGTAAACCAACAGAAGCCACGGTTTTAGTCCGATTTTGCTCAAATATGATAGTTAGGCTCGTTCGAACAAAGACAATTTTTTAACACAATAATCGCTTGGTAAATTTAAAAATCATAGAAGCATAGATGTGTATCTATTAAAAGCCTAAACTCTCTTCACTAGTGTGTCTCGACTCTAACGAGCTTCCAAGCTGACCATACATGAAGAGCCACCTCTCGGCGTTGCTATGAATATACAAATATTCATATTTCTTCCGAGGTCGGGGTTAGAAAATACACTTTTTTAAACGTTAACTTCGTTATTCGTCATCGAAGAGATGTGGTGGCTGGTGCTATTGGATTAAAATGAATAAAACCCTGTTTAAAATATGTCCAATATCTGTGAATTGGACATATTCATTTAGATTTGTCTGAATTTCAATGGGGTTCTACAAATTTATATGTTCCTAACGTAATTTAGTTTGCCACTATCGTGCTTACGTACAGGCGTTAAGGACGATACACGGACTGCATGTCAAAAACTTTTTCCTCTCTGCTGAGGGTATGAAACGTTAAGACCTGTCAAACATTGAAGTCGAAATTTTTGACGATTACCAAACTTGCCCTTTTCTTCGTATATTGTGTGTTTACATTTATCAGGACGAAATGTGTAATTTATTTTATTCCTACAGTCTTTTGCTTCGTTTTATTTCTTAATATTTTGTTACAAGTTTTTATTTAAGGAAATTTAAATAGAGCCAAAGCTTGTTTCACTTCTCATACAAATTAGTCTTAAGCGTTAGACGTACCTTTAATCCTATTTATAAAGGCAGTTTTGAAGGTTTATTTTTATATTTCTCTAATTATTCCCGATTCGTAATTTTTGTTTCACTATAATTTAACGTAAAAGGTAAGACTGATTAATGTGAGAAAGTGGGACATTTTTTCCGTCGAATATTTCTTTTGGGATGAGGAGAATGCCTTTGTTTATGTTATTTTTGTTGTTGTTTAAAATCATCATAGTCTTCTACAACAATAAAATAAAGATCCTCTAGCCCTCGAATACTTTACTTAACGTCAGGGTTGGAGAAGTACTAGAGTTGCTCAAGAGAGTCCTGATAAGGTAAGATGAAATAGAGGGCTCTAATCCAATACAACGTGAAAAAAGGTATAACACTAGCTAGGGTCCTCGGGATTGGCCATCTCGTATTCACTAAAATTAGGTCGTGAGAATTTGTGTGTCTTTGGAGGCTACTTCTTACCAATATTTGATCAAAACCGTTAGTAACGATTATGAAAAATCATATTTTTTGTCTTCGCTCATTTTCTTATAGAAGTTATTTTCAATAGTAGAAAGAAAAAAGAACAACGGCGATTGGAATTTTGTGTGTGCTAACCAAGCATTACCCGATTGAAAAGGCATCTTGTCTGTCTAGGCTCTGCACAGGCAGTAGCGCCATGGAGGTTATAGCCTCTAAGGACCCAAAAAAATCTTATCTCACAGAAATATACGTTCTTGAAATATACGACCGTCAAAAGGTCGGTCGGCTGTTAAAAATCGTTATTTCTCAAAGTTGGCTTTTACGATTTCGTTCAAGTTTTAGTCAAATGTAAAGATTAATGACTCGAATCTGTTGTGCGAAATCGCATAATAATAAAAAAAAATTCTCTCAGGAATAAGTGGAAAAAACAAAACAATAAGAACTTTACCTCAGTAGAGTTTTCGGCATGATGTCTGTGCGGTGTTCTACATCTTAAACACGTGAACAGATTTTGATTAAATTTGGTATATGAACATATTTTGTACTTAAAAGGAGATTTTTTTAAAACGCACCCATGAGAGAGAGAGAGAGAGAGAGAGAGAGAGAGAGAGAGAGAGAGAGAGAGAGAGAGAGAGAGAGAGAGAGAGAGAGAGAGAGAGAGAGAGAGAGAGAGAGAGAGAGAGATTAAATACTACTAAATTACCATTTTCTTCAAATCAGCTCTAACGTTTTTCATAAAAATTTGTTTCAAGATCTGATACAAAACGTGGTCGTCGTCATATCTCCAATAATGTCGATTCGCAAGTTCACAGTAAAGAAAAAAAAATGATAGGAGGATAAAAAATTGGCCATGAGGATATTATAAAATCTTTAATTTCTCAAAATCAACTCTATCTATTTTGTTAAAATTTTAGTGAAAAATGAAAAAGATTATAACCCAAACAAGTGTGTAATGATAAAAATAAAAAGGAGCCTTGACTACCACCATTAAAAGCTAAATTTTAATCAAATAAGATTTACACCGAGGATGTGTTTATGGCTCAAGTGAAGTAAGTTTAGAAACTTATTTAAATATATAGACTAATTTTTAAAACCGTAGTTCATTTCAATTCAAATTGATAACTACTGAAGAGACATTTTTGGTGACGACTTGTTGGTTTGTTTTTGTGGATGCGCGAGTGAGAGAGTTTGTACAATATTCTCACATCGTGTCTTGTTTGTGTACCTTATGCAGTTATGTTATCACGATGTTTTTTAGACTACGTATAAGAGCTCGTAATGCACATAATGCACACTGTCAATTAGACGTTAAACGGAGTATATTAGCTAGAATGTTGAGTCATATCAGCCTATACAGAATATCTAGATATTTTGTAAACTCAATAGGATCTTTGTAATTTTTATCACTAAATCTAGACTTGTTGGATATTAATTTAAAACAAATTTCAATTAAATCTGTTTAGGAGTTCACAAGATATAAGAGAACGTTTACAACAGCATTTCATGTTAATTGTAGTTTCTAGAAACTGGGGAGTGAGGAAGGATTCAAGCTTTTGTCTCTTTTACCATCAAAAGAGAAGTCATTGCTTGTTTTAAGATTCTTTGGAACGCTAAACTTTTAGTCTGTCTGTTAATTTTATTATTATACTTTGTCACTTGTGGCACCCTAGGGGGTGAGCTATAGTGAGTTCGGGGTTGGTAATTCCGAGGAACGCCAAGATAGATCTACATTCTTTTTCATGTAAGCTTGGATTTAATTTCTTCCTTTCATTTAATCCAACAGGTCTCTCTTGACCAACAGTTATTCTTTTCCGATCCTGACACTGTTATAGTATTCAAGGGTAAGAGGCCATTATTGTGTTCTTTTCCTTCTTTCTTTTACTTGACCTGTTATAATATGATAAATTTGGCAATTGTCAACATTTCGACTTCCAATTTTTAACTTATCTTTACGTATCGAGGACTCGGGAAACCGAAAAAGTGAAATTCAACATGACGTCCTTCCGTCGTCGTTTTTATCTGTACCTAACTACTATATCGGCCACATAAAATATGATATGATTATGACATTTTTTACGTAGAGGGCTCATATAGAACCCTATTAAAATTCCGATAAATCGAACAGAAAATATCAAATGGAGAACATTTTAAAGAGGTTTTTAGTTTATCTCGTGTTTTGTTCAACTTATAATACACTAAATTACTCAAATACATGAACATTTCAATTATAGATTTAATGAAATCAACTCCATCTCCATATGAAGACAAATCAGAAAGTTAGTGTCAACATTGCAATTTAGAAACTGAAATCCCAAGAAAATGTGATTTCACGTAATTAGGAAGGTAGCGTCACTGACAAGAGTGTAGCGAGTGGAGGGCTCCTTTACATTATACAACGTTGAGATCTTTCAGGGCTGAGACACTGACCTGAGCGAAGCAAGTAGAGACCTTTTATTACAAGCATATCTATGAAGCGTCCAATACTCATAACATTGACAAGTTCCCAAAGGATCAATTTTATAGTTATATGTATATAGATGTTATATATGTAATGTTAATAGATCTACAAAAACAAAATATATACAATTGACGTGTTATGTGCAGCTGTATAGCTGGAACTTTCACTCAAGCTAACCACCGTTTATTTATAGTGGGCCCTCCCTTCTACATAACACAGGTTGGAAATAATTCCATAGAATAAATCTTGTGTCCAGTGAGGGTCCTGGTAAGTCTACCCGGCACCGAGGCAGTTTAAAGGCCTGTGAGCGAGGTTCCTCCTCCACAACACCAAACATACACCCACATTCTAACCTAACCTAACCTAACCTAACCTAACCTAACCTAAGTCGACGTCAAGAAAGTAGTTATATATGATACACAATTTTTGAGGTTCTGAAAATCTGTGCAACGACTGTTTTAAATAAACTTGCACAATTGGATAAGATCCCTTGATCTACAACTGCAATTAACATATCGTACAAGGCGTGTACAAGGCGTCTGAATGTTTTAGTTTGTAAGTTAGGCACTTGGTAACGGGAGTTGATTTATACTTTCGAAACGTCGTGTATTGTTTCTTATACACAAACGATGGCAAATGTTCAAACAAACAATAATATTAATACAAATATTCCATCATCATTAATCATTATTTTTAAAAATAGAATATTATACAAGTTTCAAGAAACCAAATTTTGAGCATTACATTAAAAATATTTTTGTATTGTATGATTGGGTTGGGTAAATATCATGATGACGCCCATAAATTTGTTTTATAAGACGTTGATGACCGAGGGTTTTTGCTTTTATAAAACAAAGAAAATAAAATACAACATAAATCAAATTTCATGGAAATCAGATTTGGAGCTTACTATATATAACGAATTTTACAAGAATGAAATACACTTTCCCCTGATTTTTCTATAGACTTGGGAAAGCGCGAAAATTTCCATCTTTCCACCTTTATACAGGAGTCATTGCATTTTTTACGTTTGAATTATTATGTCTCGCTTTTCGATTTTCTTAGACGAGATTAAAAATTTAGTAAAGAAAAAAATTAGACAGGGTTTTTATGACTAAATACATTCAACAATCGGATTATGATCGATCGTCCAGGTACGTTTTGATACATAATACAGAGTTACTTGTCAGTTAAATAATATGTCTAAGTCAATGCTCACTTGTCATAAATATAAATGTTACCATTAAAAAAAATATTGTTAAGTAATATTTTCTCTTCGAGACCATTTTCAAGAAGGTTTTAGAACATTATTTATTTTTAAAAATCTATCTTCTGAACTAAAAGTTACCACGAAATTTATATAAGGTTTAAAGTTAAACATATAAATGTAAATATAGTAAAAAGCAAAATAGCAACTTGTTCGTCAGTTGTTAAATAGTTGTTTACAGCTCGACCATTTGGAAGTCTAGATAGTTTTACCCCACCCTTAGCCACTATTTACGTACGTTTAGAGTTATAGATGCAATTTCTTGAAAACTGAATTAATTTCTTCCACACGAAATCAAACACTTTGTAGAAAGTGTTTTGATTAACGCATTTGTTACACTCTTCAGACTCCTTACAACAGTTCCCAATAACATTGAAAATATAGGCTACTATTCTTAAACAATCCGTAGTTTTCTAAATTTTATTAATTGACAGAAAGTGAAGTGCAGGATTTAAAAAGATTTATTATGACACAAATAATTGATAAATTTAGGCTTTTATACGATGGGTACAAAGAACTGAGAACTAATGGTATAAATTTATAGTGCGTTTGTGTTATACATGATAGCTATTCATTTAAGGTACAATGGTGTTGGGCTCTGAGTCAAGAGATGTAACATCTTTTAAGATTTGTTCAAAATAAATGTAATAAAAAAGAAATTATTTGACAATTTTAATAGCAAAGGAAACGGCATTCAAATACGGCATAACAAATGATATTCTACGTCTAAAAGAAACCATACGAATTATAGATGAAGACTCGGATTTATGTTTCAATATTTAATGGAAAACGGATACTCAATGTTATCGCTAAGGAAAGGAATCGTGCATTTATTCCCATACTTAACATGGAGATTAAAAAAAAAGAGATATATCTTAGAATAGAAAATAACTTTATTAAATATTACCAAAACAAGTTTTATCTGTCTTATGATGAGTTTGTTAAGCTCTCACGTCTTTTTAATGATGTTAATGAAAGTAATCATTTGGAATATATGATGCAATTGTATTGAAAAATGTTACTGTAATAGAAAAGATTTAACCATCGATTGAATCTCAATTACTGTGTGACTTAATTATATAATTTAAAAAATCTCAGTTGTTTAAGAAGGTCGATGAAGAAAAACAGCTCCATCTAATAAAATATAAAGTAGATTAAACTATTTTTTTCATGTAAACTACCTTGACAATGCTGTAACAAGCGAAACAATGGCCGGTAAATTTTAAATGAAGATGTGGTTTATACTAAAAAGTGTTTGTTTTAATTATAATAAAGTAGATTCTTTAGCTTTGCAAATTAAAGATAGGATTGAGTTAAAAAGAACGAGACAGCATCTTACAAAGTTCTTCAAGAAATATTAGATCGAAACTATGACGACATTCTTGAAAAAAAGTTATAAAATAAAAGTTACTTTTAGATTTGAACTTAAGCAATAAATGTGGCTGTTGAATAACTTATTTAGTAAATTTCAGTGACATAAAGAATGTAACTAAGATATTTCATCCTCACATCTTCTCTAACTCGTATCAAATTACTTGTAGGACTGGGTATACACATAAGCTTCGTAACAGAATTAGAACAACTCGTAACTGTAACTATAATATTCTTCTATATTGTGCCATAATTAAAAGTTTATCTATATTTTGTATAACTTTATTACCGGAATATATTTAAAACTGTATATACTTTTTTATTTAAATCTGTACTATATTTTATTTGTTCGAACACGATTCAGATTTTTCTTAACGTTATGCTTGACGTAATTCACGTTCAAATCACGTTACATATAATGTGTTTATCATACGTGACAAGTTCTCTTGTGTAGCTGTAGCTTAAGTTTCTTGTTTTACGTTGTTAAGTTTCGTTTCAACGTAAAAGAAATACATTAAAAATGCTTAAAATAACAATAGAGAGAGCTGAGTAAATCAGGAATATGTTGTTGTGAATTTCAAATTATTATTAATAATTGCTAAAATATGTTTTCGTAAAGAATTTGACTAAGACGTAATATGCAAAAGCTAAAACGTAGTGTTCAAATAAGAAAATTAGTGCAGTAAAAATATCTGGCATTGTGATTTTTTTTTCAGTAATGAGTTCCACTTGACGCACCGCATTATGCGTAATAATGTTCTTATGAAGTTCGCGCTCTACGCAGTTCTGAAAAATCAACTTCAAATATAAGACGATGTTTAAGAATGAAAATTAGTAAATATCAGGCTTAACGATTTCTTTTATACGTAAATATTTGTAACTACGCGATCCAGCAGGCCGAGTGACCGACGTAATCACTTATTATGTAACCCTTTACATATGTACATTTCGAGGCCAGCTAGATAGATACAGTAAAACACAATATTGGTTCTAGACTCGGTGATGACGTTGTTATTTCTTACTTAACTTCATCCTCATTAGCCTAACTGGAATGAAATGTGACTATTATAATGCGTAAAATAAATACATAGATGTGTGTAATACATAATTTGTGACAATTGGACAAAAAAAAAAACAACTTTTGTCATTACTAGGATATATTAAAAAGAGAGAGGAGAGATTCTGATATTATGTATACCGGTAGTCTGTTTCTATTAAAACAATTTGTTATACTCAACTACTTTACTAATTTAAAACTAATTGTTTTGCGCTTAGCAAGAGCAAAATTAATAGTGTAAAATTGTGTAATACATTTTTTATTTATTTAAACTAATAAAATAACAATCACGCTCTAGGAGGAAGGGGAGGCTATTAATTAAACAAAACTGTATTAAGTAAAAGAATGTATTGTTTTAACAGCGTCTCCTATGTATTCCGTTACAGAAACTGACAGCAGATATTTTATTTAAACCGATACACAATAATTTTAAAATTTTGGCTTTTTACTATGTGGAGGATTTTACTACATTATGTTATCAGAAAAAAATAAACAATATATATATATATATATATATATATATATATATATATATATATATATATATTAAAATAATTATATTTTAGGTAAAATATAATTAATTGATTTGTTGCTGCTTACTTGTTGAAATTTTCTTACGCATAAATAAAAAACTAACAAATATTAAAACAAAAAACTTAATAGGTTTATCTATTTTGTGATCTTGCTTTACTTTAATATTACATATTTTATGAATAACTAACTGATAAATCTTAGAAAGATATTCTTTAGATGGGTTATGATTAATAAATATAGTTTATATAAGATTTCTTAGGTTTTAACACATGTAAACCCAACATATTGACAATCATTTTGTTTTATTATCCAAGCATTTCACATTTGACAGTTGTTATTTTCATGTACAGTTTTTCAATATGGGATACACGTTACTGTTCTTAAGTCTATGGTGTAACATACCCCCCCCCAGTTAGAGAATCTTTGCGATTACAAAAAACATACTTTTTTATTTCTTCAGTTTACATAATTTGGTAAAAACATATCTAGTAAAAAAAAAAAATTGACTATATCCATTTTTGATAATTCTGTTTCAAAGAAATAATTTACCAAATTTTTGTTATATATCCGTAATAGACTCCAATTCAGCCAATTTTAATGATATTTCAATTACATTTTTTCGACAGAAACCATTACACTCAATTTAACATTTTGGTGGGAGACATCTTAGTACTCACCCCATCATAGATTGTAATATAATCTGAAAACAGAAAAACATGATGAAAAACGTATTTTTTTTTGGAAAAATTATTAAAAATTAAAATGAAAGGGGGTTTCCCCCTTCAAATATTCATTGCAGACATTTTACAATGAAGGCATTTTAAATAATTAATATATAATATTTATATAATATTTTTATTTTATTTGTAAAACCATATTTTTGGAGTCTTGAACCACATCTACGTTTGCAGCTTTATATTTAGAAGAAGCTTGCTCTTATCTCCTCGGTATAATGTAGACTAGAACACGGTCAAATGGTACGCAGATTTAATTACGATTCGGGAATGAGTTTTTCCGTCTACTACACTAAATCCCCGTTTTCATTACTCTAATGGGTATAATTAATAAAGACGTTGAAAAAACAAAAACAAAAAAAAAAAAAAAATTGGTGAGAAAATTGCTAGAAGTAATATTTAGGCTATGTAACTTTTCTAAACCTGTTTTTTAAAATGAAGTTTTCTTTCAATAATGCACAAGAAATGAGGACAGTATTAATTTTTTGCAATTATTGGACGGGATTATTGGATTACAACTTTATTTCCTCATTTTGAGTTTTAATTGCCTTTTAACAGTTTAGTTGGGTTTCACTTGCTTTACCAGGAACCGAAAGTCTTTTAGATAACTATGGTACGTTATTCTGTTTCAGACAACCTTGTGAAACAAATATTTCACTTGAAAATTCAGCGTTGGTTAGGAGACACTAGCGGTGTAGAATCGATCAGGTGTTGGCAGCCACGTCAAGCTTCTCTGCTTCTTGTGAACACTTTTGAAAATTTGTCGTCTCGACGATCGACGCGACACAGACAGCTTCGTGTATATTTAGCTCGATATCAGGAAGATAGTTTGACCACGAAATAGCACAAGCCAATGACGAAACATTAAAGAAATTTGCGATTTCGAGAGATAGCTAATAAGGAATCGACAATTACTTAAATTAATTTTGTGGTAGTCTACGTACCATACCATTGTCATTAAGTCATGTAAAATTAAAGAATGTTAAATATAGATAGAAAATTGATGAAGAACTTGAACTACCTTCAGACAGAAGTTAGAAGAGCCAAGAATAATCAGTTGATATGGAAGGATACAGTAAAGACATTAAGTCTTTCCAAAGGGAGGAGGAAGGAGGAAAATCAATATTGTTTTTATTTTAGCTTCATTAAAAGACAACAAATTTTATTGGTTATATCTAAAAATATATTTCAAAGGCTATTCTATAACCCAACATGTTAAAAGAGTTTTGATATACAATTATAATAATTAGGCCTACGCAGGGTTTAATATAATCGACGAGTGGCAATACATTATATTATAGTTGTCGCCACGATGGTTATCTACAGAGGGAGCTAGATAAGTTGTGCTACTGAAGTGACTATTAGGTGGGATATTCTCTTTGTTTATTTTACATCTCTCCTTACTTCAATGTCTAGAAATCTTTTGTTTAGAAAGTGTGTCAAATATTTGACATAATGAGTGTCGGGCGACATTGAAATTTATTAATAGAGACATAAAGAAACCTTATCCTTTTAAGTTTAACGATATTCCTTCAGTTCAAAGTTTCCTTTACAAATTATATGAATGAGGTTAATAGGGAAATATTGTGCAAAATCAGATGGATATTTTTACTTTTAAGATTAACTTTTTATGTTATTAAGGCGTGTTGATGCGTAAAAAGACACAAGTATCACCAAGTTAAATTGGTTCGAGACACGGTGATGGGGATATTTTTTTCCGCTTCAACTTCTCTTCATTACCAAGTTTCAATTAAATATAGATATTACAATGCTTTAAAAAATATCCTAATAAAGAAAGGTGGTACTAATTGGTGATAATTATACATTAGAGTAAGAGAAGATGCTCTGCTGCATCACATGCCTGTACGGTTTGCTTCTATTGAAACGATATGTTGTATTCAAATGATTAACAATTTAAAAACTAATTGTTTGTGTTTAATATGGGCAAAATTACAAAGGAAAAGTATATAATACATTATATATTTAATTCATCTATAAGGTAATAATGGGTTTAGAAGGAAGGAAAGTCGCCATTACTGACATTATAATTCTAAAAAAAAAGTAAGAAGCAAAATATGGAACAAAAATAATAAAATGGAATTTTTAAATTTACGGTGTCTGAATGGTATCTTCATCCAGTAGATAAAGTATTCACATACTTATTATGTTCCCAAAATAATACGTTACCCCGACATTCTAGGAAGAATGAAAGGTATGTAACCGATAGTGGCATAAACTCACCTTCTGTGGATTATAACAGCGATCCATGCTGTGTTTTTTCTCATATTTTTAAATAATGTTTTCCTTCTACAGTTGAAATTTCAAATTTTAAAATAACTGATGTTTTACGCTAAGCGAAGTAAATTGTCAATCAGATACTCTAGACTTGATGAGGCATAAAATATCTTCCTATAATAACCACAGAATAAAGAGAATGAATGGTATTGTTTATATTTAGTCGACTTTGTTTTCTCCTACATATTTACAGTAACTAATTGATATGAGTTGTTAAATATCAAATTGATTTTTTCCAGTGGTGAACCAAAATACCAATGAAGACATTTTCTTTTTAAGTTTGGTGTAAAACTTACGTTACCTACTTTAAAAGTAACCTAAATTATCTGATACGTATTTGTGCAATCTAAACTGTAAAACGTAATTGGAAATTTCCCTTGTGATATTTTGATTTTAGTCATGATAATTCTAAAATAAAGTAATTCTTTCACATATTCTTAACAAAATAAAACAATAGAATATGGATTCATACATTTCCTGAACAACTGTTGTTTATATGTTATTTACACGTACGTTCCCAGGAGAATACATCACCCCGGCTTAGTATGAAAAGTTAAATGAAAAGTTTAAAACCGGTAGTGGTATTAAACACACTTTTGCGGATTATAACTATTTTAATGTTTTTATTCCCCTCTACCTTGAATTCATGTAATGTTTAAAAGTTAAAATTTAAAAACAACTGAGAATATCCAAGAAAATAAGAAGAAAATCTGTAAGATTCAAATTCAAAAGAAATTTAATTCTAACTTCAATGATAAGTGCAGTAGAAATTTGAAAAGTGCACAAACAAACTTTTCTAAAATTCAATATGAAGTCGATTTTCCAACGTGAAATAAATAACTTTTTTTTTTTTTTTTTTTTTTTTTAAATCGTCAAATAGACACTTTTGTTATTAACAGTGTCTGAAATAAGATCATTTAAAGCACTCCTTATTCTAGCAAATTCGATAATTGACAACGAACTGAGGTGGTTATTTTAAATAATTTACGAACTTTATAATGGTATATATAGTTTTTTTAAAAAAAAAACATGGGCAACTTGTTTTAGTGTAAGTGAAATATCTTACCTTAGTAACGGGCATAAAAATAAATGTTACGCAATCACAAAATTCAAAATGTCTGATAATTACGTCACCATATTTTAAAAGTTGATAATACTGAAATTTATTAAGGTGTATTTTGTCCACTTATTAAAAATGAATTTAAAGTACAGGTAACTACTTTAGCTTATGTAAATTAGTTTGAAAAAAATAATTTACTTATTGGTATTTCAAATTTAAAAAAAAAAAAGAAAAAGGTTTTATGCTATCGTCTCTAAATCCAAATTAATATTTTATCAATTATTGTGAAACTGAATTTTTGCATGATTTCTCAAAAACTCAATATATTTGTCTCTTAAATGTATCATTACAATTTAATTATGATCTTATGATCTCAGTTTTGTCTACCCATGTAACTTAAACCTTGTGATTGAACAACTATCTAGAAAACCATTTGATTGGGACTAAAACCAATTTCTATCATGACAAAATATACTTCTAGGAATCATGTAGTTGATGTTTCTGTACTTAATGTACAATTCCTTAAGGATTGAAAAGGAAGCATTGCAATATTATTGTGGATGGGTCTAAGTACCCTATATAAATAAATAATATTATTAAAGAAATAAGTACCTCCATTAATATTGTTTAATATATTAAAATACTTTCCTTATAATTTCCACAATATTATTAATTTATTTTTAATTATACTTTAAAAGAAATTCAGTCGCAAGAGGTGGGAAAAAGGAAAAAGAAATGTGAAAGTATGTTACGATATAATTTCCCTTGGGAGCGCTCTCCGACCTGAAGGAATTAGAAGAGAAATGGAATTATACTACATCCCTCGTACTTAAAAATTGTTCTAGTTTCTTTTTATTTATTTTACAATATTTAAAGAATTTGTATACACATGTCTTAGGATTAATTCCCAATTGTACAATATTTCTATTAATAATTTTATTTGAAATTAAATGACAATTTGATCTTTCTTAGCTGTTGTAAATATGATAATTATGACAATGTCTGATGTGTGAATGTTAAAAGCCTAGCCATACCTTTCTAGAAAACCTTTGTATGTACCTTTTAATATTCGCTGATTTTTTATTAATGATGGAGAGAAATCACACAAATGAGGCATGGCAAAATAGTAACACTTGGTTAGCATACGTGCTGGTTTACATGAGTTAGTCTGGTTTACCAATATAGTCTGTACAACTGTATTTGTCAGATAATATGTTATATATTTTTTCTTGTATGTATAAATCTTAGAAAAAGTAAACAAAAGACTATATAATTTATTTCAGCTGTTTCGTTTATTATAATTTTTTCATAGCAGAAGAGAAGATATCAATTATTTATGTAAAAACCTATAAATGAATGGAAAATATGATGATCAGCTGATGTTTGAAAATCAATATTTATTTCTGAAAGAGGTTAAGGAAAAAAAAATAGTTTAGGTTAAACAGGAATTTAGATAATAAAACTAGTTGATGTGATAGTTCACATTTTGTTCAATTCAAATTATTAAATTCTTAGTTATCAAAATTATGTTTTTTTTTTGTATGGCTATAACTATAACAATTTTCGAAATTATAGCAATGTTACATAAATGTCATGTAATATGATTGTTCAATTAAATTCGTAATTAAATTTTAAATAATTATTTCTGATACTATTCTTTGAGTTGTTGTTAAACGCAACTGATGTAGTCGCCCCAAGACGGCTTACGAATGCCGATATTATAATAAATATTAATTATTGGGTGACTGGGTGTTAAGTTTATTTTTATTTTTTATACATAAATCGTCCTTGGACGCTTCCTGTGTCTCATCATGATGTTTCCTCTCAGTTGATAATGTTTACGGATGATGAGAGAGAGATCTCTCATCTCTCTATACAAAAACAAAAGTTGTGATTAAATCTAAATGTTTTTTTAAAAATTGGGGTAGTTAAGATATAGTTTTTGTTTCTAAAGAATGGAAATATTAATTTTTTTGTTATAAAATGACTGTTTATTGCTTTAAAATATCAAACTTACTGCAAAAAGTAATAAACAATATTTATTATCCATTTCCCCCTTTTTTTCTACTAAGGGTGTAGTTTTCAACCCCCATGATTTACCCTAAGAATAAATTTTGGCTCAAATTAAGATTATCTCTAAAAAAGGGAGTTTTTTACATTTTTACGGGTGACGTCATTTCTTTGGGATTTTGCGACCTCGATTTTCATAATCTACGACCCAAAAAACGTATAATGAAATCTCTATTTGTGGCATGAATTAAATTGATGAATGTGACTATTTATTAAATGTGTAGTCATTTAATGGACTACTATGTGTAAAAGTCATATTGATCTAGCCTACCTGTTAAACTGCTTGGCATACATCTAGATGTAAGCTTGATTTGGTTTAATGCATTCACTCTGTTTGTAGTCCTAAAGTCCTGTACCTGATTAGACATTTAAGAAATTGATAACACAAAAGTTATCTAAGAACTATTAATTTGTTTTAATAAGAACTATCAAAAATCCATTTGATTGTTCCCTTTTTAAACCCGCGATGAACATTGTAAGCCATTTATTTTAGAATGCGTCAATACCAACTGTAGTGATTCAGTATAGCTTAAATGTTTGATATACGCCGAACTAAGTAGTAAAAGTGATGTACATGCTTATAATAACGTTGGAAAACATGCTTATACATGAGCACGATGCTAGGTTAAATAAGACTCAGTATTCCTGTCAGTATGTAGGCACCTTCTGGAGCGACAAGTATAAAATAGATCCAAAAAGATTATATGCCAGGATTTCTGATAATCCATTTTATTCTCTAAATGAAGTTTTTACAGCTATTGGCGAAGATATTTTTTAAGTTTCTTACTCTGATTATATTTTAGTTTTTGATGTATTGTAACATGTTATATTGTTTTATAGTTGTATTGTTTAGGATATAAATGAGATCTAAACTTTGTCACAGGATCAATATAGAATTCAAAATATAATATACAAAGTATAGGGTGAGGTGCGGTAATTGACAAATATCGACCTTACGTTTTATGACTTCAAGATACCGAAAAAGTGATTTTTGACATGGCGTACGACCTTAGTCCTTAAAATGAAAATTAATTATGCGTGTGAGCTTTAGGCTACTTATTTAGAAGACATCTTTCTTTGATAAAAATAAATTATCACTTTCATATATTATTTTGTCAAATTATATATTAGTATGTATTTCATCCTAATGGCACTGTTAAGTCTTTTAAATTTAAGTTCCTTTCCGTTATAAATATTTAAAAAATAAATAACAGAATATATTAAGTAGCAAAATTATGTTTACCTTCCCAACTTACGAAGTATTTAGCAAGTTTGGTAACGTAAATATTTCATCTTCTGTTTTTTGACTGATTTTAATTGAAGACGCAGGAAAAAGTGACACCCCGAATGTCCGTAGTAGTTGTCGTTTGTTCATAAGCACGAAAAAGGCAACAAAAATTAAGAGAGGAATTTGAATTTTGGTATACGGGACCGAAGTGTACACTATTGAACATGTCACAATGCCAGCTACATTATTAATTGTTTTTGATTCATATATCGTGTGTTATCCAACTTATATAAAGTGTTTTATTTTACACGATTTTAAAATGATTTATTTTCGTTAAATCTCAAGAAAGAAAAAAAAATTCAAATAAATAAAATTAATTAGAAGAAAGAGCCATTAAAAATGTAATAAGAAACATAAGAAATATTCTAAATTATATTAGTAGTTTTCACGAAGTTTTTGTTACAAGGTGACTCAAAATTAAACGCAATATTTCGGAAGCTGATTCTAGAGGTAAAAACTAAAAAAAATTACTCAAATACAGGTCCAAAACCGCTTCGTTTTTCATGTCGGCCTTTTTATTACACTAAACATTATATATTTGGAAGTATTTACGATATTGAGGAAGATTTGAAAAAACGTATTATATATGTAACCTTTTACCAGTGTAACAGACTAACAAACTAACACTTTAATTTGTAAATTTTCAAAATGGTTGACGGTAATAATGTTTTAATGGCGAATATCCGTAAAGCCATTTTACAATATATACGAGAAACAAAAGGTTTCTTTTTTCAATGCCAAAGTGTTAGTATGAAAAAGCATTAGCATTTTAAAACTGTCAAAGTAAACATTAAAATGTGTCGAACATTTGAGAACAATGAGTTAATAAATATTGTTAAAAAACAATTATAATAATTACATATTTTTTGTTTCAGGCTATTCTTTGGTGTTGTAAAGAATTATCGAAAAATTATGATTTTTTTTTGTGTTGAAAACTTTAAATTATTTATTTATTCTTAAAACGTTTGTAATGTTTAAAGGATTTGGAGATATTCAACTTTAAACATTTTAAACGTTCAATATTTTGAAATGTACAAAACAACGCCTGGAATTTCCTGTATAACTTATATAAATAATCCGTATACCAAATGATTTCTTAATAAATTATATAATTTTAAGGGTATAATGTTTTTTTTGTGAAACCACCAGATGGTCGACAGGCGAAAAACAAAACATTTACGAAAATTAATTTTTTCACCTATTTTACCTCTAAAATCAACTAAAAAAATATTGTTTTTTAATTTTGTGTATGTAGTTACTTTAAATTATAAAAAATGGACAGATTGTTTCATTTAAAACGCAACCAAGACTTTACAAGTAATAAAAAAAGAAAAATGCAACAATAATTATTAAGAAACTTTTATTGTTATAAACATTCAGTACAACTAAATAGAAAGCTTTTAGCACGTTAAGGTAAGTACTTCCCGTCATTTGTGTTAATGCACAGTTGAGATCATTTTCTTATGTTGTTAGTAACTTTATTTCAAGTGGCATTCTCAATTCTTGCAGTAATATTAGTAATGTTTGTTTTAGCTCATGACTATTGTTTTTGTTGATTAATTTTAAATAATAGATATGTGAGAAAATATAAGTCAAAATTTACTAATATAACTAATATTAAACATAAAGGAAATACAAGTCAAAGTTTTTCAATATAACCAATATTAAACATAAAGAAAATACAAGTAAAAATTTAAGACTTAAAATTTGTGCTTTAACTTGGTTAAAAAAAAAAATAACGAAGAATTCGGAATTGGCCCCTCTCAGACAACAAATCATTTTCAGCTTTAATAATGAAAATACTTTCTACGCTATCCAACTATTTGTTCAATCTAACATTATTCCTACATTATTATGTTCAGCAACGTTTGATTTTTCAAGGCTCTCAAATTAATATGCGACTAGTGCCTTTTAAAATCTTGTTATAACGTTTCTCCTCGTTTGATCAAGGAGTGACACTCAATCTTATAAACTACAGACCTCTACGTCATCGGAATTTTATCTTTGGGATTACCTAACAATTGACAGAGTTTTTTTTTTAAATTTTAAAATGAAATATTCAATTTTAAATTGTTGAAAATTGACTCCAAACTTTTTGGAATCAACGGAAGAATGTAAGAAAAAGTCTACTACTCTCAAATTGGAAAAAAGTAAATTTAAATATATTAGCTTGCCCTTTGATTACGCCCTTACCAACAGTTTTGTGTCAATTTTCTGATAGGTTAAAACAATTATGAACCTTCAATAGTCATTTTAGTTTTGTAGACAAATCTGGACGAACGTTTGGAAATCTCAAAGAGTATACGGAGTCACAATAAAGTTTGTACCATTAGTACAGTATTTTAATTGGCAGGGTTTGGAATTATTTTTGATATTGAATTCGCTAAAGTGTTGTGGCTGCTATCGTGTTTAGCGACGATAAAATGACAAATAGTTTTTTCGGTTTCGTGAGGTCATGAAAAGTGTAACTTTTAGATCTAAAACCGATATTAAACTTGTTTGCGATTACCAAAGTGACCTCTATAATACGTCTTATATTCTACTAGGTAAGACAAATAAGGTTGGCGTTATTGCTGATTTGGAGTTATATATATTATGCACATTTTGTTGTTGTTTGATATAATAATAAATTTATATATTTCCAAAATGATTAACGCCTCGAAAAAATATTTTCCATTGCCTCTTTAGATATTCATTGCTAATGGAAATTTTATTCGCAGTAATAATTCTTAATTGCTCTCTAGTCTTGTTGTATGACTAAATAGATAACATAATAAAAACTAATCTTGTTATTGATGAAAGACAGGTTTCATCCAACCACGAATTGAATATTGTAAGAGACTCTCTGATCCTAGATTGAAAATGCATGATGCGTGTGCTCTTTCTTTAAAAAAAGACATCTTTCTTTGATAAAAATAAATTACTTTCCTTTCATATTTTCTTTCGTCAAATTATATATATATATATATATATATATATATATATATATATATATATATATATTTCATCCTAAGGGCACTTTATAATTTAAGTTGGTTATAAATAAAAAGGTTGTTCATTAAACTCCCTAATTGTTATTGTCTCTGATAATTTATTATTCTATCGCTTTTCCGAACTTGTTCTTAATTATTTTCACAAGTCTACTTTAAGTTTCAGGTAATTCAATTGTATAAAAAAAATTCAAAACCTGAGTTCGTAGAATTAGTTTAGTTTTAAGTATTAATTAAGTAATAATAATAGTAAAAAAGATATGAAGTGTCAACATTATTTAATACTTCCCCAACATACGAAGTATATTTGTAACGCAAAAATTTCGTCTTCCGATTTTTGACCGATCTTAACGCAAGACGCAGAAAAAGTGACATTCTGTATATCTGTAGTAGTTAGTGTCGTCGTCGTTTGTACATAAACAGGAAAGCGGGAACAAACATTAAGAGAGGAATATGGAAATTAGTACAGGGAACTAATGTGGTCATGTAGAACCCTATTGAAATTGTGAAAAATGTCAAAATTACGGGCCACTATAAATAGTCCTTTTTAAATGTCTTGTTTTATTCAACAAACATAGATAAATATTTGCAGATTTCAATTCTAAACAACTTGATACTTCTCTACTTTGATAAATAGGGTAGTTATTGTCAAAATTGTAATTTCGAAAACTAACATCTGAAGAAAATTGTGTTGGATAAAAATTTAGGGCGTAGTGAAACTGCCCCGACATTTAGGGTACTTTTGAAACGATGAAACTGCTCCGCTCATTAAAGAGGATTAAGAAGTATCGCGGCGGAAGACTAGAAATGCTGAAATGCAAAAAAAAAAAAAATCAGTTTCATAGCCTCCAAAAATTGTTTATTCCTTTAGTCAACTGTCGAACCTGGGACTACGTATTATTGATTTAAAAAGTTTATTTACATTTACGTCAAAATTTATACATTGGTACTATAGTATTTATACAACTATTTTGCCGGATTTGAAAAAACAATTGAATTTGGCTACGATAGTAATTCAATAATAAGGAGAATCCTGGGCATTATAGAACCATAAGGGTGGGAACTTTATTACAGAAGTTACCAGTTAGTTATTCATCTTATTACGGAACGGGTTAAGTTTATTATATTTATTATCATTTCAGTGTTTTTTTTATATCCATTCCATTTGGTTATACCAAATTATTTTTATGTTAAACCTTGCATCACCCTTTGCAATTTTCTTAGAACAATTAAATAAGGAATTCATAGTGTAGTGACCAATAAAAAACTCGTGAAAAACATCCGATCTAGTTTTGTTTCTGTTGAAATAATAAAAATATTCGGCATTTAATTTATTAACAGTAATTTAATGCAGTTAATATATATATAAAAAAAACAATTCAATCAGTATTTTAGATTTTAAGCTATAGGCTCTGCATGTACTGTAACTAACAACTAACTGTTATCAATAGAACACTTACTGCTGTGTAAAAATTCCAATACAAAGTATAACCTATATCCTTAGTTGTTTATATTTGTTTTGTAAAAAAATTTAAATGTAGCAGTTAAAATAAATGTTTTAGAAAGAAACAAACTATTACAAATTGGTAAGAAACCCAATTTCTTCATATATTGTAAAGATAAAGTTTCTTTGCTAAACTACCGTTATAGTTATAAATAGTTTAGAAAATATCCCTCCTTACATATTGCATAGTTGATTTAGTGTTGAATTGTTTTACTTACAATTTTATTATGTTTCATCCAGTAATTTAATAAGACTTTCTGAAATTATGTTTAATCTTTCTTGCATATGTGACAAAGATAAACGACAAAGAACTTTACAAAATATGTATAAAACTCAATTCAGCCTCCGTAATAACAGTATTTACTTTCAAAGAGTTACTAAAGCATAAACACGCGCTCCCGTACTTTATGATTTGTTACTCGATGAATTTCAAAACAGGTCGTTATGCTACAAAACAGGTAAACTTTATGTATGTAACTAGTACTTGTCAACAGTAATTCATGGAATTACAACTTAAAACTTTTGTACGTGGTAACATTGAACAATGACAGAACATAAAGCTCACTTTGTGGGCATCATATACACAGGTGTGTTGTAAATTACATTCTAATAGTCTACGTTATAATGGAGAAGATTAACAAGTTATTTAAAGTTTCAAACAATTCTAAAATAAAACAAAATGGAAATTTAAATGAATCTCAAGAAGAAGAACGTCAATATATAAAAATGATGAATGGTTTTTATATAAGATCAGGACTTTGGAAAAGTGAATCTGAAAAAGAAATCAACTGGGTTTACTTTGTAATGATTGTAATCCTGCTAACAATAGACATTGTGAACGGGTCTTACACATTTTATTTGAATTATAACAACTTCGACATTACAATTGAAGTTTTGTTTTTCATCATTATCTCCCTGCATTCTTTGTGTGTAGCTTGCATTTTTATTTACAAGCAAGAAACTGCGACAAAGATGCTAAATACGTTAAAAACTAGATTTGAATATTTTGAAGAATCGATTTTCAAAAAATCAACAAATGTATGGAAACTTGAAGAGAGAAAATCTATTTTACAGACAAAAGTTTGTTTCTATTTAATATTATCCACGTATTTTATGTACTTTTACCAGACAAACATTTACTATTTAGATCCGAAAATCAGGAAACCGCTTTATCATTTATGGACTCCATTTTCTCTGGAAACACCTTTGTATTACGTGGCTTTGATTCATCAGATGTCAGTATTTTATATTCATATTAATGTGCATATAATGAGCGCAGGACTGTGTGCTGGAGGTGTCAACTTGTACGGAGCTATGACTAATACGATAAGTCGTGTATTTCAAAATATCCATGAGCCTCATAACTTCAATGTCATCAATTTCGTTGAAGTCAATCAAAACTCATCGACTTTAAATGAAGAGATTCAGACATTTTTGCTTCGGGAATGTATTAAGCAACATGTATTACTTAAAAGGTAAGTTAATATTTTAAATAAACTCAGTGGAAACTTTCTCACACACTCGAAACCAAATACAAATCAAGAGAAACATTAAAGACGGAACTGTTATAAAATCAAATTTCTAGTTAAAAAAAAAATTTTTTTAATGTACCCAATCGATATTGGGTATAGATATCACTTTTTATATTTTACCAAACATTTGTTAGAAATCGGCTTGCAACGATTTACAATAGATTTATTCTAAATTTTTGACGCGCCAATCTTTCATTTTAGTCTATATCATTAGGACGTAAAATTTGTCTTAAATAATATGCCCCTCCCTGAAAAAAACATTAGTCATTTAACTGAAAATGTCTGTTCGGGAATTATTGACCAATGAAACAAAATGCATGGCGATGATGATTCATTCCATTATCGTCGATAAATGATTTTACTTGCTGTTTTAGGTATTGGGTATAGATATTACTTTTTATATTCTACCAAAAATTTGTTAGAAATCGGCTTGCAACGATTTACAATAGATTTAATCTAAATTTTTTACGCGCCAATTTTTAATTTTAGCCTATAACATTAGAATCATAATTGAGAAAAATATTTTGTTTGTACCTTTAAAAGCTAAAGCCTAGAATTTTTTTATAAAAACCGTTGAACCCGATTTTGAGAAAATCTAAATATTTATTTCCTTTTATACTAAACTCAAATTTTTCATAATGTAAACAATAAATGTAAAATGAACTATCGACACAGAGTTTTACAGAAGTCAAATTGTTAATTCCTATTATTACCTTACAAATCCATTTGGTTGTAACATTAATTACATTTTTTTTTATACACACAATTCCAACAATTTTATGAGACTATCGGTAAAACTTCTAATGTTATATATTAATTTTATTACTGTATACTTTACTATCACTTCCTGCATATCCATGTTGTATTAATGTGATACTTTGGTAAGTGTCTTAAAATTAAAAAAAATTAATAAATTTTAAATAGAAATTTCTTTAGTAGAGTTTATGCATTTCCAAGTTAAAGGCTTAAAATAGGATAATGAAACTTATATTTGTAAATAAAACAAACGTTAATTGTTAATTTTATAGAATAACTTATACAAAGTTAAAAAAAAAAAAAAAAAAAATCACAATTTCTTGAATAAGAAATAATTTCACCGATAACCTTGAAAATAGGTATTGTTATTTTCTAGAGAAAATTATTACATTACAACCACATGTCTAAAATAAAATAACTTAAAATAGCATAAATAAGGAATTGCTTTCATTAAAATCAAAATAAATTTCAAACACAACATACATATACATAGTGGAACCTGAGAATGTTTAAACCTGTAACTGCAGGTTTAAACTGAAATTGATGGCGAGCACAGTTCCGAGTGATAAATAATGCATATCACTGTCCAGTACATAAACTTCACAATTATTTATAAAAACTCAGTTTATTTCTGGTTTAAAAATCTGCTTTTGTTTTATAAAACGTAAAGGATGTGTATTGCATGAAGTTGGAATATACAATCAAAATTACTATTCTGGATAGTCCCTTTTGATCTACTCTACAATACAAAAATAATACTGTTTGAGAATTTATTTGCATTTAAAGTTGCCTACAAAGCGGTAACACGGTTCTATCCTATTACTGTATAACAGGAGAGATATTAACAAGCTTGTTTTTATTAAACATAAAGTGAATAACAGATTCGTTAATCATTCATTTTTATATTTATATCCGTGTCTATTCAATTAGTTATCCGTTAAAATTTAAAAAAAAATTGTAACTAATATAAAATTTGGCTTTTTACAAAATAAAATTTATTTTCTTTAACTGATAACTACTTATTTATAGGAATACAGATTTTATATTCCTTTTCTGTTCTTTTTCGTTTAATGACATCTAATTAGTTTATAACATAGCAGTTGTGTAAATCTTTACGATGCTTTCTGTTATTGTTTTTGATAAACGGTATATATTAAATATTATATTTGCATATTTTTTGTTAGGTTTGTGTTTTGTTGTGCTTCAGTTGATAAAAAGAGAATTACGAACTAGACGTGATTTAGACGATATTTAAATACAGGACGGACTGAATGTAGTAGGCCTGTAATAAATGGAAAAATATCATAAGTTTTTTTTAGTATTGCTGGAAAATACTATTCCAGACAAATACTGAAAAGTGTGGTTCGGATTGTATTTCACACTTTTGAAATGTACGATATAATAGGAATAAAATTTTTATTTTCATATTTTGAATAAGAAAAGAATTATAATCCAAAGTAATAAACATTTTGCATAATATATTTTTAAAGTCATTGAAATTTTATTTGAGTGTTTTTCATAATATTAGCTTTAAATTATGATGTATTTCAATGTACTTGTAACAATTCTCAGTATTGAGGTCATGCTGATGAAATTGAAATACAAATTAAAGCAATAATAATAAAATGAAACAATAAAAGAAGACAATAAAAATATCTTTGATATTAACTGAGATATGTAGTTCGTTTTATAAGATTACAAGTATTTATATATTTTGAGAAAAATACAATGGTTTCTATAACACTTTATTAATGTGCATAAAATATATATTTCCAGGTTTCAGAAAGATTTAAACTCAATTTGTGGAATGGTTTTCTTAGAACTTGTTTTTGTGAGTGAACTTCTTATTTGTTTCTCTGGCTACCAAATGGTTCAGGTAAGGAAACAACAAATCTTAATTCGTATTGTTTTGAATGAAAGAAAGTATTATTCAGGAATAAGAAAAAACTCAAAAACTTATATTTAAAAATAATCGTTGTTATCACAAAATTATTGTTATGCATGATTTGTATATATAATATACTACTACCCTTACAGAATTCTCTTAGATAAAGCTAATTCCTTATTATTATATTATATCATAATCTTATTCTTGTTGGAACGCCCCTGAAAAAGTTGGGTTTTTAGACATTTTGAATCGCGCAAAGTGTGGTTAGCACATCGAGTTCCCTTCTCATTAATTGTATTCTTTCCTACCAGATTGTGCTACCAATCATAACTTCTTTCTTATCTCATACTGTTGGGTTAAAACTGTAACATTGTATGGGTATTGAACTCGAATACCAAGGGAAACTGCTAACCTTAAGAGATACAGAAGATATTATACACCTTGTAATAATATATATTTTAGTTTTAAAAATTAATAAAACAAAATATCAAACCTTACGGTTTGTTAAATAAGACTGCTACAGGTAGCGTAATAAAATAGTAAACTTCTTGATTATAATAAGTATTGTCATCTAAGTTGTAAAAAAAATCAGTTAATAATTGCACTTCTAATTGTTTATCTATTTATGTATAATAAGTTTAGTAAAAATCAGGTACACTTAGAATAATAAAGAGGATATAAAGTCCAATAAAGTTATTAAGGTATTTATAAATGAAAAGTGATTATAATGTTTGCTTTTACAGTGGTATTAATAGTATTATAGTTTTATAATGTTTATATTCAACTATATTATCGTCATTGTTAAAAAAGTTGAAAACATCAACTACAATATATATATATATATATATATATATATATATATATATACAATATGTGATATTCAATAAAAAACATTTTAAATAACTTATAAGGTCGTATTGGACAACGTCAGTATCCTCCTTTTTTATATTTAGTGAAGATATCAACTCTTCAGCGGCTCATAAAAAAATATAATTTTAACAAAAATAAAAATACAATTGAGAACTTTTGTATTACACAGACATTTTGTATAACATAAGTCTAATTAGTAAACTGAATTAAAATAATACGAGAATAAAATATTTAAGATAAATTTTCGAAGAATGTTTGTACAAATTTTGTAACAAACAATTGTATTTAATTTTAAGGCTGTATTGGAACTTGACATAAGAATGGCGCTCAAAGCAATTTTCACAATGGTTGTGATGGTAGTTCAGATATTTGTGTATTGCTGGTTTGGGGACAAGATCTATTACAAAGTAAGTACTAAATGTTTCTTTTATAATTTATAAAAATATCATTTTAGTTTCTCACTTCTACAAATGATAAGAAAACCGAAGAAGCTGTAATTAAACTCCAGAGGGTCGCTGATGAGGTGTGCACATGGACTAAAAAATGGCGCATTAGTCTTAATGAAGAGAAATCAGTCAATGTTAACTTTACAAATAATAAGAACGAACATCGTATTCCAATTATAATAAATTCTAAACAGGTTCCTCATGCCAACTCGGCTAAGTACCTTGGAATGACACTTGACGTAAAGCTGAAATGGAAGGAACATGTCAAAAAGAAAAAACAAGAATTAAATCTAAAGTTCAGGAAAATGTATTGGCTGCTTGGAAGACAATCACAACTGTCAATCCATAATAAGCTGTTGATATATAAGCAGGTCCTGAGACCAGTGTGGACATATGGGATTCAGCTATGGGGCTGCACTAATAAGAAAAATATAAATATAATCCAAGTGTTCCAAAATAAGGTGTTAAGATGTATAGTTAACGCACCCTGGTTCATCAGAAATGAAGATTTACATAGGGACCTCAAAATAGATACTGTCAGAGATGAAATAAAAAAGCAGGCAGAGAAGCACAGACAGCGCATCAGGCACCACGAACGTCATGAGCTACGAGGGATGTTGGATGTAACTGGAAGAAGACTGAAGAGAACCAAGCCTTCGGATTTGATTTGATGGACAATTAGTGATAGGGAGTAACCATTGGGTTATATCCCTTACAAATGTTATTCATTTATGAGGAATAAATTACTAGATGAGTACATCTTACTCAGTTGTAATAAAAAAATCAATAAAAAAAAAAAAAAAAAAAAAAAAAAAAAAAACTTCTACAAATACCTCATACCGAGATGTAGGAAACAATCACATATTTTCTAAATACTAAATCGATTATTTCAAAATTCAACTATTAAATGTACAGAATAATAAAGAAGATATCGTGTATCCCAAAATTCCTGTTCCGGTTCAATAACTTGAACACAAAACATTATAGAAAAAAAATAGCTTGTGATAAAAAACTACTTTTTGGTAAATGAGACATTTTTAGCAATCCCCTAAAGTGGGTATTGGGGTGTTCAATAATCTTAAATAGAAACTCTATTGAAAGACTCTCATCTTAAAAAAGCTTATTCAGTAGAATACAACTACGGAACCTAGAGGTATATGTTTTGCTCTTACTGATATTTTACTTTATTTATTTCATTCACAGTTAGATGACGAATACAAGATCAAAATGTATTAAAAAGATTTGTGACATTCACATTTACTATTATTTCATATTTATAATATTATGAATTCCTATTACAGGGTGAATGTAAGTGATATGTTTAATTGATGTAATTGTAATATTTAATTTCGAAAAGGGGAATTTCCCAGTTTTCTAACATATCAACGAATTGTAGATTTGTAGTAATGTATATCCCGACAACGAGAAGTGTAGGTTTTAGCGGGCTTTCCACTTTAACAAAAACGTAGTTAAAAGTTCTTTTTAAAAGAATTAAATACTAATCTAGGCACTTTATTGGGAATTATCAGCTTTAACTTGCTCCTAATCATAATGGATTGGTATTTAATCATTGAAAGCTCCTTACCCTGTACTGGGTATTTGTTTTTTATTATTATTTTTTTAAATTTTATTATTTTTTAATTCAATAAAAGTCATTATGATTACAACCCCCCCTTTCGTGGAACGGATAAAAATGTCTTGTTTGTCAAAGAGTATTTTCTTTTATTACCAGAAGGCACATACAAATTATCTTTTTTATATTTTTTGGATTTTAAGGTATTGAACCGGTCCGGGACTTTTGGGACACACTGTATATAGATAAATAAGAAAAAGTAACAGAAAACCAAGCGAACAAACGTAGTAGGTAATAGAGTAGGTTTCGCATGAGCTGTGACGTGGATTGACGGGAATATGACTTTTAGATGAGATATGAGTCTCATAAATAGTCAGTAAAACTTGGTGTACTACTGTGTCTAAAAACATAATCACAAATCAGTCTTATAAACGGCTTACTAATTTAATTAATTTACATTTGGATTAACACATGCTCTTTACTTAAATACTTAGCTTTAGTTAACTGATTCTCTAGGAGTTTCTCATTTAACATATTAGCGATGGAAAATCCAATTTACAATTTACCTATATTAAAATCCTAATAATAATTTCAAAATGATTAATAACTGCAAATATCGTGTCTGCGTATATATATACCATACTGATTCACCTATTTCCCTTTCAATAACCGACTCATGCTTGTTCGTGATAGTTATGCTGTACTTAACGATTATGAGACGATAAAATCTGTATATCTATTTAAAACTAGGTGTGATTAAAAAACAACACAATATTTAAAAGATAAATGAAAACGTAACTTTTTTTCATCACAATCTCTCTATTCTGTACTGGATTTTTAGATTACAATTCCCCAGAATTTTTCAGTCTAGTGTTATTAAGAAAAATCTTCAATAAATTTTAATTTTTACAATTTTAATTTTAACAAATAAAATCACAAGATAGCAGGGAATCCCTTTATTATATGTAGTAACAGAAATATATATTTTTTAGAGGAATGCATTTGGTTTGGAGACAACGTGTAATGTGTTTCAAATTTAACATTTACGGAAAACAGGTAATTAAATTATAAAGAGATTTCCAACCATAAAATGGTGTTTTTGATTGCAAAGTGTCAAGTTAATCATTTTAGCGACCTGAACGTAAAAGAATAACATCTTTTTGAAACGATTTAATCATGTAGTAAGATTGCCTATCCACCCCTTAATTATATTTTCTGTATAAGAACACATTTTTATTTTCTCTTCGTGTACTGGGATTTGTCTTTTATTATTATGTTTAATTATGGTCTGATATTTTTAAAACTCATGTATTTTGCTGGAAATTTCAAATGTAACATTTCTTTGTAGCTAACAGGCTTTCTTATAGACTAAAAGTAAACTCTTTAAGCGAAAAAAAGAGACGAAATATGACTTTTAAAGGAATAAAGAAAACATTGTAGTGTGATAAATGCGCGATAGAGTTAAAATATGATTTATTATCTTGGAAGTTTTAATATGACATCATTTCAAGAACTTTACTGATATCATATTGGTAGGTTATGTAAAGTTACTTCAACATGAGGTAGTTTTTATTATTATTATTATTATTTTATTTTTTACACAATTATTAACGCAATGACAGATCTTCAATCTTCAAAGTTTCATCAAACAGAAAGTATTGTTCAACATACCGTCCGTCCATGTAATCAATGTCGTTGTGGCTGCCACCTCTAAGTAAACACCATTGTGGCCACAAAATTAGGGTGTGGACATGAAATGTGGTGTAGGAAACTTTAGTGTGCTAATATAACATCCTACTGGAATCCACAACTATGAAGGCTGTTAGGCTGTAGTGATATACACAATTATGAGCTTCAGAAAACCTTAGTATAAACTGTTTTAATAAAACTTTCGCTATACTTGTACTGGATAAGATCCCTTGATCAACAAATATCAATTACCTTTTCCTACAAAGCCCAGGAAACCAACTTTAAGGCGTTACATTTAAAGGATCTGCTTGTATTATATTATAAATTGCTGGGTGAGTAACATGATGATATCCACCAACTTGTTATTTTTTGTTTTGAGATTACAAAGAACGACCTATAAGTATGCAGTAATTTACTCGTTGACAAAGATAAATTATGGAAACTTTTGAAAATGAAATATTTGATAAAGAATCGTTTTAAAATATAGTTCCAATGGTTTAAATATAAAAATGTTTTACCTACCAGAACTTTTGTTGTACCAAAACGTACTTCAAAAATCATTATTTTTTAAGAAAAGCTTTCACTATCTCATATCCTTTCTTTTTACTAATATAATTTAATTTAAATTCACTCTGTATTAAAAACCCAATACTCATTTCCTTGCAGAGTTGGATGTTCAGTTACAACATCTACTGCAGTGAATGGTACAAATGTTCAAAGTCATTCAAAAAATCATTTCGCATTGTCCTACTCAACACCATGAGGGATGTCAAAATATCTCCTTATGGGATCGTCAATGCTACACTTAATACATTCGTTCAGGTAGGTATTCATTATTTATGTGCATGTATAGTAATATGATATGGTGGTATTAATGTGTACCAAATGTAATACTTAAAGTACTATTAATATCCATTTTATCTTAAATTTTACTAATAAATACACCTAAATATATATTTAATTGAAAAATTGTTGTGGTAAGAAAATTCTTGTAATTATTTTTGTGTAAACGTCTTCATATTTTAGTAAATATATTATGTTTCTAATATAATCACATATATGTAGTAAAACAATGACCTGAGCTTTACAGACACACACAAAATATCATATTAATTTGATACCGTAGTAATACTTTTGTAATTATTTTAGGCTAATCATAACCTACATTATTATCATTATCATATTATTTCGCATTTCCTTATATGTATATCTGTACAAAGTATTCAGAAAATGACGTACCAAACTTTAAGTAGTGATTTAAAGTATCAAAATAAAGAAAACAGTTCCTATAAAAATATGTTCGGAAACGCTCAAGTTTGCCAAGACATTTTCTGAACCATCTGAATATATATAATTTTCTTGATGCGTCTAGGATATTTTTAACATAACTTGATAGATGAATATACATACTATATTTTTAAAATGTATACCACATTTAGTGTATTTAGATAAAATAAAGATCATACTCATTAAAATTATACGTTTGTATATTTAAGATATACAAAATTGTGATGGTTAACATGTATAATTTCTATCTCACTTAGAAAAAGAAAAAAAAAGACACGAAACTATTTTGAACATAAAAAAATCTGTTCCTACAATTTATAAAAGAGGATATTATATCTCAAATAATATTAACTAATATATTATATTTATTAGAATATTTAAAAAGATGTATACAATAATTAGAAATTTGAGCTATAATTTTTTTAGAATTTCTATAAGAAATTTTATCCATTTGTGAAACATGTATGTAAAATATTGGTAATAGAGGTTTCTATTATTTTTCAGACTTTAAAAGCTGCTTTTTCGTACTTGAACCTCCTCATTGTTTTGAGTGCAGAAAAGTCTATTTAAATTGTTATCACGTTAGCCTGATATTGTATTAGTGTACAAGTTGTACAATAATAGTTATATTACATTAGAGTTTACACAAACTCAGGTAGTAGATTTTTGCAATTATTGTTAATGTGATAAATAACTGATGATAAATGTAGTAGCATAATTTTTATTGTTATTAGAACACTGAGTCTGATTTTAGTTATTAGAAATATCAAGTAGTCGTGAAAGTTATTAATTTTTTCAGTGAATATTTATATATTTTGAGTGGTTATAAATTTAATAATACGTTCCATTAATAGACTAATCTTTTTCTGATAATCACAAACATTTTTGAATAAAAATATGACGTTAATCACTTTCACGATTTAAAAGATTGTCCATAGATATGCATAGATGTAACTATTTGTCGCTACGAAGCTATTAAGTATTAATATTATCCTGTTCAAACCGGTTATAAAAGATTTTTCTAGAAAAGGGAGGGTGACTTATTGATACAGACACTGACTCTAGTTTGTAAGTCTCTTGGCTAGCTTTAAAACTTAAGCGAATTAACTTTAGATATCAGTTTATTTTTTACTACTCTTATACAAATAACTGAGGAGTGACTAAATAATCGGAATTAAGAAAGGGAATTACTTCGGAATTAAAAAGTAAATTGGTGTAGTAGTGATCTGGTAAGACAGGAAGCAATATTTCCTACAGGTATTAAAATGGCAATACGTATACATATACGATAACACTGTTTCCATCTTATGTTGATTATATAGATTTCTTCTATGAAATAAAATAAACAATACAAAACTTTATTTTAAATCAATGTTCCACTATTTTTTTAGAGGACTAATAAAACTCATCATAGAAAAAAATATATCAAATTTTTATCAATTAAATTCTTTGTTAAATACAAAATAAATAATAAAAAATTTGGTTTAAGGGAAAAACAAATAAGGTGAAGGATTGACTACAAAGAAAACCGAAATAAAAAACGGTCAAATCGAAAAAGGAAAAGCAGTAACAAAGCCAGAGAATGGAAGAGTTTTAGTAGAAGACAAAATTGAGATTAAATTAGTCCCTATAGGTTGAAAGAAATATTTATTTAAATAATAATAAAACTATTCAAACCAAAGTAACTGAAAGGTAAATTCTTACGAACAACATTTTCAAATTAGTTGTAATCGAACAATTGTCTTTCTTTTAGAATTCTAAATTAACTGTCGACTTTTGACGATGTACATGTGCCAGATCTTGGAAGAGAAAAATCGAAAAAAAAACTTTTTTTGGTAAGCGAGACTCTTCCATTTTGTGAGCGAAAAGGTAATTCAACTATAAAAAACAGCGTTTTACGGTCATCCTAGAATCTATAAATATCTTATATAAGAGAAATCCATCTTACTTATAGGTCAAATTTAAACAAAATAATTAAATAAATAAAAAATATATTTGGTGAGAGCATTGTTTGTTAATTAAAATAAAATTGACTGTACAGTTTCTCAAAAAAATGTAAAATTCCGACAAAAGAACTTAAAATATTATTAAAACTTAGTTTCAATTATTAAATAAGGTCTACAGATGATATATACTAAGTTAACATTTTAATATTATAGTAAAAATTTATCATTTTTTTGACGAACTAAATGTATGGAAATGAATTATACTGTTACTAGTTTTTTAAATATTTATGAAACTTTTTTAGAACAAAATCGAATTTTCTGTATTATTAAATATGAAATTTTTAGGTTGTGAAACGTATGCAAGCCATTATATATATTGCAAAGTGAATAATTTCGCAAAATTGCAAAATATTTTAGTACATCGATTTAATAAAAACTGTCCAAACAAGAAATTATGTGGTTAATGTTAAGTGAGCTTTTTGTAACTAATGTGTGCAATAGCTTACTTAAGGAGATATAGTATCTAAATTGGTAGGCAGATTACTATTAGTAAATAACATGTATTTGAAGACTGTACATAATTACAAAAAACTATTAATTAAAATACTCAAAAACGACCGATATTAATGTCGAATCCTTACTTTTTGGAGTAGCTGAGATAAATAGTGACACTTTCGACGCCTCCCCACAAAAGATATTGTGGATTTTATAAATACTAAATTTCTCAACAGTTTAGGAGAACAGGTATTATATTTTGACACGGATAGTGTTATTTATTCATACAAGGAGGGTACACAAAAAGTTGCTACTGGTGTTTACTTAGGGGAAAGAGTATGGCGATGGATCCTACATTTTTAGAATTTGTTTCGGACGGATTAAAAACATACCCATACCAAGTATATTCTACGAAATAATGAAATTATAGAGTTGTGTAAAATTAAAAGTCTAACCATTATTCTAAAAACATCTGAAAAACTGAACATTGAAAAACTTAAAGAAATGGTCCTGAGCGAAGTTAAACTGTCTTTACAAATTGAAGAAATTAGATTTAGGAGAAATAAAGATGTAGATATCTAACTGTAAGGGAAACAAAAGTATTTGGAGTAATGTGGCCTAAAAGGAGATATGTGGGAAATTATGATACTAGGCCGTATGGTTAAAAAAACAAAGAATACAATAAGGGTTGTTATTATGGGGAAAATATATAGCACAACTTGTTATGTATTTCACGGTGTAAGTGGATACTTCTATAACTAAATAAAGTATATTAATTTCATATTTTCAAAAACAATAAACATATATTCACGTTTTAATCTCGGGTGTGTTCTACTTATCTTTAAAACAAAGAAGGTAATGGTACCCTATAGAGACCATAAACTGAATTATCTGTATATTGATAAAATCAAAAGAAAGGACAGTTAGCAATAATGACAGTTGTTGTTAGTGTTGTGTTTGTCGTCGACATCGTTGTAGTCGCCGTTATTGTTGTGGTTGTCGTCATCGTGGTATTTGTTGTTGATCCTGGAGTTATTGTTGTCATTGTTGTATTTGTCGACATCCTTGTCGTTGTAGTCGGCGTTATTGTTGTGGTTGTCGTCGTCGTGGTATTTGTTGATGATCCTGGAGTTATTGTCATTGTTGTATTTGTCGACATCGTTGTCGTTGTAGTCGGCGTTATTGTTGTGGTTGTCGTCGTCGTGGTATTTGTTGTTGATCCTGGAGTTGTTGTCATTGTTGTATTTGTCGACATCGTATCGTTGTAGTCGCCGTTATTGTTGTGGTTGTCGTCATCGTGGTATTTGTTGTTGATCCTGGAGTTATTGTTGTCATTGTTGTATTTGTCGACATCCTTGTCGTTGTAGTCGGCGTTATTGTTGTGGTTGTCGTCGTCGTGGTATTTGTTGATGATCCTGGAGTTATTGTCATTGTTGTATTTGTCGACATCGTTTCGTTGTAGTCGGCGTTATTGTTGTGGTTGTCGTCGTCGTGGTATTTGTTGTTGGTCCTGGAGTTATTGTTGTCATTGTTGTATTTGTCGACATCCTTGTCGTTGTAGTCGGCGTTATTGTTGTGGTTGTCGTCGTCGTGGTATTTGTTGTTGATCCTGGAGTTATTGTTGTCATTGTTGTATTTGTCGACATCCTTGTCGTTGTAGTCGCCGTTATTGTTGTGGTTGTCGTCGTCGTGGTATTTGTTGTTGATCCGGGAGTTATTGTTGTCATTGTTATATTTGTCGACATCGTTGTCGTTGTAGTCGCCGTTATTGTTGTGGTTGTCGTCGTCGTGGTATTTGTTGTTGATCCTGGAGTTGTTGACGTCATTGTTGTGTTTGACATCGTCGCGTCGAGGTTGTTGTTGTTGTCGACTTTGACGATATGTACAGATTAAAGGTCCTATACATACAGTGACAAAAATGAATGTCTGACACTTTCTAATTCTACATGCCATGTCATCAACACGACGCTCGGGCACTTTGAAGCGTCTGTCTAGACAAACATACCCCGTTAATAGCTGAGTCAATGCTAGTAATTTGACAGGAGCGCTGTAAGTTTTTCTTGAGTTTCAGTTCTCATGTATACAGGTACAGTGACCCCATATAACAGCTTGATCTGGTGCAAAATACCAAATTGTTAATTTCGATCTGCCTGCATGTATTGTCATAAAATAAGTCTTGCTAAGAGATAACTCCAATATACTGCAATATAAAAGGAGAAAAACAAAAGATACGAATTTCACTCTGTGTTTTATGGGGTTGGAACCGTCACATGGTACTGTGAAAGTGTAACCAGTGCCCACATTACAAGCTGGGGTAAGCAGAATGCCTTCTGCTTACCACTTGTGGAAATAGCTCCAACCATCGCTATTTCCTGTGACCGCCACTCCATTACAAAATGCGGTCCCCAAATTCTTTTTTTAAATTTAGTTACTCTGCTGTTTAGTGCATTTTCAAGTTTCTTATTACTATAACTTTCCCTCATGGTTTACGGGAGACAACTCCACGCCTTTGACCAACATTTAAAGTTTTACGGGAGAACTTACTCCACGCCAGTGACCTTAACCATTTACGGGAGTCTTAACTCCACGTCAGTGACTGTTGACACCCCCCACACACACACTAATTGAGAAAATCATAGTAACATTTAACATTACGTAATGCACATTTACTATTATTATTATGTTCTAACATTGGCGTTAAAAATCTCAAAATCATAAGGTGTCTTAAAGACATTAACTGTGAAAAAGTGATCACTGATCCTTGCGAGTTGTTGCATCTCAACTCATTATCGATTAACTTCGTCGCCCCATTCGCAAGGAATTTGGTCTATTTACCCTTTATTTAGTCAATTTGTGTGTTTTACTATGTAATTATGAAATTGAAGCGTAATAATGTCATAATTTTAAGTACTTGGCCTAAACATAGGGAATTTAACCATTTTGGAAGCCGCTAGTATTAAGTAATTATACTCAATATATCAATTGCAGGTCGCAAGTCGCAATTGAAGTGACAAAATGGAGGATTTTTATTGGATTAGAAGCGGTCACGTGAACAAACGGACGATTCTGATCGGTCGAATATAACTCCACAAGAGCCCACGTTTGGGGCCAAATCCCTGTTATGTCTACTATTAAAAATAACAATTTTTTGGCTATTACAAAACTAATAACAAATGTTCATTGATCTGTTTACCCACTTTGTAGTTATAACCGCTTACCACAAATATTAGATTTTGAAACATTGTGGTTTTTATTAAAATCTGTTCGTTTTCTCCCCAGACAAAATATGTCACAGCAATTTGTGTCAACTGACATCGGCACAAATAATCTTTTAAAAGTCAATCTCTATATTGGAATTATTTTAAACCTTAGAGAAACACGTAATAAATAAATAATATAAAATAAAAAAATACAATAAAAATAAAATCAATTATGAAACAATAATTATTTTCATGATAACGCTAATAAAGATATAATTGTTCGTTATAAAAAGTATAGATTGTAGCCTACCATATGTAACGGACAGTTTATATAATTTCAAATGTATAATTAGTTAACAAAAGTATATTAAAATAATGTAATAATATTCAGTAATTTAACTGGAAATCTGGGTTATTTCATTTTAAAATGTGAAATTGGTTGTGAAAGTCAGGTTGAACATAACTGAGATCTTAATCAACAAAATATTCTCTAGGAAAATAAAATGCATAACAGAACATTTTTCAAATTCTCTACATTCCAATGATTCTTATTCATAATTTAAATGTTTTAAAATATTTGGAACAATTCTATAAATGAAAAGAATCTGTTATTTGAAAAAAAACGAGTGGAAAGTTAAGCAGAATATTCATCTGTTAGCCTCTATAGTCATTTTTATTTCCCATGAATAATATGAAGAAGGGTTGAAAGAAAGTAATTGCAGGTGTCATTTGAATAGATTTCAGTTATAATGGGACAGTATATTTATAATGAGAAATAAAACTAATTAATTTTATTGATATTTATAATAGAAAGGTCTATTAAAATTCTCAATAAATTAACTTTTTAACAAGTTTAATTGTTTCTATAAATTTAGGGTTTAATGCGTGAGTAAATCACGTCAAAATGTATAATAGTCTAATTATGAAGGGAAATAATATAATATATAAAGAAGTCTCGAAATATCAGAAATTTACTATTTCGATAATAAATCTACTTCAAATAGTAAAGTCTTATAAAGCTAAAATAGAATTAAACACAAAAAAAAAAATATATTCATAATCACGTCTTGTAACAAATGACGAAGTGGCCATAAAATGCATACTTTATCTTTTCGCATATATCGGTACCAGCCTTTGCGTTAATCAAAGTAGGCATATTTCTGTTACATTTTGGATCCATGTCACTTTTTCGATAACACAAAATTTAGTTGTAGCTCCCAATAAGACAAAAACAGAAAATTTTGTACTATATAAATTGCTATTAAAATTTAGATCCAATTTTGCTTAAGTACCTAAACGAATGTATCTTTTTTTTTCAAATGTGTGTTTTTGAATTATAGTTAGAGGAAGAAAAAATCGGATCATTAAAAGACGTAATTTTTAAAACAGCTTAATCAGTTTCATGCTAATTTTGGTAGAATATGAAGTTTAATACCAAAACCAGTAAAAAAATAAATTTAATTAAAAAAAATATGTTAAGGAATAATTTACAAAAAAAGATAACCTCTCTTGACGTCGTAATTTCACTTTATAATTAAAATTTAGATGGATTTATGTTACGAGAGGAAAAAAAATTGAATAAATGTTATTTAAATTTATCTTGTAAATTTTAAACGGTGTCTACGTTTCTTTTCAATTTTCTACTGAGATGGATCTAATCACTATCTAAAAATTCCACGTGGTCGGAAAAATATGTTACGATTAGCAACAAACCACCAAAATCTATCTACCCAAAACGTTTTAAATTTTCATAAAGGTGTATTTTGAATGCGTTACGTTTATTACATTAGTAACTAATATAGAACACAAAACTTATTATAGCTGATTAATCATATACAATATTGAATAAAAATGACGTAAGTTCTAGGTTAAATTACATAAACTATTATCGATACTCTAATATAGTTTCTTAGTGAACTGGTAGATAATTATAATATGATTTTATTTTTCCTTTGTTTCCTGTTTCCTAAAGATTATGTTTTAAAGTAAAGATAGAATAAAACTCGAACACAAGATCTCACAAAAATTACGTTTACTTAAACAAACGTGTTTCAACGACAAAGTCGCCATCAATAATTTGACGTTAAAACAAGTGTGCCAACTGAAACAATTAGAAGGTAAGGAAAAAAATACTTATAAAGTAAAATAACGTCAGATATAAATAAAAATTATGGAATAATTATAAAAGAAATAAAGAAGAATGAAGTGTATTACCTAAAAGAGGATAAGAGTAATGCAATTGTTATCACGGATAAAATTTAATATGTAGATATTATCGAAGAAATGCTCACCGTCATTTCACATTGTATCAAATGGTAACTATGGACATTAATATGTCAACTCTACTGAATCTGGAATACGTTAAAAACGTGAAACGGAGGAAAATGTACAATTTTGATTTAAAAAACAGACGTCACTTAAAGTAAAAACCTTTGTTACTTGATTGCAAAACGTTTTCTCTCTCATTCGTATTTGTAATATAGTAAAGCAAGTCCCATAACGACAGCAATCGACAGTCTTTATACTTACAAAAAGTTCGTCAGTTAATGGGTATCTCAAGTCAGTATTGTTGCTATATGACACTCTTTAAACAGGAAATAATCAGAACATTAATCGTTCGTTGTAAAAAAGATTATATCACACGAGTGTTCATATTTAGGTTGACAGTTTACATAAATGATGATTGTTTTATTATTTTAATACTTATTATAACATAATTGTTAAAAACTACAAAAGAGACGCTAGGCTCGTCTCCATCGATGTATAAAAGAAAATGTTAAGTTTTCATTGAGAAAAAATATTATATTAGTTTAAAGTATACTTTTATTTAGTATACATTGTTATAGATATACGGTATATTTTTATATATTACACAGTTATACAGATGTTCAATATAATTTAGAATACTATTATACAATATATATATATATATATATATATATATATATATATGTATATATATATATTTTATACATTTATAGATATAAAGTAGCATAGTTATTTTTATGAGTATACATTTAAAAATATATAAATTATATTTTTATTTATTGAACAATTATACAGATATACAGTATATTTTTATTTAGTATACATTGAAATAAATATTAGTTAGTTTTTATTTAGTATACATTTAAACAGATATGCAGTATAATTTTATTTATGGTACAGTTATACAAATATATGCTATACTGTATTATTATTTAGTATAGAGGTTATTAGTAAGAGATTTAAAAAAAGAAGTTTTTAATATTATTTTATGGAGGGTTTAAATAATGCCGTCCTTCCTTCGGTGCGAACAAGGTGGTACCAAACTGCAAAGAAAAAGTATTCTACCTTAGTTGGGAATCGAACTAACAACTTGGGTACCAATCCATGATCAAGGTACCTCTTAACCATTAAGACACTTAGGTCTAATTAGTTATTTAACAACACTTAAGTGATGTTGTCAGATTGCCTATCCTACCCCGTAGTTACATTAGCAACCCCTAAAAGGTTCATCGGTTCACCACTAGGTATCACTGAAAAAAAAATGAAAGTCCTACTTTTTATGTGCCGAGAAAAGCGTACACAAAAATTGTACTGTCCTAGTTTAAAAAAGAACGAGTTCACGGCTTAGGCATTTGAAATTTTTTTTTGGAAAGCACAAATTACATACTTCCACTGTGATGATACAAACTACTGCCCTGGTGGATTTTAAAATAGGTTATTATAAATATTATAAAGTAATTACTTCGGTTTTCGAAATATATATATATTTTGTACTTAGGTACACATAAATAAAAACCCGTTAAAAATATTTTTATGATATTTTTCTGCACTCTAAGTATTGCCTAATACAGCTTTGGACGAGGAATTATTATGATTAAGTTAAAACTGACTTAGAAATATATATATATATATATATATATATATATATATATATATATTAAATGTTCAGAAAAAATAATTATTATGAATTTTTTTGTATTTTTTAAAAGATTTTCGTCGAATGCTTCAATTAGATATAGATAATTGTTTTTTTCTAAATTGCATTGCTTTTTGATTATTAGTTTGGAGAAAGGTGTACCTAAAAAAACCATATTTACATTTGCGGTATAGGGACTTTGGACTCCCCTTAAGAAGGACCTTAGAAATCATATGTACAAAATAATCCACTCACCTCCCCAAACCCCAACTTGGATATCGTTAATGGGTACCTATGGCTTGTGATATATCAAATGAAAGCCTATTAAAAATGATGAATTTTTATGGTAATAAAATAAGAATCGGCCAATGTGTTCGTTCACTACGATGACAAACGCAATTTTGTAGAATTGGATTACCACCTCTTATTATTTAAAATACGGAGATAGATTATGTATTCAAATTATGTTTACAAGAAAGCTATTTAGTTTTAGAGGGAACCTTAAAAACCAAATGTACAAAATTCAAATCCATTTCTTCCCCTCCCCAACCTACAACTCAAATATTTGGGTACTCACAAATTTAGGTACCAAAGGGTTGTGATAACTATGCAACAATGCTACAAATAAACTAAAAGACGGGGATGAAAATAATAACTCTTCTGTTTGTAATATCTGATATTTAATTAAACATTAAAAACTTATTTCTTATGTAAATATATATTAGAATTGTGTAATTAATGGCATTAAGTCCAGAAAATATTGATATAGAGTACCTAGCCTAACCTAATTTTGTTGTTTAAACAAAATGAATGGAAATAAACAATCAGATAAAAAAACACTGTATCCTCCCAGTCACAAATTGTCATCTAATTTTTATTAGCATTTAGAAAAACGCAAAAACATTGGTTAACTGTGCTACCATAGGCGTACAAAGCACACAAATATGTACATTAATTAAATAAATTGTGTTATTTTCTATAGTTAAGAAAATAACATAGTTTTCTGGACTAAAAATCATTCCAAAATAATATTTAAAAATTAATATTTGCACGTGAAATGAGTTTTCTGATCATGAATCCGTATTTAGCATCATGTTATTATAATAACAAGACTTCATCAGCTGGTTAAAAGAATTAATGGTTAAAGAAAGTAATTAGTACTGCCAACTTTAGAGAAAGAAAAATTCAAATACCTCTTTATAATGGAACACAATTATCTGTTATTTACGTCAGAGAAAGGACATTTGATTCACCTGGAGTTTGATAAAAGGAAATATTTCAAAGCGTTACGACAATGTTATGGGATTTGGTGAGAGAAATGTGACACATTTTATTGACGCTGTTGGGTGTACTGAATGGCTTTAACAGAATTGGCGTTAAGGGTATTTTACAGATAAAATATAAAGTTCGTATTAGTGTGTTTTCAAATAGAAAATTACTCTCCACGATACAAAATGAGGCTCTGCCAAGAGCAGTTATAAGTTCGAAAATAACATTTGTTAAAATGTGTATGATTATTGTATATATGTATGTTTGTACTTATGTTGTTTTTGTTTGGTATTTGCTTCTTCCAAAAATTGTCAGCTTTTCTCCAATCTTGGTGAACTGTTCTGTTGATAAAGATCTCGATTAACTTTGTTTGCTTTGCTCCTGTAATCTGTTTTCACGTTTAAAAATAGAGGCCATTCGTATTTTTTAAAATGATTTCTGAGTAAACTTTACCTACTTAAATACATTGAAAAACGAAAATACATTGAAAATTTAAGTTCAATACATTTGCCTAATGCATCATCTGAAGGAATAAACAATTAAAAAAAGTCAATGTCACATATTTGTTCATGGTCTAAACTGTTATAAAAATCAAGAATTTGATCGAAAAAGACTGGGAAATCTTCATTTTTTTTTTTCATTTCTCAATTTTGTCGTTGTGTTTGTTATAGGTGACAAAATAGGTACAAAAGTGTCATTTGCGGATATTTAATAAATTTTGTTATGTTCTTTCGTAAAAAAAACCAAAATTTGAATATCCAGGCTTCATAATGTATGGTTAGAAGAAAGAAGTTAAAATTGGTTCAGCCATATTATAGAGACAATAAATTTGCATGTCAGGAACCCTCGTGCATTTTTATAAACTTATTCTTAAAAAAGATAAATTGACGAGTAGGCACCCTTTTATGTAATGAAAATTTGAACCATGTCCCTAATGTACTTCTATGCCTTTTAGTTATTTCATTCCATTCATATTTAAACGTTGTATGCATGGAATATAGTATCACATGCGATTGCATTAATAATTATTTTACATGACAAAAAGGAAATAAATAAAGCGAAAATGGTTGTCCACTTTTAATACACGGAAAGTAGAAATAAATTAACATTATTGATTATAATTGAATGGAATTAAACTACAAAATTGTAGAAACTATATACCAGTACAGAGATATTAACCAGTATTAAAAATTACATACAAGTTGTCCTTAATGCTAGTTCAATAATTTGAAAAGTTTCATTCCCTTGCTAAACAGGAAACATTTGCAACACATTGTTTTTTTCTACCGGTGTCTATTTCTCTTTGTCTTGACGAAATATATGGGCGAGCATTGGTCACAGCTGTCACCAAAAAGGAGATAAAAAAAACAGTTCCTACATTCTTCTTTTAAAGACAAAAAACGTTGAAGAAACACGCAATAAATAAATAAATAATATTATAAGAATAAATCATTGTTATTAAAATAAAATAATTAGTAAATACAATAAATATTTTAATTTCAACTACTGTAATATTGATCCGGTATATTTGTGTGTGTATTGTATAACTGTGATTTTACAGATTTTTAAATTATAGTATGAGTAAACAAATGGGTAAACATTTTATATAATTTCCCAAGTACAATTTGTAAATAAACGTTTATGAAACAATAAAAAATTTATAAAATTAATTAAGTTATTTATCAGGAAATCTTTGCCATTTGATGTTCAAAATGTGAATAAATTGTTAAAAGTCGGATTAAACATAACTGAAAACTTGTTGAACAAAATAATCAGAAACGCAATATTTTACAAGAATGTACATTCTTCCAATTCCCTATATTCCAATGTGTATATTGTTGATTTAAAAATCTGTACAATATCAATTTTAAAAATATTTCCCACTAAATATTTATTAAGCAATAAAATGTAACAATACATATTTAATATTTTATTAACCTTTAGTTTAAAGTATTTTTAAGCATGATAAAATATTTCCGCTCAAATAAAATGTTTGACAATGAAACAGAATTATTTCTTTAAATGATGAATACAGATGTTATTTTGAAAGGACGACCCGAAGAATAATCATAATTTTCAGCTGCCTCCCTTTCCTTCATGAATAACATGCAAAGGGGTTGAAAGAAGAAAACTTTAAGGATGTTTTCATTTGAATTGTACCAACCTTTTGTAAGAAATGGGACGAGATATACATAATGATTAACTGAAAAGACAATTCCCATAAGCGTATAAATTTTATTATACATATATATTTAAAATAATACTTAAAATTTAAAATAGAAAAATTTCAAGATTCAATGAATTAACTTTTGTAGAAATTTAGTTGTTTTTATAAATTGTAGATTAAATGCGTAAGTAAACTTTGTCAAATGATACAAATGTTAAGGAGAATAATACAATAGATAAATACATAAAGAAGACTTAAACATATAAGAAATTTTTTCGGTAATAAATTTGCTTCAAATCGTTTACGTCTGGAGCTAAAATACACAAAACTACATCCAAAATAAAAACTAGTCTTAAGTCACGATGTGGTCACAAAATGCGTATTTAGTTTCCGTTTTATTCCATTTACGCTTGTAGCCTTACTGGATTGTTAATAATTAGTTAACTAATGTCAGTTATCTTTGGTAAAGCTGTCGAATGATCCTTGTTCTAATGTCCTTTTTTTATTTTCTCACATGAAACGTTTAGACTATTTATCAGTCATTATCAAAGAAACTCGTAAAATACACTACGCAAACACTTAAACACCACAAATTAATAACATTTAAGATAAAAATAAACTGACGACATACGTTGTCGGTGACTTTTCTCGATGTGGCTTGATGGTCAACTGAATTAGTGATGTGCGAGTTCGAATTAAAATACTCGGTGATTCCGAGTATCAAAATCCTCGAAAGAGTCCGAGTATTAAAATCCTAGGTTTCGAATTAAAATACTCGGTCAAAATCCTCGTAACTAGGAACAAGGAGGAGGTAATGTGCGAGTCATAGCGAGTATCCTCGGTGTGCGAGTATCCTCGGACAACGATATTCGTTAGTGTTGTGTCAATTCCAAACAAAATACTCGGTGTTTCTACTTTGGTTACATTTGTTTCTAAGCTGATTTTTCACTACACATTAATTAAACATTACGATTTTGAGTTATAATGATTTAGATTCGGTAACAAGTTCAATTTAAAATAACAATAATATTAATGTATTTCCACATTAACAAAAAGTAAATTAAATTATTATTTAATTGTTATTACTTATATTTAAATAAATATTTATAGGTTACCATCTTTATAAAAAATATAGTAAATTAACTTATTTTAAATAATAACTAAATTATTAATGTTGGTAATAATTGTACTTACGTTTAATTACTGAATTTGTGTCGAGGCAGGATAACATTTAATTACGTATTACAAGTGTCAATCACATATTGTTTAAAAAAATAAATAGGCTACTTGGTAGATCAGTCTAACAGAAATATAACACACACACACACGTAATGCGCATAATCATTCTGCGCAGATACTCGATGTCGAATTGATAATACGAGTATTGAAATAATTCGAAGCCGAGTATTGCGAGTATCTATTTCACCCGAGTATCAACATCGCTAAACTGAATAGTTATCCTGTCACAAGATAAGAGTCCCCGTTATTTGAGAGGGGGTTTGCGTTCGTAGTACGTGCATCGTGATTCCCTGGGACGGTCTCTATATGTCCAATCAAGTCAGTTTTATGTCCTCTGAATAAAACAAACTAGTTTTGGAAATACTGTTAGTTAAGCCTGGTTTATGATAGTGACTGCATCCATAAGGAGTGGATCAATTTAAATCAAATTTGGTATGTGGTGTATATTGTTCATATCTCTGTAATTAAAAATAAATAAATATTATGGAGGACTTGCTATAAGACAAAACTAAAAATTATAATTTTTGAAAATCAACTCTAATAATTGTGATCAAATTTGGCTAAAATGTAGCCTCTAAGTATCAAATCAACTTATTGGTCGCCGTCACTCCATAAATGTTGATTTGTAAGTTAACAGTAAAATAAACAAATCGGCCATGGAATTGTTATAAAACAAAATCGTTAAATTTTCTCAAAAGTGTCCTTATCGACTTATCGTTACAATTTTGGTAGAATCTGAAGCATCTAAACTAGTGTAAAAATTGTACATTATAGAAAATAACAGTTAAGAAATAAAATAAAAATACAGTGTGGCTTAATTTGTATTGTTGAAAATTATCTAAAATGGTGTCCATGGAAAGAGAAACTTGACAATTTAGACATGACGATTTGCACGAGTATTCAGTTAATTTTCTCCACCTAGTCCAAGAGCTACCTATGGGCAGACCGCAAAGTTCCTCAAGATTGATATTATTCCCTTCTAAAAGTCTAATCCACTGCCTAAACTTGCTATCATTCATAACTTCATCTACATAAACTTAACATAATTTCCTATTATTCCATAGCACTTTGGTTTGTTGCAAATAAAAACGAAATTGTATTGTTGCGCTATTGTAAAGACTCTAAAAGAGGTATCAAGAAAACATATGACTACGGTAAATCACGTCTATCAGCTGACTACGGTATGTAATGTTAAGATTCTGCTTACGCACAGTTTAGCTTTTCAACGTCAATCATAGCTATTTTCTAAAGTAAACTGCACATAAAATTCCTCTTAGTCACTTCGTTGTCCTCTACCAGTTAACGACGCCTTTAACTATATTAGGTTTTTGAAGTTAAGACGGAGATTTGTATTAAATCTTCACAATTATCTGCACTTAGCAACTCTAAAGTCTATTTTATCATTCGAGATATTAATTACTAAGAGTATTAAACTCATAACTGCGAGTAAGTACAATGCTTTAAAACAGTACAACTTCTTCCTTCAGAAAGAGACATTTAGAACAGCGGTACTTTCTTTGAGTGCAGATCAAAAGCTGCTGACAGACTCGGGATAAAAACCACAGCAGCTAAGAAGGGGAGAAGGAGAGGAAAGAGATAATATAACTGTTCTTTGTGTTTTGTAAGCTTTTAAATATTTTAAGTAATTTGAAAAATTAAACCGAACATTTCGCCGACCAGAAATTGTAAAATATTTCCCACACCAATATATCTATAGAAAACACTTTATAAAAATATTTATGTACAAGTACTTATAAACTAGATGTACTAACAACTAAAACTAAATACTAACTAATTTCTTAAGTTAAATGGAGAGAAATTATTTTATTGACAGCCCGAAGAAAGTTGTTTGATCTCTTGCGACTCTGACTAATTCTTCTTTACCAGAAAATGTAGCTTAATGGACAGTTAAGTGAAAATGTCTTTTGTCTTTGAATATAAACTAAGTCACCCACTGAGTTTGTTTTTACTTATTTGCTCTATTTAGGATGTTGAATATGGGTATGTCAGTATTCCTTGGACCATTGTTTCCAAAAATAATAAATCATTTGCTTGCGTAGCTGGCAGTGATTCAGTAAATTTTAAGGAATTTTTAGTATGTACATTAAACTTAACCCTAGTCAAATGAATGGTTCCAATCGGTGTCAATATTTGGATCATAAGATGCTGTATATAATATCGTAGAGGATGGGAATTTACACTGCTTTATTCCAAACTAGCACTGATGGTAACTATTCAAGGTCAAAGACTTGTCACCAATGCTTGTTTTTAAGTGATATTTTACAAAGTTAACCCCGGCTTTCACAAGCCACCCAAGTTTGGTGAAGAAGAGGGTTTAAAGTGTCACTGAATTTCAAGTTAAACTAAGTTATTGAAAATATTTTCTCCTTACGAACGTAAGTACAGTCATCGTGTACTTCTTTCACTAGCACATAGGAAGTTAGTTACAAAACCGTTATATATTCTCGTATATATATATATATATATATATATATATATATATATATATATATATATATATTGAAGGTCTCATCGACCCTCGAACCTATCCTAGGCTGCGAAAATTGGTGGTATAGAGAAATCTGAGGTGAGCTCTATACATACAAACAAAAAGACAGAGATAACATTTTTGAGTTTATTCAATTGCTTTCCTTTATATTAAAAGGACCAGTCATGTCAGGGCCTGTGTTAAAAAATTGTTGCAAATAATGTGGCAGGAGAGTTGCTTCGGAGAGGCGATGAATCTATATCACAGTAGATAAAGATAAATTCGATATCTCAACAAACTGCGAAACAATGATTTAAAATTGCTTCTGCACAATATTTGGACCGTTATGAATGTAGATGTAGTAAAAATCACAGATTATGTTTGACAAGTGACTCTTCGTTGCCAGCAATTAATGGCGCTTGGCAGAAACAGCTATGTGGGCAATCGGTCGCCAATTCTGAGGAGTCCACCTGGTCAAGAAAGAGGGTGAGTACTTCGAGTAGATTCTGATTTGACATTAAGAAGTTTAAAATATACAGAAAAAATTCCTCTTGAGTTAGTTTGTCACAAAGGCGTAAATAATTTTATGTTCTTGAGAAGTTTGAGGTATCCTTTTACATATGAGGCATCGTGCCATGGAAGAATCCGAGTACATGAATCATAACTCTATCTAATTTAACCAAAGAAGACAAGTATTTCAAAATATGCGTGACGCGAAACTAATAAATTATATCTTTTTTAAAAAAAAAATCAGTTGTTTTCCAATAAGTATAGGTAGGTAGTTGAAGAAATTGGCACCAAAAATTGTGATTGTTTTCGGGCAAAGTCGAGTAACTAGGACAATGTCATCAAAACGAGGAGTTTTAATTGTGATTCAATGAATATATTGAATTGCTTTGACGGTTTCAATAACTCTATTGGCTGTCGCCAACCTTGAGTAAATAAGGTTGGGTCTATTGACAAGACAAAACCACAGTTGAGTCAGTTATAGGTAAGTGTCAAAAATGTGTAATGGAATCTTGCCTGGAGTTAATTATACGAGTTAGTATCAGGGTAGCACACCGTTCGAGTTGAGGGATGTTTTGATATGTGAGAGGGGCTAAATTATCGTTAACTTTGAGTTACTTGACTGAGCGTTCGCCAGATATAGAAGTAGAGAATAATATGTAACAGTTTCATACAACAATCAGCAGAGTCAACCAGAACAATACATGAACTTTTGGGTTGAATATGAAAACGAAGGTTGCGTAGTTATGTAAAGTGCCAGCTATTTCGTAAATTGGTGCAAAATTGAGTGAATTTTAGGAGCTAACTTATCGTTCCAACCAAAATTACTTTTGTCACAACAGTTGTATTGCTGTTTGGCTCCAAGAACAGCCCTAGCCAGCCAACCGGCTGGATCAATAGCCTGACCAAATGAAGTAGAATCATTATTTTGTTAAAATGGAGCAACTGAGACGGATACTGTCTACAAAAAATATCATAATGAAGGGATAAGATAAGTATTTCTTGTTTTGAGATATTTTACAAAACTAAAGTAGTTAAAAGAAATATGTGAATTAGTAAACTAAACAGGTGTTTAACAAAAAATATATCTTTAATACCTTAATGATGAAGGACAGATTATATAGAGAATAAGGGAGAAGAATTGTAGAAATTAACGATCGCTCATTAGGAAGTAAATTGGTGTAAATTAGACAAAACTTGTATTAAGATTCCCAACAATTAATTATGCAAAACTGTGTTTGATCAAATTCTAGGCATAAATCTTAAAAGTTGAAATTTAGCGCAACCGTTTCTTATTGTTTCATCAGAAATTATTAGCTTTACATGTCCATCTATTGAATTAACCTGAAACGCTAAAAAACGTACAAAAATGATGGAAAAAATAATCAAATTTTGTATTTTCTATAGAACAGAATAGAAAAGTTTAAAAAAATATCCTAGTAAATGTAGAACTAACTTGATTACTAAAAGTTGTATGAAAATGGTTTATCCCTAAATTTTAGAAGATTTTAATTAAACCACCCTCAAAGGAAACAACAGTTTCCTCAAAAAATATCTTTTTTTGGGCCACAAAGTGGGCTCTTAGTGAACAGCAGGAATAATTTACGAAAAGAGTTCAAAATTAATAAGTATTGAAATTGGTTGTCAATTTGATTACACAGACAGCCGCAAAGTTATGGTAATAGATTGTACAACCAGGCATATATTGTTTCTTTTTTAAATTTACTTTTAAACCGTTCTAAAACGTCAAGATAGCTAGTTTCTTTTCAAAGTTTTAAGCGAACACAAGAACTTACTTAAATGACACAATCGCCTGTAGAAATAAAGGATTCAGTTTAAATCATCTTGTGTGGGAAGATAATGGAATGAGTGTGGGGGAGAGAATGTGTGGAATATTTAAATTCTGTTCCTAACAATTATCAAGCAATTTCATGCTTGGACAAATCTAATTACACAGTGAGTTAACTGGACTGTGGGCAAATATTTTGACATATACGTAACAACAACAGTTTGTCAATGTAATAATTGTTGTTGTACAGCAGATAATGGACAAATGGTTTTGAAGGAAATATAGTTTACAAGTGAGTGTAGAGGTAGTGTGATTCCTTCAAACCAACATTCTTTTATGAACTCTTTTCCTCCTAATTATCTTTAACATATTTCTTCGTCCTTCCATTACTTATTATTAATGTTTGAGAATCTTTTATATTTTTGTAGGTACTTTCATTTCTCCGTACACAGTTCATGTAGAAATATTTAAATATACTAAGAGTAATTGAAACAAATTGTAAGTATAGAAATTAAAAAAAAAGTTTATAAGATCTGTGTATGAAAATCAAATCAAATCTAAATAATCGAAGCATGTACATTGGCCAACTCTCTCACATACCCATAATCTAAATAATAAAAATGCTTGGGGTCTGTGAAATTCTGGTTTAGGTGTTATCTGTCAAAAGTGAAATAAATACGGATGACATTTTTGAAGTTGAAACTTCTCAGAATCGACCCAAGTAATTTCAATGAAATATAAATGTTAGTACAAACCAAATTATCAAACCGTTGGAATAATAAGTTACAGTTAGCGAATGAAACAAAATGAATACTGCGCCTGTTGGAGTTATTGTTTTACATTTAACTCACTTTCGTATTGCTAAGCACATTGTTTTAAGTTATATACCTTCATATTGAATGAAAGTTTAATCAAAAATATCATTTACATTTTTTTTAAAAATACACGAATACTTAAAACAAAATCTATAGTTCATTTTACTTATTGACCTTCTGAAGTGCAATTTTCAAGACTATTGCAAAAATCAACACACGAACAAAATTTAATAAAATCGTTACGCCCAATTTTGATGAAATCTAAATTATCATTTTTACAAATAAAAAGGATATAAGAGCGCCCTTAGATAAAGACAAAATATGGTAATTTATTGTATTTTATAAATGTCGATCAAACTTTTTTGTTGTAGAATATTGAATGTGATAAATCAAGCGGACACCATTCATAAAGAATCGTTTCGGCTGTACCTAAATCAATAATTTCGGACAAACTAAATATTGTCTTGTTTCCTTATTATCAAACTTGTTATATACTATTTTTATATAAGAAGCTCTAAGAGCACGACATAAGTATACCATTTAAAGTCTTTATAACGTTTTATATTTCATAAGCGCTTGTCAACAACTAATGGGTGTAAACTGATCTTCTCATTATATTTCGTTTATTTAACTAATCTGAAAGTCAAGTCAGTATTGTTGCTATATAATAGACTTTATAGAGGATATAATAAGGAAATTAATCCTTTGTTGCACAACCGGAAGTAGATTATTTTACATGGATGATCTAGGTTTGCAGTGACATAAATGACTTTCTTTTAATATTTGAACACGTATTAAGCAAACACGAAAGGGATACATATCCAGTGTCTCTTGTAATAATATTGTGACAGACTAGCTGTATATGAATATGTATTCCTTTCTTTCGTTAATAGATTTAATTAAAAATTAAGTTACTTCTCTTAAATTTCGGAGGCAGTTCTGAAATTCTGACAATCATTTGCCAAATTTATGTGAAGACCAAACATGATTGTTTTTCGATAAAATTATTATTGTTGCACAAATGTTCTCAGCACTAACGAAAATCAGTAAATCCAATTTCGTTATTAACGATTAAATACACAAGTACTGTACTGTGTTCACACTTTCTTAATACACGATTTCACCATCAGGCAAATATATTTTACAGTACTATGCGAACTACAAAAAAAGTTATATTTTTTAATTTTTGTTTCAAATAATAAATATAATTAAAAGTAGTGACAAATTTATAAAAAATCTTTTGTTTTCATAATATAAGTTTAAGATGTATAAATAATGTTTCCTTCTTGACAAATAAATATAAAAATTATATGTCCATATTAGGTCCATCATAGGTTTAGTTTCAGGTATGAGTTCAAGTTCCATGTCATTATCCATAGGTCCAAAGGCAATCATTTAACTAGATCTTCCGAAATATATAACTAGATCTGTCCAGTTTCTAGTAAGTTCAAAGATTCTATTCAATTTTAATGGAATCAAGGAGTATTCATGTAGTCTGGCAGTAAAGATATAAGCTTAGTTCAAGGCTAGTAAATTTGTTCAGTCTACCAGAATTAGTTCAGACTCAGAGGTGTGTAGTATAAAGTCGTTCACGATATCATCCGTATGGTTTATTGAAGTCCACCAGTATGGGTCGAATTTCAGTGTTGTTTAACAATGTCCATCCCATCTTCACGGTGTCCACAAACATCTGTCCAGTTTCTATTTTGTATCCATACATGCAATCCATCCATACTCTCCAAAACATCTGCCATAATCATTGTATTATTGAAGCATCTATTTACTTTCCGAAAGTTTAACAGGATCTACAAATTCTCAATGGTTTCCAGGTTACAGGTTCTAGATTTATGTAGCCTTGGGGTCCAACAAAATCCATCCAATGTTCATTTGAATCTATAACACCCATGGAGTTGCATAGGTTACCAAAGCATCCATATAACCTCCAAAGAATAATACTATTCAAAAGATGTTATAAGTTGCAGTATTCAGGCAGTTTTCATGGACTCCAATAACACAGTATAGGATTTGGGAATTGAGCGTTTCTCCCGTTTTATGTGGTTTAGAATCTATTCACACCAAAATTCTCAGCAGTTCTTACGATATTCAGCCAGTTTTCATGAATGTAGTAATTTTTTATCATGTTTCAATCAGGACCAATTTTGTTCTATTAATATGGCGTCAATAAGCAATTCTTTAGTCTTCAATCTATTGAGCAGCAATCCTTTATTCCTCAAGTCGTCCAACATCATATTTCAGGGTCCAAAAGAGAACATTTTTAGACATTCAGTTTCCAAGGTTTCAGTAGCATTCGTTCAGTTTCCAATATAGTTCATCATGATCCTTTCAATATTTCGCAGTCCACAAAGATCTAACCGAATGCCGGTCTCAGTTTTGCATTCTTTGTTTGATCATTTTATACTGTATTTGCGATCAACAAAATATAATAGTTTTCTATTTGTTGATTACCAGATTTTTTATTTTTTTATTTTTTAAAAATTTTATTATTTTTTAAAATTGAAAATTAAAATCTAGTCTTATTGATAAGTAATAATGTTTTGACCTAATCCCCTGCAAAAAATTAAATACTAAGAGATACACATCCGTGCACCAAATATGGTGGCACACTCCATTTTAGGTCGCTGTGATTATTAGCATTTCTGACGAACAAAGGGACATTTATTATGTTTCTCAAAACGTTATTGTGAAATATATGACTTGATCCGATGTTAAACAGATAAAAGTAAAATTTCTTATGGTTTTAAATCAAAAAATTTAAAAAAATTTATTTTAGTATAAAATAAAAAAATAAAAACAACAATTTCATCGAATAATTTAACTGAATTTATATTATAGAAAGGTTGATTACACAACCACTGTTTTTATTTATAAAGGGAGTTAACAATGGTTGTCGTTATATTTGCAGTGTAAAATTAGTTCAACCGAAACTTTGCTTTCCGTGGCATTTACAATGTAGTTGTATTGTTCAATAGTCATTTATGTTAATGAATATTTCATGCAGTTTGAGTTCATGGTAAAGAATTGCATGAATCATGAATATCATTTGTGAGACACTCGTGGCCAAATGACAAATATAACAAACAACACTGCTACATGATAATTGCAGGAAATGTAAAATATCATATAAGATTTAAGGAATAGTAAGTGCTATAGACTTTCTTCAGAAATATACTCTTCTTTTTAAATGTGGGTATGTAGTTTATTACTATAAAACGAAAACAAAAATTAATAAATAGGAAATAACATATATTTCATTTTGTTGGATATTAGCCCTATCGTTAGAATTAAAATAATAAATTGTATAAATATATTTCTAAGACGTGTGTAACAGTTCTATGGTCAAAAGTGTACTAAGGTTGTTTCGTCTAAACTGAGACATCTTTATTAATAATTTAAACACACTTGAGATATAGATACAAATGTGTGGTGAAACATCACTATCAACAGTTTAAAATGTTTTAATTTGAGGATTCCGCATAGTTTTGTGCAAAATCTGAAAATGTCTAAGTGTAGACGAAACGAATGTTCTTGAACGTAGGACTGTTATAGACGTCTTAAAAATATTTTTACAATTTATATTTTGATTTATTTACAATATATATATAAAAGGAATTGACAAAAATATTTTAACGAATTAAACAATACTAACTTTGATACAATATACGTAATTTATTAAATTCGACTTTACTGATTTCGTTAAAAATGTGATAACAGGTATAACGACCCTGAATATATTGTAAACAATCTAATTCGACTAGTAAGACCAGTGAACAATTTAAATATTCATTGGTTCTCTGGGCCTTATAATATTACTTACAATTTAATCAATAATAATGTTAGAACATTAGCCAGCACATTCAAAATTGGCTGTACCAAGGAACCAAGTGTAAATTGACTGTACATTACCAAAATCTGTAGTGGACTTTAGACATGTAATAAGGATGCAATATTCAATTCGTTTATACTGAACAGACCCACCACCATGTACAAAATCGCATGCTTAGGTTCAGAAATAATTTGTAAAATAGAAATTGAATCATTACCTACGTGATTATAATCTCAATTCATTTGTTAAACCAATATCAGTATTAATTGTGGTACTTTAATAATGGGTTTAAAAACAATAAACCGAAATATAAACCATTTTATATTTTTCTTTGTATTTTCTTGTGCAAATATATAGAAGACTTTTGTGACTTATATTCATCTTTAATCACATATAAATGATAATGGGTAAAAATTTGAAGTTTATTTCTTTTACAATATCTGTTTTGTTGTTTTTGAGCAAAAAACGTAGTTTATTGTAATAATATCTGTCTGCCAATCTGTTGTCTCGTGTGCAAAACTTAAAAAGTGGATAGATTTTGATAAATTGGGAATATTTTGGCCTTATGTCGAAACTTATTTTTATTAATTATTCGTTCTTTAAATTTAAGTGTAATTGTCATACGAAGAAAACATAAAATCATCTTAACGAATTGATCAAAATTTGTTGAAATAAAGCTTTTAAGAATTGTTCAATATCTCCTCTAAACAGAGATCGGTTACAAACCAAAATATCGGTCATGAAGTTGTTATGAAAGGTGCAAATCATCGAAATAGATTTACAAGATTTCAATCAAATTTCGTGAAATGTGAACATTAAAATTAATAAACCCATGTACAAAAATCGAGTAAACATGTCCTGGAAAAGTCGATAAAAAGGCATTTTTTCTATATCAACGTCTTGGCATCTATCAGGAATACGTAAAGAAAACTCAGAAAATAAAGTAAATTACATGATTTTCCTTTTCACGTGTAGGTAGTATTAGACGTAATTTTAGGCAAATAGTGAAGTGTATTATTTTTGATTTTGTAGATGTGTGAGAAGGTGTGTGAAAATATTTCCGCACACTTTATTTTCTCACCTTTTTTTAAAATAATTACTGCATAACGTTACGTGTAATTGGAACGTCTTTGTTGAATCATAAAATGGTTCGGACGACCTAGTAGCCATGATAAATGACATGCGGTTTTAATGAATGGAAGACATACTTATATTTATTGAACTTGTATGACTTTAAAATAAATAGTCTTTGAAAATAAATAGACATTTATTACAATAGTAACAGACAACAATTTGTATACAGAATAGTAATTTAGCAAATATAACTTTGTACATATATTGATTGAGTAACAGTATAATAACATAACACAGATCTTGTTACGATCATAGATTGAAATTATAATTTGTTTATGCACATCTATTATAAACTCTGAAACATAACAATTGAAGTTCATAACACGACTACAAATACTTTTTAAACTTTTAATTGTGAAGGATGCCACTCGATCGAGTCCAGAATTTTTAAAGATATTAGTGTCACTGGAAAGAGAGCATCATAAAACCAGTAAAATATAAAACATGCAGTTTATTACATAAAATGCAGAAAATTAATTTTTACGATGGGATTCATTACTGTTTATACATTGCTCTAGGGACAAAGAAGAAGTGGCAGCCAGATCATGAAGTGGAAAAAGGCCATTGAGAAGGACAAACTAGGAGCGTGAATGCAGATAAAGTTTCTTCCGAGAAAGACAGGAATTAAGTAATTGTTGCAAATCCTTGAAATTTGCTAATACACAATGCAATATGTATCCTTGAATGGTGTTTCTTTCTGTTCCTGTAGTGTCTCCAGACATAATTTTTATTCCCTGTCATTCTAATATCAAAGGAATACTGTTATAGGTTAGGTAATCCGGGAGGTTATGCAATGTTACCAACCGTAAAGTGACAGACCTGAACGCTATTAAGATGAACACCATTCTGGTATGAACCGTGTTAGTGAAACATTTCTTAGATCAATACACAAGTCTTTTTACTGTCAAAAAAGTTTTAACGTTTACCACACAACTGACTGAATTTACCGATTTGGTTATTCTTTGTCGTTTTTAAAAAAATGAGTGCCATAATTCCAACTTCACCACCATCACATCACATAGATACCTTAGGCGAATGTAATGGATTACTTTACAGTATCTAACATGTTGTTTGTACACGAAACTGGAGTCAAGCTTCTTCACTCAAGACCACACCATGATCTTTCACTATCATGTTAAGCATGATGTTGTAATAGTTAATTCTTTGTCGAACTGTTGTCTAAAAGCCAAATGCAAGCGCAATAGGATTACCCTTGTTTACACTGCAAAAAAATTGCTAAATTAAAGGTAAACAACTTAGAAAAGAGCCACATGCCGGCTAGGTCAGCGAAGTTAGGGAGGGGCTGGGTTGTGTGAGAGGGCTGGAGGGGGGACGAAGGACATGAAACACTAACACGGCGAGGCAGCGACTACTCCCCGCCACCTCCCCTCTGCGCGTCCGACTAACACCTGTAATGTATTTCTGCGCAGTCTCTTTTTAAATTTGTAGGCCTATAGCAACTTCATATTTCCTTTGACCTTGCTTGAAATATTCAATTCAGTCCCTTACTTCAACGAGTATTGTAAATATCAAAGAGGGGTTGTTACATTGTATTGACTGTAATGGTGTCATTGTAATTAGATTATTTAAAAAAAAAAGTCTCTACTTTGAGATAAATAATAACTGGTTTTGTAGTTTTAACTGCTATATTCCTGGCTTTCCTCTCCATCCCTTGTGACTAAATAAAATCCTTCAATATTAAGGAGTCGGTCGTGCACCAAACTTACAAAATTACACTGTTAAAACATTACACAAATAACTTTAATAGCGAATAACTAGCAACGCCAGTGCGAATTATTCACACAAAGTATAGACATGTGGTATCTTTCAGAAGTTGAATAAATTTAATTATACCATTATTTTACTTGTCTCGTAAGTTTTCATATTTTACACACCTTTCCACTTACTTTACTCGGGACTTCATAAAAACTAATAAGCTCTATTTTTCTCTCCAGTCGGTTACACGGTCCTTTAAACGCCATCATTAAAAATTATATACCGATAAAAAACACAGTTTTATTTGTAATGAATGAAAACATTTTGGTTAGAGTTTAATCAACTAAGAAGGAAAGATGTGATACAAAAAAAAAATATATTGATCTCATGTGAATCAAATTGGTCCACAATATCTCATAATCCGATATCAAATTTGTTATTTTACTTGCTATGGTATTGAATGTTAAAATTGTTTAAACCACAGAACATATCAAAAGAAGAAATAAATGCAAGTGAACGTTAAAATATTTGAGACGGTTTATACTAGCGCTCTCTAATGACAGCACGGGAATAATAATAACTAAGGAACATCTGCAGGATATAATTACTTCACATTTTTGCATTCTTTATATCGAGCGAAATTAAACATTCCAAAGGTAATATTTCTTACTTTTGAAAAGTGATCGACTGTGATATATTTAATCGATAAATAAAATGATTTTGAAATATAATACAATATATAAAAATAATATAAATAAATATGCCACTTTCTAAATGAGAACATTAAAGAACAACTGACATAGATGTAATTTAAATATAACAATAATATAAATGATATGTGCAGAAGAAGCAATCAAGGTTATGATCAACTTACAATAATTTACTGAGTTACTCAATTCACCTTGTATTATCATCAAGTGTTTTAACACTAACTCATCAATGTAAGTAAAACTTTGAATGTTTAAAGAAAAATCAACATTAAAATAACTGTACTGAACATATCAGAATTGCGCTCCATTGTTATCACACTATTTGAACTTATCTGTGTTCCCTTAATACTAGCGTACTACAATGAAAACAAAACAGGTCGTGTAACGTTAGAAAAACCTATTTGCATCTCAGGGTTTAAACACTAAAAGAACTTTATGAAACGTAATAGAAATTCTTCTAAATGACGACGAATTTATCACTTGCTCAATAATTTATCCTCACATTACAGCTTTTCAAGGAACAATTGACGTATAACATTTTATCATAAACAAACTCTTCATAGAAATAACTCACTTAATTATCGTTCTTAATATAATATGATTAGTCTAATGTTAAAATTATTACATATAAATTACATATATACATACTTGGTTTATTACACACGATTAAAAACAAATGAGTGTACAGGGTCTAGATTAAATAAAACATAGATTTAAAAGTAAAGTGCAATGGGAAGTAGTAATAAAAAAATAAGAGCACATTTTTCAACGAAATGTTAGTTTTATATCTTACATGCACTTTTGTTATCTTACAGAATGTGTAATTTAAAACTCAAACGTTTTATATTTCACATGTATTTGGTACTTTTGAGATTCGGGGCTATTCTTCTTTTCTTATTTTTACAGTTTAGTTTCTTGAATTTAAATACTTAATGATTTTTTTCCTACATGCTGTGTTACTTTTTCGCTAGAAACTCTAAACAATCGTCAATAACTTTTTCATTTAATATATTGTTTTATGTAAATTGATAAGTAGTCAATTTCTATGCTACAAATAACGTCTGTCGGGAGCAAACACTGGAAAATGAGTTCATCTTCGTGAGTGAGAGAGCCGCGTACTAATGTAACAACGATAATGGGGCATCTTCAGTCATATCGCGTTATAAGACGTCAATATTTCGTGACTTGTTGTATACACCACTATTAGGTAAACCTCACAAGAGAAATCAGTTTACGTCAAGTCTGGGGAACTTAGCGGCCACAGATTTTCGAAATTAATCGGTCAGTCAAATAACTTACAATTCCCATCTTGCTTACACTAAATTTTTAGTACGTTGTGCTATTTTGTTGAAAAACCTCTCGTTAATTCGGCATCTGTTAAATGATATACAAATTCAATGAATATGTTCAAGGAGGCCACTGTTGTAAAGAGTGTGGATTTAAAAATTCGTCAATGGGACAAGGGAACTCAGACCTCTGTTTTATTGAAAATTGAATACATTTTTTGAGGTTCTTCCCTGCCATAAGTAAGTCTATAGTCGAGTTTAGTAAGTTTATGTTGGTGCTCAGATGAAAAAAGACTTCATCATTAAACATACAATGTGAAAAACATACGAAAGTTCTACAACTAAATGTTGGAAACCACAATCAATAATTTACAAGTTTCGCTAAATCCATTGGCGAACCAAGCAATTCTTAGAATACGAAATTAATGTAGGTTAATTTTTTTACAATTCTTTTGTCCCTAGAATAAGTAACGTAAATCGCAGAATATTTCGAAAATTTTAATTTTGTGGAGAAGTGTGAAGGGTGAGCTTCGTTCTTGTCAATCATTTCAAAAAGCGAAACTTTCTTGAGGATTTTTTACGTTTCTAGCGACAAAATTACAGCGTAAAATCACCTCTACAAAATCACATACAGTCCACACAAATTAGCTGTGCCGGTGACGTCATCACTCCCTACCACTCAACACCATTTTATATCTGAACTGGAAACATAAAACCTTTTTTTTTTTTTTTTCTTCCGGTGGAATTCCTGAAAACGACAAGACCAAAGTCTTCATTTTAATGGCTTGCCTTTTGATCATTACTTATGTTTTTGTTCAGTAAAAAGGCTTTGGCCAAAACTTTAAAAGAAGAGACATTAGACTGATATTTTTAGGCGGGTGCTTAGAATGTCATGTAAAATTATAAATCTTCTAAATTGTGGCAAGAAATATTAGAACTCACCGGCACAGCTGACTACAAATCCTTGTATTGGATTCAATTCTCTCTCTCTCTCTCTTCCTCCCTTTTATTACGTCATTTCTTGCTTTCATTTTATCTATAACGTATAAGTTACTAGTGTGTTACTAGAAAGCAAGTGTAATTACCAATCTTACTATTATATGTGGAAAGTAATAATGACGTAATTGTAAAAATTGATACAAATGAAAGACAGTGATAAAAACATATGAAATCTAAAATATCAAGGACAGATATACATTATAATTATATTTCTCAGCAAAGAATAATAACTCCAGAAATTAAAACATAGAATGGCCCCATAGAATAAGGCAACATCGACAATAAATGCATCTTAACAAGTGTGTGTATATAGAAATAGTTATACGACACTTACTAGAACATAAATATTCCATAAAACTACAACATTGGTGTTTGTACGTTAGTCTTTTTATATGGTAGATAAATATAATTTCAGTTCTAAAAGTTTTAATATAAAATATATATAGTATAGCTTACATGAAGGAATAGTAGTAAAATTATGAAAGTTTTTAAACATTTTATTCTGTAATATTTACTAGAAAATGGTTCATCCTTTCTTTTTAAGTTTCTCGGTCACCATCAGATAAAAATAATAACGTAAATAAATAAGTTAACTGAGACCATTAGGTGTACTCATGTGATAAATTAGCTTAGTCCATGCACAATAGCTGTGTCGGTGGCATCCATCACCTTGTCGGTCGATGTATGCCGAAACTGAAAACATCAGACTTTATAACGCCCTACTGAATTTCTTAAAACGACAAAATGGGATGTCTCCAGTTCAGTATATAAGTTGGCTTGCTTTGATCACTAGTTATGATTTTGTTCTATGAAAAAGCTTTGTGCAAAACATTAATGTTCAAGGAATGGACAGCTGATGTTTTCAAGTTGGTGTTTAAAATGGCCTGCTATATTAAGAAGATTCTAAATTGTGTTAAAAAATATTCTCCCTCACCGACACAGCTATATTGAATGAAGAATCTAGGTTTGAATTTTAATAGCATGTTAAGATAGTCAAAATATAAATAAAATTACAGATTTCCTTTATTTTAAAATCTCTAGACTTATTTATTTTAAAATATATTCGCATCGGGAGCTCACTTCTAAAGAAGTGGCAATCCCGAAAGCCTAGACAAATAAACATTTTTCGTGTTTTATTGGGTAGATCTCTTTCTTTCACATTTCCTATCTGATCTTCTTGACCATCTCTTGTTCCTTTCCAACCCGGATGCTATTAGAGATTTCAAGAACTAAATGTTTTTATTTTATATTCTTTTCTTCCGTTTTTTTAAACGGGATAATGACTTTGAAGTTTTTCGTCATTTAGTAACACGCAAACCAACATGTTATTTAGATTAAAATTTCAAGAAAAAATCTACATAAGATGTGTTTTTAATGATAATTACATTGATGATGTTGATAAAGAAACAGAAACTATCTTTAAGGTTACAAAAGAAAAATCGATCTAGAAGAATAGAAAACAAAATTAAGCATACATTCTCAACAAATTGAGTTTAGCACAGTAAAATATATTCCTACACACATTTATAAAGAAATAATTTCATACTTTGATAATTGGTTTAAAATAAATGTTTCTAAACAAAAATAAATTTTCAAATAATTGTGTTGTTATCGCCCTATCGAGTTATTAATTCGTGTTATTAATTTGTAGAATAATGTTATACGTTTGAATTTATCCAGTGTACAAAGTATAGGATAATGTTGCTAATAATAACAATTTCAACCCAGTTTTTTAAACTGATTTTCACTTTTCATGGTCTCGGGAAACCAAAAAATAATTAATAACATACTACAGTCATCGTTGCCGTCTGTGCGATAGCGGTCACAAAAATAAAGATGGAATCATAAAATTGTGTATAGGAGACTATAGTGTGCTCGTATAAAACCCTGTTCAAATTAGGAAAAAATCGAACAGACAAAGTCAAAATGGCCGTCACATTAAACTGTTTTTCGTTTACATCCCTTTTGTTATTCCTCTTCACACACTAAATTAAATATAAATTTGTAGATTTCAATTCTGAATGATACTACCAAACCCACTTTCTACCACGAAAAATAGCGAAGTTTATGTTTGTAACGTAATTTAGAATTCTGAAGTCTCAAAGAAATGTGTTATTCGTAAAGTTTAGTGATTCGGTAGAAACAAGTCACCGAGTAGCGAGTGTATATATGTATAGCTTCGAGGACCGCGAGGGCCGAAACAATGACAAGACCGAAGCGAGAGGAGAGTTTTTATACACCCACATCTACGAGGACCATTACGTGACGTCAAAAAAGCAGTGACCAAATTTAAGCATTAAATTTATAGGGGCTACTTGTATTAAATTGTATAATAGGGATGACCTATCAACTTGTTTTTAGCTATATCTCTCTATACTTGTCATCTTTACATGCAGAGATAGAAGTTTGCATTTGTTAGACTATTCTAGAAAAAATTACGTGTCCAGAAATGTGTATGTGTGTTCATAGACAAAAAAAATAATAATAATAAATAAAAAAATAAAAAAAATAAAAATACAGTAAAAATAAATATCTATGTTGTTTTGTTGAAATAGTATTTATTTTGTTTGTGTTCAATAATGTTTTTTTCTACAACCACAATGTTTAGTTATTACAAAGGGATATAATTAATAATATCTGAAAACGAGTTAATAAACGAAAATCTGTTTCTGTATGTTGGAAATAAAATTTAAAAAGGGTAAATTTGAATACTTTTGAAAGTTAAATCGGATTGTATAAGATAAATAAGATCACGTTAAGGTTGTGATTCACAATAAAGGTAGTCATTTAAGGTGTACTAAATCTTCAAACGTTAAAGGATTCATTTTAAAATTTAAGTACATAAAAAATATAGCGTTTATCTGTTTGAAACTGTTTTTTTGCGACTACCATATGATAAACATTTACGGATATACAATAGTCTTGGTTTAAATGACGTTGATGCAAACTGAACAGTTTCTAAAAATTCCATTGTAGTAATGAGAGAAGAATATACTTACAATATACTTACCATATTACAAGAAATTATGCAGTTCAAACAAATCAATGATGTTGTTTACCAAAATCGACCACTATGGTACACAAAACCAATAATGTAATTGAATAAACAAACTGTTTCCTTGCGAAATACAATGTTTCACCTTCCACAATAAACAATATTTCCTGAAAGGACTTGCCATATTTTCTTGAATGGAACTCACGCTGGAGAATAGACCTTTTCCCTGCGAATCTTCAAACTGATCCTGTTCAGTTTACGAATTTCAAACATTTACCTAAATTTTCTTACATTCACTCAGGGTCAGCGAGTTGGAGCCACTGCGCCGTCGCAGTCTTGCTGGTAAGCATTTCATTGAAGAAGTGTTTCTCTGAATCAGGTGCCACCATCGCTCTCCCCAATGATTCACTCGGTCCCAGAAGACTATCGTGGAAAACACAAAATTCTATTCTACATTTGCTTAAAGTATCGCGACCAATGTCGAATGTTAATGCTTCGTTGAAAACTGGATTCACAGTGTTTCTATGGACGCTTGTCTTTTTCCTTTTGTAACGTCGGCCATTTTGTATAAGAGACACCTTCACATATGGATCTGAAACAAAACAAATCAAAAATATATTTTAACCTTAAATGAAACGTAGTTAAATTCCCTTTTATTCTCGTTTTGTAATGCAAATGTTTGGTAATCCATTCCAGCTTGGGGGCAAAAAGATACAGTAATGATACAACATTGTTGATAGCGAATTCTGGTTCGAATACTAAAATTACAGCGGTAGAATATGGATGTCTTAATTAATCACACATCACACAACGAGAGCCGTTTTGCCGGCATGATCCTGCCAGTTATTGGTCAATCCCGGACATTTCCCCTAAACTATGGGTGTTGTACTCGTTATGATAAAAGGGCCATTAAAGGAGTGCAAACGTGAAAATTATTTTCTTTTGAGAAAACAAATACTACACCAAGAAAATCTTACGTCGCTCATCTGTCTGAAAGAAAATTCGTGCATACACCTTTCATACTAAAATAATGCTACTCTCAAATTTGAGGAACTAAGTACAACTGTGATCAACAAAATAAAATATAAAACAAATTCATCAGAAACCTATTATGTAGTTTTATTCAACAATTTTCAAAAATTCACAATTTTATTTAGCCATTTTCGTATTTAAGGCATAGTAAAACTTAATATTATATGTAAATTTCAATAAAATACAAATAAATTAGAAAATCTGTCTACTTGATATTATTTCAGATGTTAGTTAGGCTTTAAGGTTATGTTTTATTTGTTTTAGCTATCCTCATGTTGTATCCTTGGAAACATAATTAAACATCATTGGATGTAGGATTACAAGATATTGCGGGACATTAAAGGACAGATAAACAGCCTACCATCGAAAAAAACTTTTGAAATTTAAATTACTGCAGTGAACTTGACATTCAGAAACCGATATTTTGGGTTAAAGAATTGTCCAAGGATTCGTAAAAGTGAGCCTCCAAAATCAAACCAAAATTATCAACTCATTAATATTTACAAACTCTGTAAATTATAGTATGTTTTACGAGTTTTTATAATACAACAAAATGTATTTTATCAAATTTATACATAAAAAAATTAATACTAATATTAATAAGTATTTTTTTGGGAATGTGTCCTAGTTTAAATAAAATTATTTGATAATATTCTATATATATATATATATATATATATATATATATATATATATATGTATGTAAACATAAGTTTTTAATTAATAAATAATTGTGTGTATATTACTAAAACCTCAACACAATATTGTACAAATAATACTTTTATTAAACCATACATTGTAGCTATCTTCAGTCATGCATGTGCTACAACAATCAAACTATAAATAACTGCAGTTGTAATGTTGTTATTGTAGCTTATGAATCACTTAAGATGGCGACTTGTTGAAACATGTTTGATTTAATAAACGTATTATTTGTGTTCAAGCTTTATTTTAATCTTAAAACATCTCACAAGTCAAGCTCAACATTTATTTATGTGTTTTCCTTTGCTTACCTGATGATGTACGAGTGTCATCAACAACTCTAAGATTTCTTGCTTTTATTACAACTACAGTCAATCTTTCTGCAGACGGAAGAAAGGCCAGGGATACCATTAGCTCTCCTAACTCTGCCTGCAAAGTCATTAAAAAATATAAAATTTAAAGTAACATATTATATTGCTTATAGCCTTCTTAAAGTTAAAATCTGGAATAAACAAGTTTTGCTTAGTAATTTACTTTTCTTCATTTGTACAATAGAAGCTGTTATCTACCTTTGCTATTCCTCTATTGAGAGCTAGTCACTCAATTTCAGACTCAGATCATCACTTTCGTTGTCTTTCCACAGCCCATTAGTCCCCACTCTGCCACTGTTTATTGCCACTTATTCTAAAGTCTTGGTCAAACGTTTTTAGTGTTTACACCCTAATTTAGAGGGTACAACTTAAGCCATAGACAATACCTTACTTTTCCTCCGGCTCCATGTTCCATTATCACAAATTTGCCTTAAATCCTTCTTATTCATTTTCATTCAAATCTGTCAAAAATATTTATTACTAATTTATTGTTATTCACAACTATACGTGACTACTGGTATGTTAATGGTTTTATAAATACTGAAATAATATGGTCGGGCGCTTTTCAATTTACTCGTTATTATTTTGTTCTAAACTAAATATACTCAGTTCCCGGCCAATATTATCCCCCATCTTTTAATTAAGGTTTTTTTAATTGTAGAGTTGAGTAACTGCCCCATAGCATTAATTTCTAAACTCATATTGTGGGTAGACAAAAGAGATGTTGGCGTTCATCTCACAACAGTGCATGTTGTCTAACCAAGCAAGAGACGTTGAAAACAATCAATCGGAGTGGTTTCTCTTCAGTACTGACGAATAGAAAACTTTGAACGCTCGTAAATAGATGGTTTTATCGTAAGCGTGGAGACATGCTGCTGGATGCAGAAGTAACAGTGCTGTTGGTAGTATGCATTTATCTTCGTCACTAGAAGCTGAACTTTAGTATTTTTTCAGCGACAAGCATTCTTACTTAATCCAGTCTTTGGAGATTTAACTTGTTTATAGATATATAATGGTAATAATTTATTTTTGAGAAAGTATACGAGTTTACATTTTGGAAATTTACTGCGTTAAACTTTTAATTTAAGCTGTGTTTGCAATTTATTATATTATAAACAAGTTCGAAATTAATACTAAACAACATTTTGGAGATCAGTCAGCAACATACTTACAGTCTTTAGAGAATGAATAACAACAAGTTAGGCCTACCAAAGACTGGAATATTCTTAGTTGGTATAGTACAGTATATTAAATCCAGAGTCGTTACATTATTGCACGCCTAAAAGCATCGAGATAAAACACAACTTTAAATAAACACAACTAGTAATCAAAACTGTATAGTTATGAAAAAAAACAGGTTAATCATAGCCATCATGGTACATACCCACCCCATTCGAAACGTAATGCTTAAAAGTTGGTTTCTTGGGCATCGTAGGATATAGTCAATATTATTGGTTGATCAAGAGGACTAAATTAGTAGGTGTGGTTGTTTAATACAGGGTTTACACTCGTTTCAATGCTTCTACCTTAGTTAACCTTGAAACTGTACATATGTGAAGGAGCCTTCACTTGCTACTCTCGAGTCATTGACCCGACCCTGTACCATCTTACTTCACAAATAGTACTTTTTCTTTGTGGTTAGGATTACACATTAAAATTTTCACAATAACTTCGTCATTTGTCATTGTGGAGATGTGGGGTTAGTATAATTTCGAGAAGAATTGAAATATGCACATTTTATCTAATGTCTAAAAGTAGAATAACACAGAAAATATAAACAAAACTGTTTTAAAATAGCCTCCATTTTGATATTTTAACTTATATTTTTCTATGTGTCACACTACAAACCCCTATACCAAATTTCATAATTATCTTAATTTTTGTGGCGGTTATCCTGCTTACTTACGCCGTCTTACGACAACTATGGTAATTTGAAAATAATTGTTTCGGTTTCTTAAAGCCATGAAACATGATGCTCATTTATAAAATGTAGGTAGATTTTGTGCTATTACCAAATTTACCCTCTACACTTCGTATACTGGGTAATAATAAATAAACAAACACATTAAAACAAACTAGGAATTTTTACTTTAAGTATAAAATGTTTATATGGTAAAGTTACGTTTTTCATTATGAGCAGTGGTGTTTAACCCTTATTTGATTTACACAGTCAATTAATTTCCTACATTGTCATCTAAAAGTTAAACGATATAGAGCTTCCAGATTAACGTAAAGCACAATCTAATAGTTAACTAATTTAACTAACGATAGTTAACTAATTTCTAAACGTTAAAATTTTTAAGTTATTAGATAATCAAGATACTATATTTCATAAACTGTTGGTTTGGCACCTAGAATATTTAATTACAATTTTAAAATGATCACTTAGTTACAGAATTTTGCAATGAACCTATGTAAATTTCCATTGTACACTCATTTCAAATACAGTTTTGTGGCATTAATTTAAAAATAGGCTTAAAATACGCTTATGGTAAAATAGGCTAGAATACATTGCAAATATTATATTAAAATCAATGTTTAAGAAAAGCACGATTGAAAATTATACTTTCCACTGTCGGATTATTGGCTGACAGAATTTTTAAGCCATTGTAAAATTTGTACAGACTTTAGTACAATTGAACAATACTGCTATTAAAGAAGCACAAAATTGCTTAAATTTGGCCGCCATTTTGAAGCCATTTAATTGAAAATTCATAAAAATGAAAGAACATGAACTTAGATAATTTTACCCTTTGAACGTAATATCTAAAAAGAACTCCATAGTTAATGTAAAAGAGAGAGTTTGTCTGAATGGTTGTAGTTGTTGATTGTTGTTTGATTTACTGGCCTGGTGTCATTCATAAATTTTTATGTTATGCTGCTAAAATCTTCTTTTTTTGTGACGTACCTTTACATTTACACTGTTTAACCAGATTGTAGTATGTCTTGAATTAATATATGAGCATTATATTTAGACTAATATTTAACATAGATAGTACGTACACACAAGTGTGTTGTCATTAAAATTGCCAGAGGTAAGCAGCACTACTATTTAAAATTTCTGAGCTTCAAACATTACCATGGAGATGAGAAATTTAGTATGTATGGTTTAACTTAACGAATAGTTCAATCGATTAAGGATAAATTATATAAGTAAAACGTAGTTTAGTGATATTTACCTTTGCATCCTGTTCGGAACATGGCCCAAGACCTTTCCAGAGAGTCACCTTATCAGATAGATCTATATTAGAGAGAGGTAGTTTGACTCCACCTATACTGTGATGTCTGGAGTAAGCGTCGAAGTCGTACAACAGTAACTCCAAAGTACGTCGTCCTATTGTTGCAGGTCTAACTTCAAACACAAAGTCTTCGTCGAACACTAGTAATAAGATAGTTGTGTTAGTTATAAAACCAAATATTAATTTACAATTATATTATAATGAGAAGTTCTTGAATTTGTGTGTGTTGTAAGAAGTAATCTCGAAACTACTTAAGCAATCGAACAATCCTTGTTTTGATGTTCTTTTTGTATTACTGACTTGACGATCGAGCCACATCGAGAACGGTCACGGACAACGTATCTCGCCAGTTTATATTTATCTTAAATGTTAATAATTTGTATTGTGTAAGTGTTTGTGTAGTGTATTTTACGAGTATATTTGGTAATGACTGATAAATAGTCGAAACGCGTCATGTGAGAAAATACAAAAAGGACATTAAAACAAGGATCGTTCTACAGCTTCACCATAAGGTTACTGACATTAGTAAACTAATTATTAACAATCCAGTATGGCTATGTGTTATGGTGGAATAAAAAAGGGGATAAACAAGAAACTGTTGTGTAAAATAATAATTTTATAATATAATAAAATAATAACCTGTTAGTACAATAATATTGTTATATGTAACTTTGTTCAAATATGTAGGTATTATAATTAATTTTCTCTGTTATGTTGGCAATAAAACACAGTAGAATAGGTGGGTAATACGTTTAGATAATAATATCTATAATAAATTAACGAAGTGTAAAATATTAGAAAGTTCCCTCAATTAGGAACCAATAATACTTGTAGAGGATAGTACAATTTTTGGTTTAAAATGAAATGTATTATTGGAGTAAATACAATGTGAATATTTTTACCAGGATTGAGTGTCCTCTTATGTATCCTTGTCTGCCAGACGTTGCTCCTGTCAGGGAGTAATCTGATCTTGGCGTAAGGATCAGCCGTACCGCTGAAATCTCTGGCTTGTAAGTCGTGTGCCTGTAATCAATATGTTTACCCAATTATATTATTTGATTTATTTACAACCATCTCATACTTCACTTATAAGTTGTCTATTCACTGTAATGAGCTACATTTGGGAACATGTATATCACGAAGTGAATGATAACACACTTTTATACATAACCACTTATATGTAATATACAAATAAAAGACGACATTTCAATAACTAGGTCATCATCTCAGTTGCTATTAGCCCACACCCTTCTGTGTTCTGTGTACAGTCCAAGGTCAGAAGGGTTTGTGTGCGTTGTAGCCACAGAGGATGATGACTTAGTTAATGAAATGTCGGCTTGTATTTATAATGCATAAATAAAGTGGTTATTGTGGACAATTGTGTTTTCATTCATTTGGTGAGAGTTGTATGTCTAAATTCACCATTTGGATATGCAATATGTATTTACTTAAAATAATTGATTAAGCAGGAACAATACATTCCCGATATATTTATTTAGGATGCACTATAATATGATTTTAAGTTTAGATTAAATAGATCAGGACAGCAATGACGTCCTCGGTGGGTTGATTTGTAATTATTGCCTAATTGGAAGTTTTGTTTTTTTTGTATTAGGTTAATATGTATAAACATTATTAATTACTAATTTCTGCTTGAAGATTCTTGTTAAATTATGGTGTGCTTTTCTTTATTTTGTACTAAAGATTACATATATTACATACCCAAACCACTATACTAGCTTGGCAATATAATATTATTGAAATTGAAAAGAACAGGAATTTGAACAAAGACAATATCCTGCACCGAAACGTCAGAATTCTATGAAAGGTATCTCTCGACAAACCTTCGTTAGACAATATTTAATATGACGTAGGCTACACATTCCAGAGGAAGAGGAATTCAAAAATCATATTGTTTACCTTTCTTTATCCGACTAAAGCTTTTGTTTGATGGACTTTGAAAGATAACGTAGATGCAGTGAGGAGTTAATGTTCAGGACGCTTCAGAAGAATATTCATGTGAACTATTATGTATTCTAGATAAATGATGTTCCATTATATATACAGTTTTGCCAAAAGATGAACATAAAAAATAAATAAAATTACAAACTACGTATAATAAATTTGAATAAACAAAATAATACAGAGTGGGTAAATATGAATAAGTATTTGAATTTATATAAATAAATAGACGTTTTGGAACACTTTGTACGTACGCAGTAGATAAGGAAATTTTTTTTTCCAAAATGATCAGTGAACAGGGACCTTTAAAATGAGGTGTCACTAGACCTACCTTTACTTTGACAATTTTCCAAAAATGACTTCCACCCCCCAAAAAAATTAGTGTTTGAAAACATTTCTACTGATTTCTCTAGGATCGAAATAGAGTGGGGGGGGGGTATGATAAAACGAAGGCTGTAGCTCATTTGGTTCAGTCGCTATACATTGCGCTCGGGATGTCTGATTGACCGCGTATACACAGTCAATCTAAAACTAAAAAGAAATTGTAGTCGGGGTAAGATAGTAACCCAGGACGTGACATGTACACTAATCATTTTCACATATTGTTTTACCATTATACAGTAGATAAATATCTCAAAAAATGGAAAGCTTTGAAGAAAAATGTATTAAACAAAAATTATTTCATATTATTTGGGGATAATAATTTAATTCTTTGTTTGACATATGTTTGCAAGGTCATTAATTGGTCCACTCAATTTTAAAAGACTTAATTTAGTTTTAAATCAAAATTTAATTAAAAAAAGTTTTAAGCCCTAAAAGCCCAACCCAATTTTTTCAAAGGTTTAATTTAATAATTTTATTAGCTCTACCAAATTAAAGTAAACCATATTGTAATGCTATAATGTGGTAATAAAACATATGTTTTGTGAGAAATAAAAGTTCAGAAACATCAAATATTTTTAAAAAAAGTGTCTTAACTTATAAGGTCAACATAAGAATATAATTTATTAAATTACTCACCGTCCAGTAGTTTTTTGCGTTTTTTCTCAACGACGGCCGTTTCGGCTATTCAGCCATTTTCAAGTGTTCAGTTTCAGGACATTTACTATTCCTCGTTATAACATAAAAGTTCACAACACACAGTTATACACGCAATACACATACACATAGAAGACACAATAAAACACATCTTGTAGGTACACTGTCTGTATCTGGACTGATATATACAGACAGTGTACCTACAAGATGTGTTTTATTGTGTCTTCTATGTATGTGTATTGCGTGTATAACTGTGTGTTGTGAACTTTTATGTTATAACGAGGAATAGTAAATGTCCTGAAACTGAACACTTGAAAATGGCTGAATAGCCGAAACGGCCGTCGTTGAGAAAAAACGCAAAAAACTACTGGACGGTGAGTAATTTAATAAATTATAATTAACAGTAGTCGGTATGGCAACAAACAATAATAAGAATATAGTATACAAATTCAGTTTTTCTATAACTTTTTTCAAAGCCATTAAACAATAAACTGTTCTAACGGAATAAAATGACAGATATTTTTTTAAAGTACAAAAAAAACAAAAATTATGATCCTGGAGTCTCAAATGTTAAAACAGATCATTCAACACAAAAATCAAATTATAAATATTATATAGAACGATAAAATATATGAAATTTATTGTCGTATAAAATGTAATCGGTGTATTTCTATACAACTGCCACCATAACTGTAGTCTTTAGAAATCAAACCTTTATAATATCGTTTCTCTTGCATCATCAGCACAAGGTAACCGAATTAAGTACATCAATTTTTATTATTTATAATTGAACTAGTGAGATTTAATTTCACTAATTTTTCGATTGGAAGTTTAATTTTGCTACGAGGCTATAAAATGATAAATTTACTTAAATTTTAAGAAGAAATACTTCATAAACAATTTTATTTTTCAAAAAGTCACCTAATTAAATTTTCCAAGTAAATTATGTATTCAAAAAGGAGATTCGACGTGGACAATACAAAACAAAAATTTAAAAAAAGAGTTATGTTTGTGCCAAAACTAAGTACAAAGTTGTGCTATTATTATAAATTATTTTTGAAACTATGTTCTATTACATCTTTTTAGCACGTTATTATGTAAAATAACCGGAAAAATCATAACAATATTAATATATTATCCTTGAAAGTATTCAATAACAGCTTTGTTATTTCCCTGATCTAGGAGTTGACAAACCTTAAACAATAAAACCGAAGTAAAAATAGTTTAAGATTATCAAACTCGCCTAATACTTTGTATATTGAGTAATAAACACACGAATTTTCTCTTTGTACAGATATTAGGTTGATTAGAGGTAGATTTTATTTCAATTTATTCTAAAGATATTCTGACGTAAAAGTAATTGTATATTGTGTACTTATATTTTGAAGCACTTTTCCTTGAATACCTGCGCTTTAAAAATCATCAAAGAATGATATCAATTTTTGTATTTGAACTTTATAATTTTATTTTTCTGTCCTTACCTCAATAAGTCTTACTGTTAGAATTCCCGCCGCGGGGTCATAGGTCAAATTCAAATGTATTGAACCTCTCAAATCTTCCGGTTCGCTGGAAGAACGTGTCTGAGTTGGCTGAAACAACAAAATTCAGAATTACTTACTTAGGGTGAAACACATACAATTTATTATATCAGATGTTTGAAAGACAAATATTATCTGTTTGCTTTATATTATTTTGAAAAAGAAAAGTTATATAAACACTAAAATAGTGGCTTGAATATGTTACAAAGGAATATATAAACATCTAATGGGGCATTTATTATTTTCTCATAGTAACTGTTAAAATAAGTAATTATTAGGGGAGTTAGGCCTACATTAAATTATTACAAATATTGGTACTTCACAGAGTGTTTGAGAAAATCAAAGCAGTCTCACCAGGTACTCAGATACGAGTATTGTGGGAATTATACTGTTATCAAAAAGGGAATGCGGCTGAACGAAGGGTCGCCTCACTCTAACGCACGCGCCATTACACACAGATGCGCAGAGTATTAGGACTGGCCGGTACCTGCCATGGGCCACCCGCATGAGTACTGTGCTTCACATGCTATGGTCTCCAAAACGATAGTTTTGATTTTAATCTTAATCTAATTATAGGGCAATCGTACATAGATATTTTATATTCATTGTTGATAGTCTTAGAACTACATATATTTTATATATTTTTTTTATTTTCTGTCAAATGTAGTCTGTATTTGTATTTTACCTTTTATGTGGCTACATGTTTCACTGCCACAGGCAGCATCATCAGGCCAGCTATCTATGTCCACTCAAACACTTATATATACACGTCACTTATATTATGTGACGTGTACGAAAAATGTATGAAATTATGTGTTACATTAAGTGTTGTGTATATATATAAGTGTTTGAGTGGACATAGATAGCTGGCCTGATGATGCAGCCTGTGGCAGTGAAACATGTAGCCACATAAAAGGTAAAATACTAATACAGACTACATTTGACAAAAAATAAATAATATATATCGATCTTTGGTTTACAGATGGGAAAACATTTTCACCCTGTGCGTGTGACGACTGACTGACAGCGATGATATAAATAAATAACCTATGTTTTGTTGGAAGGTATGAGTTACGATCCGTCCTTTAACTTAGTCTATGATATAAATAGACCTTTATCTTGGAAAAGAATTTAGAATATGAATTCCTTAAAAAAATCATAAAACTCCAAACCTTAGTTTCAATAGATGAGGTACAATAATTCTTTAGAAGTGTTAAAAAATGAGAGAGTTTGGTTTTGGGGATGAGTTAGGGAGAAAATTCGTGTATAGTTTATACCATATTCAATCACAGATACTCAACCAATCTTTCATAAGTTGAGGTCATAAATTTGCAATTTAGTTTTTTTTATACTAGTTAATTTAATATTAATGTTTGATTATATATTTTAGGACAGGGTTGAAAATAACATTGTACAGAGTTCAGTCAACTAAACTAACATGCAGAAATAAAATATACAAAACTTTACCTACTGAAAGATTTCTTTTTTAAATACTTTTGTACACAAAAAGATCTGTCAGTGTATGAACATCAGTAAACAAATTTTCTACTTTTATGAAATAAACCTCTTCAAACAATTATCTCAAATAGAACCACAAAAAAAAACTTCTCCACTAAAAACACATTTGAAAACAAAACTCAAAAATAGGGAACATTTGTTACAGTATTTATGGTTTATTTTTTTCCCTTAAAAATAAATCGTCTCTTTCATTCCAAATTTAGATATATGTTTATATCTTGCTCGGTCAGATGATGAAATTAAAATTTTAACTAATCTCACACAACAAATCTTCTAAGCAAACCTATCGGACCAAACCTCTCAAAATATCCTAATGCAACAAACCTAAAAAAAACCTTTCAAAATAAACTTCTCTAATAAAACCTCAGAAAAAATAAACAACTGAACTGTATTTATGTTTATTTAATTTTCTCAAAAGCAAATCGTGTTTTCTTTTATATTTAGATTTATGCGGTGTTTCTTTACTTCTAGATGGTGAAACCAAAATGTCAAAAGCCAAAGGTAATTAATTTAGTTATGGAATGTAAAAGCTGTCACTTTTAATCTTGTGAAAGACATCGTTGGTTAAAGATTTTTAACTAGATTTTATAACTAGAAGTTTTCACCAAGTTTGAAAAAAAAATGAGATAGAGAGGAAACAAAAACTGTCACATATGTATTAAAATTTAAACTGACTTTTTTAAAAGGGTCAAATATATACAAACGTACAACTACCTATAAAGGTGGACTTAACATCTGTCATGTGGAACATTACGCTACCTTACTTTCTAGAATAATATTTAACAAAATAAAATTAGTGTACTTGGTTCTGAAAAATCGGCTGTGGAAAGAAATGTACATTTCTTTTCTTTATTGTCTATCATTTTACCTACTCAGTATACAAATTATAGGGTAAGTTTGGTAAACTAAAACCAATTGACTTCTGTGTTTTGACTGATCTTCAAGTTGCCTAGTCTCACAAAACTGAAAGAATGATTTTAGACATGTTGTCCGTCCATATTTATCGTTGTTGGCTGTATTTACGCACGATAACGCCGATAGGGGACTCAAGTGTGCTCATGTAGAACCCTATTTAATAAAAAAAATCAATTGAATATATAAATTTAATAATAAAATATTGACCATGTTCGTCTTTGTTTGGTTATAATTGTGTTTATTATCTTTATGACGATCTCCATTGAGGGAATTAACTAATTAATTGTGATAATTGGTATGATATCTAATCCTTTGTAATATTTTTTACACTTAGATAAAGGTATCTGGAAGGATATACTTAGTTACTCCTCCCGAAAGCAACCTTTAGGTTTTGAAATCAAAGTAGATCTATGGGGTGAGTTTTAGCTCCTAGAGTTTAAAAGAGAAAAATAGATATAAATCTTATTATATAAATATGTGGTCCGGTGGTTCTATTACAAAAAAGTCTTTAATATAAACAATCGCTAATTTCAATTCTGGATATAATGGTGCCAACGTATATTCTCTGTGACGACAAATAGCAAAGTAATCATCAACAATGTAATTTCGAACCCTAACCTAACCTCACCTAACTTAGCCTAACCCTAAACTCTACAATAAATTCAATATTCGTATAGTTACGAGTTTCGGCAGGGATAAATCATCTTCATGAGTGTAGTGAGTGTATTCTTCTTTTTATATGTACAGATTAGAGGTCCGCCATTCTTTGAATGGAGACTTTTTAATTTACACACATTTACTAGAACGGTTAGGGCTTAGCTGATGTCAAGAAAGTAGTGATATACACAATTACGAAGATCAGAAAACCTCTATGAAAACTATATTAAAGAAACTTAACCCACTGAGTAAGACCAATACAATTTAACATTTTCTCCAAGGTCTACGAAACCAAATTTAGACATTTAGAGGGTCTAATTGTATTATATTGTATGATAGGGCTGTGTATGTACCTTGATAGCGCCCATCAACTTGTTTTAAATTTAAAAAAAGAAGAAATAAAAACGATGAATAAAATAATAATACCAAATTATATAATTACTGTATATCAATAGACTGTCAATATAAATAAAATAAAATTTGGTCAAATTAATTATTTAATCAGATTTTCAATGAAAATGATTTGTTTTAAACTAGATGTAGAGAAATGATTAAGTATTGAACAAATATGACACAGCTTACCTTGTTGACAACTTACATTTTATTTATAAAATAATCTTAAATTTAAAAGTAGAATAAGGGAATTAGTTTTTTATATATTTCCTTGAACAGATATTTGTTTTTAACAAATTGATTTAGTAACTAGATCAATACAAATATGGTGGGTGATAACATTACATTAATCCTTCTTCTATTATTAGCAGAAGTAAAACAGCTCTTTGTATAAAGGATGATTAATGGTTATGAATGTCGGAGGCGGGATTTATTAGGCACACAAGCGCCCATTATTTTAACGAAAACGGATTTGTCATTTTAAGCTTTCATTTGAGGTCTAAAATTAAAATATTTAATGGATACAATTATTTTATACGTAATAACTGAAATTTTACGTTTATTGTCTCCGAAGGAAATTTTTATCCAGTTGTGACGAGTAGTTTTTAAATGGACTTTAATATCAATGTTTCTCTTCTGAATGATTAGAAAATTACATAAATACATTACAGATTGAAAGTACGTATTTACAATATATAAGTTTATATTTATCAAGTAGTATTTCCAAGACAAAAGCCGGTTCTGGAATGTTTGTTCATATAATAACGAGAATGAAGTCGTTATTTGATATATTTCTATGGATATACAAATTCATAGTTTTTAATTAATATCCATATAGTCTACTATTCAACGGTATTTAATCGAATATAGTCCAGTATTTAATTTATATCCATTTTTAGGTCAAATTTTGGAAATTCTGAAAAATTTAATAAAATAAAAATCTAACCGAGAGAATTGGTTCAAAATAACATTTAGACAAAATCCCAAACATTAGTTTTTTCTGGTTTGAATGATTAGTGAGATTCCTTTGAAAAAGTCCAGAAAGGTGTAATGAGAAGTTAAAAGGCGTAATGGAAAATTTGTAGAGAATCAGGAATGTGTACGAGATTTTACTGAGTCAATAACATTTCGAAAATATGAATATTTGTAAACATTTTCTAGAAAACCCTTAAAAACTGGCAAAAGTTTTAAAGATGAAAATTAATGTGAAATACTTTTCTAAATGCATATATAATATATACACTACAATAATTTTTTCTTGTTATTTAGAAGTGAAAAACTTTTCGGTTATCATTGTCTTATGAAAAAATTAAGAAAAGTACGAAAAATAACTTTTATATTAATCCCTGGAATAATACAATAGGATTACTGTTGGAAGAAGACAGTAGTTGGAAGGAAAGAGAGGGATCTAACCCAATAAAAAGTAAGAAAGGTGTAGATGCAGATAGATTTCGTTGTGATTGCCACGCAGTAATCAGTATAGTGTGGCGGTAAGGACAAAGTCTTATGACTGTACCAATAAGACGCAAAGTTGTTTTAAAGTCCTGTGTGAAATATAAGATGTAAAATATATAATAAATACTGTTAATGGTAAACAATGTCTATAGAAAACTAATTTAAATAATAAGGTTCATTCAAACATAATATAAACCCTTTTGTTTATGATTTAATAAGAACGTAAAGTATGAACACCTCCGATAAAAAAGACATGTAACACAACTTTTGTATTCATGAAAATATTTAGTAGTCCATAAATTGACGACTCCTCTTTATTAGAATGTATAATAAATATCTTCCTAAAACTCTCACCATGACTGGAAATGTTAACGTAAATTACAGAAAATGTTTCGGAGTGCCGTTGGCAAAGTTCTAGAAGAATCTCTTGTCCGTGAAGAGAATCTACACAGCGTAAATTAAATTAGTGAGCATCAGAAACTAGGAACATCATTTGATAGAAACTTCAAAAAATGTTCGAAGGAAAGATGAGGGAGAAGATCTAACGTAATACAACATGGAAAAAGATGTAGATCCGGATAGTTGTCCTTGAAGTTGCCACTCCAATACTCACTATGTAAACCCCTAAGTATGTATCAAATCAAAATATATTTTTAAATATAATTATACTAAAATAAAAGTGGATTAAAATATGCTTAAAGCAATAAGCTTTTTTCATAACATTTTTATCTTGAGTCAACCTACGTAAATGATTTTTTAAAATTTATGAAAACATTTTCACATTTTTTTAAAACTTAAAATGTTTCTCAATTTTAATAGGTTTTCCTGAAAGTCTCTTACAATATTGGTTTTTTATTTATTTTATGAAGGTAGTAAACTTTTATATTTTGATATTACTTCATCCTGATTCTTTTTCAGATTTTGAGTGTTTTTTTTTTATTATTTCCAACCCCGAAATTTTTATAACGGTTATATCGTGAAAAATAAACCATTTTTTTCTCTCGAAAGTGACAACTTATTTCTAATTTTCTATCAACTTATCAAAAAAAAAAAAAAAAAAAAAAAAAACAACCATTGACTACATTTTTATAATTTAGTATGTAAACTATTTTATTGTTTTTAAACAAAGAAGAACATTTGAACGTGTTTGGATTATTTTTTCTGGTTTCGTTTAGAGATTATTACAAAGGAATATCCTGATTTAGATTTTCATTCCCTTGCAGAAATTTAAACCTAATTTAATTTGACTGCATCCAGATCTGGATGTATGAAACGGTTCCGATCATTACACTCATTAGAGTGATTTTGTAAAACTTTATGTTGTATATGTGTTGGCACTCCTAATGGCTTTATTTGTATCCAGCTTTGTTCAAATTGGGTACACAGGTTAAAAAATATTTTATCCGTTAACCATAAAACTAGTTCCAGCAGTTTAAAAATAATGGATGAAAAAGGACAATGCTATAATTCATTTTTGATTAACTCAAATAAAAAAATATTAAGTTAAAACGTGAAAATTCCGTTTATAATTATATCAATTGCTAACATTATATTTTTAAAATAATTCAATTATTAATCTGAATGGAGAATAATAATTACAATTAATGAAAAAATAGTATTTAATACTGAAAGAAGGTAAAAATATATAAAAATCCGAATCTCAAGGATTATATTTATTGCAATTTGGGTATTTTTGAATTTAGTATACAGGTTTTTATCTAATAGAAAATTAACTTAACTCATTGTGTTCAGAAAATTATTTTTCCATCAAAATGATATCTGATAAGTCTCCCTCTGTCCTCTTTTATTCATTATTTTACATAGTTAAGTTTTGTACTAAAGTAGTAATTTTGAACATAATTTAATTTTGTTATATCTTAGGTAGTACTTACAGTGAGTAATTATAAGATATTTTAGGATTTTGTTCACGTTGTTATAATAATAAAAACGTCTCCATAACATATGTCTCATAAACATATGTTCTCGTAAACATATGTTTCTATTTACATATGTCCAATAAACATATGTTTCTATACACAAATATTCATATTAACAAATGTTAATATAAACGTATTAAATGATATTTCATGTGTAAAATATACAACCTATACTTGGAATTGAACCAAGGAAAGACCTTTGACTTTACGCTCTACCAACTGAGCTATTCTTAGTCGCTTCCCAGTATAGAGCGTAGACTTCTTACTTGATTTTGCTGGAATTTTTGAGTTATCAAATTAATTACCTCGTTACAATCGACATTGAAATTAATAGTTTTACTCAATTTGTAGCTCATAAGTATATACAGTATTTATAAAGTTTACCGCATATAGGATTTTCTTTTTATATACCAGTTAGTATTTTATTTAATTAATAATACTAGCTGGTATAAAAACACACATGAGCGGTAAAATCAATAATATAAAAACTATAAACATAGTTTAACATAGTATAAACATAGTCTGTGGGTCTATTTATGTTTTGTTAAAGAAATTTATAACTTTCTAAACTGATGAGATATTGTAACACATTTCAAATACGTATTTTATACGTCACTTCTAAAAACCAAACCTTTATTTTGTACATTTTCAAAATGACTGTAGTTTATAATTTTTTTGTCATACTCTAAAACAAAATTTAGTGTCTTTTTAATATTTACGTGACGATATCATTTTTTTTTTTTTTTTTTTTTATAAGTGAAAAAAAAGCTAGTTGTTGATACAAACTTAAAGTATTGGTTATTGACAACAAAAACACAGTTTATAGAGTTTTAATTATTCCTTATTATTATTAATAGCCTAAGAATTATTATTAAATGTTACATTTTATGAATAGAGCTATATTAGGGTGGGTTATTCGGGAGGATTAGTTTAACCTTAGTAATACTTATATTAAGATTTTTTTTTTATAAAGAGCAAGAGTTACCTAGAACTAACATATTTTTTAATTCTGATAATTGTTTTCTACAAATCTTCACCCTTGTACAAAAGTTCCATAATTCATAAAGTGTAGCACTTAATTCGACCATTAATAAGTATTAAGTAGTTTCAAAAACTTCCTGTTGTTGTATAGTTATTATAGTCAAGTAGCCAATTACTAAAATTTGTTTTTTTATCAATAACTAGGTCATTGTTTGACATATTAATACAAATAAAGATATCGTCCTTTTATGATTAAAAATTTATTAAATTGTTTACCTTGTACGTTTTTTAAACCAGTTTTATTTAACAGTTTATATTAGACACCAGCCTTTTGAAAATGACAAAATGAAGGCTCGGTTTTTGGATTCCTGCTAAAATGTTATACGAAAAAAATCGTATACCAAATCCAAACTCAATATCTCATAATATATATATATATATATATATATATATATATATATATATATATATATAAATTGGTTTTAATAAAACACAAACAGACAGGCGGAAAACGAAGTTTGTTTTCCTTCTCAAGGTATTAACCATTGATCGAATTGTTTAATGATAATTAAAGAAAGGAACGATTTTTTTTTTGAAAAAATAGTTTAATAAATCGGCCTGTGTAAACTGTATGAATGACATTAATAACCAAAACTTGAATATTACGATTAAAAAAGTTTGCATTATAACTGTTCAAACTAATTTCTAATGTTTGGCAAATACCAAAGCGAATGTAAAATTTATCCACCACTCTGGCAGTAGTATGTGGGTCAATCGCTAGAATATTTTGTAGGATTTTTCTTTCAAGTCCTCAATCCTGTTAGGTCTATTAATATAAACTTTGCTCTTCACTAAAAGCAATCAAAGGATCAGAAGACCTGACTGGCATATGTACATCATAATGGCCGTTTCCTTACAGGAATACTTTATTTATATTAAAAAATTCAATGAATAAAAGATGAATCCTTACAAAGTTCAATCATGTTTGCTTATTTTAATGAAGTTACCAAAGTTAAAATTAAAAGAACACCATCGCATGGTAATGTGAATATAATGCGTTGACGATCAAATATTTTATATATTAAATCTGACTAAGATCCTAAACATTCCTACATTCATATTTCACATAATGTATACCGGATGAGATTTAAGTGCTTCCCTTACTTTATTCACAGATTAACTTAATCGAGTTTTCTCATAAATAATTTATTGTAGCCACAAAGAAGCTAACATTGAGATATTGAAAAGTCATTGGTTTCTCTCCTTACAATTTATTTGCGGAAAATGAAAATTTAAAACACAAAATGTGTCAAGATATACATTTTAATCAACAATTGTTTAAACGATGGAAGTTTTAAAAATATTTTTATATTTGTGATGATTTACGCTATTAAAGGTAAGTGTCATAAAATGGTTTTAGATTATATAGCTGTTATTAAAATAAAAATTCTCCTAAACCATGTTTATTTTTATATTTGAAAAAATGAAAATGAAAAAATCAGCCAAAAAATAAAAATAATATTTTGGAATAAGAAATATTTAATAAGACATATTTTGGAAACTGTACCATCACTTTAAAAATAAAAACCTGCCGTAAATGATGTATCACATGACCACCTTTCATTTTAAATTATACAATTGTTTTCTCCCTCCCAATTGGATGAGAGATAAAGTTCAAAATGTATAAAATAAAAAAAAATAAGTGTTTTAATTTCTATAATAAAAGGTTTATCTGAAAATAATTGTAAAAATAGTGGAGAGGGAACTTATTCATAGTGGTATGTTATCTATTTACATGGTATGTGATAATTGATGCGAAGCCGTTTTTTCATATTAATCTTTACATTAAATATTATGATTTGTAATAATTATGAAAACTAATTAAAAATAATAAATATTCGTATGTTGTAAACGTTTATTACCTTTTGGTAGAGTGTAGTATCAATTTTCGTGTGATCCAACTTAGTGTGCATGCTTGAAACTCGAGGTCTAGCTGTCGTCAGAACTATCTGTTTATCATTTCTGACAAGAGGTTCAGCTTGAGGAGGTAAGGGAGCCGAGAACTGGGATGGTGTCGGCGATCTAGGGGAACCTGGAGCTGAGTCCTCTGAATATCAGAAAACAAATCACCAACAAGAAGTATGGTAATATATCTTATATCCATAGGACAGAAAGTTAGGAATATAATAAAATCTGAAGAAAGAAAAACTGACCTTGCGTGAGTAAAGCACATTTACATAAACTTTAGGAATTATATTACGACAATCAATTTTACAACTTTTAGTTTCTCTTTTTTACTACTTAAAACAAAAATACTTTTACTTCTACATTTAAGTATGCTATTGCAAAGATAAGTGAATAATAAAACAAATCAGAAAACTGTTTTATTGTTTTAAAATCGAATATCATGGGAGATTTGGCTTTTGGGGGAACCTAAAATATGACAACACGATTAGACTAAGGGACAGCCATTCTCTCCACACACCAGACTCCATGAAACACTTAAACGTACCAAATATGATTAAGAAAAGTTTAATACTTAACTTTAGAAATAAGGTGAGAAAATAATTGCAAGAAAAAGATTTTTTTTAACAAGGTAATCCAACCGAAATGACGGATTAGTTTGATTCAACTGTAGTAACTTTTTGTCTACACTTTTAGTAACTTCAATAACCGAATGAATTAAAACCTGATTTTTTCACTCACAAACTACATTTGTGCAATACAAACACAAGAAAATGTTTCAATGTCCAAGTTATCATCTTCAGTTGCTACATGCACACAAACCGTATTGGATTTATTTAAATGAAAAACGCAAGGACAACCCGTTTTGCAAAAAGGATTTGTTTTTAAAATCACCAAAAATCTTATTTTTGTTTCTATAGCTAGAATGAAATTTAGAGTTGAGGCGTGCTATTGAAATTTCAAAATTTTTAATATTTTTTTGATTTTAATCTACTTTTTTAATAAAAAATGCAACATTTAACAATACCAATGATATCAATACAATACAATCAATACCAATACATCAAAAGATGCAGAATTGAAGAGAGAGTAACCCCTGAAAAAAATCACTTTGAAATCTCAAAGGGTTTACGAGAAACTGCAGTTTAAATTTTTTTCAAAAAAAAAATCATAACTTTTTTTTAAACCAATGATATTCGTTTCAATAGATGAAAAGATAGTAAACCCTGAAAATATCATTTTGTAATCTCATATGGATTACGAGAAATTATATATAAATATATATATATTTAACACATATAATTCGTACAAAGCCACATAAGTTGATATATTTAGAATTTAAATTCTACCCAATTTTACAAACAAACAGAATGTATGCCTTGTTTCTAGAAAAGCCACTTTCTTATTTGTTCGAACGGAATTAACAAAAGTGGATGTTAAAAAAATAAATTGGAAGAAATTTCAACAATATTCGTTTATTGTAATAGAATATTAAATTATAATTTGAAAGAAATTTCAATAATTTTTTCTAATTGTAATAAGATTGTTTCCATCCTCCAATCTTCAAACAACCATGCAATTGTATACATATTTTCCATAATTTACCGTCAACTGTATTCATAGATTTGCTTTGAATGTTTCAGAGCCAATGTCGGGCTTATTACCATTTGCAGTGCCATTAGATACAGGGTGACAGAAAATAAACTTTCACTTTTCTGTACCATTAATTAATTAAGAAAGCTAAACAAGAGATTAATTTGAACATTGGATGTGAAATAAAAGAGAAACAATTATTAAAAATATGAGTTGAGGTTACCCCTCTTACCTGAGTAGATTCTCAAAAAACAAAACAATAACTTAAGGTAGTTAAGTACTATTTCCTTTTTATCTTTTTTACTGGCCGCCATTTTAGTTACGGTGGTCGAAACATGTTTTCTTCTCATTTTTTTTATTCTAATAAGTCATTTTAAATTATGTAATGTGTAAATTCTATTTGAAATTTTTGAGTTACCTCCTGCTCTGAATCCTTTTAAGTGCAAAATTGCTAAACGTGTGCGCAGAGAAGCTACCCTTCACTACAAAACAAAACTACAGCAAAGTTCTTTTCAGACACCCTCATAATGTCAGGCATATTATATTGCAGTGGAAGAATATCATTAACTTGAAAATGATGAATATTCAGGTAAAGGTTTTCGTAATAAATACATTTATTTTCTTTTATAATGAATTTAATAACAAATTGATAATATTCTTCCACTCCAATATAATATTCATATATATATATATATATATATATATATTATATATATATATATATATCAGTTTCCTAAAGATAAATCCAACTAAAATAGTGATTGGAATTAATACCAAGATAATCAAAGTTTAATTTCGATTCACTTTGACACATATACTACGTATGATTACCTGAAGGAAATGCTATATTTATAATAAATTGTTAAAATAATATGACTCATTTTCAAACTGTATACAATTTACTTAGTTTTTTTCAATATTAGTTTTGTTGTTTCTAAATTATCTAGTACGTGGTTCATGTGCAGTTCCGATACAAAATATAGATTTCATAATATTAGAATATCAGCAGTGATCAAATAAGTTAAGAAATTTTGTTTATGTATATTAAAAATAAACTAACATTTATCTTTTGATGTAGTGACATCTAGAAGGAATTATGTACAAAATGATTACCTCCTCCTGATGAAGCTTCACTGTGACATACACTAGCTTGTCTTTGTAAGTTGTGTGGAACCCAGAAATTATCTGAACTTGGGGACCTGTTGAGAGATCTACTACTCCCTGCTTCTGCAGCAGCTGCAGCCACAACAGACACCCCGACAAGTGCTTCTTGGCTGAAAATAAATATCATATATTTATGATGGTATATAAATAAAAATTGTTATATAGGTTTCTATGTATTGAAATAAATTACAGATAGTTGCAAACACTTGTGAACTTGTAAATTAATCTGCTCGACGTGCTGTCAGCAGCTGCAGTCATATGAGACATTCGAAAAACACCTTCTTCGGTGAAAATAAATATGTTACTAACATAAATAAAATTGACTTTGTATGCATCCGTTATTTTAGGTTAAACTTGGATATTTTTTAAAAACCTGTTATCTCGATGAGAGCTCGATTTCAATAGCTCAACCTTTAATTTCGATATCCCTGTGTCACTTTCGCTCCAGCTCTAGTCTTTTGTGGAAGATGTTTAGTGTTTGATCTTCAAGAGGACTTTACATAAGTTTTGGTGATGACCCAGCTTCTAAGACAAATTAGTGGGCTACGATTAGTTGCGAATTTTGGTCATGAACACATTACTCAATGAAAAACCGCCTATAAGATCTAGGTCTACAAAGAGCTATTGGGCAGAGGATAAATATTACCTTCCATATAATTTATGTAACAACAAATGACGTAACCGAAATAATAAAAACCAATTTACTAGTTCCACAAAAAACAACGTAAAGGCAAAATATATAAATAACAATAGAAATTGAGGCTTATAAAAAATGAGAGAAGAACCGGTATAGTTTTAAAAAAATCTAGAAGTGAAGCTCATTCAGAGGTGGCAGGAATACTGGAATTGAGAAGAGACCAGAAGAAGGACGCATAGGATCATACAAGACCTAAGGAAGTGTCTTGGTAGAGGATAAAAAGGAGGATTTACATAATCAATGCCTTGAAAATCATGAAGGGAAAGGTTGGCAATACTTATAGGTGTGGATATTACAACTTTAAAAAATAGGAGGAGTAGTTAAGGAGTAACTGAAGAAAAAGCCCTAGCTAGCCAAGACGTTACGCTACTTGACCATTCAGAGCCAACATAAGGTTCAGAATATGAGGATGATTTTATCGTGTGTGAGCTCGAAATAGGAGAGTGAATAATACATTTTCCCCCTTAGAACAAAGCCCATAATAACAGTCATATGAACCAAATCAATGGTGATATCAATGAGTTTGTGTGGAAAATTATTTGAATACGTTCGTTATTTGCTCATTTCTTCCAATTATTTCTGTAAATCCTTCATATTAAAATTTATGTAATATATAATGTATCGACTGTACTGTCGATGGTTGGTGGACCTTTGATATAGGTACTTGGTGGAAATTCTACGCAGTTAAATAAAAATAAAATAAAACTCAAATAAGATTAAAATAAATTAAATTAAAAATAAAATGTACATGAGTTCTTTCGTAACCCTTGAGAGACTTAACCTTGGTCAAGCGTTTTAATTTAATTGCTGACAAGTAGAAAGTGCGTTTTGTTTAAATCAAGTAACTCACGTAACTTGTTGACCTTTTCCTGTTTTGATGGCATTGAACTTTCAACTCAAAGGTTATGTTAATTTGGACTCGGGTGAAATTCGTAGGACTACTATCCCGTATCACAAATGTTTTGATTACAGTTTAACTGTAAAGTTAATTACTTTAATTTGACGCTGAAGTTTAAACTTTGTTTTAACATGTGAGTTAGATTAAACTATAACGTTGTAAAAGTTATTTCTAATTTTACCTCTAAATACAACCTCTAACTCTATTTATAGTTTAAACAAGTAACGATAAATATACTATAGGAAATATCTTATTTTGCTATAACAATTTAGTTAGGATAATAGAAAAGTGTCAAATATTTTGTTGAATTTTTTATGTTCATCTGTTCTAAACTAATTTTAAAACATATAACTTGTTTTTTTAGTTTTTGTGGAATTACGTTTTTAAAGTGTTGCATTTAAAAGTAATTGTTAATAAAATTATCTAAGACTTCTTCCAAAGAAAATTGCTATTTCCAAGTATTGAGCCTCCATATTGAAAATTCTATAAAATTACTAATACTGTACAAAATAAGATTAAAACAACATTTAGAAATTCAATTAATTCCTCTCCATTTACCTAATATTTATTAAATTGTCTTATTCTTTAACACAATTAGAAAAATAAATTAAGGATGTATTGATTTTATTGTCGTATTCCATTAATGAGGTAATAATAAACCTATACAAAATCGCCATTTTCTAAACTTTTAACTGGAGCATTTTTTAATATTAAAATTCTTGCAAAACGATGGGAAAGAATCATTTATTTAACCTCGAAAAATCTGTTTCGTCTGGGCTATTACCTATTTCAATACATATATAACGTAAGCTTATAAGTAGTTGTTAATCTAGAAGTTCTTAAAATTTTTATTTATTAGTATACTCTAAATCCAAATTATCTAAAATGTAACAATATAGTTACTTCGTTGAAAGTAGTTCTGTCGTTTTGTGTTACTCCAGCTGTTTCATCTCAACATGGGGTATCTTCAGGCATAGTTTGAACACTTTATATACACACTACACTTTACACTCATTAAAAATTGTATCACACATTGTATTGTGTATTTAAAGTGTTCAAACTATGCCTGAATATAGCTCATGTTGAGTTGAAACAGCTGTAGTAACCCACGACAGAACTACTTTCGACGAAGAAAAATCAAGGTATGTTTAATAATTAATTAATTAAACATAAGGCTATAATGAAAACAATATAGTTTCTTTTTCATATATATATATATATATATATATATATATATATATATATCACGTGACTTCGCTTACGTTTCTGACGCGTATCAATTACAATGATCTGTTGCGTTACAGAATAATAATAAAAAAAACTTTATATTAATATTTAAAATTTAAATATGCATGTCGTTGTTTCAATGTCTGTGAACAACAATTATCACAAATTTTATCATCTCTTAATTATACAATTTGAGTGTGTTATTGAATAATACATCAGGAATGACAAATTATCAATGTTTTCTACACATTAAACATTAATTTCCTAATGTTTGACCTTGAAGTGTCATGCAATCTAGTAATTAGGTCGACTAGCGAAATATCGATTGTGATACTTGATGTTAGTGTTACTTTGTAATATAATATTACTTCAAACATTGATTTCAGTATAAACACCTTAACAAATTAACGTAAATTAAATTGAGTGTTAAATTATATTATTTAAATTTATGTTAGTTTGACGTGTGCACAATATCTTCGTACAGTATTTGTTTTGAGAAATGATTTAAACATAACCTCAAACTCACTAACAAATATAAATACAGCTTTTAAGTAAAATCATATTGTAATCATTCTCTTAAGACAAAAGCTGAGATTTAGAATGTTTACTAGGAGAGACCATTGCTTGCTTCGGAAATTAGAAAGATATCATCTCTTTTAATATAGTTTTTCTGTAGATGGCAACTACATTTTTTTTAACCTGGGAATATATTCAATAGTAATGAAATATTGTTTCATGTAAATCCTACATAAAATATTACTTTCTAAAAACAAATGTTTCTGTTTAACAATAAATAGCTGTAAATTAAAAGGACCGCCGAAATAAATAACTCGATGTCAACAAAACGACCTTCATATTTGATTGTAGGGAATGATATTATCATGTAAGAATGTTTTTGACTCGTTATGCTTAGTATTTGTAATAACCTATAAATATACACAGCTTTGTTATGAGCATATTTCATAGTCCTACTCGGTTAACTTAACCTCAAGAATTATATGATTTGTGTGAAACCTATTATATTAGCTGTTATTAAATTTGTAAATTTCGTTACTGGGGTATAAGTTAGTGCGGTTTTGTGACTAAACAGATTTTTACAAATACGATATCGTCATCTATCTAAGATACATGCAATAGACAATGCTCTTGACCTATCTTTTCGCTCAGTACCGTAAATTCAAAGTGACAAAAGACGTGTAGAGATACAAGTAATGCTTGAAAATTTAAGTTTCTTAATTTATTTCATTAATAGTGTTTTGAGGATATCCCTGTTTATGGAAATATAAATATGACCATGAAACTGACGTGATTGTTCAGACTATTGTAACCGAATTAAAGACACAAATGAAAAATCACGTTTTTATTTTCAAAAGAATTAGTCACGAGTTGTATTAAGAAATGAAAACTTTAAACCATCCTTCAAAATTCTTTAAATTTCTTTTTATGATGCAATGTTTTGCTTACAATTACAGCGTAACTGTGTCGCACATTCATTAAATTATATTAGAATGTCCAATAGCTCAGCCTCTCCTTTCTTCTTTTTTAAAATACTAAAACATCACGACGTCATCTTCATTTACTATTACAACTCATTCGAAATATGTCTCCTGTCAGCAAATCGTATCGCTTTATGTGCAACACAGTTATCCTAAGATAAAAGTAACTAAACGCGATAAATATCATATATATATATATATATATATATATATATATATATATATATATATAGTGTGAAACCAACCTTATGTCTGAATATTTTACCTTTATGTAATTATGTTAATTATTTAAGAAATTAATGTTAGTTTACTAACGTAAATTAGAGATTACGAAAAAATTAATGAACTTTCCAAAAATGTTTAAATTTTCTCAATTATTAAATATACACCAAAATAATAAATGTTTTGTTTCCACTCTGTGTTTGTATTTTTTATTCAAATTTACGTACTTAAAATACTGAGTTATGACGTTTAAATGTGGCATCGTTATTTATTCTAAGAATTTGGCAGTTTTTTAAAGATTTTTCAAATGATTTCGTTTTCAATAAAAATGCCGCTAATTAAAAGTTTATGTTGAAAATCTTTAAAGCGCTTTATGTTTTGAAAAAAAAAAAAAAAAAAAAAGAAATAAGAAGAAAACATTTTGTACTTTTAACACACTAATTTTTTTAATGTATTGCAGGTTTTCGAAACATATTATTTCTTGATAAATGACTAGAATAATTAGGTAATTATATCGGTACTAACTGTGTACTATGTCAGATTAACTTGAAATGGATTCAGCTGGTCAAAAAAAAGGAAAAATTTTGTTCATTTCCACTTTCTGACTGACACCAACTGTTTGACATTAATACGACGAATAGTTTTGGTTGTTTTCTATTTGGTTTTGAGCATGGGTGAGTGAGAAAGATTGCGCAATGTTTTTGCACCAATTATTAAATTTAATGAATTATTGACTAAATAACACAGTTTCATGCAACATAATTTTATATTTACTTACCGCCAGCAATCCTTAGGCTATTCAGTCCTTTTATTATTAACGATACATGTTTCGGAATTATAGTCGTCATCGTCAGGACTTCACACAAATACTAATCCATACAAAACAATTACAAACATAAAACAGTATGTCTTGAAGGTACCTTGATAGCTCTCATAGTTCACCACAGTTGTCACACAGTGCAGAGTTATTTGTTTCTTACTGGCAGATAAAAATCTTATCAACTCATTGTTGATAATTAATTGTCAGTCAGAAGGTGGAAATGAACAATATTTTTACTATTCTTTTGACCTCCTAAATCCATTCCCGGTTTTTCCGTCCTAGTAAATAGTTACTACCGATAGAACTTCTAAATAAATTTAAAAAATTTAGTGTGTTATATATAGTTGAAAGAAAAAAAAGTTTCTTCCTTTTTGATTATTGTTCAGTTATCTCTTTCTTACTCATATGATCCTTATCTGTCAGTAATAAAAAAATATCGCGACGACGACCTGATGATGGACGAATTTACGTCTGAAACACGTGTCGTAAATAATAAAATAAATGAAATAACTGAATTTCTGGAGGTAAGTGAAAATAAATTTATAATCACCCATAATTATAAGCAAATGGGGATATTATAGTAATAATAATATTTATAATATAGCTTCTAAAAAAACAGAAAAGATAGTTATGAATTTTTAAACTGAAATGAAAATGATATTACATCGACGTTGATTTATCTGTTTAATGAATTAATTACTCCGTTTAGGCTACATACTAAATGTGTCTAAAATAACGTTAATACAGTAATTATAGAATAATGCGTTGAGTTTTATTGATAAGGTTGTGAGAAAATAAATACAATTTTCGGCATGTTTTAAAAATAACCTTTAGACAGTGAGTTCATAATATTTTTTTTTTTAAACCAAAAAGAAAATTATTCTATACGATCGAAACAAAAGTAGTTAAAGAAAGCAGAAATTGTCACAAAATAGAGTTAAATTATTTTCATTTCGTTTATAAAATTGTGATCGACAAGTAGGACATACAGAGAAGTAAAATGAATTGTCGTCCGTTCTATTTTATTATCTACAGGATTATTTCAGGCAACGTCGACTACGATAATATTCTCTTAGCGGATGTTGATAAACTACAAGATAAACCTCTTGGGAACTCACTCTGAGTGACTAATAAAACTTGCAACAAAGATTTAATTTGATAAGCGATGTCATGAATGTATCTAATAACTTCCTTGTAGAGTGACGTAACAAGTGCATTTTATTATAACGTTGGATAAATAAAATCTAAGTAACTATGTAGACTGTATTCCCTTAAGATAAAATTGTGTAAAACCCTTAATTTAGTTTTAAATTTAAATCTGTAATATCTTTTTAAAACGAAATTATTAAATATAGCAAAAGAGTTTGAGGTTAGGTATCTATAAATAATTTGTTTATATTTTCATACTTTTGATTATTATCAAGTTTATAATAAAGAAAATCAACAAAACAAAATATTCTTCGTGGAAAATCCGAAACGGAAGTAATGCGCCCTAACATTTTCTGTCTGTTACTTTCCTCTTTTATTTGAAATAATTTCACCTTGATTGTAGACATTTTCTATGAGTATCAATTTTTTCCAGACTACACATTTCCCTCCTAATATCTTAATTAATTAATTATTTAGCATTTTATTAATTTTATTAAGTGAAATTACATTAAATCAATACTATTTAAAAACAAATTGCTTTTAAAAATTTAAAGTCAATATCTCATCTACTTCTGGTGTTACAGTGAGTTTTTTTTTTTTTTTTTTTTTTTTTTTTTTAATAAAACAAATTAGCGGATTTTGACTAAACTAAGGCAAAATTTAAAAAAGTTACTGAACATTTTTCATTTATTTGAATAAGTAGTATTCGATCCTGTTTAGGTTTTAAAATATATTGATCAGCTTGTTTTGTTTAACTTAACGTACTTGCATCACCTAGAAAATTCACCTCTAACCACAAAAGTTGATTTTACTATTTTCATTGTTCAATAAAAATTAAATATATTCTTCTCAAAGTTTTCCGTCAATAATAATTTTATCTCCGCAGAAAATTTTTAATTTTCTCCCTAGGTACCTAAACCTTTCTGATGACTTCAACTCCTGGTGTTGTCCCTGGTCGATGACTAGACAGTAGATATGTCTTCTGGGTTCTGGGATGGCTACATAAAATGTCTTCGGTATAGTCTTCACTGGTTCACAGTATCAATGTCTTCTGGGCCAGTATTCATCTGCCCTTCTCCATCCTATTGATGTCTGTTCTGCTATAACTTTATTATGACTAGACAAGTTTGATATTATAAATACAAAGTTCTTGATATTCTAAGCTCTACAGATGTTAGGAATTAATTATTGTTGATTATTAAATTTAATTCAGATTGTTTACTTTGCTTTGCAGACTCATGGTTCTGGTTGGCCTACGTTTCGACGTCTTAAAATTTACTAAAATTGTCTTTGAGTTCGTTTTTCTTGAACGTTTCGTCATTCCGCTTATATGCTAACTAGGATATATATGTGTGTTTGTGTGTGTCTGTGCTCTCTCTCTCTCTCTCTCTCTCTCTCTCTCTCTCTCTCTCTCTCTCTCTCTCTCTCTCTCTCTCTCTCTCTCTCTCTCTCTCTCTCTCTCTATATATATATATATATATATATATATATATATATATATATATATGCGCCGTCAACGGTTCGGCGATTTAGAATTTCCACTATTTTTAACTTGTCCTATGTTTACTTATGGGTCTGGTGGTTATTGACAAATTTTCCATCACTCATAGTTGTATTTGTACCCTTTTCATTATTCAAATGCTATTATTTAATTATATTTCCATTAATTGTTGAATGTCTATTACATTGGAAACTGTATTGTAGTTTGGAAACTGGGTTAGGGAGAGACTAGTTTGTTGCTGACGTCACTCCATTTCATGTCAAAGTAGATTCCTTATAGTTTTTCTTTTTTATCTTGAATTATTTGAAAAAAAAATATCTTATCAATTTCTACCCAACTTCAATATGGCTGACTTTATTTTCTTCAAATTGTTCTTTTGATTCTGTAGATCATCGATTCAAAGTTGTACGATAGCTTTTACCAAAGATTTGTTCACTAAACTGTCTTTTCTTAGAGTTTCAGTCAAAACCTCCCCCTTATGTAAAATATTTATCTCACAGTGATTTAAATTGAAATATTGGTCATTCTACATATTAATATATTTGTAATCCACTTTAACTTTGACGAAAATCTATTAATTTTGTATGGTTTTGTATTAATATTTAAATATTTCTTAAATTATAGACTTTATCACTAAACTTTTGAGCACACTGTGACGAACATAAATATAAAACCCAAACACGCAAAGGTGTTTTTTCATATTAGTGAAAAAAATATGTTTTATTGAATTTGTGGTACTTTGGGTGTTTGTATTTTAATCTATGATTTGATTTCATTGAAATGTAAGTACATTATTTGTTTCCCCTTCTCCTCGTTATCATTTACCATTGTTAACATTTCCAACTATTTTATATTATAGTTTTTATTTTTAAAAAGCAGTCTAAGAACGACTTTACAAACTAACTAATACCTTTAGTATTTATTTTCATATAGTAAAATATTTAAAAAAATTAAAATAGGCTAACTATTTTATTCATCTCTGGTTTATTCCTTATTAGTTGACAATAAGTTGCGTAATACAAGGGCGACGTTAACACTGGATTTTATACTTATAAGCCCAATCCATAATGTCTGCGAGGTGGTGTGTCTTTATCCAACTTTCTAAGAATACTTAAAGGATCGTTTTATTAATTCGATTACTTAAAATTGTTCAAGATAAGAATTTTTGTTTGATGACAGAACCTCACAATTTAAAAATTAGCATAATAAAATGTTACAATTTGTAAATTTTACCTGTAGTTTAATTCTGCTGCCTCTGCTGACTCCAGAAGATTCTTTTCGAACCAGTTCAGTTTGTACCTCCTCGAACACGCCACATATATAAACATGGCAGCCAGGAGCACCACAAAGAAGGATATGACTCCGTAGAGTGCCATGTAGTACTCATTGTTTGAGTCTCTTGAAGAACTATCCATCTGTAATAATAAACATAACAATCGTAAACAAAACCAATTATTATAAAATGTACAAATATAACACATCCTTCAAGTGTATAAAAAGCTCACTTGGGGAGGTAGTTATTATTTTAATATTTATCTAAATATTATATAATGTCTGTATGTCCAAATATATCACATCTCTAGTCAGTTCATCCATGACTGAATTCATATCACAATTAACACGTCTTTATTTAAATTTATTATATTGGCGAATATTCCAAAAGTAAATTAAAATTTTAAATGGTTTTTTTGTTTGTTGTTTAATCCCTAAGAAAAAATATTTATTTTATGCAGATATAATTGGGATTTATTTAAACATCTGCTGTTGTTGGTATTGCTATTTATTTGTTGCCAATGCACTAAGAGATCATTGCTGACTAAATTCAAACAAAAGCATCTAGTAGGTAGTAAACTTGAAGCAGTTTAAATTAATTAACTGATTTTTTTTTTATTCCATAATGACTTTACCTTTACAAACATCCATCGTATTGATTCAGTGTTATTATGAATGTGGACGGAGGTTATCAGTTGTGTTAAGAAAGTTTAGTACTCTCAAAGGTTGTAGGGAATAGCCGAGCAGTGTAGTCGCGTATAAAAAGTTAGTAAGTTTGAAACTTCCGGGTTCGTTGATGATATCAAGAGACCAGGAAGACCTTCAATCGAACTGAAAGAAGCAATTATTCAAAACGTACTTGAGATAAACGTCAACACATATAGAAATGCCGTGAATATGTTAAAAACATATAAACTGTAGTCAATAAAGTTTAGTTTACTTTTGTAAAGCCCGGTATACATATCAGCCCTTGCAATAAATTTAACCCTCAAAGAAAACCGGTAAAAAACGGCGGCAATGAAATGTATGTCGATCTTATTAGAATAATTTGGGCACTAGCCTATATCGAGTTTTTTTAAAATATAAACGTGTGTTCGTAAACACTCAAGATTCAGCCATTTTATTCCAATTTTGCTAAATTTTCCAATCAACTACAAACTATTTGTACATTCTCAAAACAGAAATAGGGTTGATAAATTTATAAACAATGGCCTATTTTCAAATTTAAAAAAACTGATTTTAACGCATAATTTTAACATACAAAACGTACAACTTAAAATTCCATTCGGTGGTACTTAAAATGTGTTTCATACTATGAAAATGTAAGAAGTGATATTGAAAAAAAAATTGTTAAATACAACCCCAAAATTAGAGAACAAACCCAGTTATAAAATTAAATTTTAGTTGATCTTTAATCTAATTTAGTACGTATATTTACATTTTTTGTTGAATATAATTGAAATACAATTTTAAATGGCGGCGGTTTTTCGGTAGTTTCTTGTTGTCTAGGACTTGTGTAAGTTTAATTTGTGCAACGAGTTATTGCCAAGGTTGAGGTCGGCAAACGAACAAATAAACAAGTCAGTTCTCTTCCTATAAAGTCAACGCATTTATCTTCATGTCGTGTTTTTGTTTTTATAATGCTTTAAAAATCCATTAAATTATTTTGTTTTAATTACGTTATCAATAATTTATGTAAGATTTAAATGAACGTTCCTACGAGCGCAATATTCCTTTATACACAATCAGATAATAAACCCTGTTGACTACAATATATGTAACCTTCTACCCTAAACAACGACTCAAAGATTCATATTCAAATTACATTTGAATGGGGTGATGTCGAAACTGAATTTGTTTGAATATTTTAGCCGACGGTAGCGAGCAGCGTTAGGTCAAGCCTGGCGTTACAACCACTACAGCATTTCAACCATGGTTGATTCAGTAGATGTTTACCATTCATTAACATTCATAGAAACGTTACCCCTTGAGTCCTTGAGGAGAACGTAATTGAAAATAAACCCATAGAGATCAGAAGGAGAGCTACTTGTTCCTTCCAGAACCCAAATCTATTTTATATTTTAAATTGTACAAATTATTACATAAGTTATTTTTACAGTTCATATTGTTCGAATCTATGAGGTTAATTTATATTTGTTGTTTTTAAAAATAAGAAATTTCAATTGTCTATAGTACATTTTTTTAATTATAATTTTTACTATAAGAAAAAAACATGTGGAAATAAGTGCATATTTGAAGAAGCTTTAGGCGCTTTTTTATGGAGTTTTACCGTGGTTAATTTTCTATCTTACATTTTATATGGAACAAAACATTTTACAGTTTCTTTGGGGAAAAAAAGAAATAAGGACTACTGAAAATTTGTGTAAAAATGAGTTGAAAAATCACTAGCTTTATCTTATGCTTTAACAATTAAATTACTTGACAGATTGGTTATACACTTTGAGGTTATGTTTACATAGTTGTTAATAACAAACGCTGGGATATTTTTTGCCAGTCTAAACTAGTTTTAAACATGTAATTGAATTGTAACATCTCACGTACGTTACATAATGATAATAATAGTTAGTGTTGGTAAAAAATAGTCCCTTGAAGACCAACTTAAGGCTGTTTTATCTCATACCCTGTCAATCTGCAATACTGCTAATTTTCCCAGTTGGTGAATGATCTAGTCCTTGATTCTAGAAAGTTACTATTTATTAAGAACTATCGTAAAGTAAGTCCTGGAGGAAAGTTTGTTTCAGCTGTTTTTGGTTTATTTGTTTGGGATTTCAATTAAATTGCAATGCGGAATCATAAATTTTAGTTTTTTTGTACGACGAATACAATTTATTCAAAGAGAAATGTACAGTACATACGTTATAAAAGAAGTTGTGAAATTCAAAACCAACAATTCCATGACCTGTAATAATTGAATTGTATTTTTATTGATTTCCTTCTATTCACGATTTAATTCCATGATGTTAAAATTATATGATTATCAAAATAGTTCATATTTTGTTTTCAATTCACAATTACAAAGGGTAAACTATTTCATTTTCGAACAAATATAGATTTCGTAGTTATGAAAAATTAATTACCAATTTGTTAAAATGATATATTAAACAGTTGAGATTAATGGATTGTAGGTCATTGTAAGCTTGGCCACGCTTGATAAATTACTGTGGGGTTACTTCATGACTCAATTTACTGTAACATTACATTATTGAATCTACTACCATAACAGACTTTATGTATTACTACCTAAATAGAAGGTTAGGGGAGAGAAGATGCTGTGGGTCTTTTGGAATCAAGAATTTTATAGCAGTTTAGATAGCAGCGTAACAATTATCTAAGATGGTAATGGCAGAATTTTCTATGATGGTTATTTTTTGGCAGAAAAAAAAGGATAATCCAGGCACACGAGGAGAGGGAAGTTGATAGAATCATGCAACATCGAGAATTTGTGAGTGGTTTTGGGGAGGACGAAGATTACAAGACAATCGCGCTTCAGAAGACACAATAAAGAGCTTCAGAAGTAAATAAATCACCAATAATAATAATAATAAAATAAGGGGGAGAAGGATCGAAAATATCGAAAAGAAGTGTATAAAACAAACACTTTAGACATGAAAAATCTCAACAGTAAAACATAAAACGACACATACATTGTTCTGTTGTTAATGTTATTTCATGATGATGGAATGTTTATAACAGTGATAAAGTTTATTTCGACATTGTCCATCAATTTTGTACACCCTTATCGTTCTTAATGATCCCTATGTGCCGGGAATATCGGAGAAATTTAGGAGCGTTACTAGGAGGTTGAACTGAAATACATACAGCTTTCAATGATAACACCTTCAGACAACATCAAGTTAAAATTAAGCCAAAAAATACCACTACTAAAAAATACATCTACAGTATTTAAGTTAAATGTAATAGGTAATATATTGGCGTCACTAAATAAGAATTAGTGGACACACACACACACACACACACACACACACACACACACACACACACACAAAAAAAAAACAAAACAATAAAATAACTAACTCGCAATATGATAAAACTAAAGTAGCTAAAAATATTTCATCCGAAAACGAAACTTTTACTCAGAAAAGGGCATAAATAATACACTGGGGGAAAATCTATATAAAAGAGAAATAATTGAATATCGATATTTAAATCTAACAGAAAATCCGAAAAACCAAACCAATGTAAAATAAAATCATTATGGCTTTCATTAATAAAAACTGAATTAAAAATAAAAAATCCTCTACTTTAAGTAAAACTGAACTGTTTCCGGTTAATTCACTTCAAAGCGTGACTACAAGGTCACAAGGTCATGCTTTAAAGTATTGATAATGGGGACAAATATTGCAGTCCCGATAAAGCCATTTATGTTTTAATTTTCTTGCTGTTTCATATTTATTGTGTTAGTTTTGCAGTTCTGTGGTTTTTCCTAAATACGTTTTTATATAGTCTTAGTAATTTTGACCGCCCAAGCTTAGTTTTAGCCATGGGTCCCTTTATTATGCTTCTAATTACAGTTTTAGATTTTGATTTCGACAAAATCTTAGGCTTGTTAGCCCTTTTCATCATCGTTATGGATCTTGGTTTTTTAAAACTTAATCTAGCTAACGATAGTTGCTCTATACATTGCAAAAGTCATCCATTTAGCTTATACACACAAATGATGGGAAATGTTTGAATATACTATAACAATAATATTCACATTATTGTCTTCCTTAATATTTTTTTAAGGTCTTTCATTATGAATACATTATAAGGGAATTTATCTTTAAAGATATAAAAATCAAGTATAAGGAAACATCTGCAATCTACGTTATTGCAATTAAAAAACTGTCATGTCAGAATAGCGCAGTGTAACATGCAAAACAACAATACCATTGCACGTCGAGTACTGTAAGCGTGTATTAGTCAATACCTGCAGCTTGTATCAAGTGGTTAGCCATAAATAATTAAATTTCAACAAATTACAAAACTTTAGCATCAGCATTTGTGGGGAAATTCATTAACAAGTGTACAAAACTGTAAATTCTAAGAGTGACAGTAGAATTTCTTCCCACATTCTACTCACATCCTCAGCATACTTCACATATCCTCGCTTTTTTAAAGTATGTAATTACGTTTTTAGTAGAACAAAACCCTTATATAAAAACCATCGTTGAAGTTACTTTATTTTATTATAACGTCAACATTTAAAGTAAGAGAAGGAGCCTTATGGAGAAGTTTTCAATATGAGAGAGTCTATTTTTATTACTTAAACACTATTTTTTTAAACTGACAACATTTTAGACGACTTATAATACAAAAACTGTCTTTCAAAGCAATTCAGCTGCTGTTAAGAAACGTAAGGTTACCAATTACCAATTGTTTTAAAAGTTAAGTTAATATTAATTTAATATTGTTATTAAACATTATTTTAATAATAAAGAATACATTTTACTTCCTAACTCCATATTTCATAGTGTTTGAAAAAAGAAAATATTTTCACTTGAAAAGAGGACCTAATTTATAATTAAGTGATTTTAATGTACTTGTCTAATCTTCAAATTCTATCGACACTGAACAATCTATTCTCTTGTAAGTTCAGCCTGATTATAAATAAAATGACATGTGGTTGATATACCGAAGGAAAAATAAACCGATATCCCTTCATTCAATTTAAAGTGTTCCTAGTATGTAAAGTAACTTAAAACAGGAATTACCACTCTTTTCCAAAATATTTTTTCTTAATTTTTTAAATAGAAAATTAACATATTATAATATTTACTAATTTGTAAAAATGACATGACAAGGTTATACCTTCTCCTCCAGTAGCATTCTCATGTTCTACGTTAAATAATAATGAGTAAGCCTAAAGGAGGAAAATCTCATAATAATAATAAATAACAAAACACGGCGCAAAAAAATATATGAGGCGAAATATTTTAATAATAGGAATTATATTTTGATTATTTAATTTAGATGATATTTGATTTAAATTTGTGTTTTCAATTTTTATTTTTGAGTGATGTGCAACTCGTTTAAGAAAACTCAATTTACACTTCTGTATTCAACAATCACAACGATGAATAGATAGCTCGTAATAGATAGCAATAACGCTCGATATCACTGTGTGTTATGTGAAGTTACCAATTGTGTAACATGAGTTGAAACGTGTAGTCGATGGTCGACTTGACAGAAACAGTCTCGTATGTCTGTAGCCTAAATGTTTTACAGTAATACTACACGCCGTAACATGTAGTCGAAGATTGTAAATTGTAGGTAAAGTAATATTGTCGAGTAAACCCGTTTAGCATCAGTTTTGTTCACCATAACGTCAAAAAACTCGAGTCTACAGTCAAAATCGTCTTTAAATTATTTAAATAAAATTGATTTATTATTAGAATTACATGTACTACAATTTCATGCATTAAGCACCGATTTGTACTGATCATGTTATCAGCTGTACGAAATAACAGAAAGGATTAACATTTTTTATGTTATTATTATTTTTTAACGTAATTACTTTCAACGGTCAATATAGGCGGCCACTATTTTCAACTTTATTAAATAAATAATTGCATATCCTTAGGAATTGATGATTCTAGACATCTAAAAGGGTAAAATATATAGATATTGACGCAAGGATGTCTAAAAGGGTTGGACTAGGTTTGTAATATATATATATATATATATATATATATATATATATATATATATTGTAACGTTGAGAAGCCCTAAGTAAAAGCTTTGTCCAATTCAAAATGTTTAGACCTTGTCAGTTAGAAATAAATGTCAAACATAAACGTCACTCCAACACATAATAAATTTTGTTAAAGGATTTCTAAGGAAACAATACTTCGAAACTACAAAATTATTGAAAGGGCGAGGGCAGCGTGACAAATTAAATAGGAAGAGTTGAGTTATGTAATGTGACAACATGGGAAAGTAGAAAGTTTGTGTACGCCCAAGTTAACAAAAGAAAAAGAGACAAAAAACTAGGCAGAGGTACGTTGAACTCAGCTAAGAAACAAGATTTAACGAACTTTGAAAGACGGTTAGAGTTTGAAAAATCAAATCCAACCAACCAAAAAGAAGCGTCATCCAGAAATAAGCGAAGAAGGGGTAAAACGGGAAAACTCTGCGTAAGAATTCAAAAATCAGAAAAAGCAGTGAAGAACGAGCGTCGCAAGGGAGAGGAACTAGGAACAGGGCGAAGTTCGCCAAATCGTCGTAAAGTTGAAGAAAAGTTTTAAGTCATCGAATTATATTAAAATCATCGTAAAGTTAAAGAAGAGTTTTGATTAATTGACCAAGAATTCAAGCAACAGAGTGAGGTAGTTCAAGCTTCGAGATCGTCAAAGTGCCTATAAATTGGATTAAGTTTCTTGTGATATCTGCCATAAGTTCGAGGGATCATCTCACCTGTAAAACTCCAAGAAGACATCATTCCATGCTACTGAACCACGATAAGTTATCTGATTAGTTATTGTAGTTTTTACTTCAGGTTACCAAAGAAACCACGCCCCACTTTAAATAAAATCTGAGCTAGGCCGAGAGCCATTTAAACTTAAATTTCAAAGAGCAATCAAAGTAACTTCATTATATAATTGGTAAATTATACCTGGCGCCCAACAAATCAATAAAACAATTGAGATATTAAAATATAAAGACTAAATTAAATTTACAATTAATGATACGATTTTGATGCACCTAATAATAATAAAATTGCTATGTTCTAGAATTAAGTATTTCATTGTGTTATAAATGTTTATGTCTAGTTTAAGTTGAATGGATGAGATTTAGTGATAAGATGAATAAATTTGAATACTCATATGTGCATCAATTAATTTGAAGATTTTAATTAATTCAACTGTTATATATTGGCACCCAACTTTAGGTGCAAATTGTATTTTAAAGAATAAATAATTTAAATATGATAACGTAGTTGTGTTTTAATCAAAGTAATTAATTAAAAATAAATAACAAAGGTTATAATTGGCGTCCAACTCGTGGTTTAATTAAAATTAAAATTTAGTTCACGTGGTGTAACCTGAAGGTAGCATTATAAGATAAGAGACAGAAAGACTATTAGATATAATTAATTTAATGTTAAGACGTAGTAATAGGATAAAAAAATTATAAAAAGATGGCAAATAACCAAATAACAATGGGGTTTGATGAGGAGATTAATAATCAAATGGGGATAGAATCAGAAATGGATAGAGCTATAGGGATTAATAATAGTGAAAGTAATACTAATGAGGGTAATAATTCAGGGGAGAGTGAAAATTTAAAGGTGTATGGGACCCCAACGGTAGGATTAAACGAATTAATCGAAATCCTTAATAAAAAATTTGATGAAAGTAATAAAAATGCGGAAATCCTAAAAACAAGCATCGATAAAAAATTTGAAGAAAGTAGTAAAAATGCGGAAGCCCTTAATAAAAAGAATTTCGAAGAAATTAATAAAAATGCGGAAATTCTAAAAGCAAGCATCGATAAAAAATTCGCAGAACAAAATAAAAAGCTCGAGGAAAATAATAAAAAATTAGAAGAACTTAGTGGCAATGTTAGTCAAAATGCGGAGACAATGGACCGAAAATTTAATGAATTTGCGGAGAGATTCGAGAACAAGCTCGAAGAAATTAAATTAAGATCGGATACCACAGCCGAGACAATTAGGACGGAAATGAATGATAAATTAAATAAAATTGAAGAAAATTTCACCGATAAATTAGGTAATAGGTGCGAAGATTTAAGAGAAAATTTAAAAGAAATTGCAAGTAAAGTCGTGGAAGTAGAAAAGGATGTGCAAGAGAGCATTAAAGAAATCGAAATCACCGTAAACAAAAATTTAACTGAAAATCAAATTAACGTAGACGCTCAGATTGATAAGGTAAAGGAAAGTCAAGCTAGATCTAATAATAAAATTCTAGAAATCGAATCACAATGCCAAGAAAATTCACAAAAAATTAACCAATATCAGAAACAAACGGACGAAATGAAAAATAAAGTGACAGAAGTAGATGAAAGATTAAGTAATTTAAAAACAAGGGATGGTATCATAATAAGGGAACCAGAGATAAGGGATATTAGTTTTACAGGAAAAGAAAGATTCCCAATGCAATTTTTAAGGATCATAAAAGAAGTTAGCGTTAGTTACACACATCAAGGGAACATGTATTGGTTAGATAGATATTTAAAAGATGAAGCATGTGTATGGTGGTTTCTACACCGTAGGGAAGTTAAAAACTTCGAAGATTTTGAAAAAATAATTATGGATAAATATTTTAACGAAATGATACAAGCAAACATCCGAGACAGGTTGGAATTCGGAAAGTTTAAAGGAAAAATTGGGGATGAAGCTATCACATATGTGGAGAACATGATGTTGGAATGTTCAGAGTTAGAACCGCCGATTTTAGAAGCCCAGTTAGTCCAAAAAATCGCTAAGCACTTTCACCCAACTACACTAATTGCTGTTATCACCAGGGGTGTGAAAACAAAGCAGGAATTTGTAAAACTATTGATGGAATTCCGACAGGCAGATGTACGACACATTAATAGTTACGAAGAAAGAAATGGTAATTATAAGGCATCCTATCCACGCGACGAGAGAGAGGGAGAAGTTGTAAACAGGCCTTGGGGACAAATGAATGGGTACAACAGTAGACATTTACCGTTACGTCAGAATAGGGATGTTTACAGAAAACCAGATGTGCGTGCCGACATAAAAAATGGACCAGGGAACCGTTGGGAAGGTCGACAACCTGCAGACAGGGACGGAAGAGGGCAAAAGTGAAAGTTGGAATGGAATGTAGACCTAGCGGATAAGAACAAGGCAACCATAAATACCTTATTCACCGATTTAAAAGATTATTTAGAGGACAATCACGACACAAGCGATATAATTAATGACATTAATAAATGTCCAGAAATTAAGTTAGTTTTTAATGAGTGTGTACAGGTCAGAGCGTTAATCGATACAGGTTGTGAGGTAAATTCGATATCTGAATCTTTCTACAACACAAATAAATTAAATTTAGGAGTTTTTGAAGAATTACCGGTAGCAGGAGTAAAAGTTATTGGAGCATTAGGTCTGCGTTCCAAAAGTGTTAAAAAACAAATTTTCATTAAAGTTAAGTTAGGAACAGAATTAATCGCCGTGCATTTTATAATAGTACCAGAACTAATTCGAGATTGTATACTTGGGTTAGAGTTTTTATCAAGAAATCATGCAATCGTCAATTTTATTAATAATAAGTTAGAAATAGGAAATAAATTAAACTATGGAGTTGGTAGAAAGGAAATTAAATTCGAGGATTCGTCAGAAGTTAATATTGAAAGTTTGAATAATTGCCTACAAATTGAAGAGGATAAATATGAATTTGATATAAACAAAATAAGCAATTTGGAACATGTACCACTTGAGAATAGGCAGCGGTTATACAGCATATTTAATAAATATAAAACAGTTTTCAGCAAAAAACCAGGATTAATTTCAACTTATTACCATAAATTTCAAGTAACTGATAGAACACCATACTGTCAGAGGAGTTGGCCAGTAGCAACTAAGTTTAGAGAAGCCGTTGATGCAGAGATTCAGAGAATGCTAAGTTATGGGATCATCGAGAGAGCAAACAGCGCATACATTAATCCTATAGTACCTGTATGTAAGAAAGATGGGAGCGTAAGGATCTGTTTAGACGCCAGGACTATAAATGCGAGAACCATACCGGATTACGAAGGGATTCGACCAATCCAAGAGTTATTGACAATCGGTAAGAAGATCAGTTGGATGAGTAGTTTAGACCTAACTAGCAGTTTTTGGCAAATCCCGTTGCACGAAGATTGCAAGGATTTCACGGCATTTCTGTACAAAGGATTGTGCTACAGGTACAAAACCGTTCCGTTTGGGTTGAGCACAAGCTTAGCAAGTTTAACGCGAGGTTTGGACTCAATTCTGACGGAAGAAGTTAAAAGGAATTTAATTATGTATGTGGACGACTGTTTATGTATTTCGCAAAACTGGGAAGATCATGTGGACCAATTAGAAAAAATATTAAAGGTATTTCAAGACGCCAACTTAACAGTAAATTTTGAGAAATCTATGTTCTGCAGGAAAGAAATAGATTATCTAGGTTTTGTTATCACCACAGATGGTATCAAACCGCAAGAGCAAAAAATGATGGCAATTCAAAATTTCCGCGTCCTAAGACACCAAAACAATTAAAAAGCTTTTTAGGATTAACAAATTTCTACCACCGGTTTTCAAAAAATTACGCACAAACAACAGCTCCATTACAAGGACTACTGAAGAAAGGAACAAAATTTAAATGGACAAATAGTATTAACCAGAGTTTTTTAGCTGTAAAGGAGGAATTTATTGAGGCTGTAACGTTAAAGCACCCAAATATGGAAAAGATGTTTTACTTACAGACAGATGCGTCCGATATTGCGTCAGGAGCACAACTGTACCAACTCGATGACCAGAATAACATTGCTGTAGTAGGATTTACAAGCAGAACATTTAAAGGGGCTGAGAGATTTTATAGCACTGCCGAAAAAGAATTGTATAGTGTAGTATTAGGATTAAGGAAATTTAGGAATTATTTATTAGGGAGAAAAATAACCGTTATAACTGACAATAAGGCGATCACTTTCATTAACCAATGCAAACTACTTAACGCTAGAATGACGAGGTGGATCTTATTAATTCAGGAGTATAACATCCAAATTCGACACTGCAAGGGAAAAGAAAATATTGTTGCAGATACATTGAGCAGATTCCCAGAGGATGGAGAATGTTCACAAGAAAATGGGGAGGACCGACTTGTACAAATCCAATTAGTGTTACAGAAGTTTAATCCAGAAGTGGGCGAACAGTTACAAAATATAGAAGTTTTACAGAAGAAGGATACAAAATTTAGGAATATAGTAGGTAAATTAGAAGAAAATGATCCAAAAATTTTAGAATGTTATAAATTGTTTGAAAAAAAATTATTTCGCAAGGAAAGAGGAATGTGGAAATTAATGATTCCAGAAAAATTCATTGAAGTATTAATTAAGGAAATTCATGAAATTTGCGGACATATAGGAATAAGCAAATGTTACCATAATTTTAAGGAAGATTTCACGGGAGACAAAGTCGCTAAAAAGGTCAGGGATATAATAATTAAATGTTTACGATGTCAAAAATGTAAACATGACAACAAAGGTAGAAACGCAGAACTTACGCCTATTATACCAAAAGGTAAGGGTGAACTAGTGTGTGTAGACTATTACGGACCATTGCCTCGGTCAGTCTACGGGTCAAGGTACATCTTAGTAGTGATTGACGCATTTTCTAAATACACAAAATTGTATAAGGTAAAAAACACAACAACCGTAACAACATTAAATCAAATCAGGAAATACATTAAAGAAGTCCAATTACCAAAATACATACTTTCGGATAATGGTACACAATTTACATCCAAAAAAATGGACAGAAGGGTTACAAGAACTGGGAAATAGACAAAGAACCGTTGCAATACGAAATCCACAAAGCAACTTGGCGGAGAGAGTAATGCGAAATCTAGGTCAACTTTTCAGGATCCTGTTACCTGACAATCACCAAGAATGGGGAAGGCTACTTGAAACTGTGGAAAGTTTCATGAACGAATCATACCATGATACAATTGAGTCAACACCATTAGAAGTACAATTTAATACACGTCCGACACGAATTTGGAAAAAATATTTAATTAATCCAGGCAACACAGAAACAAACGACATTGACCACGGAGAAATATACTTACGAATTAAAAATAAAAGGGAAAAATTCGCTAAGAAGTTCAATGAACTGCATCCACCAACCGAATATCAGATAAATGATTTAGTACTAGTAAGAGCTTGTATTCCGTCAAGCACAATTGAAAAACGATATCACAAGTTCTGTGAACTATATGAAGGACCATACACCGTAATCTCTAAGATAGGAAAAACTACTTATAAGTTAGCTAGTATTAAAAATAATAAAACTCACATCCGAGGTATATTTAATTGTAGATTATTAAAAAGGTTTCATAATTAATTAGAGAGTTAAGTAAACAAAAATAAATGAATTTAACTGTAAAATAAAATGTAAACAAACACATGTCCTACAGTTGAAGAGGGTCAAGGGAACAATGTTAATTGGGGTTTACAAGAAGGGTTTGTTGACGTGGGATTCTAGACAATGCCATTGTTAAGAAAAAAGGTTGACCGCAGTTTAGGTCATAAAGTCATTTAAAGGGACAGTAATTCTAGTGGGTTTTTAAATGAGAGTAAGAGTAGGTCATAAAGTCATTTAAAGGGACAGTAATTCTAATGGGTTTTTAAATGAGAGTAAGAGTAGGTCATAGTCCATGTTACGATATGTATATGTGTATTATTAAAATAAGTTTAGTGTAAAGGTGTATCAAAAGCAAATTTTATCATTAATTATGCAATTAACATAAAATTTCTTGGGACTTATGTAACGTTGAGAAGCCCTAAGTAAAAGCTTTGTCCAATTCAAAATGTTTAGACCTTGTCAGTTAGAAATAAATGTCAAACATAAACGTCACTCCAACACATAATAAATTTTGTTAAAGGATTTCTAAGGAAACAATACTTCGAAACTACAAAATTATTGAAAGGGCGAGGGCAGCGTGACAAATTAAATAGGAAGAGTTGAGTTATGTAATGTGACAACATGGGAAAGTAGAAAGTTTGTGTACGCCCAAGTTAACAAAAGAAAAAGAGACAAAAAACTAGGCAGAGGTACGTTGAACTCAGCTAAGAAACAAGATTTAACGAACTTTGAAAGACGGTTAGAGTTTGAAAAATCAAATCCAACCAACCAAAAAGAAGCGTCATCCAGAAATAAGCGAAGAAGGGGTAAAACGGGAAAACTCTGCGTAAGAATTCAAAAATCAGAAAAAGCAGTGAAGAACGAGCGTCGCAAGGGAGAGGAACTAGGAACAGGGCGAAGTTCGCCAAATCGTCGTAAAGTTGAAGAAAAGTTTTAAGTCATCGAATTATATTAAAATCATCGTAAAGTTAAAGAAGAGTTTTGATTAATTGACCAAGAATTCAAGCAACAGAGTGAGGTAGTTCAAGCTTCGAGATCGTCAAAGTGCCTATAAATTGGATTAAGTTTCTTGTGATATCTGCCATAAGTTCGAGGGATCATCTCACCTGTAAAACTCCAAGAAGACATCATTCCATGCTACTGAACCACGATAAGTTATCTGATTAGTTATTGTAGTTTTTACTTCAGGTTACCAAAGAAACCACGCCCCACTTTAAATAAAATCTGAGCTAGGCCGAGAGCCATTTAAACTTAAATTTCAAAGAGCAATCAAAGTAACTTCATTATATAATTGGTAAATTATACCTGGCGCCCAACAAATCAATAAAACAATTGAGATATTAAAATATAAAGACTAAATTAAATTTACAATTAATGATACGATTTTGATGCACCTAATAATAATAAAATTGCTATGTTCTAGAATTAAGTATTTCATTGTGTTATAAATGTTTATGTCTAGTTTAAGTTGAATGGATGAGATTTAGTGATAAGATGAATAAATTTGAATACTCATATGTGCATCAATTAATTTGAAGATTTTAATTAATTCAACTGTTATATATTGGCACCCAACTTTAGGTGCAAATTGTATTTTAAAGAATAAATAATTTAAATATGATAACGTAGTTGTGTTTTAATCAAAGTAATTAATTAAAAATAAATAACAAAGGTTATAATATATATATATATATATATATATATATATATTAAATTGAGTTATTTCATAAAGAGGTATTCCAGATTTATACCAATAATCGCTTTGAAAAAAAAATCAAAACAAGTTTTTAGTTTAACAACTATGTGATTCTAATTGAACAATAGTTATTTGTGCAACTAGTGAGCAAAGTGGCACTTTTTTAAACGAGAGAAAAATGTTGACACACGAGGCTTGCTGAGTGCGTCAATTTTATGGAGTTTAAAAAAGACACTTTGCTCACGAATTGCACATTATACTTTGTCTACAGTTGTTATTTTGTGACAAATAACAAACATACTTCAGCAGAAGCACAATTTAATAAAACATTAATTTAATGCAATAGTGTTCAACCTCACGTCAAAACTGAGGATATTTATGAATATTACAAATAACTTAGGTGTATTGTTGAGGAAACGGGATTGCCAACTTCAAACCTCGGTAAACGAAAAATACTCTCCGTGTACATACACTGTCAATCATCTTTATGAATAATTACTTCTTTTTTCAACTTTAAAACGTTGTTTTGTTGTTTATTTATGTTATTTTACATGTAAGAATTAATCTAACATACATACGGGACATGTCCTGTATATTATAAATCAATTCAAATAAACTTAACCTAAATTTCGTTTTGTTCGGTTGCCATTCGGAGTGAGCAAAGTAGTGTGAAAAGTAGTGGGCAAAGTGAAACTGTTGAGAAATCAGATGTTTTGCAAACTAATTTAAATGAACAAAATGCCACTTTGTCAACAACTGTAGACGAAACTATTTGGCTTAAATATATGGGTACTTCCCTTGTTACCCACAAGTAACAAAACGAGATTAGCACTAAAAATGTGGTTTATGTCTAAATTGGTTTTACACGAACGCCAAGTTCATTGTGGCGGCCGCTAACCTCACTTTATCTGGTAAACAGTTATTCCGCCAGTGATTACCTTATCAGCGGTATTTCTTAGTTTCCGACAATTTGTTGTTTTTATTATTCTGAATCATTTGTAACCTGCGTTTTTATAAAATTAAAAGTTAATTCAAAAACTCTTGGTGTCAATTAAGTTTCATTTCTTTTAATTCTCATAAACAAATAAAAATAAGAATTAAAAATCATAATCATGTATATTTAAAAATAAATATAATTTAAATATATATAACAAGAGAATTAAATACAAACTTGTTCTATAAAACAATAAACAAATAACCAAGAGAAAGATTTATGAGGAAACAGATACAAAAGAAGCAAACGTAACTGATTTCTTCTCCTTGACCTTGAGTACAGTTGCAAAGTAGGAAGCCCATGAAACTTAAAATAATATAAACAATACAATACACATGCACGTGTACCCACACACATATGTTTTTAACCCCCGATACACACATAAAAGTACCACCTATTACACATACATTAACAGACATAAATTCTGAAAGTTATATCACGCCTTAGTACATTTCTTAACGATCAATCTTTAACCTCTAATTTATAAATCACCCAGACGGGTAAAATTAATATATAAATTGTATAAACACACTTTGAGTGGTATAGACGAGTCCTTTGTTGTTAGATATACAACGACACATTTTCTGGTTTTGTACAATAACAACTTTAAAACATATTTACTGCCATACATAAGATACACACTTGTAAACGACTTTTGTAGTGAACTGTTGTCAATATTTATTCACTGTCAGTTAACAGAAAAATACTGAAGTGTCAGTTTTTACTATAAAACGTTATTTTATTTATATATACGTGTTCAAGTGTATGTTTTATGTATGGCATTAAACATATTTTAAAGCTGTTATTGTGAAAAGCTTTAAAATGGTTCGGCGTTGAAGAAACACAAGTGAAAAATTTCAATATAAAAATGTTGTTTTAAACGGCTCAAAATGTACTTATACAAACTCAATCAAAATCATATTATTTTATTGATTTTAACGCTTATGCAATATTTTAGCAAGCTAGTATTATTGATTAAATAATTATTTCAAGTGAAAAATGTACGAGCTATACCGGGAATCGAACCCAGGATCTTTATTTATCTGGAATGAAGTAATTTATCTGTCATAACTCAGAAATTGTAGCAAAAACAATTTTAAAAGAGAAGTGTTATGCCCTGTTCTGGGAAACGATCAAGGATAGCTAAGTTGATAGAGTGTTGGCGCGTAAATCCAAAGGTTCTGGGTTCGATTCCCGGTTTAGGTCGTATATTTTTCACTTGAAATAATTATTTAATCAATCGAAATCTATAAACTAATTGGTTAAAATCTACTGTTATGAGAACAAGATGATATTTATTTCATTTCTAAAATAAATACTACAGTGAAGGGTTCTCTTCAAGCCCATTTGATCCATTATTGTACAATTTTGTAATGAGCAATTTATATTACTTATGTACGAGACATGTTTTGTTACATGTAACAACTGGAGATTGTATCTCTGTCTTTAAAACATTATCCTGTTGTAAATACAATGTTGTGGTCAAAAGCATATCTAGTAGTATTTTCTTTTCCCTGAATGGTCCTTATAAAATATTTCCATCACCACCAATCGTCTTTAAACACATTACGAACAATACACAATCTTTTATTCTTTAGAAGTATTTTAAAATTTAAATAGAGACGAAAGGAACTTGTTCTACCGCTTTAGCCAAGGATTAAGTTAGTAAAAGTTTCCTACAATTTGATTATAACTTTCAAGTGTTATTTACATGTAGTCTACTACTCCAACAACTAATCCCATAATACGATTTAGACCGAGCAAAAGCATAATAACTCCTCATAATAACTTCACTAGGGTAAGGTTTAACTTTTTCAACACATATACAATTAAGTTCTGAAGATAGGATTTCACAATAACTTTTCAACTATTAAAACCCCGTAATGTTTTTGGATTGAATTAATAATTCATGCCTACATCACTACAAACTCAGTTTGATGAGCTATGTTAAAATGTAGGCTCATTGGAATAAAACAATATTCTATAAAGAAAAATTTGGTATGCCTAGTTTTCTTGTATTAAAAAGCCAGTTTGTTATAATTAAACCATTATGATAAAGAATATAGGTTTTTATACAAGTAATTTATACAAATTAGAAACAAAATAGCATCCTACTCCAAACCCAACGGAAATCCTAAATGACAGTACGTACTACTGACTGAACTTCAACAGTAACCAACTGCACACAAATAAGATTTAGACTTTACACATTCAAGAGCTATTCCGCGAAAATTATCCCACTAATTTCTCAGTTTTTTTACTTATTTTTTTTCGTGAAAAGCCTCTAAACTGTTGAGTTAATATATAAATGTATGAATACCTTTCCAAGCGGTCCATAACAGTCCTATGTTAAGATTTGTGTTATGGTCGTTTTGTTTTAGAATAGGACATATTCAGGCTTCGTACACAACATATTATTAATTTTTACCAACACACAAAATGGACGCTTGAACTTATAACACATAAATAAAAATACATTTTGTGCTGAAACAAAAGTGTCAAAGTATTTAAAAAATTTTACACTTTGTATTTACTACAAAAATACTTTAATCTCGATTATGTTATGCCTTCAAGTGTGTGTTATATCTGTGGAACCAAAACGCCAGTAGAATACGTCTAAGCAACGGACTGTTATTGAAATCTTGTAACGCTATTCTTTCAATTTATAAATTACATAATTGCATCGCTAACTAGGTGTGATCAGTCGCATCAATGGTTTTATAAATATTTAAACTCTGATTACAACTTTTGAAATTCACTTACATTTTTGAGAATGACTTTTATAATACATCTTCAGACCTCCTCTAAACCCACACTGGGAGTCAGTAAAAATTAACTCATCTCAAGAAAATTTAAAACGTTTGAAATAAAGTAGAAAAGATTGGCGACTATAAAATCACTTCCTGATTAAAAGTTTGGAACCACCTTAGTTATTTTCAGTATGTTTGGAAAACAGCCATAAATGAGAGATTTATTGAACATATACTTCAAAAGATGTTAATATATTCTTATACGCCCAACAAGATTTCCATGCCAACAATATTGTTACGAATATTATTCTCGAACGAATTCTGAATATCTTTATTTAACTCATATACAGATAGAATAAGTAAAATTAAAATCTGGTCAAATTATACATTTATTTACATTTTCAGCATTAAGTACGTGTAATGTTTCTATTTTTGTTTGCATATCTATAAAGAAATTCTTAAAACAACGAATAACCAACACAATATTAGTCTGAAAGTTCATAATTCACTAACACAAACTAATTGATTTTATTGACCATCCAGAGAGATCATTTGTTACTGTCTCTTACTACTACTTTTACAGCCTATTACTATTTTAGTCACTCAATTCTTTTATTTCTCAAATTAGAAAATGTATTTAACACTTCGAAATTATTGAGATTTAATTTTAGTTTTGTACATATATTTATTAGCATTGTAAGTTTATTACTAGAATTATTGCTTACACTACATAAAATAAATCCATAAACGAACAAAATTTAGTGTTTTAAAAAGTATCTATAAAAAAAGAGAAAAAAACATAATTTAATATAATATTCAGATCACCATTTGTACAAAATGAGCAATGCAAGTGAGAATAAAAATTATATACCAAAAACAAAAAGATCCAATCGATCTTCATACCAATAAACTGTTTTATGGTCTTATATTCATTATTAATAATTGGAATCTCCGTAAAATTATCGAAATCTTATCAACTTCCTTTCTTTACTAATGTTGCTAATTGGCAGAAGAAATTGAAAATGTCTACATTTAAAAGAAAAGAGTTAAAAAAAATAATAAATTGATAAAATTCATTTACTGAAAACCAACAAAATAGTTTTAAGACAGAACTATGCATATCAATCAATAAAATTATTTATTATAGAGTAGATTTGTGTCCGTTACAAAATGGAGGATAATTTCAGCATCTTTTGGAAAGGTATCTTAATAACCCCAACTCTGATATACACAATGTATAAAACAAATATTGGTTTATATAACATAAATTATAGAATTTCTGTGTTGAGCCTCATTTTCATTTAGAGTCCGGAGATGTAAGAATCACCCTGTATTATATTTTGCATTACATATGAACCACCAAATCATTCTGAATATCTAATTATGAGCCGCAATGACATTCTATTATAAACCTAATCCGCCTGATATTCCGTTACAATGTTAATTTAACTTTCCGACATAAATTCTAGGGCAATTTAGCTACCGATGCTGAAGATAAAACTTTCTAGTTTATTATGATTGGAAAATGAAAATGATAACAAGGTTTATACACGATACATGGGGTTATTTCACTTCTCCCATAAGGCCCCTTAAATATTCCCATTATTGAATTTAATTCTAAATATAACATAAAAATACAACAGTGTGTTGATAATAGCAGATATGTTATCCATCCATCACAGTTTTCCCCAGCTTAGTACGTTCTACTCAGTTTTCTTGAAAACGTGTGGTATTGAAATCATCAGATCTTCAAAAAATTTCCGAGGACATTCCGAGATCCACCGTAAATGTTCACACTTTCCGGAGATTGAATCATGAACCATGATTTTAGAATCAAGATTAACATTCATTGAACGAAATGAAAATCGACAATGTAATTTATAAAGCTTAGCAACCATTAATACAAAATCAACGCCCAAATGAATTGTTTAACATTAGGTAATTGAATATAATCTTCTGTCTACAGTAAATGCTTCTTACATCAGAGATTCTATAAAACCATCATATAATCCAATCTTCCCGGTGCTTGTATTACATTAGACTGTACTTTGTATCTTCTTGTTATATGTTTTTGTGTAAATGTGTATTATATAAGCGTTATATTAGTGTTATAACGACTTTTCACGAACGTTATATCTGATGATGTACAATGATGTCCGATACGCGTAATTGTGGCACAATATATAAAGTCACAAGACGGAAATAAGTATACAAATATAATTAATTATATTATACTAATTGTTGCATAGATACAATATCACTTTGGGTGTATTAAGGTTCTAACAATTGATTACTACACAAACCACAGAACAACATAACTCTAGTATATCTAATTATCGCACAACTACAGTAGCATAACTGGGATACTAAATGTTATGACATTCACTGTTTAGTAAATATAATTAAGTTGTCAGCATTCACCAACTATTAGCTGTAGAATGATCCTACACACAAACTAGATCGTAGATTCACCTCCTCTGATTAGGCCTAACATAGTTTTACAATCTTCTGATTATCGATCCATAAAATAATTTTCGTTCATACTGCTTCAAAAACCGTTGTTTTCAATACATGCATTGAGATGCTAAAGTTGTTATTTTTAGTTTAGTCCTAGGACCTAAAAACATCAGCTGAGGTCGAAGTCATCAGCTGTTACTTCGTTTATAGGAATTAATTAACGTTTGTAATGAATCATAAAAACTACCGATACTCTCAATTGTAAATAACTCATAAAACAGCTGTTACCATTGATTTGAAGGTAAATAGGTTATACCATTTTAGTTTTTGTGAAATTGTTTTCTTATATTATTTGCAGTATAACGAAAAATATAGTTCATCACTTGAACCAAAAGAAGCTTTTCGATCATAGCTTATTTTCATTGTTAAACTTAAGCTTGTATTGAAAAGCTTCACTTATGGTCCTAGTTATGTAATATACTATTATATTGAAAGAGACAATTTGAATCTTAGAATTAAACTTGATATCTCAAAAAACGTCTGATATTTATCGGAAAGTTGATTCAAAATTCAGGAACATTGTAAATACTTACAGCTTTGTAAAATTTGTTACCATTCGTAAAATAATATCGTCAAGATAAAAATCTATTGAATATTAACGACATTGCAACATTAAAAGCACTTAGTACATGACAAAAAAGTGGCGTAAGGATAAACAAAGTAACAACCACACGTTTAGAAAACAATCACAAGACTCACCATTGTCATTTCAAGCAAACCAAGTCATATCACTATAGAGAGGATTTACTCAAGGTATATTACAACAATTATTTTACTCTTTATTCTCTTCCTATTCATATACTTCTTTTCAATTTAACTAATGTAATAAATTTCATACCTGTTTTTTGTTACATAATCTTGTACAGTATTTCATGTTCGAATTATCAGGTAAACCGTAAGCAAACCATAATATTTTTCCCCCCCTTTTTTCAGGAAGAAACGATATAATTTCTTTTACAGCCATTTTTACATCTTAAGACGACGTTGGCAGAGAAGTTTTTCATATTTAATCAAGAAGAAGAAGAAGATTTTATACATGGTTCAATATAAACCACTCTCCGTAACAAAATTGAATAAGTACATTAAAATACGTTCCATTGATTTATAAAAAAATGTTCTCGAACCGTAATTTCCTGTATATTGGTGATTAGTATAATGGTTGAAATTTTTTAATTCAAATTGACTAAATTATGATTAACTCTTAAAGCTGATTTCGAGATAAATATAAACTCATAAAGATTCCATATGAGTATTTTAATTGATTTTTATTAGTAGCATTGAATAATAAAAAATAATTCTCAATATATTTCACAAAATCTAAGCAACATCAACAAAACCGATTTAGCATAATCATAATTTTCTGATTTTATTTGTGTGCTATGACATAGAAGTTTGTGTTATGACTGATAACCTCAAATTTCATAACGACATACCGACATAAGCTGTGAATGTAGTTTAAAACAATTTAATTCATACTTTTGTAAATGTAAATAAGTTATACCTTACTTTTATATTAACAGATTGGAAGCGTATTTAATTTCTATAAGACGTTTTGAAAATGACTACTTCTACGTTGAAAAAGTTTCGGAATTGGAATAAATTCTTCATGTTCTAACGGTAAATAATATTTGCTTATAGCTTTAAATATAAAAGGAAAATATTATTATTGATAATCCTCCACATTTAACATTTATTAATTAATTAAGGAAATAAACTTCCTCCTACCGTGGTAAGAGGTTCTCTCTATGTGACTTTGGGACGTAACATGTTAGATCTGAACAGTTAAACTTTCTAAAACTGAGGGAGATTTAACTGTGCCACTGGGGACGCAATCTATTATAACTATGAACTCTGTGCATTAATCACTTCTGACAAATGGATCTAAGAAGGAACGACAAAACCAAGTGATAAGAGTGCGATCATTGTTAATCCCGTCCTTTTCATATCATAAATCTAAGTCTAGTCATGAACCAGATTTACTATTATTAATGTGTGCCTTACAAAAAATCAATTTTAGACGAAAGATAGATTTTCAGAAGTTATTGCTACGAGTAAACCAAAAAGAAACTAATCCACGAGATGGTAGTCTGACCGCTTGTAACATACGGAAACAAGCCATGTACTTTAACAGTAAGAGATAAAAAATCTGCTACAGAGATGGGAGAGGAAATGCCTTTGTAAGACCTACGGGGTGATTAATGTAGAGAAACAATGGAGGATTAGAAGTAATAAAGAGTTGAGGCAGCTTTATGGCGATCCTAGGGACAGATATTTCATAGCAGGTTCACGTACAGAGAATCGATGAACCAAGAGATGCTAAAAAAACTTCCAAGGAAAACCAGATTGAAGAAGACAGGACAAGATGAATGGTTGAATTAGACGACAACTTGAAAAGGATAGTGATCAGGAGGTGGAGAAGAGGGAAAGGACCGTACCGTGGAGAATGATGATGATTGTTAATCAAACAACAAGGTTTATTAATACAATGTATAGAAGAAACCAATTTAAAGTTATATGCTACGAAAGGATACACAATCTTTAGTGCAAACTTAATTTAATTGAAAACTGGTGTGGAGATAAGGTCCAAATTTCTATGAAAAATAATGGCTTGGAAAGTGATACAAAGATGTGAAATAATTTAAGGACTAGAAAGATTACAGAGACAATACGCAACCATGTACGATAAATCAACTTTTCTGAGACAAGAATAATATAAGCTTTTGTAGAAACTACATGTAGACTCAGAAAGAAATATATCATGTTATATATATATGTCATATATCAGAAAGATTTTAAATCATGTTTACAATCGTTGAAAAAGAATGAAACTTTCAAAATTCTCTCAACATGTTTATTTAATTAAATTAGATATTGACATGATCGAAGTGTTATTAAAACAAAATAATAATTATTATTTTGATATTGTAAAATTAATATCTGAAAATTCGTGACTACAAAACTACTTTATGAAAAAAAAAAAAAAAAAAAAAAAAAAAAAAAAAAAAAAAAAAAAAAAAAAAAAATGTTACCGGTTTATGATTATAATAGTTAACTTTTAATAGCATTTGTTGAAAATCAAAACACAAGTTCAGAATAAGAATCAGGATTCTTTGAACGAAGAGAAAGTCAAGAATTAGCAACCAGTAAAACTAAAACAACACCCAAAATAACTAATATTATAAAATTTGACATAATTAACTGTTTTTTCACATATGTACATATCAAAGTAGCACATAGGTCTCATTCAGCAATATTTCCAATCGATGTTCTTGATATATAATTAGATTTTTATTTTTCGTAATATTTCAGACAACGTTGTTTTTATTAACACTGATAATTATTTGAAAATAATGTTTAACGGCCAATTTTCGTTAGTATTATCAATATCCTCTGTCATCAGAATAATATTTAAATGATTGAAACACATTGGGCTATAGGTAACGCTTAAACAGAACATTAGAACATTTAAAAAACATTATCATGGCTTAAATCAAGATAATAGAACATGAGTGGCTTAAAATAGAAATTCATTACAATTTTAACAATATTTATTATAATTTTCAAACTATTTTAGATTCATGGATTCAGTAAATCAAGTAACATGATAAGGTTATACGTTAAGGTTATTCTTATACTGAAATTATTAAGGTTTTTAACTAAATTCATGACTTGCAAACAAACTTGTTTTAATTAAATTAAAACTGCAGGATAGAAAGGAATACATTCATAGAATAAAATTATTGCACTTGTAATTGGTTTTTAAAATTGTTTAAGATTTATTATAAATACAAACTTTAAAGAAATAAATTTAAAGTTAATAAATAATTTAGATAATAAATTAGTTTAATTGACAATACAAATAACATGTCAGGGGTAAAATAGTTTCAGATTCACCTAGGCCTAATAAAACTACTACAGTTTTACAGTACAATCTTCATACTTTGTTCATATTTAAGGAAATTTATTTTGCTGACTATTCCATACATATAAATAAACGCATTCTCCATATGGAAGGAACCGCTTAAATATCAGAATTAAACTTGGTCCCTCGAAAAAATGTAAAGCATTAGTCAGAATAACGACAATCGTTATTTAAAATATCTAATCCAGTGACATTGTGAAAGAAAGAAAGGGAAAACATAAAACCATTTCATTACTCATAGCTTTGTGAAATTTGTTTCAATTCGTAATATCAGATTATCACTCACTTTAAGATTATATGACGTTATTTAATATATATAGATTAAAGGAATTAAAATCACAAGACAAAATGTGGCATTAAGATAAACTATGTGACACAAAAACGTTTATAAGACACAACATTGTCATCTGAGGCAACCCAATAGCAAAGACAAGGTCCAACTAAAATGTTCACAAATATTTTTATGTAACACCACAAGTAATACATAAAATGAAGTGTGATGAGAATTTAATTGGTTAAGAATTACTAACGTCAGTAATACTTTTATTTTTTAATGTCTTGTTATACTTGTTTTTATCTTCAACTTAACAAAACGTGATAAACTTCTTATTTGTTTTTTTGTCACACAACATTTATAATCAATGTTCGAATTCCAAATAAACAATAAAAAAACCATTGTAAATAAATTGTTAATTTTTAAGTGAAATGCAATATAATAAACAAGGATTATGGCCGTACTTTGACATCCATTTTGGTTTGTGTATGATCCAATATAAACCACTCTCCGTAAAAACACTGAATGTTTATAAGTACATTCAAATACGATGTATTAATTTATAAATAAACGAAGAACTAAAAGCTATAGTCGACGTATGTGCCTGAACACCTATCTCATGTTAGTATAATATATAAGTATAATTATATCATTATAAGTGTATCATTATAAGTATATTATAAGTACATATATTTCAAGGTTATTAATAATCTTCAAAATATAATGTATTTTAATAAAAGAAAATACTACAACTTCTTTTAAATTTTTGGATATTGAATGATAACGATTAAATTTAATTTTAACCTTTAAAATGGTTATGAATCGGAATTTTATTTTATATGTTTGTTGGTAAATTGATCAACTAAATTTAATTCAATATATAATTGAAGCTGGTAAAAGGCATTTCGATAAATACATAATATCTTTATATTACGCTTCGTTATTGTTGGTTGTTTATTATAAGTATTTTAAAAAAGTGAAAAACAAGTTATTTTTACGTCATAGTCACACTTTATCAACACTGACTTATCAACAGCCTTAAATATCTATTGTGTATTTCATAATGTAAGTATTATATGTGTTATGAGTAACATTTTTTTTTCAATATGACAAATACTCTCGCATTTATTTCAAAGAAAAAAACCAATTTGTATAGAACTGTGCTTATATTTAAAATAAATACCGTACTTTGGTAAATCCACATTATCTTTTTACATAAACACATGACAATGAAACTTCGTGTTTTTAACAGGAATCAGAAAATGGGTGTTCTTCTGTGATCCCACATTCACTTCCTTTAGATTCCGTTTCGAAGAGCTCCTGGTTTCGCATCTGTGGAACAACTCAAGTAACAAGGTATGGCTAATTACTAAACTGCTCAATGAAGACCTACCTTTATTCTCCTCTCTTTACCAAGCGATTTTGCGATTGATCAAAACAAAATAACGTTACCGTCTTCAACGGTTCTTCTAAAACCACGGAAAGACCAACGCCAAGTTAGACACGCTGAGATTTTGCTTTGATTAGAACTTTACGCTGATGTTATGTCTCTGTCTTAACACCAGTTAAAGCTATCCGTTATATTTATCTATCACAACGATAGTTCTCAAAGTATCCAAGTTAATGAAACAACGGACAAATACAATAAGTTATTCTTTAACTAACAGTTAAAATCGATATGATTACAAAATATCGGTTATTCTTCAACTAACAGTTAAAGTCGATATGATTACAAAATATCGGTTATTCTTCAACTAACAGTTAAAGTCGATATGATTACAAAATATCGGTTATTCTTCAATTAACAGTTAAAGTCGATATGATTACAAAATATCGGTTATTCTTCAACTAACAGTTAAAATCGATATGATTACAAAATATCGGTTATTCTTCAACTAACAGTTAAAATCGATATGATTACAAAATATCGGTTATTCTTCAACTAACAGTTAAAGTCGATATGATTACAAAATATCGGTTATTCTTCAACTAACAGTTAAAGTCGATATGATTACAAAATATCGGTTATTCTTCAACTAACAGTTAAAGTCGATATGATTACAAAATATCGGTTATTCTTCAACTAACAGTTAAAGTCGATATGATTACAAAATATCGGTTATTCTTCAACTAACAGTTAAAGTCGATATGATTACAAAATATCGGTTATTCTTCAACTAACAGTTAAAGTCGATATGATTACAAAATATCGGTTATTCTTCAACTAACAGTTAAAGTCGATATGATCACAAAATATCGGTTATTCTTCAACTAACAGTTAAAGTCGATATGATTACAAAATATCGGTTATTCTTCAACTAACAGTTAAAGTCGATATGATTACAAAATATCGGTTATTCTTCAACTAACAGTTAAAGTCGATATGATTACAAAATATCGGTTATTCTTCAACTAACAGTTAAAGTCGATATGATTACAAAATATCGGTTATTCTTCAACTAACAGTTAAAGTCGATATGATTACAAAATAGCGGTTATTCTTCAACTAACAGTTAAAGTCGATATGATTACAAAATATCGGTTATTCTTCAACTAACAGTTAAAGTCGATATGATTACAAAATATCGGTTATTCTTCAACTAACAGTTAAAATCGATATGATTAAAAAATATCGGTTGATTGCTTTTTTGTTAGTTACGTAACTCTGTTACAGAGAGGCAATTATGTGTAAATATGAACATTTTAAATTTAAGTTAACTAGAAACATTCGCTCGTGGAAGTATCAGAACTGTTCTACCGGAAAAGGATTTTGTTTCAACACCTTCAATTTTGAAACAATTTATTTCAATAAACGTATATCTTTGTCATAGACGTCTAAATTTCATGTTCATTTTTATTAGTATGTTTTAAGTGACTCTTTATAATGTAACTGTTAAATATGTCCTAAATTAACTGGTCCTACGATATACCACAATATTCAGTTGTTTTTAATAAAATAGAAAAGTTTCACAATTATAATATTTTTTATATATTGTATGTTAATGTAAATCCAGAATATATAACTTTTATTTTACATTTCCAAGGGAAATAAAATAAGTTAATAATCACATGGAAGTAATTATAACTAATAATCTGTTACAAATTTTAGTTAGAGATATTGGGATCTATGGTTAGAGATGGTTTAACTATATAATCGATTTTGTGTGGGTACAAATTTATTCCTAGAGTGAAACATTTCTCCCTCAGTGAAACTCTAGGGAGTAATTTGTTAGATCTGAATAGTTAGACTTTCTGAATATGTTAGAGATTGTGTCACTGGGGATGCAATCCGTTTTAGTTATAAACTTTGTGCTTCCCTAAGACATTAATCACTTGTTCTGACAACTGGGTTTAAGAAGGTATAACAAAAAAATTGCTCACCAAGTGATAAGTGCGGTCATTATTAATACTGTTCATCTTGGGATCATCAATCTATGTCACAAAAACATTATATATATAATAACCATCAAGAATACGTACTATGTCCCTGGCAAAAAAACATGTTTTAGAAAAAAACAAGAAATGTTTTCAGAAATTCTTACGAGTATGCGAACATCTAACCTTAATAAGAAAACAAGTAACATATATTTAGTTTTATATTGTTTATACTGATGACCGATGGTATTTGATGGAATTCCACGTTATACCAATAAAACATGTATTTTATTTGTATACATAATTTTCCGTAACCAAATTGTAGTATAAGAGTAAAAATTTAAATTATTAAAAAACATCCGAAAATATTCAGTCCAAATAGAACTGGAAAATTAACTAGGATGGAAACAAATGACTTGGAAAATAATACCTACAATATTGTGGAAAATATTGCGTATTAGAGAGATTACTCAGATCCCGCTGGGTCTTATAAGTATAACACGCAACCATAGAGCTCTGCTCACGCAATGTAATATAAATCAACTTTTATAAGACACAAATAATGTAAGCTTGTGTTGGAAATATATGTAGACTTTTAAGGAAATATAAACTTAAGGTCGTTCTTGAAGACTAACATTGTAGAATTTTCGACAGATTTATTTTAGTTCATGAGGAGAAAGAAATGTACATGATTGAAGCGTATTTTATTTTATCAAATATATATATATTATAACGTTTAAGACGTTCTCTTTTTTTTATTATTATTATTAGTTACACGTTGGTCGCTTAAATATAGGAAAACTCTCCTATATTTCTTTTTACTATTTATTAATATTATTATGATTCATTTGGTTATTAGTTCGTTAGTTATTTGACAATTGATTAAAATAATAACACTCAAAACACGTGGGATTATAACTCAATTTTAATTAAACATATTGAATAATTAACTCTTTTAAATATTAATTTTTAATCATTTAAAACATAATTTTTACCTTGATGCTCAAAATATTACTGATTAATATCTTATTCTACAATTTTATACTACGGCTTAAACTAGGTACATCTTCACTATAAATTCTTATCCTAAACAACTTAGTCTAAAACAAGGAATTTAAGAATGCATCAATTTAATTTGTATTTAATTTTGACTCTAATTTTAATTAGCTTTATAAAATATTTGCTCCGTCTAACTGAAGGTTATTTACTTGAATTTAATTTAAATCTCTATTGGGGTTCGTTGGTTCTTAGGTGGCTATAATTTATTTTATTATTACAAAAAACAAAATTTGGTGGTAATTTATAAAATGTATTGTCCTTTAAGTTCTACTTATCAATTGACGTGTTCCTTTCCAGTTTTTGGGTTGTTCTCGTTCCGTGGTTCTCTCGAAGATTGCGTGATGGTTGGATGGTTTGCCTCTCCCGTAGATGATCCCAATCGCGGGTTACACCTTTCTTCACTCACTCTTGCGACAATAATGCTTTTAATTCTAACGACGATACTGCTTCTCACTGATTTAACTTTAATACGACGATGACTCCTTAAACTTCACACTTATCTCACTTAACGACCACGAAGACTTCTTATACTTTAATACGACGATTCTTTTAGTTTTTTAAAACGACGGATAACTTTTTATTGACTTTTATAAACTTAACAGTTCTATTAAAAAAAGAAAAACGACGAATAGGATAGGCAAAGTCCTTCACAAACACTTAACTCTTTCGATCAGGAGAAACACTTCCCCGGAACAACCTTCTAATACGACGTCGGAACCAAAATACCTAAAAAGAACCACGTGTCCTCCCTTTTACCCTTATTTATAAGTTCTCCTCTTTTTAAAACAGCGTCATGATGCTCTTCTTCCATTGGCTAGTTTTAATTCTTGGACGTTATTTCAGAACTGATTCACTTGCTCTGATTGGCTTGTTACAATTTGTTTCGGTATTAAAAGCTTAATTTTGATGGATCTTGTGTGACGGTTTGGGTGCGTTGTTTCCCTGTTGAATCATTTTTTTATGTCCGTCAATCCTTTCATGTCTTGACGATTTATGGCCTGCCGGGTACTGACCTTTGGAGCTTTCTATTTCGGTATGTTATAATATATATATATATATATTGTAATTGAATATCCATCTCACTATGAGTAGCCTTAAAGCGTACGTCTCAAGAACAGAAGAAAGAATGAGACCTTATTACTTTATCACAACACAAACTATGGCCTAGTTCTTGAAATTTAAACCTACCTTTAAGATAGTACCACAATTAAGAATATTGCTGCAAAGTTTGAAACTCGAAATTAATGGCAAGATTGATAAATCCTGGGGAAATGGTTTTGAATTTTAGTGAATGGGGTTTCGCCGACCTGTGCAAAAGTTGAAAACTGTATCGTTTAGGTGGCTGTTACAAGCCCGATTCGGTTCAACATTACTCTCTACGACGTAAAGTGTTTTAATACATCAGAACTTAAATGTGTGATTTATGCGGATAATGTGACGCTTCGACAGAGGTCCGGTTAAACGTAATGAGAGAATGCAGTTGGTTCTTGACATGATTGTAATATCTCCAAAACAAAACTGAAAGTACATTTGTTTGCAGTGATCAATGCGGAAAGAGTTTACATCCCCTTAAACCGGTGACAAGCCTTGAAGCCTTATATGGGGTGATACAGTGACTAACAACCATTGGTAATAATCCAATACTAACAACGATCTAATAAGTATTTCTCAGATGATCCGAAATGACTTATTGCAGGGAGATCTAGGGCTCTTCTGCTTTAACACATATCAACAACGTAGTCAATCCAGTTGTGCTACGTGTGTGCTTGTGTTGCTTAAGAACCGAACCCATAGTAGCAATGAATAATGAATTACACATTGAGCCTGGATCTATATATCAAGAAGCAGTCATTGGACAAGCAAATAAAAACCGGACGCTTCCTTCAAAACATCCATTGATTTATCTTGGCGTACACAACACGGTCCCACCTCCGCTGCCCGGACAAGAACTGGACAGATCGTTACCAGCCAATACGTATATCATATCCATCTGACGAATTCCCCCCCACGTTGCATGGTATGTTGTGAAGAGACAGTTATGCTCATTGTCCTGGAATGTTCAGTGTCAAACCTAGCCAGAGAACTTAGACGTAAGTGAGAAAATGTCGAGAATATCCTGAGGGACGGTTACAAGTTATAGCACCAGAGTCATACTGTAGCTTTCTAGATTGTTTAACCTGGATGCCTGAAGAAGAAGTAAGTTTATTAATAACGAGATTCAAAAATCCTTATGTTTTGATAGAACGGTTTTCCACTCACTAGTATATCTTAACCTAATTTCCATTTTTGAAAAAAAAGACCTTTAACGTTGAAGATCTTAAGATGTTACAGAAATATAAAGAACTTGACATAAATCTATTGAAGAATAATTTATTGCAGTCAATTAATATATTCAAATTTTAGACCTAAAATTGCGAGAAAAGTTGTTCAGTTTTAAAAGCAATTGAACTTATTGCATAAAATACTGAAGTGGTTAACATATCATAAACTATGCAAAATGTATAGCTCCCACTTAAACCCACTTTATTTGTATAAATACTCTTTGTTATTAATAAACGTTATTATATTTTCTTAAGAAAAAGAACTAAAAGTCAAGTAACTAGAGTTCCTCGTTCAGTCAAATTGTCAAAGGGAAAAAAATATTCAAAAGACATGTTAATCGGATGACTCGTTTAAGTTCTAAAGTCGACCGCAGGTTTGATCATCCAAAGTTTGTCATCAAGTTTTATTTTTATTTTTAGAAAGGTCTGAAAGGAAAATTTCCCAAGTACGTTTGAGTTTACGTGGGCATCAAGACATTTATAAAGTGGAAAAGGAATAGCGTGGTTTTATCTATATTCGAATAAATTCTAACTTATTATATAATACCGATGTTCAGCTTTTATACCAAACTATTTTGATAATTCTCGTTTAGTTCATTACTATATAAGTTTCTGCAATTGTATTCTTATATCTAATATTATATAGGTGTTAATAAATATAAATGTGTTAACCCTTTCTTATAGGTACTTGTATGTATGATGTATTTGTGTTTGTACATATTTATATAAAATACGTTTTGTTAGCTATTATTATTTTTTGAATAAATGTTAATATTATGTGGTAGGATGTAAATTTTAAATAAGTAAAGAGTTAAGAGTAAGATTAAATTTCTTCAAAGTGGATTTAATCAGACAATGAAAAATTGTCGATTTCATACTTAAGCTAAAATTATTGTTGAGCACTGGTTTCAGGTCTTTTACCCTGGACTTACCCTTCGTGGGGTACGTGTCAAATCTGATATAATACAGTAGATGGCAAGAACTATAGGAAATAACTATAATGTAAATTATGAGGGACATCCGAAAAATAGTGGGACGTGTTTCTTTTTCTCTTAATGGCAGGAGAGAGAGAGTGTAAAACTTTAGGAGTGTGTAATTTTAAAAATAAAAAGAGTGTAACAGTTTGAGTAAAATCGACGGAAAATAAATGGTTACATAAGTGATTGCAGTAGATGATATTTTTAAATAGAGGTAATGTTGATATAGTTTAGTAGTTGGTGTTGTTAATAATAATTATTCTGTTATTCTGTATCGTTAACGGGTTATAAAGTAATCAAGAATTATTGATTAATAAATATTTGATGCAAATAATTAAAATGTTTATTACCCGCTATTGATACTAGTTACATAATTTATTAATTTACTATTTACAAAATATTTATTGATTTTATTGATATATATTATTTAATAATTTTTATATGGATTATATTTGAATTATATAATGATTCTAATGTTATTAATTACATAAAGTATTTACATTTAAGTATTACATTATTTAATTAAAGGTAAGATTGTAAAAAATTAAGTTTCATTATTTAAACGGTGTAGGCTCAGTTGGAGTGGGTTGTTATAAGACAAGCAATACACGTTTATAAGCAAATTAATTTTATTAATTACTTTCTTAAACACTTGTAAAACAGGTCGATCTACAAGATGCAACAATAAACAATACATGTGCAGACAATATTAATTTGTTTATTGATTCTGGAACACAAGCTGAAACACATAACTTATAATTTAGAAGTAAAATAAATTAGGAAGAGATGTGTATTAATTCATGAATAAGTTATACTTTTCCTAACTCTACAATATATTTAGATTCTGAATTGTCATTAGCATTAAGTGGGGTAGAACAATAGAGGAGAAGTACAAAAGTCAGAAGGGACTAAAATGTATCTTAAAATTCAAACCGAATATTCAACATAGGCCTACAGCTGAAGCTTTTCAAAGTAGTTTTATGTAAAGCTTTCAGGGGTAACTACGTCAAAAATGTAACAACATTTTGAAAAGGTTTACGCTTAAGAAAGAAAATGAAAATAATTTAAATATGATTTATTTTAAAGTTTCTGTGAATAGTATAATTTCTAAAAAAACAATTCTGAAGAAATTGGAGTAAATTAGAGATTGATTAATTGTAATCGATTTTTTCTGAAATGGAAAATATTTTGTTAAAAAAAAGTAAGCCAATAGCACTAATATAAATTAATTCAATATTTCTTAGTTTCTATAATAAAATTGAAATTTGTATACAAAATATAAAGACTTAGTGTAGCTGGGTAATTCACTCACGTAAGTTAAAAGCAAAACAAAATTAATTTCCTAATTATTAAACCGTGAGTGAGGATGTTACTACAGCAACAAAAATATTAAATTTAAATTATGTGATGAAAATCAGCAGCAAATATTTGTATTATCGTTGTTTATGTTGGGAGCGTGAAAGTATATGGACGGATTAAAAGATGTTGTGGCTGTGTGGACATCTGTACTATTTTGTTTATTTGACAACTTCTAGCGAAGATGACATTTTAACAACGAAGATAAGATAGTAACAGAAGAAGATATTCTTTCGCACTCTGTAGGTCAGGGTAACATTATTACTTTATTAGAGATTGTGAAGAAAAACCTAATGAAAAGATCACAATTATTCATTTAAATATAGATGAAGGTAAATATACTGTGAATTTTGGTTTTTGGAATGAATATGACCACTTATTTGGGGAATGATTTAACTTAAGATATAACATGAAAACGTTGTTGCACTTATCCCTCTGAGGTCATAAATCACTTATCCTTGTCAGACCAAAAACCACCCAAGATAGCCAGGTCTTAATGTGTTAATTGTAATAAACTTTTTTCGAGTACATACACTGAATTATAAAATTATTTTCACACAAACTCGAAAGTAACCATTGTGCTCTAAGGTTGGCAACCTATTAAGATACACCTCTCGATAGCCTACATCTATTTTTCGCGGTAAAACACATTATCTAACCTTCCCGAGATATCGAGAACGCCAAAATTAGAAAACCTAGCTCGACAATAATTTAAAAAAATTCCTGAATTAAATACACTAAATAAATTCGGGAGACTCAATATGTGTCCAGTCTCATTGTTTCGAGCACCACGCTAAATTTAAAAACTAAATAAATTGAGTCCAGTAGAGTTGTCCGACCACCACAGTCTACTCTGATAGCATATCTCTACATCATAGGCTTTCATTGTCGATGCTCAAATCAGCTAATCAACTGCCATCCACTACGGAAGGCTACCAAATGATTAGGGACCGACAATTCCTCTATAACCAACCGTAACGCTAACCACTATGAGTCGAGGTGATTGTTCCTTGGAACGCATTAAAAATACAATCAATCTTAAGTTTCTTGGGAATGTGTAGATATAAATCATATTAGTTTTCTAATTATTCTAAATGGTGTGATATAATAATAATAATATTTGAATAAATATAATATTTGAGTATAATAATAATAATAGTATTAATATTATTGTTTGTTCGGACATTTGCCATCATTTGTGTATAAGAAACAATACACGATGTTTCGAGGTATAAATCAACTCCCGTTATCAAGTGCCTAAGTTACAAACTAAAACAAGCAGACAGAATACACTCTTAGATGTTCAGAAAGTAAACCTAATGAAAAAACACCCAGAACAAACCGTGCGCGGTCAAAAACTAAAAAGAAACTCGCATGTGATCAGGAAACCACAAGTCAAAAGAGATCATGAACGGAGTACACAGCAGCTGACAAATAGCAACCAAAATAGGTCTGTTCACAACCACAGTCACAGAACAACTAACAGTCGTGAAACAATCTGCCAATTGGGAAGGGGGAGGAGTTAAGAAACCGGTAGTTAACGCCTATAGCGTCCTCTCTTTTAATTTCCTAGCCTTTGAAAGAGTTATAATTCCTCCGCTTGTAAGTTAGGCACTTGATAACGGGAGTTGATTTATACTTTCGAAACGTCGTGTATTGTTTCTTATACACTAATGATGGCATATGTCCGAACAAACAATAATATTAATACAAATATTCCATCATTGAGTAATAACTTTAAAAATAGAATAATTATAGTGTTGAAAAATTATTGTTGAAAATTTTCTTAAGAGTTGTTTTTATGTTTAAAATAAACTGTAAATTAACGTATTTCTATGACAAGACTAGCTTTAGTTTTTATTACATATAAAAATAAAATATGAATCATGTTTTTTAACTAATTTGTCTTTAAAATCTGTTTTGTATTGTTCGTCAAAAAAGAAATTATAGTTTTAAAATATTTAATAATTAGTTTCAGCGTATTAAAGTCTCTGTGACAAAATGACTGTTTTTGTCAAGTCTTTGATGTGTGGATTGATATAACTACGATTCAACACCATGGCTCGTATTGATTCTACAGAAACGTGCTCTCACCGAGGTTAGAAATATCAAAGGTTCAAATACAGCGTGACATGTGAGAGTGCAAGTTATAACTGAATAGCAAATATTGTATTTGTTTATTATCTCAACATTCTGTTGTTGATCTATGCTTGTATGTTGTTATTTTATTTTAGACATTTGTCTTCTAAGACAATGTCTTTTGATTATGTCTGTTTAATAGGCCTGTGACTAGTTATTGCTTTTGTATATACAGTCTGTAATTTTATTGTTTTATAAGTAAATTATGGAACTGAAAAAATTTCGTTTTGATATCATTTACGGTTGTTTATTAATTACTGTATATTAAGTATTGCAAAAGTTTCAACAAAAAATCACTCGTATCTAGTTTATTGCCTGATCAACCTTGAAGATGTAAATTTAGAATATTATTTATGATGCTATATTTGTAAAGGTAGGAGGATTGTATTGTTCTGAAGCTGTTAACTGTATTTATATGTAAATTTTCTTACATAAATATTTAAATATTACACTGAATTTATTTTAAATAATTTCTTGGGATATAGTGCAAAGAATTTTTCAAATGGTTATCAGTTTATTTTCTTTGAAGTGATTAGGGCTAGACTAGGAGGATTGTAAATCGAAGGTAAAACAGAGCCAGTATTTTGGACAACCAACTTTGCCCGTAGACGAATTTATTGAATCGGTAGTTCGATCATTCTGGGAATATTGAGAGAGATATAAAACAAAATATGAATGTTACTGATTAGTTGTATAAAAGTCGAGTTAAGACTGAGACTGATGTGATATAAGTTTTTGGGGTTTATATTGAAACATAATTAGCTAAGATTATAATAATTAATATTTTTGTTTTATTTACATAGTGTTGGTTATTTAAAATCTTATTCAAGTAATCTTTCATTGGTTTGTTACTACAGTTTAGGAATTCAATTAACAGGAGAGTGTAAGTAGCAAATTAGCAAGGGGATAGAAACTCCTTATTCTTGGGCTGTAAATTGTTAAAGTTTGGCTCAAGCAATCCCAATAGTAGAAAGATTCCTCACAGTTTGATTCGAACATTTTATAGTTCTCCTGATTGAATTATTTATTAAAATTTTGATCCTTCTCCAAATTCCTTCACACCTTTGAATGTTTTCTGTTGGTTGTCCCTCCGGTCATTCAGGACTCCTGTTTCATCGCGTTCTTTTGATTATTACTACATTACAGATTCCTTCCAAACGACATCCTGATTGTGGTCTGTTTAGTTGTCCCTTCATAAAATACCATTCAATGTCCTATTCACTAAGACTTCCTAAACCCGCAACACAGTCATTTATAAATATGTGCTGAAGTCGAAAATGACAGGTACCATTAGAAGACGCAATAACAAGTCCAAATAATAATGATACTGTAGCTGACATAAGTAAGATCAAAGAAATTATTATGTTTTAAGTAACTATGAAATTTGAATATTTTGATTAAGGCAATTAAGTTGTATTAGATGAAATGTTTGTGGTTTCAAAGACTTTTATTCTTTATATTTATTATGATTGAGAGTAAGAGATAAAGAACAGACTTCTAACATGTTGCAAATTATTAATCGTTAGAAAGCTTATGAAAATTCGAAATTTTTGTGAAATTCAAACTATAGGTGTAGTCATTTGTTTTAAAAGCAAATTTGCATTTTAACAAAGATTTCAAACATTCACTGTTTTTATATTAGATGGCTTGTAAATACTGTATATTCACAATTTCAAAAAAACGATGTTGGTTCTGTCTTATTGGAAAGTTTAATGCGGTTTTTGGTAATGTGGTCAGTTTACTTAATAGGTGTAAAATAAAGGGAGAAAATAGAATTTTTAACCGAAATGTCAAGTTTATCCTGAAAAACAGAAGAAAATTTATATCTCGGAAACGAAGAGGGATAGGATGGAGTTTAACATTGTCAAGTTTGTTTAAATGAAGTGTACTATCATCCAGATTTGTTTGGCACATTGTTCACCATTCACCCAATATATAGGCTATATATTTCGCATTCGTAAGACTAAACGAATACTCGTAGGCAATATCTACTGAAACTGAAATCAAATATTTAACATACATTATTCAAACTTTCAATGCAGTAGTTATGTAAAAGTTTGCGTGAAAATAATAAGTGTGGGAAAAAAAATAATGAAAATATAGGTATAGGAGGAGGGGGGGGGAGAATTTGGTGAATAGTTTATAGTTTAGCATATAATTTTGTAAACTTTGGAGTTAGGTTGGTGTTTTTTTTTTTTTTTTTTTTTTTTTTTTTACATTTGAGACGTCATTTATATAGGAAATAGTGATATACGGAAATACTTGTCAATAATATTATAGAAAAAATTAAATTTGCAATCTCTTATTGACTCGTCAACAGCTTCAAACAGTTGTTTACTGCCACTAGTCAACAAGATAGCTAAATATATAATTTATACAATTTGATCGTATATAATTTGAATGGATAAGAAAAAGAAAATGACTGAGAAAACCCTGAATACAGACGTCACAATGTACAAAAATAAATTATTATTTGAACCAAGAACTGTTAAGATTAATAAGGTAACTTTTATTCTGTTATTTTAAAGTTTCCTTTCGAACATTATTCTCATATTAAAAATAATAATTAGTATTATTGTATCAATACTGAAATGAGCTAGCACTACATTCTTTGATTTCTTGTAGTTCGTTCGACAAAATAACTGCATTTATTACGTCTTTGATGTGTTGATTATAACAGCGGTTGCATTATAACAACCGCCTTGTATTGATTCCGCTATAACGTGATCAGCTCTACGTTAGAAATATCAAAGATACAGGATGAATCCGAATTAAAACTGAATACCTCACTTTATATTCGGAATGTGAGCAATTCTATATTAAAATCTTTTTCATATGTTATTGTTTCACACTTTTCATTTTTCTCAAATTATAATGTTATTGAGTCGATAATCATTATCTTTATATTTTTCGTCTAATTATAGCAACTTGTTTAGTACACTCACAGGTGTCATCTTCCAGAGCAGATATGTCCACGAAATAATCTTTCATAACACACCACAATATGGATATGACGTAAGTACTAACTAAAACTAGTTGATGGATGCCATCTTGGTAATTACCGAGTCTCATTGTGCAATGTAATACAAACGCATCAGCTAAATGTGATACCTAAAATTAGGTTTTTGGGCCTTATAGGAAATGTAAATTGTATTCGTAGATCAAGACGTCATACTCAGAAGGGTAAGTTTGTTTAAAACAGATGTTACACAAGTATTTTAAGCCTCGTAGTTATGTATATCAGAACTTTCTTCACGTTCTTTAGGCCCTAACGGATCTCGTATATGTATGTATGTATTTATATACTCGTAAAACAGCTAATATTTATTTCGTCTATGTAAAACATATAGATGAATAAATAACCAATGATCAGCATTTAGTGATCAGCTGATGTTAATATATCAATATTAACTGGTTAAAGAGGTTAAAGAAGAGGAGATTTATGTATAGTTTAGGATAAAAAGGAAAATAAATTTTGAAACTAGTTGATGTGCTAGTTACATTTTACTAAATATAAGTTATTATGTTCTTTGTTTACAAAATTATAAATTTTTTATACCTTAAAAATTAAAACAATTTTCCAAATAACGGTTAATTTGCATTGCATGTGAAGTTGTTGGTGCCTCTATTTCGTTTTGTAGACAACATCAAAACTGTGGTTAGTCATTCTTATTTGTAAGGTAATGTGTTTCTAACGGGCAGTGTTTACACGAAAGTTGCTGTATTATATTGTGTTTAAAGAAGTTCCATAATTTTATAGGATGTATAAAATAAGATGTTTTAATTGTTTAAGTTTTTAACTGATATATAAGTTTTATTTTGAGATAGAATGAAAATGTACATGTTTTCTTGTTCAGCATTAAAAACGCGTTCGAAATTTCTATCTTGTGAGCTTTCTCTTAAAATCGTTGGTTTTCAAGATATTTTGCCACATAAAAAGAATACCATTTTGAAATGTCCAGTGAAAAGTTATTAGATTTGGTAAGCGTTCCAAAGTTGTCTCTCAAATTTTGTAGGGTTTTTATTAAACTTTGATGTCCACAGACACTCCCTGCAGTTTGGCGCCACAATTACTGGGGCATTCCGTATAAAGATAAAGAGGAACGGGAGAGTGGACAAGATAAACTTTGTTGTTATTTTTCAATACTTGCTTTTACTGTAACATATAAATGCATAAAATATAAACTCTATGGACTCAAAAACATATTTTATTTCCACATCTTTACTAAAATCTGTCTGTTTAAAAACCCCAAAAGAGGGCCGGGATACACAGATTTTAGTCATATTTGAGACGAGATATATTTAAAGATAACATATTTATATTAGTTCACATCCACCACACCACGGCGCTACAGTACTTGAGAAACCTGACATTACTTCACTCCAGCCGTCAACTCTCTCCTACTCCAGATCCTCAACCACATCAGCCTTTGGGTAACCTCATACACACCCTTCTCGCTCTTGTCTTTGTCCATTCATTCCAGACGTAACACCCATCATAGACGTGTTCTTTATATTTCCGTTTGGGTCGTTGCACATGTCCTTTAGTTCTCGTTTGTCCTAAAATCTAAATAGCCCGTTTTCTTCCGGTACCGCTTTATAGTACATCTCCCCAGAGTACTTTGTCTCCAATACTAAGAACCGTCTATCGGTCATAACCCATGTTTATACGACTACGGGTCTACATCAGTAGACGTTGTAATTTCGTTGTTCTTGTAATCAGGGATGACCGTAATTATTATTGGAGAATATAATAACACCGATTTATTTATTTCTTGTATCTCCGCTTTGACACCACCACTTTTTTCAATGATTACAATATCTACGGGCATTGACGGGCTGTAACATGTAAATTATTTCGGTTTTCGTTCATCCACAAATAGTCGACACAGGTTTAGTAATATTAATATGAAAATTGATGGAACATGCTATTCAAATAAATCGGAAAATGTTTTATTTTTAAAATAAGTTCTAATTATTTCGAATTAAATGTAGCCCTCAAGCAACCGAACAAATTCTGAATTGGGAGATAAAAATTTATTGTACACAGATGTGAGTAGAGAAGGGAACGTAACAAACTTTCTCCTATGAAAATATTTGTAATACCAACTTTTGTCTGCCATTGTTTAGACATGTTTATTGTCTCGCTGCAGGAGAATAGAACTATAGAAGTTAATTTTCTATACTTATTATTTAGTTGCTAAATTCAAGAAACGAAAATAATTTCTTTCTCCTAAAACCCATTCGAATGTTTTTTAAAAGCTCCCATTTATGAAAATAGAACTAAATGTTTAATTAATTTAATATAACATAAAGAGGTTTTCTTCTGTATATTTTCACAGACCAACATTGTTTATGATTGTTAATATTCGCTTAAGATTTCAAATTTCTAGTAAAATTGAAATCAATGTATACCGTACGATGTGAAATAAACTCCAAGCAAAATGGAAAAGAATGATTTTTTTTGTTTAACAAAAAACCATATTTAAGATACGAAATTTAAGTTTAATGTATTCAAAATTAGGACAGAATCCACACAACAGCTCGTACCTTAATCCAATTAATAAGATATGAAGTATATGATGATATAAGAAAATAACTAAAGACACCTCCCCTCGAATTCCTTAATAGCGTCTGGGTCAGAAGGAGACAAGAGTTGATCAAGAGACACCTTAGAGGAATGATAAAAGAGAGGGTTTTAACTCAAGACAGTATGAAAAAGTTGTAGATCCATCTAGGTCCTTTAGGATTGCCAAGCCAGTGCGCACTATAACTGAAGCCCTAAGGCAGATTTTCTTCAAGTGGAAAAGTGCAATCAAAGACCTAAATTGTCACTAAAATTTTCAAAGAACTCAAATACCTGTAAAATTGGAATATCGAGTTGTATAAGTTATTGCGTATTTTTCATGGCATTATTTCTTGTGCAGATAAACTTTAATTAAAAAAACATAAAAATAAATAATCAAGTATTAACAAAGATCCTAATTCTCCTATTCACAAGGTCTTAGGAGATATCCTCCCCCCCCGTCAAGATTTTCTATACATAATTAATGATGTAATAACTGGAAGAACGGTAATAGCAAGCGACGTTTCAATCAACACACCGAGTTTTGTTGAAGTATTTTGAACCATTTAAGTTTTTACATAACCGTTATAATTTTATTTTCTGATTTACGTAGTTCAAATGTATAAAATATGTCTTGAATAATTTATATCTTTACCTAAGTATGAGTTATTTCATTTTCGACTAGTTTGAATAAAAAGTTGAAATTATAAACTTGAATAATGTAAACCAATCACTCTGTTAAGGGACATGAATAAAATTTATAACTTTTCTACATGCAAAATGTTATACGTTAAATAAATATTAATTAAGACCTAAAGCTATAAGAAAGACTTAAAGAGTGACAAAATTATACTTTTACTTTTATTTTTAGTAATCCGAACACGATAATTTGAAGGTTGATTAATTTGAAACAACGATGTGAATTTATTTTGTTCAGTTGTTTAAATTAATACAAAGCAATTGTTCATTTAACTTCCAATAACTAATGTTTATTTGCAAAGCACCATACGTAGTAAATTATTTTACAAAGTAAACAACTTTGGAATCATTTTTACTTATTGACAAGTTTCCTGTGTTTGAGTTTGTTAGTAAATGTTAACACTAAAAGTTGGAACAATACATCCTTTCTTAAGGTATAACTTTAGCATTATGATTAATGTTTTAAGTTTGCGTCTCCAGGATACAGTAGATGCAAGGCAAGTACACAATAGTTAACCTATTATCATCGTGGTTATATAAAACCTACACACTCGTTTTCAATAATGTAACAGGCATTAAAAAAATACAAAATGCTCTTCTTTTTATACCTTGAATTGCAAAAGAATAAAATACTATGATTTAGACCTAACTCAATGTTAAAAATCCCATTTTTGTCTACACAAATAGGTATTCAGATAATTTTAAAATTGTTCCTAATATGTCAACATTTCTTTCGATGTAAAAAAAGAAGAAAAAAACTAAAAGTACTCTCATTTTTATTTAATAGGATCACGAAGTCCTGTTGGTAGGATCTTAGGCCATTATTTTTGTATTAAACAATAATTAGTTCACCTTTGATCGAATCCGTTTGTTTTTATTACATCGTAGACGTCGTTTTCTATGCTGGAATCTGTACTTAAGGAAGAAAACTCGTCGTCAAGTCAAGGCTCTCCGCCATGTTTGTGTGCACAGAACTTTATTAATTACTTCAGATTTAATGGAATCATTTTCTTTTTATTGCATCATAGACGTTGTCTTCAACTGAATTATAAATAAAAAAAGCACTTGTTTTTTTAATACGATTAGATTTCCTAGTAGCTATAGTAACTTGTTTTTGTTAGACATGTATCAAGGGCAAGTAGAGAGTATTTCTTGTGAAGTAATAACCTAAATTGTATCAATAATGTGATTAATGAACGTTGTATAATTTGTCTGTTGGTTCAAACATAGTCCAACAAAAGAATATTCTCAAAATCCTTATTTGTTTAAACTTATGGAGTTTGATTAAAAAAAATTGTAAGTCATAATAAACATCATAAAATTTAAGAGCTATTGGAGAAAATTTATTCTTGAAATCACTAAAAATATCACACCACATTATAATTTTAAAATTTAATTCTTAATTAGAAAAAAAAAATATTGCACTATTACCTTTACGCCTAAGATTGTCTTGCTTAACAAAACATTCCAGTTCGGTTTTAAGTGTTTTATCAAATAAATATATTCTATAGCACTTAACTTTATTAGTTCTCTGGCGTCTTGGTGGTTGTTATGACAACGGCGATGATATTTGTAGCGCGTGTAGACTCCACAATAAGTTGTATGATGAGATGAAATTGTGTCAACAGTTGTTCACATGTATGTGTAACTTGATAACCTAATTTAATATATCAGACATTTAGCTAAATACACAAAAAGTACTTTCTTGAAACGAGAACCTACACTCCATAATTACCTTATTTCTACATCTGTTAACCTAATAGAATTGTCTGATAGATTTATATATTACGCTCTAATTATTTTTAGTTTAGACAAGTTTTCCCTCATACTATCTTTGCTTCTTCCCAATTTAATATGTAATTTTCGGACCAAATATGTTGGGCTAATTTGGATGTGTCTACTAGGCCTAATGTGTGTTTATTATATTTTTTGGTTCTTTTAGCAGAAGTCGTTTAAGTTAAATAGGATAATGGCTTTAGATATCGGCAAGCGACCATTACTAGGTAAGAATGAGAAACCTAAGAACTAACAAGTACAAAAGTTCATAAAAAAACTTTGAATAGAAAACACGATTTTGTCATACAATATACCAAATAACAACCAAACATAAATATTTAGGTGGGGTGAGCGGCTAAAACAACAAAACACCAATTCACCTCAAAGAATTTTTAATGAAATTAAACGAAATGTAGCCTCTAAGGACTTAACAAAATTTTCAGGTCGTCATATTTCAAAAACATTCTGTTCGGGAGTTTCCATTGAAAAGTAAAAACCAACCAAGGCCACTTTCGTAAAAATTTAATTATACCAAAATCCATGCAAACTATTTCTATCAAATATAAGTATGTGTGAAGATTTATAACTCAATCTTATTTGTCAACCTGAGAATGAAAGGAAGTAGCTGTTAGTAAATAGTTAATGAGCCCTTAAAAGGTTAAAAAATTGTTTTGGGGAAATGAAAATAAACCCAACGACAGTCGAGGCTCATTTAGATATTTTCATAATTATCCAAGAACAAATGTTTTTCTTTTACGTCCATAAGTCTTTGTTATAAATATGCACACTTTACCAAAATAGCTTTAGAATTTGTGCCAAATTCTAAGCAATTGTGACAAAGTAGTAACAAATGTGAGGTATTTTCACCTTTTCAATCGATTTTTCCTGAACCGTTGTTGTCAAAACTATGGAATAAGTAATTGTAGGTTAACTTCAGATTTTTTCTATAAAACACGTTATAACTGTTGTGAGAAAATTGGGTTTGAGGTTGGTTTTACCGGCAGCTACGCATATAACTTAAGTTGTCAGAAAAATTAGGGAAGAAAAACTTGTAACATGGCCAAAATATGGCCACGTACCAATTTGATAAAACCACTCTTTATACTGTATAGCACTGCACAGATTGATATTGATTTTAAGAATCCCTTCATTCATTTTAGAACAATTCAAAAAGGTATTGACAATTCAAAATAAATGGTGTGAATTATCACGTAACTTTGTCTATACAATGTGTATAGGCTATATATATATATATATATATATATATATATATATATATATATATATATACAGTATGAGTCAAAAGTATGTATACACCCTGTTAAATTTTAAATGGATAAAGATAGAAAAATGAAAATTTAGAACACCTTTCTAGGAAATAAACCTTTGCATTGTTAGGGATCAGTTTGTTGGGCCCATTTTTATTGATGGCAATCTTAATGATGAGGTATCAATCTTAATGCTACAAAATCAGATTTATCCAGCTATCCAAACAGCAATCCACAACTGTAATCAAGTTTGGTTCCAGCAGGATGGAGCACCTCCCCACTATGGCCTGCATGTCCGCGAGTATTTAAACAATATTTTTCCCAATCGCTGGATAGGCAGAAGAGGAAGTATCGAGTGGCCACCAAGATCGCCAGATCTATCCCCACTGGACTACTTTGTGTGGGGTCACATTAAAACAAAGTGTATAAAACGAAACCCCAGTGCATTAATGACCTTAGGGACAGAGTAGTAACGCAAATTAAAAAAAAATCCCGCGAGAATCCATACAGCGTGCCGTTTCAAGTTTTTACGACAGGCTTGGAGATTGTCAAACTGTCCTGGGGCAGCAGTTTGAACACCTGTTATAAAAAACACAGGATAGTAAGTTTAAGCCCTTTTATTGTTTATTTTAATTAATTACTATGCTATTGTAATTACAAATTATTAATACATTATAAAAAGAAGTTTATTTTATTAGCTGTTGATTTTATGTTTCACAAATTCATTGTTTTCAATTAACAGTAAATTTCCCAAGTATTAGAAATTAGAACCAAGTTCTGGAAATTTCAATGAGCTGCCATTTTGTACTGGGTTGAGATAGAAAGCTCTGGTTTCCACTGTTCTTCTTCTTTAATCAAGGACTTTAAAATGATGTGTCACCTAATGGGTCTTTATATTTAAAAATTTTGAGCTTCCCCCAAAAATCCCATTTTGGGAAAATGGGCAAAGTTGTAATAGTGACTAAAAAGTTCACTTTTATTTCCTAGAAAGGTGTCCTGACTCTCATTTTCCTATCTTTATCCATTTAAAATTTAACAGGGTGTATCCATACTTTTGACTCACAGTATATATAGATTGTAACACATACGTATTATATATGTTAGAAAATAAAACAGCCAACACAAAAACTAGTTATGAATCAATTCAACGTCTTAGCACTCGTATATTTCTCTTGGGAATGCTTCCTAATGAAATTCCTTCTGGAAATAATTATGTGTATCGCCCTAAGGGTTGTTTAGATTAAGGGTGTCGCATGGGAGTGTTAAATTACTTTGTGTTTCTAAGCTACGAGGATTGCACTTCTATATTAAATTGTAATCAAGCAATGATTAATTATTAACTTTCGTAGTCTCTACGGTAACTAAGTTTTGTTAGACATGCATCAAGGACTAGAGAATATGTCTTGTAAAATAATAACTTAAAAGTCTCAAGAAAATGTTTACTTAACGTTGCATAAAATAGATCACGGACCAATACAATTTGTAGTCTGACAGAAGAAAATTATTTCTCAAAAGTCTATGATTTACAAACATATGTAGTTAGACCTAGAACAATATAGATTATATAAGTCATACTAAACATTATAAAATTTACTATCTGTTGGAGGATATTTATTCTTCAAACACAAGTATAAACTAAAAAATAGTAACTTATGTGTGTAAAGTTTTTCGATAACTTTTGTTTTTGAGCTCTTAAATAGAAAATAAAATGGCCAAGCGTGTACTCAAACCACACGTGTTGGCATAGCCTATAGATTCAGTTATTTTTATAAAGTCGAAGTTTTTGAAACGGTATAGCGCCCAACATATTAATTTCTTCGTCAAATAAACATACATATTCGTAATCATAATAACTTATAGTTTTGTTTCATACCCCACAATTATATTAAACGAAACATGTATATAAACTCGAAAGTTTTGAATCTTCATTACTTTAAGATGAGTCATTTGTTCATGCTATATTTTTCCTACATGTAAGACAATACAAAGAATATTATTCCCAAAGTTTGAAATATATGGAAATAACGACTGGCTCTCAGTTATTTATAGATAAACGGACAGATTTGGATATTTAATTATAAGGGTCCTTGTACCCTAAAAAGCGAATCTCACTTACTCTATTATCTTTATATGTAATCATTTATCCTACTTTTCTTTAGACACAAAACATTCTAGTTGGGTTAAATAATTGTTTAATCAAATAAATATATTCTGTAGAATTTCGCTTTATTAGTTCTCTGGCGTCTTGGTGGTTGTTATGACAACAGCGATGTTATTTGTAGCGCGTCTACACTCCACAATAGTTGTATGATGGGACAGTTGTTTAGACGTGTGAGTAACTTGATTATTATTTTAGTTTAACGTGTCAGACATTTATTTTAATACACTACAATATAATATATATTAGGAACTTAAGCTACATAGTTACCTTATTTCTAAAATGATTTGGCTGATAGAATTGTCTTATAGCTTAATATAGGACGCTCTAATTGTTTTTAATTTATAAATGTTTTTCCATAAACTATCTTCGTTTCTTCCCAATTTAATATGAATTCCTGGACATAATATGTTTAACTCATTTGGATAGACCTAATTACGTGTTTAAATTTTTGACCAATTTCGGTAGATCTAATTACTTGTTCATTTTGTTTTTCGGTTCTTTTAGCAGAAGTTGTTGTAGCAGAATAAATAGAGTCCCTAAATACGACGTGTGTCCAAAAAATAAGTAACGTCAGTGTGCATTTACTGTATAACTGGTGTTTTAATAGACGCGCATGCGTAGTTACTCCCTTCTCCTCAACAATGCACTAAGTCATTTAGTTGGGTTATGTTTGCGTTGAGGACAAGTACATTTCTGTTAACATGTTTACAACAATCGGTCGGACAGCCATTTTTTAAATACGATAGATAAGCAGGTGTTTGAACGTAAGACATGTTGAACCATAAGAAATTTGTGAAGTTTGTGGGTTAAATGTGATAAGTGAAGGTATGGCGATATATTAAGTTAAAATGATTAATTTAGTAACGGAGAACATCCATGGCGAGGCGCACAGTGACCTCCAGTTTACATAAAATATTAAATTAACACTTGCATTATACAAAATTGTGTTCAAAATGGGTGCAGAGATACCACAGGACGTTCTTGAAACACATGGGAGTTGTTTTGAAATTAGTTGTTACTGTTCGAAGAGGAAGGAAATGGTTTTATGAAAAGGATTGTTACTAGTTATGAAATATGGGTTTGCTACATGACAACAGAAAGCAAACAACAATTATTATTGCATACTGATGTCCCGAAGGCCAAGACATTAAGACAGCTCGTTGTATAAGAAATATCATGTGTACCGTTTTCTGAGACTACCATTTTGTAAATTGAATCTATCCCAAAATCAGCAATGAACTAAACTTAGTTTCAAAATACGATAAACAGTATATTAAGATTAGCAGAAATTAATATTAATAAATTATTATGTTTCCAAATATCATCTACTTTTATTAATTGCCAAACGTAACTTATTTTCTGGACGCTCTTCGTAACTGTCATTGACCGTTAGTAGGTAAGGATGGGAGTGCAGGAGATGAAAACAGTGTTCAGGAGAGTAAATGTATAATTGTGTATTTAACTATATATGGGTCGTCACACTTCATCCGTAAAAAACTAGATAACAAGTTATTGGTTAGAAGTATTGGGGAGGTCAATGAGAGCCATAAAAGACTGGAAAAGATGGACAATGGCATCTTTAGTAACATGGAGGATTAGCGTGCAACAACAGGAGGTCTTGGAGTAGAGAAAGATATAGGAAAACCTTAAATGACCGGATAAAGGAAGTAATCACATCGAGGTACTTGGAGTATTGGGATGCAATGTCAGACGGTCTTGGAGATGTAGGAAATCTGGGAGAGCCTTAAATGACTGGATAAAGGCAAGTAATGACATCGATGCACTTGTGGGATTAGGATGCAAAGTCAGAAAGTCTAGCTAAAGGAAAATCTAGGAAAGACTTAAATAACGCGATAAAATGGACAATAGCATCGAGGCACTGGAGAATTAACATGAAATGACTGTAGATCTAGGAGAAGAGAGAGATCTAGAAGTGAGCCTTAAATGACTGGATAAAGGAAGTAATCACATCAAGGCAATTGGAGGATTAGGATGGAATGCCAGAAGGTCGCCGTGAAAAGCAAAATGTAGGAAGTCTTAAAAAGTAGGTATAACGTAGGACTGGATAAAGTAAAAATGACATCGAGGCAGTGTGACAATTAGGATTCAACGTCAGAAGGTCTTGGAGAGGGAAATCTAGGAGAGCCTTAAATGACTGGATAAAGGCAAGTAAAGACATCGAGGCACTTGGAGGATTAGCATGTAATAACTGGAGGTCTTGGAGAAGAGGGAAATCTAGGAGAGCCTTAAATAACTCGATAAAGGTAAGCAATGACATAAAGGCACTTCTAGGATTAGGATGCAATGTCATAAGATCTTGGAAAAGGAAAAAACTATGAGAGTCTTAAATAACGGGGATAATTGAGTACAGGATAAAGTGCCAATGACAATGAGGCATTGTGAGAATTAGGATACAATGACAGGTAGTCTAGGAGAAGTGGACGGTCTAATAGATGACGTCGCAGCCAAGAACAGTCGTTTTATAAAATAAAACATATCATATTATTGGATTTTTAAAGGATTCTTATATTAAAGTTTTAATGTTTTCAGATCTATGTATAAATAGTCTAATTATCATACTTTTAACGTAATTTAAGAAGAAGGGGAAGTTTGATCAGAAGTTACCTTTTGTGTGCAAGTGTGTATCGGATATTTCAAATCATAGTTTGTTGTGTTATAGCCAGTTTTAGTGATTGTTTTATTCAATCTCATTTAACGAAACAAACCATAGTTTCGCAATTTATTTAGTTTTAGCTGATTAACTTGCGGTTTAACCATATAAAAAGTATTACGTAAGCCAGACTTTGGTCAATTAACCTGCCTTCATGACCACTTAACACTCATGTTAACCACATATCAAAACTCTAGACACGATACAAACCTGGTTTGAAAAGTACTAACACTCTCACATGACAACCACTTTTACTCTAGTTCTACTTTAGACAATCTATTTCATTTTTCTTTATTCATTACACCTTACTCAACCCACATAACTAGTCTACTCTTTGTGGATAAAAGTTTGCCCTACATTTAAAATGAAGAGGCATCCTTGTAAATGCCACACGTTTAATAACCATTTGCGTTTTCATTAATAACTCCTCTCTTCTCTAATCGGTAAAATGTATAAGTACACTATGCGAAAATAAACTAAAGCAAAATAACGGCAAAATTATTACAATAACAAACATATTACAGGGACACAATTAACGCTTTTGGAGAAAATGATAAACATTTTTTTTCTTTTAAACAGTTTATGTACAATTTTCAAGTTTTTAAATAAAAATAAAACCCATTTTCTAATTCAAAATACCAAATAAAACTAAACTTAAAATTTAGAGCGGGGAGCGACTGGAACACCAACCATTCAGCTTTTTTCAAATTCGGCTTTAATAATTTTCTAAAGAATAGTCCAAATGGAGCCTCTAAGAACTTAATTAAAAGTGTATGTATTCACAAAATTGTTAGTTTGGGAGTTTCCACTCAAAAGAAAAAAATACATCAAGGCCATTTTTTTAAAAGTTCAAATATCTCAAAATCGGTGCAAACAATTTCCATCAAATTTGAGTAAGTGTAAAGTTTTGTAAGACGAAATAAATTGTCAAACCGTGCAAAAAAGGGTAGTAAAATGTTTAAGAAAAAATGGAACTACCACAACGGTAGTCGAGACTCATTTAGATATTTTCAAAATTACCCAAGAATCGTGCTTTTCTATTACGTCCGGTTAGACACATAGGTTTCTGTTATAAATATTATAATTTTACCAAAATAGCTTAAAAATAATTTGAGATATTTCACCTTATCAAACTGATATCTCCTAAACCGGTATTTTTTTTTTTTTTGAGATTGGAAGGACTACAATTTGTTTGGGTCATCATAGGTTAAACTTCAGCAAAATTTGATAAAAATCGTTAAAATGAGTGTTGGAATGATTGTAAATGTGGGTTTGGTTGCACGGCAGTTATTTCCACAATTTAACTTGGAACAAACATCCACACATACCAATTTAATAAATCTACTTGTTAAGATATAGTAGACTGGACGGACAGATATTATTCCTAGAACCACGTTAATCGGTTCAGAAGACTTAAAAACCGATATTTGTAATTCATAATGTATTGTTTGATCCCTCATGAAACTTCCTTATACTATATAATTATATATATATATATATATATATATATATATATATATATATATATATATATATATATATATATATGTTAGGAAATAAATCATACTGTAGAAATCCAGTGTACCTCATGTGTCAATTCAACACCATAGTACATTTCTCCTGGGAATGGTTCTTAATGAAATTCCTTCTGAAACTAATTATGTGTATCTCTAAGTCTTGGATATAGTGTAGAAGTTAAATTACTAAGCAATTTCCTTATTAAATTGTAATCAAACAATTCTTGCTTTACATTTATTAATTTTGTTTTATGTTACCACCTAGTACGCCGTCAATTAATTAAATAAAATCTAATTAAACAATCTTTATTCCATAATAATAATATAAATTATAAGTACAGATGAAACTGAAAATATAATACAATTCCTAGATGGTCTAATTTTTTGTTAATTAGAACTGAAAAAAACCAGTCTTTTATTAATTTTTCATAATATGAAAATTTATATAATTTATATAAACTGTTTTAAAATAAGTGCTTAGACTTATCGTTAATATATAACATCGTAGAAAAACATAAACCTGATTATAAATTTGATAAAGATGTAAATTTTACATTTGAAATGTTACCGAACTTGTAATTACGACTTTGAAACTGTTACAATAATAGAGGTTTTATGAATATAATTCTTCCATATTATTTCCTATGTTAGAACGGACGGCTGAAATCATGTTGTGGAATCTTTCTCAATTAATTGATCAACCAAATAAAATTTGATATAAAAAAGGGTTTCATATGACGTTATACGATATATTTACCTTTTTAATGAACATTATTCTAAGGTTTTATTAAGTTTCCTATATTTATCACGCTTTGGTGTTCATAAATTTCACAACTCTGAAACAACAATTTATCATGCAAAACATATTTGTTAGAACCAAAGCGAGAATAAGTGAAAATGAGCCTCATGTTAGAGGAACTGTGTTTACTGTTGATGTTCATTTGTAAAGTATTGGTGATGTTTTGTAGATGAACCGGAAAATGATGTCAAGAGGAAGGCTCAAAGTTACATTTTCCTCTGCTGTAACTTACGTGACACAATGTATAGTCCAATCTATATTCCAAGTTTAAGTTTTGAAGCTTTTTAAAAAGAGTAGGTATTCGTTTAGCTAAATAAGTATATGTTTTGAAATAAAAATATATATTTAGTTATAATTTTCACTTATTTTTGTGGATTTAAATAATTGTAAAATACCAATTCACATAGTTGATGAACGTTTACTTATTGCTTTAAATAAATAGATATTATTTCTCATATCCACGAAAATTAGTTCAAAAAACACTTTAATTTTTTTCCCAACTTTCAAATTATAAAAGTTTTTATCTCATATTTGATGACATTTATTTTAATTAGTTTCTCTAAAAGTTTATGATGTTTTAATCTATTTTCTATAATTTTAACGTTTATATGCGGAATGGCATTATCAATATTTTATATGAAACAAAATTTTACAATCTTGTATTTTACTAAAATTTATTTTCGCCTGATGGTGAATCTGTTGGAATTAAATCAATCATCAAATTTGAAAATTAATGTTAAAATGTTGGGAAACATTAGTGTACAATTTGAACATTCCGATTAATTATTTAACTCTACAATTGAAGGACACACCAAGTTTACAATAAACAAGATGCAAGGAAATATTTTGTCGAAATTTGTGTAGATATGTCATTAATTTATTATATTTGTAAACATTATAAATTAATATTTTTTAAATGTATTTATTGTACAAGTGCCGTTAATGTAAGCAATCTGAATTTTCAAGAGCGATGGTAAAATGGTCCAGGATTATTTATTGTGTAGATTTCATTCTATAAAAAATAGCTGCAGTATATGTCAAGAAATATAAATATGAACAGATTTTGATGAAACTCCCCTAAAGTTTAACAATACTTTGTTCTAGTATTTAACGTAATTAAAAAAATATATAAAATTTCCACAACTATTTAATTAATTACACTACGCTATATACTTCCTATATGTAACATAAAATATATAGATTTCTTTAAAATTAATTAAGGTCCAGAAATCTTTAAATATCACATGTAATACAATCATTAAATAAAAATTCAAAATATAATTCTAAGTAAAACATCACGTATAAAAAAATATTTTCCAAATTGTAATAATTAAAACAATAACTTTGCAACGTCAAAACATTTGTGTGTAAAATTCACTTTAGTTGTATCTATTTAATATGTTTTATTTCAAGCAACAATGAAAATAATTCAGCCAACTATACATAAAGAATGCTTCTTGTTTAACGTTTATAAATTATAAATACGATTTACGAATAATCTTAAGTGTATTTTGCTTTATAAGTATACAAGTAGTTGCATGAAAGCCTAACTTACTCTTGTCGGTTGATTTATCGTATGTACATGCATGAAGGATTATGGTTATGTGTTATACTTATAAGTCTCGGCGGGTTCTAAGTAATATCCATAATCCGGAATATATTCCATAATATTAAACATTTTCTATGCCTATAGATTGCCTAACAAATTTAACACATTTGTTTTTCTTTTACATTTTATCTCGGCAGACTAATTTAGGTTTCTACTATCAATCGGGTACTCTTCGGTTACATATAACTAAATATGGGTTACTTTTTTCATAATATTATTAAGCGTATATATTCCTAGACGAACAATGACATTTCAAAGTCTAAAATGTGTTTTTGTCAATAATAAAATATTAATTTTTAATCTTCTTAATGACTATTATAGATTCAATGTTTTCGAGACTTTGGATTATTAATCGTAATTAACAACGTCGCTCTTATCACTATTTGATTTTGTTATTCAGGTTGTCAGAAACAAGTTGTTAAAACAAGTGATTAATGCAGTAGGAAAGCACAGAGCTCATTGCTAAATTGCATTATATTCCCAGTGACACAGTTAAATTTCCAGCTCATTCAGAAAGTTTAACCGAACGGATGTAACATATTACTCCCCAAAGTCAAGTTGTAGGACTCTTTAATCACCATTGGAAGACATTTGTTTCGCCACCTATAGAAATTCAAATCATTTACAAAGATAAAACAACTTGAACCATTAAATAAAACGATTTAATGTAGGATTTCATATATAAATATTTTGAATGTGAAATAATATTTCCCTTATTCATTTTAAGTTTCTATATGCCTTTTTTTTCTTTCTTATTGTTGTAAATAATGGTGAATAAAAATATCATTTTACAAAAAATTTCAAACTGTATGTGCACAACTCTTATATATAAACTACGTTGGCATATCTAAGAAAATCGCTACATTGTTTTGAAACTATAAGTTATCTTCATAACACATAAAAAAATAAATTAAAATTATTATTTTCCTGAAATAGTTTAGTAAGTGTTATTGAATTTAGTCAAAGAAAAATAAATCGCAATACAAAAGTTCTAATAAAAACAAATAAAGATATTAAAGCCCAATAGTTATCGGTTTAACCTCCTTGTATTCAGCATTAACTTTTGCTATCACATTTTGGAGAATTTAAATTCAAATGAAGCTGATCAACCGTACAGTGTGTCCCACTAAGAGGTACAGGGTTTTGATTTTCGATTAATTGCTCATTCCTCAACCTTTTCTATACATACTTTTTAATAAAGACATGAAAAATGTTGTGTGAAAGTTTCAACACACTATTATTTAATTTATGTACACGAAATGGCGACAACACAAAAACCAACTTCTACGTCTCTATACTTTTATGCCTTTTACTCTTGAAGAATTAATACTAAACAAAAATTACATTCAAACAAACTTCTAACGTATTTCTTTTGTGTACAACTTTATTGACCTAGTAGTTGCAAAATGGTGTTTATAGTTGAGCAAAAACTAAAGTGTTTTGCGGGTGTTTGTTTTTAATGAAGTTGTAAATTAAACTAAATAATTTCAACTTGTCTGACCAGGTGTCATCCACCAACCACTCACTCAACAAACCAAAATCACTTAGGAAAATAGAGCTTGAATCTGGAGTGGCCAAATCTTCAGTAAAGTTAATCGTAAAGAAAAGCCAAATTAAAAATTACAAAAGCCTCCTGTCCATAAGCTACTTGAAGATGATCCGGGGTGAACAGTGGAGTTTTGTTCCTTGAGTTTCACGAAACTAATCCTTATTGGCATACTTGGGTTGGTTTCTCAGACGAGTGACTTTCTACCCCATTGGACGTAAATAGACATAATTAAAATTATTACAAACCATCACGCTGTTGATAAGAAACTTCTTAAATCAAAAGTAATTACTGTCTGGGTAGCTGTGACTGCTAATGGCGTGCTATTTAATGACATTTCAGACAGCACCATGACTGGAAATAGGCGTGATCAAGTTTTAAATCAACAAGTGCTCTGCCCCATTTTACGGTTCCTGAAATGGACCAAGCTATTTTTCAACAAGATGATGCTTCGCCCCGTTATATATATTCAGTCAAAACACAACTACTTAACCATCTTCAAGGGTGTTAGATATTGGGGAAGTCAGTTTTAGATTACCCACTCCGGCCTTATGATTTAACCGTGTGATTTTTCTTATGGGGTTATTTAAAGGAGTATATCTACATCCATAGTTTCAACTATGATGAGATTTAGAAGAGCGTTATCGAAGAGGAACTTCTCTGGATACAACATAATTACTTTACAAGGGCGTACGAGTCATTTGTTAGGTGTTGCTATCAGTTAGTCGCTGCGTATGGGTTTCAGTTTAAATAAATTTTAATTGTTTAAAATCTTATTGTAATTGGTTTTAAAAACAAGTAATTAACTTCTAGTTTGTTTTAAAATAAAATTGTGTTTGTATGAAATTACGTTTGTAGCAATAAAAGTTGTTTCCAAACGTAACAAAACCGTACTTATTTCAACGGCTGTTTTTATGTTGCCGCCATTTTAGTTTCATAAACATCAGTTTGTTGAATTTATCACAAAAAAATGTTTGTTAACGGTATTAGAAAGTATGTAAAGTTTGAAAACAATCGTTTGAGGAATAAGCAATTAATAGAAAACCAAAAGCGTTTAGTAGAACACACCGTAGTCTATATTATATAGTAACTCATCAATATAATGCAATGAATAACAAAAAATAACACAATAAAAAAATTATTCCTATTAAAGTCCTCTTATGCATAGAGGAAATACTGCCTACTGACGATTATTGCCAATGTTAAATTCCCTAATATTCTCCAATTAATTTGGCGTTGATTGCGTCTTAATGGTAAATAAAATGTTTTTAAATATAGTGTAGATATTCATTTTATTGAATGAAATCCGACTATGATTCTAATTATAATTATAGTACACGCTTTAAGCTACAAAAGGCTTGAACATTCTTCAGCGTAACTCAAAAATGACGGTGGGGAGTTTATTTGTAATAATTAATGTGTTTGGGAAATATAAAAATTTAATATTTTATTTAAAATAAAAATAGTTCAAACTTGTAATCACTTTATGTTAGTTTTTCCTGTATTGTCTGTTGGTACAACTTACTCTTATGGCTTAAAAGTTGACAGTAAATGTTAACAATACAACCTTCCTCAGTGTACGACTTTAACATTATGGTGTTTTGAGTTGGTATCTCTACACCAGGCTTGCAATGAACTGGACGGGGGATAATTTCTGACGAAACTTTACTTAATACAACATTCAACTTTCATTTATAAACATACGAAATTGAGAATTAAACATGAATTTCAATACATTTTCACTATAAATACAAATGATATTAACAGACAAAAATCAATATAACTGTTGTTAGTCAGAAGATAACTATAAAAATAATCACACGATTATAACGAGTGTCGTTGTTTTTAAAGACAAACCTGTATTAAAGGAATAATAACTTTAAAAAAGATTAGAATTGGTGAGGTTTTAATAATCGTAATGTAATAGGTAACACACTTCACATTGTAAAAACTTGTATTGTTTAACTTCATTCTGAGATCGTATTTGTCGAATCAATACGAGACATGGTTTTATTTATTTTGTTACCATAGTTATAATGCAAGAATAGTTTCTTACTTAAGACAACAAAGACGTGACAGCTTCGTAGAAAAGAACTTAATATACTAAAATCACTGAGTATAAAATTAGATCTTTGGTAAAAAGTCTGGGATTTATCTTGGTTATATGATGGCCGCTACCAATTCAAAATCAAAAGCCGTGACAATTATTCCCCAAATAAAGATCTTTGATATTAAAAAGAAAAGGGAGCAAGTGGGAATGGATACGCTTTAAGAGAAGGTTAAATTAATCAGAAATTACAAGAAGAGCAATGGAATGAAATGCATGAGAATAGAGAAAAATGGGAAGAACTTGGATAGGGTGGAGTGACTGCAAAATCATTGTAAGAGATGAAAGTAATGGGTTAAAACAGAGTACATTGGAGGAGACTTAAAACTGCCCTATCTCCATTGAAGGAATAACAAGTGATAGTTCTTATATATAGACTATAAAAGAATACACCATTTAAAGAACAATAGTAATTAATCAAAAAATATTATACAAATATATGTATAATGATTTTTTGTATTGTGTAATGACAGGTATGAAATATGAGGTAAAAGAATGTAAAAAGTGTCTAATTATGTGTTTAATATATTCACGATATTGCACATACAATAAGTTTAGATTATTTTACTTATTTATGAATGTACGACACCTTATCGTTCCCCAACAACCACAGCCCGACACCATTCCATAAATAAAAACAACTAGTTTAAATTAGTTGCTAACAATTAGTTTTAAGAAATAACAAAGATCCCAGATTATTTTATAGTTTCTCTCAATATTCTAAAGAACAGAATTAATGATATCCCAATATATACAGGGCAACGGTTCCCATAGAATCCATTCTAGTCAGTTACTTCTCAATATTCCTGGAAGTTGACAAACAAAAGAAACATGGAACCTAGTCTCTCCACATAGCCTTCACAAAACACTTCAGATCCTTCAATCCACCCTTAAACTTCTCAACTTTAACGCATGCATTTCCTGTCAGTTTTTACGACAAGACTTCGTTATATATTTTGTTGTTGTCTATATATCCTTTACTACCTGTTTAATTATGCTAATAATTTGTTTTACTATTTAAGTTATATTTATAAATAAATCAGTTGATCTAGTCCCTCTGTTTCGTATGAAAATAACCCATATGATAGGCAATGCTGAGATATGTTTTTCATTAAATGTTGATTTAATATCGTGTTCTTTTATTACTTTTTAAATAGTTGTCAAACTTGATAAATCAATTTCTGTTGGCAAAGACCATTAAATTCCAGAATTAAAAAAAAAAAAGTGTAATGTTCCTTTAAATATTCTTGTAAACTGTTTTATTTTATTTATTTTTTTGTGTTATATTTATATTCACATCATTTTGTTCTTTACACATAAAATATTCGCACTTTTACAATACATTCTCCACATAACTCGATAATATACTGTTGGAAGTTTGACATAAATTAGTAGGTTCATTAGTTAGTGTGCTTACAGATTTGTATGTTACAAGTCCTTCTTTTCTACTTATAATGTACTTAATACTTATAAGTTGTTCAAAATTTGAATTCACAGTTTTTTAGGAAATTAGAATTTGTCATTATTGAACCACCACTTTATGTTTTCTTTTTGATTTTTTCGATTATTATTATTATTTTTTGCAAATGTAAAGACGTATGTTAATATTGTCAGTTATTATACAAAATCTCCAGTCCGATCTTTGCGAGATATTTAACTAAGTAACCAATAATATGGCAACTAATTTAGAGTAAACTTTACATATAACAGCTATGTGGAAACATTCCCAACTGAGCCTCCTCGGTTTACAATGAGACCTCTTTAACCTTAACCCTGACTTAGGGACATCAAGACATATTGCACTGATATAAGTTAAAGCTACTTAGTTTAATTACCGACTTATACAAATGCATACATCCCTATCAACATAAAAAAAATTAAAAAATAGTTAATGTACATCATACATAAATACTAATATTGAGTTTATTTTTAATTGGTAATAAAGTCAAATCATGAAAATATTGTTATTTTGCATCCAAACTTAATTAAAGTAATTGTAAGAGTCAATTCTCTACCTATTACTCTTGAAAATAATTAATAATACCGAAAATTTGACACCACTAACCTAACCTAACATAATTAAATTACCTTTATTTAAAAATATTCCAACATGCCACTTATCATAGTCACTTCAAAAACAATAAATTGTACTATTTTCTTACACAAACCAATCACTAGCCTTCCTGTGCTCTGCGAAAAGCCATTGTTTCTACATTGTCCTTAGAAATTTTTTGTTTTTTTAAATATTTATTACTTCCCACCATCCAACAATTTCAATACTTCACAAGAGCACGAACCCTTTGTGATACTCAGTTGTCAGTGCATTAAGTTGTCAGTAATCAATGCATTAAGAAAAGTAATCATTGCAAGTAAGAAAAGTAATCAATGCAAGTAAGAAAAAGTAATCAATGCAAATAAGAAAAAGTAATCAATGCAGTAAGATAGCAGAGTTCATTGTTAAAATGTATTGCATCCCCAGTGACACAGTTAAATCTCCATCAGATTCATAAAGTTTAACTGTTTATATCTAACACAGCATTCCCCAGAGTGATAATGAGAGACCATTTTATCACTGTAGGAAAAACTTTGTTTTCAGCCGCCATTGCAAAATTTTATTTATGGTGTGGTGATTAACCCTAATCACCAAACGCAACTATTCAGTTTCCTATTTTGTATATAAATGTTGACTATGAAAATTTATTCATTTATATACGCCAATACAATGATTGATTTATATTATATTTTGTTTACACTAATTAAGTTTTCTATATTTCATGTTTACTTTCTTTAGAATGTAGTTATGTTATTATAATGACAAAATGTTTCTTTTTTACAAGAAAAATCTATTTTTAGTTGTTTGCTGAATTAAAAATATTCTTATTTTTACATACAATATGTTTGTATGTGTGTAACTTTAAATTGATATAAAATATGGATTTGTACAAAGTTTTGAGTGTGTAATTAATTTAAACTGCTTTTACACTTTTTGAAAATTGAATGTGGGCTAAAAATGTATTTTTAATTTGCAATTTTTTGGTACAATTGTATTTTCTTAATTTTTATTGTCTTGAACTGCTGATATTAAAAAAAACCTATTGGAAAAATTGATTTTGGTTTATAAAACAAAACTAAGCCATTAGAATTTTGCAGAGGAAAATAATCAAGCTACACATAAAACCATAAAAATACACCTCTGTTATCTCCATTATATGCAATTGACTGTAAATTTCTTATTAAAGAGAAAATTCAAACAGAAGCAAGCCCCTCATATAAACCAATGAAGCAAAAACAAAGCTAATTCAAAATTATTAACCGGGTTAATAAACAGGGGGGAGGGATTTATTGAAAAATCAGTCTCAGTCAATTTACAATCATCAAACCAACCAGACGAAATAACAGGTCTATTCTAAAAATAAAATATACATAGATTCCAATTTTAAACATGTTCATAAATCAATATAATAAGTGCTTTTCAAAGGCAACATAAATCAAAAGACATTTTAAAATTAAGTGTTATTAAAAAATCAAAATAATAATTCAATAAAAAAAGTGAATATTGTATATGAAGTGGAAATTACAGTGCTACGAACAGAAACTCAAAGAATTAATTAAGTAGTTTGTAAGGAAAATCTGGAAATCAATTACTACCAAAACTAAAATTACCGTAAAATTAAATTAATGTGAAGATAAAATGTAAACAGTAAATCTAAAATAACCTTAAAATCAAATATTTGTAACAATTAGTTTGATTTAAAGATTTAAAACTCCTTTACTATAAATTAGCAAAAACAGTTTTTACGATAACTTCCAAGCAATTTTAAAGGAGCTACGAAAATCTGTAAAATATTTTAAAATTGAATAAGTACGAATAATATGAGAATATTTTCATTATGTGTAGCAAATAAGAAATTGATTTTGTATTAGATAATTAAGTAGTTCATTCAATGTTGAAATTTTATATAAGTAATATATTGAGGTTAGGTTAGGTTATGTCTGTATACAAAATAATCTATACTTCTCTCTAGAAATAGGATTTAAAACAATCAGTATAATAAAATAATTAAGTAAACTTTTTACGATTGTCATCGTTATTATTTAAATTACTTATTAATAAGACAAACAATATAAGTTTCAAAATCTTTTAACACTATGTTAACACTATATTGATTTAAACTGAATTTATTATTAACATTTAAGTCTTAAACACCTTTCATGCAAAAGCAATATTGATTGGAGAAATCGAATCTGGTGGAACCCCGTTAAAAGTCAGTGTAAATTAGATAACAAATTTTCCCAAACGTGACATAGTGTACACACCTATGTCCTACATAGTGAAGTCTCCATGGTGGAGGCTTAATATGTAACATTCTACTATGTAAAGTCTTATATTCTATACTATTTTACTTGTCTCACTAAATAAGTGGTCGTTTTTTGTATATGTATAACTTACTTCTCTACATTTTTTAAAACTCGATTGTTTTTATGGATACATTTACATTGTAAACATTGAAATAGTAATTAATGTATAATGTGTAACAGCAATAACTCTGTAAGGGGACATAACAAATTAATAAAATTTCCTTCCCTAAATATTTTCTATAATACTAAAGCTTTAAAACCGCATTGTACAGAGTGGTCAAAAGACAATAATTTTAAATTTATAAATAAAATGTGTGAAGTATAATTTATTAACGTAATATAATTTTGTTTCTGTGCCACATTTACGTTTGAAGTACTATCTCTGAAAACAAGTTGTGACATTTCTCTGTTTGAAGTTATTTGTTAATGATGGAAGTTCAATTATACTTATATATATATATATATATATATTTATTATTATGCATTTTTCGGACATAGTATGCATGCTCTGAGACGCATGCTTAGATAAATATTAAGGTTGATGGTATTCTTATTTAAATTTACTTCTCACATAGGCTTAGTTTCTAGTTTCATGTTTCTTTAGTTTTTAGTCACTTGATAACGGGAATTGATTCTTATTCCCGAAACGTCGTGTTTTGAATTTTGAACACACAAATGATGGCAAATGTCCGAAAAACGTATAATAATAAAGTTGTGACTGGATTTTCAATAATTAATGGTTACTTGCAAAACACCTTACTATCTATATTATTATATTAGATTATGTCAATGGGATTTGAGGACCTTTAACGTTAAGTTAATCTTATTGTATACCACGAGGAGCTATTAGCAAGGCAAGCCCTCAACGAGGATCTGGAGCTTCCGTCCTATGTCATCGAAGTCATCATCCGGCAGTCTTATCAGACCGTTTACATAGCCTAAAAGCGGGATCACCATTGGTAATCCTGAGCATATATTTCCTGAAGTGGCTTTGGTTATGTAAGTAACACCATAACTTCTTTTAGACGACCTCTATTCAGCCTCATTAACGAATTGGTTGTTGGTCAGTGACTAATAAGCTTTACGCCAAGTTTTTGTCCAGAGTAATTCCGCCAACGTTTACAATGCCTGTCGTTGACCATTTTTCAATATTATTGTACCTCCATAGATTATATAAAATAAAGTAACTTATATATAGAGCTCAGCTTATAACAAATAAACGTTTGGACAATACATCCTTCCTTAGAGCACAACTTTAACATGACGATTAATATTGTTTAGATCTTCAGGCTGCACTTGATGACAATATCTGTCTGGAAAATATTGAATGAATGCAGTATTTAATTAAGAGTCATTTGTAAACATCCTAAATGAAAACCAAACATGACTTTTAAACCTCAGAATATAATATATTATCTGATAGAATACCCATGCAGACTGTCATACTGTATTATTTAGTCACCGGGCAGATTACGTGGTAGCAAACTAAAAACAGAATTGTATTACAGGGAAAATCAAAACAATTGTATTCGAAGAAAAATGCAATAAGTAGAACTATTAAAGTAGATGCAAATAATGATTAAAAATTAATTTCAATTTTTATTTTAATAATTTGTAAAGTAAACCCACTTCAGTTTCTAATGTTTTAAAACAAAAGTGTAATTTAACTTTTTTTTAAATATAATTAAAAACAATATCTGTAACAAGTGCGATTTGATTTTCAATAATTATTGGTTTTGCGGGTAACCATGTTAAATGTTTTATGCAAAATAAAACTCTTGCAAACTTCTAATCCCTTAATCTTTAGTTAAGTTGTTTTTTTGTTACGTATGTTGGTAATAACGTCATCTTTCAACTTGAAAGTTACCGCTAAATGTTGGAACAACACCCTTCCTTAGTGACAACTTTAACATTACGATTAATTTTGAATTTACATCGTCATTATAGTTTGAGTTACACAACTTTCGCAATCAACTGGATGGGAGAAAATTTCTGTTTTAACTTCCGTTTACATAACAGTTAACTTACAACCATTTATAAACATATGTAGATGAGATTCAAACGTTCATATTTCATCTCTAAATTCAGTTACAAAGTTTTATTTATCTATAGTAACAGACAAAATCCAAAACACACTGTTAAAGTATATTTATTATTAACTGTCAGTGATGAAATATCAGTTAAAAGTGAACCTAACCAAACGGAAATCATTACATTAGAAAATAAATGTGTAATACTGAATATTATCGTACAGAAACAGGTTAATAATTGGATGTAGAAATGCTGAGATTTCATTAACAGATATAATATCCGTAATTATAATTCGGAATTCGCATTCTTTTTTGAATCATTGACATTCTTAACCTCAATCTGAACACGTTCCGACGGAATCAATACGAGGAATGGTTCCCTATGTTTGAGGCGTGGTTATAATGCAACAGCTGTTTGGATAATCGAAAGGTCAAAGAAGTGACAGTCGAACGACAACTACGAAAAATAATTGAATGTAAATTACATTTCAAGGAACAACGATTCGACTCCAGCCTTCATAAATATCTGAGTAATATCTATATTGGGAATACATTGGTCACTATTAATTGTAAATTAATTGTACTGTTGTAACGCACCAATAAAAGCTTTTTGTATTTAAAAAAGAGCTTCTATTTCACACAAAAATGAACTATTTAATTTTCACACAACACAATTTTCCCTAATGTCGGCTACGTTACACAACTCCCATTATCTTTCTACATCAGTGCTCCTTCATTATGTCACCTTTTCTCGCTCTTTCCTCCTATGAATTTATATCCTTCCACCGTTCTGGTTTTCTTTTTGATAGATTCTTCACCTCCAAAACTTTCTTCTTGAACCAAACTCTTAGAAAGGTCTAGATCAGTGACATTATTACTAGTAACCACTATTATTACAACTTATTATCAGTATTTTTAAATTAAAATTATCACGGGATGACCATTGATTCCTTATCTCACCCTAACCCTCTATGTTTTGTATTTGTTACAACATAAATTAATTTTTAGGTTATGAAGTAGTAAATCAACATTTGCGATTGAAGTGTATTTGGCTATTGTAAACTTGATAACATTTGAAAAATGAATTTACGATTATTTTCTTGACTTAAGTTTAAGTTATAGTGGCATTTTCAAGAAGTAAAAAACAAATTTATTTTTTACGTTCGATAGAAGTACCTACACACAATCTTGCCCATTCACACTATATAGGTTGTTTTGTTTACTTAAAAACTATATCATTGTCAACAATCACAGCACGACCCAAATTAAATACATTTGATTATCTACATTTTCTAATTATTAATTGTAAAAAAAACAACTATATTCTTTATAATTGTATAGTTTCTCTCAATACTGTAAACAACACTGCTAACGTTACCACAAACTACACAAATCAATGGATTTCATAAATCAATTCTGTTCCGTTATTTATCAATAATTTTACTTCAGTAGAGGGGTTGGCAAACAAAAGATCCAACCTCTCAACAAAGCCACACCATACTTCAGACTCCCTTCAATCCGCCCATACAGTTCCACATTCCCAACCTTAACCACGTTAATACATTTATTTCTACCAATTTTTGTGACATAAGTTCAATATTAGATTTTGTTTTCTCCATCAATAATTGCTGTTTGTTGCCTTTGGTTTTTAACTTATGTTTATAAAAATCAACCAACTAGTCACTCTATTTTATACTCTAAACAACCAACTTTGACATCGGTTTTTTCGGAAGTTTTATAATTATAACGTGATTTGTATTCGTGCCACTTTTATTATTTTAAAAAAAAACCATTTCTATAGTCAATTTAAATATATATTTTCAAAACCCATATAGTAAACCTTAATCTGTTCGCAATATTTTCATCGGAGATATAAAATGTTTTCTACTGTACAACATTTTCTTCGGAGATATAAAATCTTCTCTACTATACAAAATTTTCTACGTAGCTACTATGTTGTAGTTTGTGATAAAACTGTAGGTTAAATATTTAGTATCCACTGTATAGATAATTTAGACTTTTAAGTTTATTTCGCTGATTATACTTCTTATGTATATATGTTCGTAAGCACTTACATTCTTTTATGAGTTTATTATCTTTCTGCATTAAGTAAATGTGATTTTATTAATTAATTTTTGCTCATTTCATTCTTATTTGCTCCCCGTTTTTATTAATCATATTTTATTTCCAGGTATGTGTTGAGCATTGATGATGTACTAACATAAATTAAGTATTAAAAGTGTAGAGTCCTCTTCGTTACTTGATAAGATTCATAACTATTTATTAATACCTGAAAACATTAAGACCAGAATGTTAATATTTTTGGTTACTTGATCCTTAGGTTTCACCTTTTGGCCAGATATTCAACAAGTAATCAATAAAATCGTGGGAAATTAGTTTAATGATTTACTTGTCTTAAAATTCGTCGAACCAACCTTTCCCAACAGAGTTTGTTTGTTTAATAAGTTACCTTTATCTCTCCAATTTTATGTTAAGCTTAGGGGACGTCTAAAGGTACTGTAAAGATAACCGGTGAAGTAAAAAATAATACTTTGCTTAATTCCCTCCTAACGAAAATAAATCCTTTTATCTTCACATAAAATATATCAGATAATCTATATCACTGAATCTATATTAGTTGCTATATTTTATATTTCTGCTAGTAACGTACATAATTAATTTAAGTACATTATTCTACCATTCTTGCATTGCCCTAACTGTTCTTGGAAAATAAATTGAAAAAATAGAGTTCTTCCGAAACGCGGTAGCAGAAGAAGGAAAATGCCAAAAACAGTAAAAAAATGTATTCAAATCAATGTTAATTAGAATGTATTGTTTAATTAGTATCAATATTAGGTAATAAACAATTTATTAATTTGCACCTAGAAGTAATTAAAACATTATTAGAAGTCAATTCTCCATCTATTACTCCAAAACATAATCAGTACTACAACATTTTTGAGACCACCGAAATCTAATTCACTTCCCTCCCTTCTTTAATCACTACTCTACGCTTTCTATCTTGTCCTATATACGAATAACCACTGTATTTACAGTATAATTTATAAGTAGCATATGATACAGTATAACAAACACACAGAACACAATTTTCACAAAAATATACGTTATAGTTTGATTGGTGACGCTCGTGTATCACTGAAGATGACGACATTGTCGTTGAAACGCGTCTGATACTTAGGCGTATTTGTTTGTGAGAATTGTGGTCTGTGTGTTTGTTATACTGTATAATTTTTCTCATAAGTCAAACACAAAATTTATAAGTAGCATATGATGGTTACTTATTTAGTTCTCGCCAACCAGCACTGAATTTTATACTTATGTCACAAAGACGACATTTATTGTCGAAGCACCGACCCCAATGTATTATTTTACTTCAGTAGTAATTGTTTGTCACTTATTAGCTAGAGTCATTTCGATAAAACGAAATCTGTAAGCTACAAAATTTTCTTTACAATTCATATAGTATTTTAATGAAACATTAGACGACAAAATTTAGACTTTCCGCGTAATTAATTTTGCAACATCAACAAAAAATATGTATATTTCGAAAGTACTAAAAATACTTTTATTTCAATGCATTTGGTTTCGTTTCAAGCTTCAATTGTATAAACTTAACAGATATTCTACAAAAGTACTTATTTTTTAATTATTGTAAACATATTTTATGACTGATCTTAAATTAATATTCCTTTGTGTACACAGTACATATAGTTTTAATAACATTTTAAATTGTTTATGTCTTAGAATATTAGATTTATCGTACACATAGAGTGAACAAAGTTCTATGGTTGAGTGTTACTTATAAATCTCAGCGGGACTTGAGTAATCTCTCTAATCCGCAATATATTCCACAAAAGGTATCAATTTCCATGCTTTGGTTTTCCCAGGATGGTAAATATCTTTCTTTCCATTGGACTTCATCTCTGCAGCTCTTTTAAATTAATGTATGTTTCCTACAATTGATCTACATTTTGGTTACACGTAACTAAACATTGGTTTTCTGTACAGAATAATATTAAGTATTTACATCATTTGATTACTTGGATTGTTCTAAATATAGACGAGCTTAACAATGACCGCACTTATCATTTTGTGAACGATGTTTTGTCATTACTTAACAGAAATTGTCAGAACAAGTGATTAATGCAGAAGGTGAGTACAGAATCCATTGTTAAAATATCTATCTAAATTTATTTTTTGTACAATATGGAGATGCTGTTAACTAGGAATATATTGCATCTTCAGTGACACAGTTAAATCTCCAGCAGATTCAGAAAGTTGAACTGTTGAAATCTAACATATTACTCCCAAAGGCACTCCAAGGGATACTTTATCACTATAGAAAGATATTTGTTTGCTCCATAAAATATTTTATAGGGATAAATCATCTTATTATTAAATTATTAAATATCGTATTTCAACACATAGTAGTTGAATATGAAAGATTATTATTGCATATATATACATACATTTAAAACCAAATTTACTTTCATGTTAAATATGGAGAAATTATTATAAATACTCAATGGTTCTATTTTACTGAAAACAACTATTTTTATATCTTTTGTTGTGATTACCCTTCAAAAATGTCAGTGAACAACCTAAACTATGAAAAAAAAATCGCTAGAGTATTGCGGTGAATGTACAATGAACGAAAATATCCCAAAACCCCAATATAACACCGTGTTTTATTCAGATTTGAGAAATTTTCTTTCATTATTATGAAATAAAAGGTGATTTTGGTTTTAGCGGATGCTCACATTGTATCACTTTCCAAGCCATTACTTTTTCCAACAGATGAAACACCATTTGTCTTTTGGTCCATAGTTTTATAACTGTTGTTAATAAAACTGGTACCCCAGTTAATTAATATTGGTAGAAACCCCTAAATGGACTCTGTTAGGACTAGTGACCACTCAAATTTATCCTGGCTCGAAAGTTCGAGCCAAGTTCATGGTTTCATTTTCAGTGTTTTTATTATTATTTATTCATTTTATTTATATATTTATTTTATTTTATTTACTAATGTATGAACTATCGTGCATAAATTAGAAAAAAAAGAAAAGAATTTATAACTAACGATTACTTCGGTAGGTGATATAATTAGGTCTGGGCGTTGTTGGAATTATTATTCTTCTGAACGTAACCTTTGGTTGATTTTCTGCATAGATACGTCAGCAACCAACTGTTATCCGTTAAGTCTGTCAACGAATTCCCTTACATACGCAGGGTGAGAGACAAAGAAGGAAGACATTTTAAAATGTTAAAATGTGATCTCAGGTGTATTCAATAAATACCAAATTGCGTTTAATCATTAGAAAAATGAAGTTTTTAGTGAAGAAACCATGGCAAACACTGCAAAACCTATGTAAATCCTTCCAGGTTTTCGTAAATAAGTATTTAAGAATAATTCTCGTGATTTCCTGACTACACTAAAAGAAAAGCTAGCAATTATGGAGAAGATCAAAACAACAGTCCGTAAATTTTGAACTATGCAAGCATAAATGGCTTGGATATATCCTAAAAAAATAAACATATCCTTAAATGATATAGCAACAGTGTCTTTGAGGTGAAACCTTCAGAAGCGTCCCAGATTATCTAGAAGAGGCAAAGCAAGTGGATAAATCCTGAGCCGACTAGTTGATTAACAACTAATCGTCTCAAACAGTTCCTGTAAATGTGCATACATAACCCTGTATATAATCGTATTCAATGTGTTAATGTGTCATTATTTAAATGTTATCAAGTTATAAGTGCCAGTTAAAGAAGACGCCTTTGAATGGCTGAACAACATGATGTCTTGTATCTGACTATGACGTTTTAACCACCGTCGAAACCGGTTGTCCATTTGGATAAACATTCGATTGTCTGACGGTGTCTTATTAGAAAATAAGGTGATCTATAATATAAGCAATCTTATTATTGCCAAAAATTGAATCAGAATATATTTTTATGACAACCTACGTTCCGGAATGGAAAGATGCAAAGTTGCTGATTTGTCAGTCCTTCTAATTATTATTTTTCAGCACAAGATTGTAAATAAAATGTATAACTGTGTTATTTTTGTCGAATATGGAGGTGTGCTCATCTATGAGTGGATTGCGTCCCCAGTGACAGAGTTATATCACCTGCAGATTCAGAAAGTTTAACTATTCAGACCTAAATAATTACTCCCCAGAGTCACGGTAAAAGGTAGTTCATTACCGCTGTAAAATCTTTTATAAGTTAAAATCACCTCCAAATACTAAAAATCATAATTTAACATCAAATGCCGTACAAGTGTTTAGACAAACAATCTCTACAGTAAATCTATGGGTTGTCTCATTGAACTTAATATTAAGTCGTCTTAAACTATTATAATTGTCATCGTGATTATAAAAATGAACAGAATTATTAATCATCACAATTTATCTGTTGTTGTACTACGTTTTGGCATCCCATTAGTATTCGAAATCTGTGATTACGTCAATGGAATTTCATTGGTAATATTTAGTTTTATTATTACAAAGGGAATAGACAATTATATTCCTAACAAATTCAGAAAGTTTAACTGTTCTGGTCTAACATATTACTCCCCAAAATGTAACCAATAGCCCAGTTAACGTTTACCCCAGTGGGAAGAAATTTGTTTTCGTCGGAATCATAAAAGCAAATCCCTTGTTGGATAAAACCATTTAAACCTCCAACTATTCAACATCAAAATTTGTAAAAAATGTTGATGTGAAGTTATTATTTTTAGTAAATGCACAATTGTTTATAATTTATATTAATATATTCGTGCGCTATTTTTAATTTATTATATAGAATTGTGAAGATTTTGTAATAAAATGAAAAAAAAACGTTAATTTTAATATCCTTCCTGAGTTCAAAATTTTAGTTTTACGAATTATCTGTACATATTTGATCGTCTAGAGCGTAATACGTTCATGATTTTAAAAATATTGTGCATTAAATATTTTTTAAAACCTTCATTTATACATTTGTGGAATTTCCTACCGATGTTTGGAAGTACGAAAAATGTTTGTCAATTCTTGATTGCATATGTATCAAACTAAATCAAGAACAGAAATAATTATGAACTAAAATATAAAGTAAATTAAAAATTAAATTTCCTAGCCCAAATTTGATCATTGTCCGTTTAAGTTTCTACAAGGATTGATGGCAAGGTCACCCTTAAATAATTGAGAGTGACAAAAAGTTGATAGCTTCGATAAAACTGGTAAGTAATGACGTTGTTACTTTGTTTGTTTAGTTGACCCACGTGTGATCTCGGTTTAAACCGGTGTGAAGGTGTTTGACATTCCTTATGTAAGTGTTTCTGATTACGTATTTAGTCTTAGTTATTTTGATCACTCACACCTAGCTTGAGCTCTGGGTTACATTCCTAGATTACTAGTTTTAGCTTCAAACATTGCCTAAAGTTAGCTCTTGAGATATTTTTAATGTTACATAGGTTTATCACTTGATGACAAGAGTTGATACTTACTCTTGAAACGTCGTGTGTTCACTTAAATAACAGTACATATTTGTATTATTTATAGCAATAGATTATAATATAATATGAATAATAGATTATTATCTAATAAATTTAAAATCGTAAAATCATTGTTCATAGTATTTTAGATTTTAGTAATAAAAAACAAAACAAAAAAATAATAATAAATTCACTAAACCGTCGTCATATTGTTCACATAATTCTCAAAATTTGATTAACCACTTTATGTTTCCTTTTGATTAAGTTAATCGTTAAAACCAATGACACAAACAATTACGGCTAATAACCAATACTGAAAGTAACATGAACATGAATATAACAGTGACCAATAAATTCTATAAATCATAATATAAAGGGGTAATAAATTGTATAAGTCATAATAAAATGAAAATACATCAAATGCAAATGACAGCGTCTCTTCCAGATGTATCTTTGTTTATCCTCTTATTCATGTTTTATTTATTCTCTTTGTTTTAACTACATCCCTAAATCAAACAAACGTTCCCTTTTCTTTTCCCCTGTCTTTTCCAGGTTCAACGAACACGTACTGTATTTTATACGTGCATGTTTATAATATCTGTGAATAACCGAAGTCATATATTTATTCAAGAGAAGATGGAATAAATACGCATTTATAATTTTAACAAGACAAGATTATCATTAAAAATTTGGTATAAGTTTGAACAATAATAAGTTGCCTGTTTGATTACATTAATAGTATCCTCAGATTCAAGTTCAAGTTTGTATTAAACCAGTAAGTACTATGTAACTCAAAAACATAGTTCTAAAACTTTGCTTAAAATAAATACAACTATAAAAACATGCAAAACTGTGTGTATTCGGAGAGAAAAATAATAAAACTTGTCACGACCCAAAAGTTATAAAAAAAAAAAAACTGGATGAAAATTAAAAGTCTTCATTATCATCATATACGTCCCCCTTATGCCATGTTTGGATAACAGAATAAATAGTTGCTCCTGCGTAAGTATACAAAACGTTAAAAATATGAAATATCTGTGGATTATATTAAATTCGCTTTCAACTAGGAAGAATCAAATTAAATACCTTTCCAAGGAATTGAACAACATGTTTAGGAAATTTTATTTTTGAGAACATTGTGCCCACTGAAAGTATCAAAGCAAACCTATATTTCATTTGCACAATATAGGATACGCATCAATGTGTTGGAAAGGTATATAAAAAAAAAACTATTAAACAAATAATAATAATCAAGAAACACATAGTACGTGTAGTTTTATTTCGTAAACAAATTGATTCTTTTTATACCGCTTTTTAGGTTAATGGGTGTATTAACATTGAGGCAAAATAGTTACACAATTACTATAACTAATTTAATGTTTAGGTGAGGGTTAAGGCAAACCTAAAGTAGTAACACATTAGTACTTATTTAATTTAACGTTTTAAGATGTGCAAAAGAGAAATGTTGTGATTATTTACGTTATTTTTAACAATTTATTTAATGTTCAAAGTTTCTGCACTTCATATGTGTTAAATAAGCAGGCCGTCCATAGTAAAGATTTGTTTTTCCTAGGTATTTAAAAGTAAAAACGTTTCTGTAATCATTGTTATAACAAAAGTAGAAAAGAGTTTAAAATAACTACTCTTAGTTTAGCTTTCGGATAAGAAGAGAACAAGAGTTGATCAAGAGAGACTAGATTGGAAAGGGATTGTAACCAAAACTAAATGAAAGAAAGTGTAGAACCAGCTATAGCCCTCGGGATTGCCATGCTAGTACTCACTGTAGTGAGCCGCTGAGGGATCCATAGTATAGATTATTTCAGCGATTATACATTATTTCTTCTTTTAATACGATAAGTAAATATCATTTTCAAAATGAGCTTTCTATTTCTTTGTAAGTGTACATAAAGTTTCAACAAAAGCTTACATTATTCTTGTTCCAGAGAAGCTGATTTATTGTACATGGCATGAGTAGAGCTCTATGGTTGCGTGTTTTACTTATAAGCCCCAGAGATACCTGAGTAATCTCTCTAATCCGCAATATATTACACAATATTGTATCACTTTAAAACCCATTAGTTTGCTCAACTTATTCAATTTATTTCTTAGTTTAGCTTTACGGAATTGTACTAAGAATCCTCTACATTCTTCGTTACACTAAACATAAATTGAAATTATCTGCAGTAATAAATATAATTATAATTAATAATTATGAACCGATATTAATGAAACTCAACAGCTCTTTCATTTATGAAATATTCATATAATTCTGACCAGTAGCCGCGCAAATTTTAATTTTTTTTTGTTTTTGTGAGGGTTGAGAAGTCACATATAGTTCTTCTCCACTGTGACCCCATACTATTCAAAGTCCTAATACATTATTTTGACTTCCATGAAAAATGAACCCCATCTTCTTAGTGAGAGCAGAACCCGGAGACCATAATTTAAATTTTAAGCCGTTTTCTAAATATTTGGTGATATCGTGACTGAATTAAATTTTTCAATTATAGAATCATAAACACGTAACACGAAAATACAGGCTACAACGTAATAAACTCCACTTTCTGTAAAACGCTAAGTGACGTACCAGTAATCCGATTTACACCACATTTAGAACATCTGCAGCATAATTTGATGAGATTTTGAGGAAACTCGACCGTTAGTTTCTAAGTATGGCCACTTGTGTGTTTTTTGACGGTAACTTTCCTTTTATGCGTCATGTGAGATGGGCAACAGTTCACTTTATGTCACTTTAAATACAGAATAAAATGCTGATAACAGTTCGTGTAATAAGAAATGTTTTTCTTCCGGATTTGTGATTATAAGTATTGGAAATTATATAACAAATATATTGATGTTATGGACACTTCATGGAAAAACGGTAAAATTGATATTAACTTTACGAGTAACATCAAGTGTAAGGGGTATAGGGCGTGCAGCCGGTGATACTGCAGTTGGATAAGTCACTGCTCAGGAGTGCTACACTGCCGTGCGTAGAACTGACAGAATGATATGAATGAATTATTTTCGCCCCACTGCAGAAAGATCTCCAACCTCCCCGTGGTGGCTCTTCACTAAACTGCTGATCCTAAACGATACAGTATAGACGGAATCCGTCGTAAATAGGCGAGTAAACCCTAAAGAAAAAAATCATCCGAAGAAACTCACTGGATGTTGAATATCCAATTTTTAACTACCAAGAGAAATACGATGTTGTAAAGGACTGTTCCGAGTGTTTCAATACACGATACGTCGCCATCAGGCAGATGGACTTCCGGTATGAGGATGAAAATATCACAATCGCAAAGTAAATGTATGAATCCTGCCAAGGTCATAAGCCTAACGTAACTGTATTTGTTTTAAGATCCTAAGAATAACATCGCGGTCACGATCCACACCTCGTTAGAGACTGCAGAGATAAAACAGCGAGGCCAAAAAATAAGGATCATCAATTAAAAGCTAATAGTGTTCTTTTATAGCCAATGAATAAATATGTGGGTAATCAGAAACATATTTGTATGTTCAACAAAAATAGGCTAGTAGAGTTACAGAAGGACTTGGAGGTACTACTTGTCAGCAGGATATTGCCGTAAGACAATACTTAGACTGGTTTAGAAAGCGTCTATATGGGTTGTCGTGAGCCATCAAGAATTTAGAAGTTTAATCGTTTTAGAGTATCCACAACAAGTCAGGTAACAAGAAATAAACAAACCAGGAACAGGGCGAATAGAAAGTTGTATGAAATTTATTACAACCAGAAGCAATAATAATACAGCTATGTGAAGGTAGACGTTCGGCGAAGTATTGGCAAAAGGTAAAACCGAAAGATACAATAACGACATTAAACACATAAAAATGACTAGAAGCTGTATTATTCTCATTAGATGTAATTTTTAGATAACAAATATCGATATTTCAGAAAACCATTCAGTATTACATTAGGAGAATGTGTTGTTTAGTCAATCAATAATTTATTCATATCAATAATCGTCCTTTGTATGTTTTACTTTTATGTTTTAAGTGACTGCTTTGTGAAACATCAAATATTTTAAGTACACGTAAATAAAACAAAACCTTTCTGAATTCTCTTTATTCGTAGCATATTAAGTGAAGTGCACTTTTAAAAGAAACACTTGGACTTTTTCTCATATATAACTTATTATTTAAATTCGGCTAAAATAAATGGTTTAACCGAGGAGAAAGAGACAGTATAATTGGCATAAATGAGCTCAGTTAGGACCATGAGGTCCTCTCTTCCACTTAACCCAACAAAATAAATAAATCATTTTAAATACACCAACAAATTAAACCTAAAAACAAAAATAACATACAAATAATAAGAAAATCAAGAAAATAGACATAATTATTAAAAAGAAAATTGATATTAACTTGAAAATGTAAAACAAAATACAATTTTAAACATTAAAAAATGTGTGAAATGTATCACGTACATAACAAACAAACTTAATGGGAAACGGCTTTATAGGAAATAAAAATATACGATTAGGTACATTCTGGCATAACGTAAATCTATTTCTTTATGATACAATAAAAATGTAAAGATATAATAAAACTTGTAATCAATGTTGCGTGAAATACAACTTTTTTTGTACATGAGAATGTTAAAACAGTAATTTAAATGCTTGTTGAAATATGGGAAGGGGAGTATTTTGGGCGTGTTCTTATCTGGCTGTAGGTTGTACTAGTCAAAGGTTACGTAAGTTTGAACCCAGTTCACAATTTTGCATTTATGTTCTTTTTTGTTATCTATTCCCGTTTTTTATTAGGTAAATGAAATTTTCAACGGCTGCAATTTTAGAACTTGTAAATTCAAAGAATTTCGCTGGTTATGAACCTAACACACTTTTTGATAGCATTATTAAGTAAAGTAGAGAATATTTTTCTTTTTCTTTTTTTAATTAAAGGTTTATTTTTAGAAGGAACTTCAAGAGTACGGTATAATAAAAAATATATATATATAGCAAGTTGATTTATTCCCTGTAATGAAAAAATGGGAATAGTTAATTTTTTATTCGAATATTTATTAATTGTTATATATATATATATATATATATATATATATATATATATATATATATATATATATATATATATCAAGTAACTTCGGGAACTCACTAGGGTAAGTACAGGCATCGCAATCCCGAGGACCTAGCTGGATATACACCTTTTTATATTGTTTCTCGTAGAAAGTAAGTTTAGAGCTAAACAGTTAGAGAAAATAATGATTTATTAAACCCGGTAAAGTCTTTTTCAGAATATTTTACGCTTTGATAAATCATTTTTACTGCAATGAAATAATTGATAAAAAACTGAGCTTTACTGGGTGTAAAAAACCTATCATTGCTCTAAAATATATATTTTTTGAAATATAGTAAATATTGTTTTATCTTCTGGAGATCTCCAAATGTCTTAGAATAATAATACACAAACAATAAATTTAAGTTTTTTATTATGGAGGTGACCTTGTAAACAAATCCTAAACAAAGAATTAATAATAATGACATTTTAATTCCATGTACAAATGACTTATTCCTGTAACATTGTTCTTCAAAACTTGCTTTTTTTTAGAAAATTTTTCTAAATGTAAATGATACACCTAATTAACATTTTAGAAAAATTTTCTAAATGTAAATGATACACCTAATTAACAAAAGGGTCAATTTAATTAAAAATGAAATGATGCATTGTGTTCTTTAATATCGTAATAATATTTACATTTGTAATTTATTTTTTTCTTGCTTTAATAAATTATTATTTCACAGTAAACCCAAATTGTTTGACAAGTTAACTTAACCAAACTCATTATTACGTGACACATTTCCGTGAAGTAATTAAGTAGAACACTGAAAGTCTTAAAGAGAGACAGATACTAATGTATAAGTCGTCTTATATTACTTCTCTCAAGACATAATTGTAAAGTTTCCAGAAGATTAAACAGAATCGTGGAAAGCGGTTTCGATTACAACTTCATAGAAGAGATTCCAAAAAACATTTTACTGCATTGTCCAGCATTTTTAGTTTAATTTGATACTTTTCGATTAACGATGTATTAAAATGGTAAATGAAAAATTAAAAAACCAATATTGCTAAAAATGTCTCGATAAGTATTATATTTAGTTAATAAGTATAAAATAAGGGAGAGGCATAAAGGAAAATGTTATTTTGTTTATACCTGTAGCATGAACAATTTTGGAGTTATAAAAAATTTTTAGAGTTTTAATGTGAAAAAGTCTTGCTTTTAAATGTTTAATAAATATGTATCTTAAAAGAGAATTGTATCCCCTAAGTCAAATATTGTATAATCCAAAATGAAAGGGGTTTTTCTTGTGGTTTAAAGGAGAAAAATTTAATAGCCATCGCTATAAAAAACAGAGCATACTACGAAACATAAAAAGTAACAAACGAATTCGAAAACCAATCAATAATAAGAGAAAACCTTAACTTCAAAGATGAGTACTGAACATCCAACCCCCTGCACTGTTGTCAAAATACTTTATTTCATCATTCACACTATGTATCTTCAAATTGAGAAGATTAGATGTAAGAGAGCCTCCCACCTCCTGCATAAATAAAGATAAGATGTAAGATGTAAGACGCCTAGCACTTAAACATTCTAATAGCGTAATGATCGGAAGAGAACAAGAGTTAGTCAAGAGTGACCTAATAGAAAAGATAAAATAGAGCTATCTAACCCAAGACAAGATGTCAATCTAAAAATGATTTACACTCGTTCTCACTATTTTACCACACCCGACCCCGAGGGTGAAAGGTAATTAGTTAAGCAACAATTTGTCTTCCATAGGATTAAAATGAGTATCAGTTGAAAATATTAATAATTTACTTTTTAAATGTCACCATTTTGAAAATTTAATTGGCAAATAATTATAAAATATTTATTATCAATAATAGTATTTTTTTATTAATTTCACTCAATTTACACTCACTTTTGTGACTTCAAATTATCCAGCGATAAAAAAAAAAAAACAAAAAAAAAAAAAATGCAATTCACCATTTTGTAACTTTAATTGGAAAATAATTTTAAAATTATAAAATATTTATTATCAATAATAGCATATTCACTAATATCATACAATTTACACTCACTGTTGTGACTTCAAAGTATTCACCGTTAAAAGAAAACGCAATTAATGCAAGTTTAATAAATAAATTATCAATACTTTTACGAAAATATTTGTATATATTTTCGATTTATGGATATCTTCAACCCTCTAGAGGTAATATTTCGCTCTAGGAAAGTAGTAGTAAATGGAAAATACAAAAATTAAGTATCAAAATCACCCAATAAAAAAAATTAGCATTCCGTATTTTATCATTTTAAAAATATTTTTTCCTCGTCGGATGTACATGTGTTTTCGAGGATTTTTCTATGTCTACATTTTTAATGTCTTTAAAAAAAATATTTTATATCATCAAACTTTAATTTACAGACGAATACTACTATGCAATTGGGGTATTAAAAAAACTTCTTCACTGAAATGACAAGTGCCTTAATATAACCAGAAATTATGTAAGGAAATAGGCAACAGTTGTAATTTTAATTTGTGTTTAATATAAAAAATTCAATGTTATTAGTGTCTTGTTATTAATAAAACAGACCTTACTCTGCAAACACCTCTCGTTTATACAAGACGGTAAGTACGTGGAATAGTTAATAGGATTTAAATTACATCATAACACGCACTGTGTTTCCTTTTTCAGTATTTTTTGAAAACATGGTGGTATCAAATCAGGTCAACCTTTTCCAGGATCATGTATTTAGTCAATTATAATTCTAAAGTTCATAAATTCATTTGTAACAGGCATTTAGGTTAGGTTAGGATAGATTAGGTTAGTTTAGTTTAGATTAGGTTAGGTTAGGTTACGTTACTTTAGAATGACTACAAATTTTCATTCGGTAGTTTTTACAAATTAAACGTCGCAGAAACGAGAAATGGCTATTTCTAGTGTTCCACTGTGAAACAATCAGTAAACAAGGAAGAAACTCTGAACAAAATTTCATTTTTGATTAATTACTTACTGGAGAATATTATTTATTAATTATTAAATGTTTTGTTAATTTTTAAGTGGGGGAAATGCTCCAATCTCTATAAGCTGGTGTGAAGTGGGATTTTGGCGAGAGTAATTAAGTTGTAATCGACACTAAGATCCAAGAGGGTCTTACAGCCCGAGGCAGGTAATTTGGTCTAAATTCCGGCTTGTTCATTAGATTAATTAATTGTAGTCTCGTAATAGCCCGAACTTGTAGGTTTGTCGAGATATTCTGTTCAATCTCAAATTTCGTTAGTTAATATTGACTACAGGTTTACATTAATTTACAGGACAGGAATATGAATACAAAATGGTAACTTAACACTTTTCCTTCAATAGTCCTGGTTTGCAGATTTAATTCAAGTGTGATGGAGGGTTACATTATACAAAAATACAAACACTTTAAGAACGGTTATTGCTGGTCGTATTTCTTAATACAGGTGGCGAAAATAAAAATATCATTTTATAAGTTATAAAGAGTACTCACATCAATCATTGTTCCAAGCTGCCTGTAATAAAACCATACGTATCAAGAGTAACATTGTGTCGAATAAAAATAAACATTTACAACTTCTACGTTTTTATTTTATTGCTTATTATTATTACAGGAAAGGGGAACTTAATCTTTATAAGGGGAGTAAGATTTAAACAAAAGCATAAATATACAGAACTTGTACCAACTTAATCAACATTTATATTACCAAAAGTTTCTAAAACAAATTTTACGGAGTGGCATTCGTTTTTTTTAACAAAGTTTTACAGGAGTATTGTAATAAAATTAGAAAAGAGAAGTCGTAAACGCTTGTAATTTGATTTAGGGATGTAAACTTAAGGGTTTACTACCCTTGAATTAGAGATAAATGACTAATTTAGAGTTGTTTCTACACTAAATTTTAAATTAACCACAATCTCTTACTCCTTATTTATTTTTGTTGACCATTGTATCTGTGGTTAACTAGATAAAAAACAAACACAAAATATTAAAACTATATCAATATGTTTGTATTTATTAAGTACACCTATTATAGAGCTCTACACCAAATGTCATTACCATACATCTATGGTTCGCATTTTTTATCAAACTTTTCTTTAAATTTATTTTACGTCATGTCACTTAGTCAAAAAAGTAGAAAAAATAAAAGTATTTTAGTAGCCGTTTTACTAAGGATTTTTTTCTAAAGATTTTATTGCACCGTAAAAAACATATAATTGAAAAATGAGTTTTATATGTAAATTTATTTTATTTTTTACAAAATTTTAAAATTCAAATTGGTATATATATATATATTATTTGGGTTATACTTGGAATTATTTTCTTCTTATATCAAAATGATCGAAACTCAGTAGATTTAAATTGTACATTTTAAGGAATATATATATATATATATATATATATATATATATATATATATAAGAAGGTCAAATTAAGTAAGAAATTTACTTATAAGCGTTTAGCTCTCTCTCTCTCAGTGACTGCACCACTACGTCACACATACAGAGAAGGATGGTATATTTCATATATACGTATTCTTGAGTTTCCACCTCTCTATTTGAGGACTGATCGGGTGTACTATACTCTCACACTGGCAGGCAGGGGGAGAGAGAGAGAGAGAGAGAGAGAGAGAGAGAGAGAGAGAGAGAGAGAGAGAGAGAGAGAGAGAGCTATAATAATATAAACACTTAAATAGTTTTCACGTTTAACGTAAATGTCCCAAGATTATGAACTTAAAGGATGAAGTTAACATATTTAAACGTGATCAGATAACACAGGCCTACACTACACAAAGGACGGCAAGCAACTGATAGTAAGAGATGGAGCCTAGGGAATGTTGTCCTAACTGTTTATCAGGTAAACAACCTTTTGTCCCCTCTTTCAAGTATTTAGACTTTGATTACGTCTTGATTACCAGATTGTAGAATAAACAGCGTTATTTCAGCCTTATTTAAAAATAGAAGAATTTTTATCGCCAAATTTTAATTACGGAAGCCATAATGGCCTTATTTCTAAACTGGATTATCCGATATTTTTATATGTTAACGTATCGTTATAAATAATATAAAATAACTTATCCATATGCTTTAATTTTCAAATAAAATAATTGACTTAAGTCATGTTAATTTGGAGTTAATTCATTTGATTAAAAACATCAATTCTATTTCAACAGGTTTACATATTATAATTATTGCCCAGATTTACAATGCTGTTATATTTTCTTTAAATTCTATTTTTACTTACCAGAAATAACAAAGTAATGTCTCTAGAAACTGTAACATTAAATAAAGCTTTTTCTTTCTTCGTTGAATTCGGAGAATCAACCACTCATGTTTCACCAACGTTTAATTGAACAAGTGCAATTCCATTAACTGCACTTAGGTTGTAATATATATCTCCTCAATATTTGAAGTTTATGTAAAATAAAATTACGAAACGGAAGAAGTCAGAGAAACCTGTTAGCGATGTGTAAACAGTTTAGTTTAATACGCCATATACAGTTGTTCCAAAAATCCACGATGAATTTTAACATACATCTCGATACAAGGGATATTTTTAAAGAGGTATAATTTAGAAACAATAATATTTACCCAACAGTATTCGTAACACGTTGTAAAAATAGAGAAATTAAAATCTATACTATTTCGTTTTAGATTTATGTTCACATTATAATATTTTGGGATTACAAAAGGACATAATTGTCAGATGATTGTAGTGTAGAAACCCATCTTTATATAAATACAGTAATTATATTTCTTTCCTTAATAAACTGGTAGTTGGCCATCTTCAATCATGAGTCTATCACTGACCATACTCTAACTTTTTGGAGGATATCCTCCAAAACTTAAAGCATTTGCTCTTTTTTATTCATACAAAAAAAAAAAAGAATCAGAAGAATATGTTCAAATCAGATGATAATATGAATGCAATTTCCTTCAAAGTATTAAAAGAAAATCCTCATCTTGTTTTATTTCGACCTTGTTAGCGGTTCGTTTCTTTAACCTGCCTGGTTATTTATTTTCAATATAATCAAATGGTTCAGTACTCAATTAACCTTTATCAAACAATCATCAACAAGAATAATCAACTCCTTTCTTATTACAATTCTAAAATATTTATATTATTACTATTAATCTAGAATGTATCTAATTGTTGTGAATCACAGATCTGATTCTACGTAATAGTTTAATTATCTGACTCTGAAATAATTACAAGTTTCTTAATACACGAAGTTTGCTCACCCTGCTTGCATTCTTTTGGATGCTCGTCTGAAATCTCATACTCCTAGGAAGCTCTTACTCTCACCAAGCCCGTCTGGCTATCTTCAAGAATTATTCTCCCAGGAAGCTCTTACTCACCAAGTCCGTCTGGCTATCTTCAAGAAATATTCTCCCAGGAAGCTCTTACTCACCAAGTCCGTCTGGCTGTCTTCAAGAATTATTCTCCCAGGAAGCTCTTACTCACCAAGTCCGTGTGTCTATCTTCAATAATTATTCTCCCAGGAAGCTCTTACTCACCAAGTCCGTCTGGCTATCTTCAAGAATTATTCTCACACGAAGCTCTTACTCATCAAGTCCGTCTGGTTATCTACAAGAATTATTCTCCTAGGAAGCACTTACTCTACAAGTAGGTCTGGCTATCTTCAATAATTATACTCCCAGGAAGCTCTTATTCGCCAAGTCCGTCTGGCTGTCTGTCTTGCTTGCAAGGTAAGCAATTTCGTCATTTTTCCAAGTCTGCCACAATAAAAGTTTATTCTGGCTTCTTAAAAAGAACTTGGACTCTATTTCTAACTAAAACTAACCAAACAACCTCCGATTGGTAAAGCGGTTAACGCTCTTGTGCATGACTAGGAGGTCAAAGACTAGGATTTAGTTCCCCACTCCCATTTCAATAATAAATTTCTTCTCTTGAAATTTTGAGTTTCGACTATAATTTTATTTCAAAACTTTACAGAATTTATTTAATTTAAAAAAAAAAACTAAAATTTGTACGTTAGCTATTTAATTTGGTTATTACTAAATAAGATTTTTTTGCAAACATTTAGTACAATTTACAATAATTCTTGATCACAAGACTGTCAAATAACTTGCAGTACAAATTGAGGTTAACTTCACTTTTATAAAACACAATGCAAATAAAATAAATATAACCTTTTCACGGGCAATACATATGAAATAAACAATGATAACGCAAGTACAATTTATATGTAAGTAGGTGGTGAGAAATGTATATTTGAAATATATATGAAACACTAAAGTTCAGTTAATATCAAAATAAACATAATAATACAAACATATTCTTGTTCCAAAAAACTATAAATAAACAATGGTAAACAAGGAGGGTCTAATATGTAGACTATAATAGTAATACTCAATAAACCACAAATGAAATAAACAACAATATAAATGTCCACATAGCTGGTAACCATGCTTTACGTAAACACCTAAAGCTTAGAAACATTTACTGTTTTCAACTTTTTGCGTTTTAATTGTTGGTATTCCGAATATTACTTAATTTGCATATTATTTATTTACTGAACAATATAATGTTATATATTTTTGTTCTACTTTACTGGTGGTATTAAAATTTTAAATATCAACGATAATAAAAATACGATTATCTTCTAGGTATTTAAAATACAAATATCATATAGGTCTGTATTTTAAAACTGTAATAAGTAGAATTATTATAATACTTTCTTTAATTAATAAGGTATAAAATAGGTCAGGTAAATCCTGTATGAGTTAATGTATGCTGTATAGTAACGTCTTTCTTTATGTGCTTAGAGGGCGGACGTGTAGAGCAAGGTAAATACTCACGTCTAACCATTGACTTCGTAATACTATATACGTGACAAAAAGCTATTATTCAGCAACCTGGTAATGGAAGCAGTTCTTGAAAACCGTTAGTCTAGTTTGATTTATGCATACTACAAGTCCTGCACAATGCCATTGCAACCATCATCTTACATGTTTATGTTACACCCATTACGGTTCGAATCAAACCTATTTTCTTTACTAAATTAAAATAAACATGTAAACAAAGGAAACTTTGAAGTCACGTTTTATAAGAAAGGGTGGTAATTAAAGTTATTTTATTGTATGCGTGTGTGTGTGTTTGTAAAGCGATACCTAATTTATCTGTAACCTGTTTAGCAATTAATGTTGTTATTCCCAAATCCATATTTCATTCAGGCATCGGAACAAATAGCTAAATCACTGCATTTTCGTGTTCTGAGGATGATATTAATTAAAAATACTAAAACACTTTAAAATTTATATAGGATGAAATAAATATGGATAAGTACCTATAATGCGTGATCCAGTCGTGTCAACCAGAACCCAGCCTCTGTCAACAACGCTGATCTCTTTTTAAATTTATGTTAATATTTTATTCGTTCTACAATCTACAGGAATATTTGTTTTTTAAAAGTATAATAAATAGAATACAGATTCTTACAAACACGTTTAATATTACCTAATGTTATAACCTATAGTTTCCCCAAAAAACGTTAGAATGTTTGATATTTAATTTTAAACTGAAGACTTTTTTACCATGTTTCTAGTTATGTTATATGAAATGAAAAAAGAAACAACTTCTTTTTTCTAAATTTTTTTATAGTCTGTCATGTGGACGCATGACAATTTTATCAGTGATGAAATTTTTATTGACCGGGATTACGCATTGGCTGAGGTACATGTATCTAAAGTTAGAAATTTGGCGTTTTCGGTAAAGCGCGTTAACACTGACATATTAAAAACGCTATACTGAAAGCCTTTTAATAGGGCTGATCCTATAGTCTGGATTATATATTTGCTTTTCTCAGTTTTCCCGTATCCTCTTCAGCTGCCTCTTTTCCATTCTGACCTCTTTATTTATTTTTAATACTGGTTTCTCGGATTTGTAAATTCTGTGACGTTCAAGTTATTACAATCCTCATTGAAATCTAAACTGTTCTCTTATATTTCCATCATTAAAAAACAATACAGCATCAGCAACTATAATTTAGAGGTATTAATCCTCACAAACTCTGTTTTTGATAGGCGTTTTCCAAATTATGCTCTTAAAGAACACAGTAGAAGTTGTAATTCGGTCATAACAAAAATAAACATACAAAACAAGTCCTGGAAGGGCATTTTGTGAGTGTAAGTCTGGTTCATGGATGGTGCTTTGTTATATTGCTGCTTTGTTATATTGCTGCTTTGTTATATTGCTTTATTCTGAGGGTTATCGTCAGTTAATACAACGCCGTAACATCTTTCAACATATTTGTAAATTATTATAATTCTTTCTGATGGAAAAAAAAAACAGGATGACATGGACTTACATTTATGACTATAAACATGAGCAATTTTGTTTTTAAGCATAACATAAATATAGTTTTGCATATAAACTATTTGTACGTACTTAGATAAATATGTAGAATAACTTGGAAATTTAAAAGTGTAATTTTTGAAAATATTTCGAAGTCTCTAACCCTTTTAATGTTTTTATATCAAATCAAAAGCTTAGTGTACTGATAACCAACAATAATTTCTTCATCATTGTTGGGGACTTCAATAGTAAACAAAAATCATAGAGCAATGGACCAGAAAACAGGAATTCTGCACTCACCATTAAATGGTTATATTACAGAACTGTTTTTAATCAATAAAAACAAAAATGCCACCTACCAAAATCCAGGTTCCGGTGAGCTTAACAACTTTGATTTGACACTGGTATCTCCTAATATGTTGGGCTATATTGGAAATTGGTACATTGAGCGACCACTTTCTATTGTTTACAAAAACGATAATGAAAGAAAATATGAGTGAACCGATTTATGACATTTGAAACGGATTTAAAATACGAAATGCTTACAGGAATGTTTTTTCTGCTGAAATTATGGTATTGTTATATAATTTACAACCAGTTCTTTATAATACCGGAATCCTCTTAACCGTAGCATAGCTGCTGGCAATCAAGAAAAAAATGGTAATTGTGCACTTTTTGTGAAAGAGGCCAAAATCATTTATTTTTAATTAATAAAATAAATAATGTCAACTACCAAAATTTATTATTCAAGCATTACATATTAATAAAGCAACATCACGCTTAAACATAGAATTTACTACTTAAATAACTACTTACTAAATCCACTTGGTGGATTTATAGGGTTTTAAGTGAAAATTAATGTTATGGATGATATTACAATAAATTAAGAACACTAATGTAGCCAATATAACTTCATAACAATAATTGGGTATTGTTTATACTCATAAAAAAGAGTATATCAATGATAAAAGGCAGAAATAGAACTAATACAAATGGTTGGCGCAGTAGAGAAATATCTGAATTGCAGAGTTGCAGATGTGCAGAGGTGCATTTGAAAGAGGAAGAGAACTAGAGAAAATGTGTGTAACGAAGGGCTGTGAGAACAGTTAACACGAAGGTTTGTGAGCTCCCGTAACTCAAATATTCCTTCAACAGCACTATGAAAAAAAATTAAGTGTATTGGAGGTAAAGAAAGCAACCACATGAAAAACTCCAAGGGAAAATAACAACCAATGACGATGATAATAGTGAACCTGATTGCAGAGATCTTGAATAGGAAGTCTGTTAAAAATCTGTTACAAAAGAATGATCAAGTCGTTGCAACTAAAGTAAACCCCTCTGATAAGAAATAGACTCCCCTTCATACTCCACATATAACCAGTCATACTAGCCCCTGCTCATCAAAAGATACAACCCGTTCAGTAATTTCCTCCAGTAATTTTAGCTGGACACAAATCTAGTAAAAGCTAGTTTTAAGATAACGGTTTATCTTATCAAATCGTATTCTCCTGTTAACCGGAGCACTAATAGTAAATCATGATTACGCATTTGTTACAAATTGTTAATAAGTGGAATGGTTATTGAATAATGCATTTGCTACTAATTTAACCCTTTAATTAAAGGGACCCCAAGACAAGCTATGATAAATTAAAAAATCTAATTAAATACTAAATTGGTTGTTCAGTTTAATGGATTTTCGTTTGGGTGATGTAATCTGTATTTCAGTAAGGTTCATCTGGTGGTCCCAGGTAAACATCAGCTCAACTTAATTGCAAATTTAATCAGACCATCAAGATTCATCAAGCGATTTATAAAGTGATATAAACTCCAAATATCATGTATAAAAATTGTTTCTTTTGGGTGATGTAATTTGTGTTTCTGTACAGTTCTTCTAGTCTCAGCTACGAGCTAAACATCAGCATAACTTAAAATTTAATCAGACCATCAAGATTCATCAAGCGTCTTATAAAGTCTTATAAACTCAAAATATCATGTATAAAAATTGTAGTAAACAGATTGTACGCAGATTAAGAATGTCTGTGTTCTTCGCTGACTTGTTTAAGACTATAAAGAGAACCAGTTGGTATATAAATAGTCAAATTGCAACGAAAACTATTGGGAGGAGACATTATTATTTATAACATCTGTTGCATAACTTAAAATAACATAATATTAGTCTGAAATATTGCTGAAATACAATTTAATTGCACCGACGTAATTTCAAAAATTGACAGTGTAATGTTGTTTGCCAAACACTTTGCTACTCGATTTTCATCTGCCGATAATATTATCTTATAACAAACTAATGCAACTTTGACGTTGACTACAAATGTTTACCTAATCCAAACATGTTAAATATTTAACTTTTCTGCCACGCCCTTATAGCTGCGCAAATATCCCACAAGTGTCATTTTACATTCTTCGTTATATATTCGGAGTGCGGAACAGGACTTATATAAAAAAGTCAATAATCAGTTATCGCTAAAAAAAAAAAAAAAATTGTAATCCATGGGTCCATGTTTATTAATTATTTTCGAACGGAATTTTCTTGTCCTTGAAATTTGGTTCACTAGTTTAGGTCATTAAACTACAAATTTTAGTGAAATGTTAGAATAGATTTTTTAAATAATGAATCACTTTGTGGGTTTTTTGCCAATAACTCCCGAATGTGAATTTTGGGAGAACTAATCATTTTATTTGGTACCCCAGGAGGTAAATTGTGATAAAATATTATCAAAATTGTTAGAACCGATTTTCACTTTTGGTCTTAACGGGAGGCACTCAAAATTTGGAGTTATCGAGAATAGTCTCGAAATTTGATTTAAACACTGTCTATATTTTTGTAAATCTCAATTAAAGTCGTTTTGGAAATATCTGATGAAACTTTGATTTAATTGATAAGTAAACGTCAGTAAGAAATTGAACTTAGACTTCGCTCATTAGATATACAGTCCTTCATCACACTGCAGTGGCACACATTTTCTCTAGTTATCTTTCTTTCAAATTCTTCTGTAGCACCTCTGCAACTCAGATATTTCTCTACTGCGCCAACCATTTGCATTAGTTCTATTTCTGCCTTTAATACACTCAATAAATCGATCAGAGCTCGACTTGGCACAGAATAATATTCATACACAGTAAAATATACTCCATCTACTACTGTAGCCTACACTTGAAGAAAACACCTCATAGGAATAAATAAGCAAAGCTAAATACTTTCTGAATGGCTTTCTCATTGCATTGTGTTGAACAATTCATTGGGATTACAGTGTTAGTAAGTTGTACATTTCGGTGTCTACAGAGTGTTTCAAAAATCGTTCCAAAACTTGAGGAGCTTATTCCTTCCTTCAACACCAATGAACAAGTTGATATAAACATGTTTCCTAAAATCATTAGTTTTCTATCTATCGTCTATTTTGTGTTATGTCTAACAACATTTATGTCATTTTAACCTTAAGTGAAGTGGAGTCGAAATTTTGAATCATATAAAAACCAAATTTGAGAAAAATAATCAATTTATTTCCATTTTTCATTTCAAAAGGGAAAATATTTATATTGATTAACCTCAAATATTTCAAAACCGTTACTTTTACAAGGTATATACATACAAAAATACATAGTTATTACAAACTATTATTGGGTATGTCGATAATTCAGTTGTCCTTTAAGCTACAGGAAAATTTAGGGATAAAACATTTTTAAGTTGTAGGCTAATCTTGAATGTTGTAGATAAATTAATGTTTTCAGTTTTCGTCGATAACTAAGTTATCCTTTAAAGTATAAAAAGAGGAAATATTTTTTGTCGTGAAAAAAAGCATATATTTTATCTCTTGTGAATATTTTGTAAAATAAACTGTTTTTGATAAATTAAATGTTAAAACGTTTAATCACCGCATTTTGAGATTTCAATTGCATATCATTTACTGTTAAAACTATATGATTTTTTTTTTTGTTAAAAACACAAAATGGTTGTTAGATGGAAAATTAACCATTTTAGGAAATATGTTCATAAAATTTTCCATTGCTTTTGATTTATCCTCGTCCATTCCTTGATATTGTGAAGTAATTATATTGAGTCGCCGCCTTTTTAAAAAAGATATATTTTTTTTCAAATCATATACATTATCCTTTCAGTATTGTGGTAATACATTCATAAATTTTATCACAATTGGTATTCCCGTTTGTATACAACAGGGTAAACAAACAAACATACAGACGAAATAGTCAATTGAAAATCAAACTCCGCTTCACTAGGTCAAATTGTATTTAATTCAAATCCACTCGATTCGTTTGCCTCAGTGAGTCAACCTTTTTCATATTTTATTATTGCTTCGACACGATTGCATTTCAGTACCCAATTTGAATGCTTTTAATACATCGACATGTGTTCTGACAAGTTTAACTGGGTAAATCTATTTCAAAGGTTGTTGGATAATTTAATTTTAAATTTCGCATACTGGTGAAGTGGCACGACTGGAGCTTAATTTTTAAATTGAGTTGGATGACGCAATCATTTCTTCCACCAATGAAAGATTTTGCAGTAAAATATATCGGGTCAGTTTGGATTCATCGTTCACTTGGCTCTCTCAAATCACAGAAAGGTTTATAAATATTTTCACGGTAGATATAATTATTATTTAATTTTTCTTAAGAGTTATTTAAACTTCAAATACACGTACTTCATTTAAATAACTTACGTAAAATAAATAAAAGTAATTAACAAACATCGTTTATATGTTCAGTATGTATATAAAATTAATTATAAACTTTAAACAAATAATGATTTATCAATAAATCACGTAATAGTAATCCAATTTTATTATATTATTGCATAGAAGAAAAAAGTGGGAAGGGAATGTTATGGTTGTAACCAATCATTCTTCGCGTTGAAATTTTAATAAGTTGTGTGATCTTCATTTTATTCTTTCTAAATTTATTGAATAAATTGTTTACCTATGAGTCCCCTACTTATATTCAACACATGTTTTATTATAGTTTGCCAACACTTGTGTATATAAAAAATAATATGCCGTGTTGATTACAGGGGATGAAGGTAAAAAACACAAACATAGCTTAGTAGTTTAGGGCCATATTTGAAACTAAAACTTAATCTATAGCTAAAGAAGAAAACCCAAATCTAAAACTAGTGCTGAGCAGTCTAAATTATAATTAAATACTAAAATAATCATAATATAATTAAATACAAGATTGCGCTACACAAAGAAAACGACTTATTGTTAAAGGGGTGGTACTAAGAGGTATCCTAACTGTTGATAACATTCCCCCCCCCCCTATTTATATGTGTAGTCAGAACTCCAGTAATTTTTCTCACATGGGTTTAAAACGGTAAAATATCAGAGTTTATTTAAAATAGAAGAATTTTTATTTCAGATTTTTAATTCAGTTTGTGTAACGAAAGCAATAATGGTCTTATATATACACTAGTTTGGGTAATAGGGATGTCCAATAGTTTTATATATTATTAATATGAACAATAAGTCATAATAAAGTGAAGTGTTGTTTGTATGTCATATCAGTGAAACAACTGCAAAGGTCCCGCATGACAACATTGATGAGTGATCACATGAATAATCGGGTCATTTTGGTGATTAGGATCATTGAAACGACCTCTTCCGTAATTTATGTGAAGAATCAAACATCCGAGGGAAGAGTAGACGCACAGTCAAAAATACCCGTTTGAATACTGAAATTTGACAAAGATGGAACAACTTTTAATGAGGACGACAAAACAATTAGTAATAATTAGGAGAAGACTTTCAAGTCTCTTAAATTGACTACTGCAGCACATATTGAAAATTCAAGAAGCATCGAGGGTTTTCTGAATTCGAAACTGGACAACTCTCTGCATCGTATCTAAGCTTTACTGGAAATAAAATCTTTAGGGAAACAGTTCGCTAGATATTACTAAAAAGTCTGTCTTTCCCTGCCAGTTTAAAATTTTTAACTTCAAAAATTCAACCTATATAATTTAAAATGAAACAATACCGGATATTGTTCGTTACTAGGGCGAAATATGGACCATAAACACTAGAGATCTAAACAAGAATTGTTTAGAACAAAATTACAAGAATGGGTGGACAAAATCTTCAGTGCTTCCAATGGGGAATTCGAAATAATAATTAAATACAGTTTATATTTAAAAATAAGGACATAGTCATGTTCTTCAAAGTAAGTCGAGGGTTAGAACAATCTGTAAAAGTGGTGATATAGAATGCAAAAGTGAAAAGAAGAAGAAAGCAGACTAGTAAATGGATGAACGAATTTAACAGTGATGTGTGCCAAATGGGAGTGAAATCATGGAGGAGTAAGGCCAAGGATAGGACTGGTTAAGAGAGGATTGTGCTAGGAGGAAATGAACTTACTGCAGCGCCTGGAAGTAGGAATGCAATTTTGATGAAACTATTTCTACATTCATTTTTAAATTAAAACGGTAAGAATAACTAAGCTTTTTGTTATTTATTATTATACTTTTATAAAGCAAAACATTCTATTAAGGTCGCAGTGGTGTGGTCACCCCTAAAAAACACAATATAAAACAATACATACTAGAGTTTGAAAATAAATAATAAATCGGAACTTAAAGCTTCACTGACAGTATTCAAAATTTAATGATCAAGGGAAACATATAGTTTTATTTTTAACAGATATAATATCTTGTGGGAGTGTATGTAAGAACGTTATTATAATATAAGTGCATAGTTTATTAGATTAGATAATTGTTTAATGCAACGCAACAAAAGAGCTCTAAAAGTTGTCAACGTTAAAATGTCTTTCTCCTTTCTTTTACAACATATTACCATGTTGTGAATGTGGTTATAATTGTGAAAATTTGTTTGCTAATTTATTTATTTACAATTTGTTTGTCAATGTAAAAATAACCATAGCTTGAACTATAGTCTCAATATTTTATAGTCTCTGAATATTTGATGATCTTCTGTATCATTTAGGTAAACTAATTACTATTAAGTTTTAAAGGTTTAAATCTTTACTTAATATATAATTAAATATAACATAGAATATAATTACCCCTTTTCTTCTTCTATGTATATACATATTTTGGAGAAGTTATAAGATAGGTTAAAATCTAGATGTCGATTTTTTTTACAGAAATATCTGTTTAGAGATTCCTTTAGCCCTAAAATAGTGGTTTCTTGTAATGAGACTATGTCGCCTGTACAGGGAAAACGAGAGGAACTATTGTTACGAAATTACATATTTGGGGCTGTTTTAGGCATTTCCTACGTATTTTTTCTTTTGTTTACTCATAGCTTGTTTTGTAGCTGTTACAATATCAAAACTCAACATTTTGAATTTTTGAAAATGGATTCTTACGATTTTTATGAAATTTTATTTTAACGGTGACGTAAAAAACATATTTTGGACGTCATCTTGCGAAAATGTCGATTCAAGAATTATTGGTTAGAATAAGAAATCAACCACTGAAGCCGTCGGACAAAATCTAAAAACCAACAAAATGACCTTTTGGAATTTGTGATATTTTTGTTTTACAAATTACTCACCAGCCGTAATTTATGTATACTTGTAGTCTGTCACATTGTTTTGGGTTATAAATATACACATTTATTTAACTATTTTTTTCTAAATTGTTTGTAACTTTCCATTTAAACCTATAACTTCTGAACCGGTATTTTTTAGAAGATTCTTAGAGGTTACATTGTATAAATATTATATCAAAGTCGCCATTTTTTAAACGCGAACTTTTGAGTTTTTCTCGGCAGATATCTTCAAATTTTGAGTTAACAAAAAATCAACTTTAATGTAATAGCAGATATTTCTTGTTAAAACTCCATATTCAAGGATAAATAAAGCAAAAGCTTAAAGTTTCAAATATTTTAATAGTATGAATGAGCTACAATTTGCCCGATGATGCCGCAAGGCGAAACAATTGTAGCTCATTCATACTATTAAAATATTTGAAACTTTAAGCTTTTGCTTTATTTATCCTTTAACAAAAAAATAATAAAATCATAATAACAACCACAAATTCTACCACTGAACTCAGTGTTGAATAATTATAATGCTTAAACATGTGTCACAATTCCTTCTTGCAATTTAAAAAAATAATAAGTTTTTTCCCAAGTTATCGAAAAAAGTTCTAAACTTTCTAAAATTTAGTAGGAGAGATTAGATATAAATTTCATTTGGTTACTTTTTAGCTCCCTCACCTCAGTATATGAAGAAAAAAAAGTGTGTAGTATAATTGATACAATAGAAGAATATTATAATAACATAATTACATATAGATATCGTAGATATTACAGTACTTAATTTATTTCAGAATAGATACAACATAGAAATAGCCTTAAAACAAGTTCAGACACAATAACCCTATTGTTTATAAGTTAGAAAGTGAGTTTTGTAGAACAGACAATTAATTTCAAAAAACGATATAACAATATATAGGTGCAATAAAATTGGATCAACTCCAGAAATTAAATCTCGCTCGCCCTATATTAGATAACGTTCATAATTTTAATACATTAGACTAAAATATGGAAAAATGCACAACTGCATGCTAAAACATATATTTTAAAATAAAAACATAAGTACCGGTAAATACCGGTAAATACATGTAAGTACCAAAAGTTAGTAAATGAACATGTTAATTTTGAGACGACACAACTTATTCTGAAATGTTAAAGTAATCAATGTTCAGATAAAAATAAGAAGATAATACGGAGGTCTAGTCTAGAATCAATTCAGGTCCAACTGTCTAGGCATTACTTGATTTGGTTTAAAATATATGTTATTGTCAATAAAAGAGAAATATGTATATGTGTGTTTTTTTTAAATGATTGACGCTGAGAGAATTTAAGAAGACCTGTCTAATGCCGATTCAATTAATGCCGAAATGTGTTGGAATATAACTGTCTTTGTATGGTAAAACATAAGTTTGATATATATATATATATATATATATATATAATAATAATAATAATAATAATAATAATAATAATAATAATAAATAATAATAATAATATTAATCATTATAATTAATATTATTATTATTATAATTATAGTTGTTTTTTTACTTCTCTTCCATGGACAAAATTAAAATGAATTAATTTTTGGATTATTACCATATATCTTATGAAAAATGTCTCTTATAGTTGTTTTCGAAGTTACTAATCGTCCATACTTACGAGTTATACAACATATCAGATTATATTTTCTTATCGTAACAAATCACATTAAGAAAAATGTCCAAGTACGAAGAAATTTTTTATCTCTTGAATGTTTCAAAGCTAACAAGGAAGATATGTGACCAGGTGTGTTATTACGTGAAGAAAATTGTGGATTTTATGAAATAAAGGATTTCATTTCATTGCGAACGTTTCAAGCACGTAAAGTTGATAGTTTTACGTGAAGATATTTTAATATGTGACAATAAACGAAGCACGAACTTTCTTACATACTTTTTAACGAAAATGAGCCGTCTACTGAAATATCTGTGAATGCTTTTTTTTTTACTTTTTATGTCAATTAATAAGTATTATTTTCTTCTTTTCAATTCCATACTTTTTCCTTGTTTATTATTTATTGCCGAAAAGTCACCTACTTTTTTGTAAACATTTACCGAGCAAACTTAATTTGTAATTTGACAATACTTTACGTATTGTTTTGACAGATAAGAATCACATAAAACATCAGGCCGACTGAACATAGCATTAATGATTAATGTGATTTCCTTTTACTATATTTACGGTGTGCTTTGAAAGCGTAAATAGTGTTTGATTTAAATGGGTATTTTTATAATGGTAATTTTTGTTTTCGTTTTTATCATTAATTCAGGAACAGTCATTTTCTTTTAGTTGGGATTTGAAATACTCGTTTAGGATATTAATCATCACATTTCGCCAAAATGTTTCAGAAATCAGTGGAGACTTATTTGTGAAATTAATTCTATAGAAAATTTCATAATAGCTATATTGACGATCTTTTTTACAGTCCGAACGATAGACAATGCCGTTATAAACTAAACAAAAACGTTTCTCATAAAATGGAATCATTATTTTTGGTATTGTAGCAGCTAAGCCAGAGTAATAAAAAAACGGAAAGAAGGAACAAAGGAAAAAAAAGGGAAAAAAGGCGACTCAAGTAATGGCTAAAATATGATACAAACAAATTTGATCCCAAAACATCATTCCGAAAACCACTTTTGGGAGTGAATAGAACCTCAAAACGTAAATATCGATTTTTCCGTTCATCACAACATTCTTAAACTAACTTTTCCCAACACAATATTTATTAATTGAAAGTATTTACTACCTAACACTTAATTGTAACTTTACCATTAAAAACTTGATTCTTTTATTGCCTAATTAAATTTAATGTATTCTGAATAGCGGAGATAACAATCAATATTAATTTACCAATATTGACCTACTTATTAATTTCTTAAAATAAATTACCGAAACTGACTACAATTATCTTTCAAATATTGAAGCAATCAATTTTAAATTATAAACTATTGTCAAATTACAAATTAAGTTTGCTCGGTAAAGTGCGAAGTTTAAAGTTACCTGGAGTAGGAAACTGACACAAAACGAATTATTTTGCGTAAAAGTTCTTCTATCAAATAAATAACTTATTTTATCAAAACGTTTGGTCTAAGTTTCACTTTCTAATATACGAATACTATTACAATTTAAACTTTGCCGCTTATCATTTCTCTTCTAGATTGTTTTGACAGATAAGAATCACGTAAAACATCAGGCCGACTGAACATAGCATTAATGATTAATGTGATTTCCTTTTACTAAATATAAAATAGTTACGAGTATCGAGATAACATTCGACCATATTTAGAATCGAAATTTATTGCGATCCAGATGAAATACTTCTCCGAGAGAAATTTACAACAGTGAGACTTGTATATTTATGGGTATAACATTTCCTAAGGTATTTTTTATTCATAGAACTTTTTGCGTGTGGGCGGGGTGGCTTTGAAACATCGCGTGTACAATTAATTTGAAAACCAAAGGTCAAACATACTGTATTCATATTGCATTTATGTTTCGTTATTTTTTAAATATTTTAATGACATTTATAAAGATTTCAAGTCAGTAAAAAGTCTTATAAAAATAAAATCCTTTATAAATATATAAAACTTTGTTAGTGTTTATATCACCCACTCTAGGGTTGATAGATCAAATAATTTATGTCGTTTTTTCGCGAAAATATCCGTTTTGAAGTCTCCAGAGCCCCAAAAATGTTTTCAAAATTATGTTTGTTTGCCATCAGTTATATGACGTCTGTCCGCAGTCCAACGAATAGTATACTATATCTGTATCTAGGTACATTTTTCCTATATCTTGAGATTAAAAAAATGAATTTGGGGTCTCTTTTAAAAAACTAAAAGAAGAGATTACGTTTTTACTAACAGCATTACGATTTTAAAAAATTCAAAAATCTAAGGATTAAAACAAGATAATAATATGTTTTAATCACACATTTTCCATCATTTGTGTAAATGAAAATTATTAGAAGTTTCGACTATATAAATCATATTCGTTTTCAAGTGTGAAATTAGAACATAAAAGACGAATGACAAAAACACTAATATAGCCTAGGGCCATATTGTAAACTAAAAGTTTATCTGTAAAATAATCACAAGATAAAGCCTGTGTAGTATAGCCAGGTGAGTTTGTATAACGTCTGTATTTAGTCTTGTGTTCATATCTTAGATTAACGATTTAGTTAACTAGGTTATAATGTTGTTTTTTTCTTTTCTCTTTTACGTTGTAGTTTCTGACTTGTAAACGAGAATTGATTTATACTCTCGAAACGTCGTGAGTTTATTTCAATATAAACAAATGACGGCAACCTACTAACACTACTAATAATATGAACAATCCTACATTATCAAATAATTTAACCACCAGAAAAAGACGTTAGTTCTATCTCGACAAAAATGCCAGTTCGGCAGTTATTCAAAGAAAAGTTTGAGCTTATACACAAGGTTATAATATAATATATTTGGTTTACATTTGTCAAAATATGAAGAATAACATCCCAGTCCAGTGTAAAATTAAGTAAATACAATTACAAAAATGGAGAATTCCAAAACACAAAAAATGAAGTTGACCACTACTAATATATTAAAACTTGATTTAAGTAAAATAAGATGTAATTTTCAGTGTAATTAATGTATACAATTTGTAAACGTTTATAAAAGTGAAAACCTCCTAACTAACGTATACAGTATACAATTTGAAAAGTTGATAAATAAATGAGAAAAACCTCTCGCCTAACCTATACCTCATACAATTATGTCATTTGGGAGTTAGGGGTACATGCAAAGAAAGAGTAACCCTTATTTTAATATATAAATATCTTTCAGTGTAAGTAATGTATAGAATTTGCGAAATTTGATAAAATAGAAAGACCTCTTACCTAATCTATACCTTCAATATCATTTTTTCGCAGTCTTTTTGTGGGAAATTGCGTTGAATATTATAATTTTCGGTTAAATCGACGGATGTGACTGAAAATTAGTGAATATTTTTGCAACGTTTATATTATACGTGTTGATTGATTTATAACTCATTTGATTGAGCTTGGCGATTAACATATAGATACTTCAATATCGAAATCGCCAATACGTGATAAATAAAATAAGGCAGCGTATTGACTTCCGAATTAACATTATACTCCCTGTAAAACAACACAAATACAACTGGTTAAACCTATGATTAAAGCATTGCGTGATTCTAAAATAAATGTAATCATAATGTTTCGGCGTTTAACTTTAACTGATGGGGGATTTTAACACAAGTTGTAAAAAATGTTACGTCGACTCACTTGTTATTATGGTCGTAAATCAAATCTTGATAAATAACGTTATAATTAAATTATGTAATTTTATTTATCCTAAAATAATTTGATTTTCTTTTTTTTTTTTAAGTGTTACTTTTTCCAACCTGCAAAGTTATCAAATTTTCTCTTACATCATGTCAAACGTTTCAATAATTAAATATCGCAAAAAGATTAACAAACTCAAATAAATTGATAAATAGTACATACTCAGCCCCATCTTGCAATGCAAATCCTCTAAATAGTAAAAGTTGGTTCCTTGGATCTTATAGGAAAAATTTATTTGTATTGGTAGATTTGTAGGTGTAAATTAATCCATGGGTGTAAGTTTGTTTAAACAGGTTTTTTAAATTCTGTGTATTTATGTATTTTATATCTTTCCTAATGTCATCAAAGCTGAAAGAACCTTCACTCGCTACGCTAGCGTCAGTGACTTGACCTTGCTATATCTCCTAACTACACGAACATAACTTTTTCTTATAAATGTAGGGGTTAGAAGTTACATTTTGATAATATCTTCGTTATTTGCCAGCGTAGAGAAGTGGGGGTTCAACCACGACATGTAGAATTTAAATCAGCAAGTATAATTTAGTGCGTTATAAGTTGAATAACAAACGAGATATGAATAAAACTGTTTTAAATTTCAGCTTTTATGGCCGCTGTCGTGTTTACGTAAATAGAATAACGTCAGCGAAGATGGACAGATGGAACACGTTTCGGTTTCCTGAGGCGATAAAAGTAAATCCGTATAAAAACTGAGGTCGAAAATATTTGTGTAATTGCCAAACTTACCTAATACATATTGGCGACTAAGTAATATTCGTAGTCATCTTTCAATAAAAGGAATATATTCGATATAGATGTGCGAAATTAAAAATAAAAACAATATTTATTTTCACCATATATGTTTATTTCGTTAGATAAATTCTCTCTCCTCATAAACGTTTTGAAAAATGTACAAACTTTTTTTTAATGTATTCCTATTCAAAATCACTTTGTCCCTTTAATGGCTATAAGTAAAAAGTGAAACAAGTTTTTTTCCTATTTAATATCAACAAAAATTTAGCGATAACTCATTTATTGATATTTAACGTCTTCTATAACCAAAGGGATAAGGTTTGTTTGTTAGGAGAAAAATTAAGAAATCTATTTTTACGGAAAGCTATCTTCATTTACCCCCCAAAATGTTTAACTAAATGCAAACATATGAGAACTTGTATTACAACTAGAATATTTTAATCAAAATTTGGAGGAGTGGTATAGTTTTTCCAAACCTAATTTCTGTACTATAATTGTAAATTTGGAAACTGTTATCTAGATTAATTTAGTAAGTATATATCTGTATTATTAAGAGCTTATTATATTGAATAGACACACGCTGAAGTGAGTTCCCAAAGTTTAATATATCTTATGTATTTAGATAGATGATCTTCTTAAAACTAATTTCGTATAATTTCTCTAAGAAAAACGTTCATTTATGTTTATATAAATTTATAAATGGAATTAAAATTATATAGTTATTATTATACCACATTAATATTACTTTCAAATAAGCTTTGTTTCGATTGAGACATAGATTTGTCATAATCATAAAGCGAATTTTTAGGGTCCGTAGTTAAAGCAAGGACTACAAATATGTATGTTTATTTGACGAAAAAATTTAAATGTTGGTGATAAGTAAAATTTAAAGTGTTAAATTCATACCTGACTTTAACCGGCGATAGCAAAAAAAATCTGAAAAAAAAAAAAAAAAAACTATATTTGAAATTATATTGTAGTACGAAATCATAATTTTAATTTTTGTATAACTTAATTTAACAACACAATTAGAAATGAATAAATTTTAATAATGTAAAAACGACGGCGTATAAGTTTTAAAAGCCGATTTTGGAGAAGTGAGACAAATATTTCAATTGATTTTTCTTTATTAGGGTTCCTAGGTACAACTAAGGACCCTTATAATTTAATGTTCGTCTCTGGCTGTCTGTGTTTAAGTAGTAAACAGTTTACATAGACAAGACAATAAATCCAATATATTTCAAACTTTGGATTTATATTCTTTGTATTATAGGAAAAATATAGAGTTGACAAAAAAGAGAGGTAGTTCAGAGACAAAAATTATCTAATTGAACGAATGTATTTTTTGGAAATATATTGTGGGGGGGGGGGTATCATATAAAACGTTATAATTACGATTGTGTAAGTTTATTACGAAGAAATTAATATGTAGACGAAAGGCCAACATATAAGACTTCGACTTTATCAAAAGATCTCTCTCTATATGCCTACAGACACTACGTTATGTGGTTATAGCACTCACTTGACACCTCTTCTATTTGCCAGTTATCTCTAAACCCTAGTTTTCTTGTACTTCTCTAATACATGAACTTGATGCCAGTCTGGGATATTAATCTATAATATCATCAATATTCAAACAAAATAAGTAGAATAAATTTATATAATATCTCCATAAACGCAATTTTTGGCTTTTTTTACCGGATAATTCCTAAACCGACATTTTAGTAAGATGGCGACAAACAGTCTTCTTGGTGTTATCAAATATATCCCAAGAAAATTTTATTATTGCAGCTATTAATGTAATTTTGACTTTGGTTTTACGCCAAAAGTTTAGGTCACCGAAAAATTGAAAACAAAATTTGTGTAAATGACGAATATATACACACATTTCAAATTTGATTAAAATAGGTAGGCCATACTAGCTGCGTAAAACTACACAAACATCGTTTAAAATCTCATTTATGGGGGTTTAGAAGCACTTAAAAACATATTTTATCAAAAACTCTAGTCGATTTTTTGACCAATCAACAGCTTTATATTACGTACATGTGATAACGTAAAATATAAAACTTGCAATTCTTTTACAGTTTTGAAGACTGATAAATGTAACATAACCTCAATGTTTCTAAAGTCTGGACTCGACACAAAAACAATCGTATTTAATCACAGCTGAAGTAATTAATCAGACTTTTCAGATTTACAAGCGACGACTAACGACAGTCAAGTTTTCTTCTTTTCTTTAATCCTAATGGTGCTTTCTTTACATTACTATCTTCTCCTACTTTTTTTCTAACAAAATATTATTTTACAAATACAGTAACAAGTAGAAATACTTGTATATTTCTCAACAGCCTGGTTTTCAAGTAGACTTTGAAATATGTATAGTACGACTTTATAAACATAGAGAACTTTTCTATCGCGATGACCAGAATTATATTATATTTGAATCATTTAAAAATTACCAACGTTAAACGTTAGGTTCATATTTTGATTTATTGAAGGTATTAAATCAGAAAATATATTTGTTCAAAAACATACATTTAAAAATTCTACATTGGATTTACAGAGTATTATTAGATAATATACTAATCATTTAGACTTTATGAGAATTAAAATGTTGATCCAATTGAGGTGTATTTTAATTATTGATTCATACTTTTATCTTTTACTAATTACTGTTATTCATATTTCTAATATGTTAAAAAATATAATATTTGTTAAATAATGATTATTTTAACGTATCTTATTATGTGAAAAAATTAAATAAACAACTCCCAGAATCACCTGGTTTTGAAATACAAATGCAGATATTGTGTCAAAAATACTAACGACAGAATGTTAAATTAATTAATTTTTTAATTAAAAGTTTCTCGGTCATCTTCGCCTTGTATAAAAAAAATGAAGAAAAAACATAACATAAAGACTTCTAACTGTCGAACGATTTTATATTCATTAAAGGTCAGAAGATCACAAAATTTGGTCAAGATAAACTAGATAAGAAAGATGATATAAAGGGACTTAAACCAATACTACATAAAAACCTTTAGATCTATCTAAGTGTTCATCGGGATTGACAAACCCGTAGTCACCATAATTTGTGTGTGGTGCGGTGCGGTGCGGTACGGTGCGGTGCGGTGCGGTGCGGTACGGTGCGGTGCGGTGCGGTGCGGTGCGGTACGGTGCGGTGCGGTACGGTGCGGTGCGGTACGGTGCGGTGTGTGTGTGTGTGTGTGTGTGTGTGTGTGTGTGTGTGTGTGTGTGTTAGCGCGCAGCTGTGTTTTAAATCATTTTCAAGACCTCATGATGATAGTGAAACTAGTGAAGTCCTGTGTCAGAAAGTGATTAACTTCAAATTACTTTACGTATTTGTAAATATTATTTATTAAAGTACAACAGCATTCTTTATATGTATATTATAAAAATGTACTAAGTAGTATCATTGGCAAACAGAATTTATTCACGAATTTTTATATAAAATTTAGCTACTCTACTACAATGTGATGAAAAGGAATAGGTAAACTTATAGTAAAGTGTGTTTTCTGACGAAAATTTACATTTATCATATATAAGGGATATATTATATTTAACATTGAACCATAAGCAGACATATTCGGTACTATTACTCTAATAAAAGAGGAAAGATGACATGAAAAACGTTAATTAACAAACTACCGATTATTATTGAGATATCTTGATATAGCTTAAAGTGTTTAAATAATTGTAAAATTCATATTAAATAAAGAAATTTGCATTATATGTATTTTATAAACAAACTTAATTCCAGTCAACAGTGTATTGAGTTTATTCGGAGGTATATTAAAACCTCAAACCTGTCAACCTCGGGCCAAGTCATAATAAGCAGACCGAAAAATAATGTGACTAGAAATCAATTCCTTTAAATTCAACATTTATCCTAGTAAAAATCATCGTATCCCGATAATATTTATACTTTTTAAAGATAATGTTTCATAGATTCATATTCATACAACCAAAAGTTCAAAAAACGTTAAAAATTATATTTAATTATTTGGTAAAGGTTGTGTGTTTCGCGGCTAAGTTTCGCTGTATTGTAAAACAAAATTTCGTCATTTTTTTCTAATACTCTCAAGTCCATATTTCTGTACAACAAATCTGTTACAGTAACATTGTTTTATACACAGATTCATTATCTTTCGATTTGTGCTTTCTAAATCTTTCTAACTGTTATAGTTTTTAATCTATAAAAATTAAACAAAAGCAAGAATTTCAACACGTTTTTACAGTCTAAAAATCATATTTAAACAAAATTTAACTTTGAGCCTAGCAAATATTATCACATCGGAAATGCTATAGATCAATGTAAAAGTAATGCTTTACCTTTTTGTAATCATGTGATCGGAATTATATACAGCAAAAGGTAAAAGTTAAAGAATTCGATGTAGTTAGAGTGGTTTGCAACTAAGAAACTATGATTTCATTTGATCATACATTTTTGTAAATGGTAATTCTTGTCCAAATACCTCAAGTTGACAATATTTTATAGTATTTCTCTTTATCATTCGAACTGCGTATTCCAAATCATTACAGCTGCCATAGTTTGTAAGATATATACATTCTACAAAGTTGTTACCAATCGAGTTTTCTTTTCGAACCGTTTACGAAATGTCATATATCGATTAGTAATAATTCGATTTTTTTTTAAAGATCTTTATAACATTGTAAAGTAGAATATCAGATCTGTCGAATGTTTTATTCCATACCCCTGTCCAACTAATATTCAAGACTTGACAAACAAAAGGAATGCAGTAAACAAATTTGTCAATTGACCTTGTTCGTCCTGTGCAGACAAAGCAATGTGACGTAATATATTGCGTAAAAAACTGCGTAGTTTTTGCAGTTTCTCGGATAATAATTTATTGTGAATAATTTATTATATTTTGTTGATATGTGTTGATACGGATGTAGAATTATATTGTGAAACTATTGTTTGAATAGTCTAAACAAATTTGTATGCAAGTTTGTTGGTGATTTGTAATTTAAGATATTTAGAATTAAAAAGAGTTTTTCAAAAACAAATTGTTTTTTCAACATTTAAATTTTTTTAATTGATTAATTTTTTTTAAGCCCATTTTGTTCAAAAATATTTTTTGTACCCCCCCCCCCCCCCTATGCTTTATATGCGTATTGTCATGGGAATTTTGCTATGATTATTAAACGATTTTTGATTCTTTGTCATACTAAATTCAAATTTTTAGATCCAAAATATCTGTCATTACACACATAAACTGTATGCACCTTTCTGAGAAAAATAATATATAATAAGTTTTGTTTACATATTAATAGCATTTTTGGTGAATTTTTCAATATAGGCTTAACTTCATAGCTTTTTTTGACGTATAGGCAATGTACATCATTCAAGTCATGACTATATTATAGGGACGTCACTGGTTGAGATGATACATTTTTACCAACAATTCGGTTCAAAAAATATTATAAGATACGATAAATTTTGTGAAACTCATGAAGAAATATAAACTAACGGTGGACCTAAATGGGTTACAAAACATATCTTCTACGCTAACGTTGGGTTTAACACTTTAACAGACGTTGCAATATTAAGAAAGTTATTTAACAAATTGTACATAATAACAACGTCTATATACTTAACGAATTGTTGTATAACTAAAGAAATCGTTAAATGACTACAATAATAATCTTTGGACACAGTAGCTCTTCTTAAAAAACTGGTTTGTTACAGGGATTTTAATATTGATTTATTTAACAAAATTGAAGAGGAAAGTGTTATGCTTCAATGCACCAGAATGCTTCATTAGGACTTGAGTATTCAATTAACATTCCGATTAACTTTTTCTTTTTTTTCAATATAGACTACTATTCAAATATGGAGCAAGATTTATTATTAGAGCCTAAGTGAAACATATATTTTATACCCCAATCATTTACACTCAAAATATACAGCCATTCCTAACGACATTATATGGCTTTACGACTAAGCCGTTCTGGTTTATTGCATACAAGTTTTACTACCATGGCTTAATTATATAGATTGGAAATAAACAAGGCAATAATGACCTTTAAGGGTTACTGTGGGTGTGATTCCCCAGTTGAAATAAAAACAGTTCAACGAACAAACTTTCCCTTTGACGGTTGTAAAAACAAAGCTTTTTAAACAACATTCGTTAAATTTTCTAACAGCAATTCAGTTTAAAGAGTGAATATTAATTAATGTTTAAATGTTGTCAAAGCTGCATTGGTCGATGATTGAAACAAATGTCGAATCGAATATAAAAATAAAAGTGCAGTTTGCAAACTACAAATATGCAAATTTGTAATGTGGTTTAACCCGACATTTCCCATCATTTGTGTGTATAAAAAATGATAACCTACGTACTGAAAATATAAATCAACTACCGTTTTCAAGTGATAAATAGAGCGTAAAAATAAAAATAAAAACATCAACATAGCCTGGTATTAATATGCTTTAATCAGACATTTCCCATCATTTGTGTATATCAAAAATGATACCCCACGGTACTGAAAATATAAATCAACTCCCCTTATCAAAGAGAAAAACAGCAATACAGTCTAATAACCAAGCCATGTTGGGAATTAAAACTAAATTTACAACCTAAGAATAGAATTCAATCCTAAAATTAGGCCTGAGCCGTCAAAGATAAGAAGAAATACAAACGTTATGAGATAAAACCAAAACACAAGCCTACATTACAAAAACTATGGCAAGCAACTTAAAGAGATGGATCAAAGAAATGGTTGTCCTAAATGTTTTGTCCCCACATTCAGGAGTTTAGTCCTTCATCGTGTCATTATTATCATTTGTGAATGAAACAGAAAAATGTCAGCCTTATTTAAAATAAAAAATAATTATCTCTGATTTTTAATTACCTTTTTATTAAAAGATGGCATAATGGCCTTATTTATAATCTGGTTTGGATGATAGGATTGCCCGTTAGCTTCATTGATTAGTTTTCGTTCATATAATTTTTAATCAATTCCCCTAGGCTACTAGAGTATCTTGATGTTTTTATATTTTATAAACAATTATCTAGGTTGTAAACTTGAAATGAGAGTTGATTTACACTCTCGAAACGCGTGTATTAGTTTTTATAAACACAAATGATGGCTGAATATTTATTAAACATTAATAATATCACAGTCCATCATTATGAAATAATTTTACAACCAGAATAGCCTATTAGTCAGAGTCTTGTTGGAAACAACTAAATCTATAACCTGAGAAAGGTTATAAAGCCAGAACTAAAGAAGCCTATGTCAAAACTGCGACAATACAAACGAGATTAGAAAAGTTCTCAGACTCCCGAGATATTGTGTATTTCTATATTCACAAATGATGGCAATTCTCAGATTATTTGATTTAACTTTATTATTAGTATGAACAATTAATCGTTATTTCAATAAAAATGTAAGTATAAAACCAAAATGATGGTAGATAGGATTATTTGTGACATTTTATAGAACTGCTCATGGACGTTAAACTTCTTATATGTCCTCTCTGGTATGTTGATTAAAGTTACCAATCTTCACAATTCAGTAAAGTTTTTTTTTAAATTCTCACAAGAAATGAGTCTAATTATTTATTTATTTATTTTCTTTATTTCAGTTGATTAATTTAAACGGTAACTTTAAGGAGATTTGGAATTATAGAACACCCCTTACGTTTGGGATTATAGAAAATAGAATACTGAAAATTTAATTAATACAATACGGTACAAAATGAAAATGAAATCTAAAACACAAGTTTTAACTTCTTAGTAAAAATAGACGATTATTTTTGACATTTTCGAATAAAACAAAATTTATTGAAATAGAACAGTTTTAATAAATTCCGTTTTTAAAAATGGAATTAAATAAAAATAAATGTAAAGTTATAATTATGTTTGAAAAGTATTAAAATTATTTTTACTGTACTGTTTCATAACAAATGATAATTTAAATCAATTCTAATTCATGTATTGAAGTGTATATTATTGCTAATATTTTATTTTCATATTAGAATTATTTATATCAGGAACAAACCAGCAGGATATATATATTAAACAATTTTCTGTTTAATAACATCAACATCATAACAATTCCTAAATGTATCTTCAATTCAAGTCGGACAGGTACAGGAAACAAATTCAAATTGTTCATAACGAAATATCTGAAACTGTGTAAGTTAGAATAATTTTTACGAATTTCTTAACCTAAAAATACAACAAAATTATAAACCGAATATTGGAGAAAGAAATAACAAAGAACTTCCTAAAAATTAATTTGTATCATTTTTCTGATGATTTTTTGGTGAAATATTATTCTAGATCAACATATTTAAATTATATATTTTTACAATTGTATAAACAATTTTGTACAAGTTTTAAACAATATTCTATTTGTCTCCTTAATAAAATCTAAAGTGATTTTATTACTCAATTACGAATAAAATCTACACTTGTGGTAAAAGTTGAATGGACGTATTATCTGAATCGGATCAAAGTACAATAACCTATTTTTTTTTAAAATTGTAACTGTAGATTGCAAAATAGAAATTATTTCTAATTCAATATTTTACTATAATAAACTTAATAATAATATTTCAAAACCTAATTTATATTAGTCCACTATAAGTAATGTTCTACATATTGTCTAAATAAATAAGACAAAGCTACAAGTCTCGTGTTTTGTTAAAGCTTGGGATGTTCACTGCCATACTAAAGCTTATGTTAGTTACACGTAATCATACACTACCTGGTGCAATAAACTATAACTAACCTGGCTATAGTGTATAGACGATAAACACAAAGTTACTAATTTGGAACATCTGCATCTGAAAAACGATAAAGAGATTTGTATATTATATGTGTTCAATTATAAACAATTGAAATTTAAAAGGTAAATTATGACTATTAAAAATAAATCTAATTCAAGTAAAATTTCATCCTTTACTTTAGACTTGATACATGTCTAACAATAATTGATTTATTGATATTAAAAATAAATTTTAATAGGAAACTCAAAAATTATATATGTGTTTCGTATTTTTTTAAAATAAAGTAAAGTAAAAAAACACAAACTAATATTACCGATTCTTTAGCAATAACAAATCAATAATTTTATGTGTTTATATATTCTTGGAATAATATTATTTTTTAAATACAATTTTCACTAACATTTTGATAGCCATAGGAGACGGAAGACTGCTGCAGTAGAAAATTGTATTTAATAACCTCAAATTTCAAAGCAGTTTCTTAAGGAGATACATCTAAATAAGTTTCGCTAAATAAAACAATTAGTCAACAACATAACCTTAGTGCGCTTCATATAAATTATAATAATTAGTAATCTGAAATTTTGGACTCGTGTTTACATTTAAGACGTTCTAATCTTGGTGAATACATAAAGAATAGTCTCATTCAGCACAAACATGCCTGTTTGTGGAAAAGGAAATGCATAAGCAAATAAAACAATTTAAACGTGGTGTACACAACTATTGTTTGAAGTCGTACACCAAAAAGCCACAATATTTGAAAAAGTGAAAATCTTTTTTTGAGTTAGGAAAGGTTTGCAGAGTTTTCTGAACCAAAGAGTACTTAGAACTGAACAAATATTATGTAAAAATGGTTTTGTGTTATTTACAATCGTGTTATATTTATATCTATTTATAATACCTTATACTTTGTGTAAAGCGTCTATTAAAATTTTATTTAAATTAAATTTTAATAGCCTATTTCAAATGTCTACTGGCAGCATTTCTGCATATATACGTAATATAATTTATGAAATAGGAAGATGGATATATAATAATCAAGCTATCAGAGATGTTTTATATTTTATTTTGCTGGTTTTTAAATTTACTGATTTAAAGCCCAACAAGGCTGTTGTGTATGATTTTGTGAATCTTTGATGTGAAATTTAAATGATAACTTTCTGTAAAAAAGGGTTATAGCAGATCTATACTTTATTAATGGTAGTTTATGTGATTATTTATATAAATTCAATATATTGTTCTTTCAGTTAACGGGAAAGTTGTCTTCATAATTCTAAGACGTCTTCCCAAGGGACGAGATACATTTTTTTGTACTTATATTGTTTTTGTTTCATATTATTATTGTTTAAAGGGGGGGGGAAACCTCTGGATCACCATCGCCTTATAAAAAAAGGAATGAAAAAACAAACGATAAAATAAAGACTCCTTGCCCTTGAATACTGTAATACTATTAGAGCCGGAAAAGAACAAGAGTTGGTCAAGTGAGACCTATTAAGAAAGACGAAAGAAAAAAAATTAACCCTAGATTATTTAGATAGCGTGTAGATCAAGTTAGGGTGCATCGGGATTGCAAAGCCCTTACTTACTATAAGCAAACCTCTGAGGCTTAGTTATACTGTTAATAAATATTTGTATACATTTAATCATTTCATAGACAAACTTGTTACTTTTGAATTTTCCTACAAATTAACACAGGAAAGATAAGTTTAGAGTAGATTTTCAGTTGTAATGAATTCAAAATATTTATATAAATATGAATGTACACTTACAAATATTATTATGAATTTGTTCAAATTAAAAGTACTGAGAAACTATTAAAATAACAAGTATTGGTTTATCTACGATTATATACTATATTTGGAACGTTTAAAATGCAATCAATAGTTGGATAATGACTGGTCGACATAAGATAACATTATCTCAGAGATAACTTCCAGCTTCCAAACGTGGGTTTCTCCCAGACAGAAAACTACCGAATATTTTTGTTTACTGAACTTTATAAATATATACTTATTTCTTTGAAACAATTTATGTATATATACTTACATAATTTTAGTAAAGCAAGTCAAATAGTCTATAATGATTCTTCATACCAACAGTCAATGAATGTAATACACGGTGATTGAAGAACACATGGAGACGTTTTGGGAACGTGTTCTACTTGTAAAAATGAAGACCAAAAATTAATTTAAACAAAGTACTTCGTTGCCGTCTATCCGCCATATTGTTATTACATAAAAAAACAAACAAAAATACTATAAATTTAGAATTAAGATGTTTAGTTCATAATAGGTATAAGCATTTTCGTGTGTGTTAAGTTTTAGAATTTAACCAAAATGATGACTTTATATTGTTTATTTTTATAATTGTGGTCGTTTAAAATATTTAACGTTTAATATCTCGAATTTGGTAAATTTATACAAAATTTACAAGTGACAAACATTTCAATCGTTTAACGACAAATAACGTTCCTATTAGTGAAAGAAAAACTGAGTTATCAAAAAACTAATAATTATTTATGTGTTAAATATCTAAAATATCCAAGACTAAGATAAAAACAAATCATTTTCGATTCGAATTGCGATAATTTTTTCTATGAATGTTTTAGGCCTTATGAATTAGAGAATGTCGAACTAAACCAAAAATTGCTTTAATACTATGGAAAATAGTTTTAAAATAGCAAGAAATTACATTTTACATTGTAGTTGTCGTATTTTGGTAATTAGGCTCGGCTTTATAAACTGTTGCACATATTTGTTTATTAATAGAAATAAGCAAAATGAGTTTGTAAATTTTAAAATAGAAGTTGATTTTCATTGTGAAATTATTTAATAACTTTCTGTAAATCTTTAAAATCAGCAGTGAATGCTGTTTCAAAAGTGTTTATTACACTACAGAATAATAGAGTTAATATGAAAAAATAAAATAGTGATAAACATAATCTCAAAATTGAAAAAAAAAAAAAATAACAACAACAATAATAGCTCTCCTAGCATTAGATTATATTTGGGGTGAAGTTACTCGAATGGGACACTTTTGTAAGTCAACTGTTTATGAGTCTCCTACAATAGTTTTAATTTTAGTTAAATTTACTCCTTGTACAATATAATTTAAAATGTGATTGTAAAAATTCAAAGTGGCAATCTTTTGTAACGGTGTTAGTTGTTTCTTATTTTCTAGAACCTTATAATAGCTGATTTTGTACAGTTTGATAATCTGCAATTATTAATAGTTAGATAAATACCTTTATTTAAGTGGGTTAGTTAGGCCCACCAGGGCATTTCTATCACTTAAACTTCATATAATAATATAATAAACACAATAAAAATATTAATAAAAGTAGCTAAACTTACAAAATAATGTTTATTAAAATTAAATAATACTGTATTAATAAATGAAAAATAATTAAATAATAAACTTCCTGTGTGAAAAAATACACAAAAAAAACTAAAAAAAAAAACTAAAAGAATAATAACAATAAAAGGAAAATAATAATTAAATACATAAATAAATAAGAAAAACAAAGAAAAAAATTATATTTACCAAGTTTCCAGGAATAAAAACGTATCATCTAAAACTGAATTTAGATAAGTTTAATAGTAATAAAAAAATTAATTTAAAAATTACTATCCAAAATTTAACATTAAAAAAACTCGAAATGAATTACAAAAATATAAAATCTCCTTGGAAAAAGTCAAAATATATACTTATATTCATACTTGCAATATGACGCACGCACAAATAAAAAATCCCAATATGAAATTATTTCCTTCACATGCAATTATCTACCAGCACCAATATCAATCCTGAGTGACCTAAACCTATGTGAACTGAACACGCCAATCAATCAATATATATATATATATATATATATATATATATATATATATATATAGTTATGAAAACATGACTATCCCGCCGGACATGCCAATACCGACGGAGGTCCGTCGGAATAGTTTTAGAAATACGGGACTTTTATACATTACGGCAGAATTGTACGAATAATATATGAATCAAGCTAACGCCCTACCTAGACAGTTTTCATTGTTACTAAAAGCAAATAATGGATCCTTCTTTACTTTTTTTTACAGTGATGATTTGTATTCTTTTTTTATAATTATTACTTGAACTTCATTTTAATAAAATATTTGAAGAAAATTTAATACACTTGTCATATTTAAGGGATTTCGTTTTATATAACCCTATAAACATGTGAGTGGTTTATTTACTTCTCACTTTCGACAAATTTAAAAAAAAATTACACAGATTTTCATATCCGAAGGATTGAAGATATGTCTAAATAAAATGTAAATTTATACATTTGATCCTGAGGCTATTTTATCAAGATGTGTTTTGAGAATTTGTCTTAGAAAGATTTTGTTTTCCTCTAGCATAATAAAAGAGATTTAAATATGCTGTATTATGTATCTTCATTTTCCAATAATTAATCAACAGGTTTTGACATTTGCATAAGAGGTTTTTTAAATACGTAGTAACTTGGAAGTATTTTCATCTGTTATATTCTGTATTAATAATTGTAGAGGGATTATCGGCAGTATTTTCATGCCTGAGATTTTTGTCTTAAGGGCACCCGAAATCCCATATACCAACAAAGTTAACTAAATGACACATATCTCAAGAACGGTTAAAGATAGAACCATAATTTTTATTTTATTTTAAATATAATTCAAATATCTAGTTCCGTACATATCTTTTTCAAAATTACAATAAAAATAGAGTTTTTTGCAAATCATGATTTTTTTTCCTATATTTCATATTTAACATACTCCATTTTTGTTAAAAATTAATATATTTTTAAAAAGATTGTGAAAGGAACTAGTTATACATCCAATCTATCTGTGTTTCAAATTTAAAGCTCTATCTCTAATAGTTATTGAGTTACGTGTCATTTAGTGTTTGAAAACAACTTTCTCGTAAAACAAAGAAAAACTATTGGTATTCCTCCTAATAGCTAATCCGTAAAAGATTTGAAGTTTTTTAATCCTTTCACCAGTCAAACGTCCTTTACCTTTGAGGGGTTTGCCATCACACAACTTTTCATTTTTTAGTTTGAAAAGTCGTGTCCCCATACGCTTATGGGGAGTACGAGTTGTACATCAAATTAAAGGTCTAATTTAGTAGAATACAATGCCGCAAATCCGACTTCAAAAGGTTCACCCTAAACAAAATGGCGGCGTTTTAAAGTTTATGAAAGTTACAATGTCGTTGAGTGTTAAAGATAGCTGAAACATGTTTACTCGGTACAGGTTTCAAAACAAAGATTTGACAAACAAAGGTTTGCGCCTTACACCCAAAGATAGGCAACTCATCGTACCCTTGAGAAGTAGGGAAAATACCCAGGTGGTGAATCGGTCATCACAATAGAAGAAGCTTTTTCTCTTCATGTCATAATTAATTTTTTTTTTTTTTGTTTCAAACATAAATTCAATTAATTTCAAAATTTAACCAACATCATTTATAATTCCGGCTATTACAACTAATTTAACTCAATTTTTGAGATTATGTTTTTAGTAAATTTCATTTTTATAATAACTCTCTTCTTCAAAATAACACCTTACTCTAAAATAACACCAACTGTTATTGTAAAGAACACTTAAGCTCATCACTAAGTAATATTTCACCGTTAAACCTTTCCGATCTAAAAGGTTTATACACTCTAGTTTGTCTATAGACACATCCTGGCCATAGTAAGAATAGCCAATTACACAGAGAAAAATCAAAGGCCTATCAAAAATTACTAATAGGTGTATACTTTATATACTATATAAAGTACTGCAGCTCGAGAGCACATAGTTCTGTAAAATTATTGCCGAAATGGTTTGTAAGGCTTTTTTAATTATTTTTTTTACGTGTCAGCAACTGCTTATATGTAAGTATTATAAATAGTTGGATATAGAAAATTCTGTAGCAAAATAAACCACCAAAACAAAATTTCGAAAAAAAAATCCTGATTTTGGGTGCCCTTAAACAAAACGTACTTACTGTAAACATGTTTATTAAGTTTCGAAAATGCCACTATATCAATAAAAACAAAAATATTTATACTGTTATACTTGTCAATAACAATAATAATAATGTTTCTTTACTCTACCAATGAATGACACTGTGCTTCCTCTCACCAAAATTTCTTTTACTCTCCTGTCATACTATCGTAAATCCTTCCAGCTCTTTTTTTGTTCGGACGTATGACTAGTATTTAGATAACAGAGATACTGATAGGTTTTATATTCTACCAATGAATGACACTGTGCTTCTTCTCACAAAAATTTCTTTTAATGTCCTGCCATACAATTTTAAATCCTTGCAGCTCTAAATTTTGTTTGGACGACGTATGACAAGTATTTAGATAACAAAGAGACTGATGGGTTTTAATTTGAGACAACACAACAAGTTGGTTTTAATTTAAGTACTAAGTATCATAAAAATCGGTTCGCCTGTTCTTGAGTTAGACTAAACAACAGTACACGTATTCTAATTTTCGAAAAAAATGTAAACATATCCACGCTACAGATTGTTTAAAATATTCCATAGATGATATCGCTGGGATTTTTTTATGAGAAATTTAAATGTACTTAAAATAAAAACCTTGTTACCTAAATAAAAAACTAATTAGTTTCATTTGCAAAATTTAACATTGTAACTAAAAATCTATTTGGTAAAATAAGAATAGTTTTATAGAGTTTTACCCATGTTTTTGGAATAAGTAAACTAAAACTTTTAAATATTTTTTTCATATTATAATTTTGAAATTAAAAGCAATAGGCTAACAGCAACTTTCAAAGGTGACACAAAAACGATTAAATCGTTAGTATGTACCAAGTGTAATGATTGGTGTTTTATTCAGACTAATTCAGCATCGCAACTAGCTAAGGCCGACACACAAATATACAAACGAAATGAGTGTGGGATGAATATATATGGATAATCATCAGGGTAAATACAGAATTGTTTACAATTAGAAGTGTTATTAAACTTGTTTATAAGGGTTGTTTGTCTAATAAATCTTTGTATGATCTTGCATGTCATTCCGCTCTAGGGCGCACATTAAGCTCAAAATGTGCGATTTTTAACGTTCACACAGATTTTTTATATTTTCTTAGTCTTCTGAAACTGATTGTCGTCAAATTGATCTGCACATTATTTACTGAAATTTAAGATTTTTAGGTTAATTAAAAAAATGTTATTAATTTTTCATGAGTATGTTTGCTTTTTCTGATCACCGAGTTATCCTACAAATTCGATTGTTTGTGCATTATGTAGCACCAATAGATTTCAAAAACGTGATTATAAAACAGTAATAAATATAGATTTTTATTTAACAGTGTAGTTGAGTGCACCGGAGAGTTACTCACTAGCACTCAAAGCTTGTTGCTATTGTCTCCGGTCTTTCCGTGTTTAATTCTGTGTCGATTGATATCAAATTCGGCCAGTGATTTTATTGCTATATTAATTTGATTGCGGTTGAAACAAACAAAATTAAGTACAAGTTTATTCAACTACTGAAAATAAAATGTATTATGTTTTGAAGAAATCAATGGAGAAAATAAAAATTAATCATTAAAAAGTGTTAATTTCGTGTTAACTGTTAACTTATTTATTTTAAAAAATTGACTTTGACATCCATAAACGCTCAATTAAAGGAAGAAAATGATAAATCAGATTTTGTTATTTATTAGGAGCGTTAGTAGGTCTTAATCGAACGAGAGAAAAAGTTGCCGCCCGAGGCGTAGCAGAGAGCGATAAAGACATTTTAACACTCGAAGAACAAACAAAACTGTTTACGTATTTTACTGATTTCTACACTTATACGAATGATTTTGTAGATAGTAAACTATGCCATTCCACAGTTAAAAATTACCTCTTTCTCAACTAAAAGAAGGAGAGACTTACATACTCATACATCATCCATGAAGAAGAAATAATAAGACCAGATAAATGTGTCTTTTAATATAGACAAGTTAAAATTGTAACATGAGTGTTATAAAAGTAACCACGAGACTGTCAAGTGTCAATTTACCAAATAAATGAGTAAACATGTGCGCCCACAAGACCTTGTCCCTCGTGCGGCACTGTCTCAAACACTAGGTTGTAAATCATGTCTCATCTACCAAAGAGTGGCCGGAGTATTTTAAGAATTGACACTTATGTTTGGCCTTGTCCCCCTAAAGTCGTTTAAAGGTTTGAAGTATAGAAATTTACAACGTTTAGCGAAATTCGTTGTCTTTCATTTGACCTGACGTTTTGTACTAAAGTAATTTGAGAATCGTACCTCATTCGTTCTTCACGGTAGCCATAAAATATATAAACCTAACACTTTAAATTTCAAAATTAAAGAACAATTCGTCGATAGACGCACGGATTAGCGGGTTTTGTGGCATAATCGTTGGTAAAATAAAATAAAAAATCTAACATTTGGTTTATCAGCCACAAAATGCAAAAACCTTTTGTCCAAATTCGGTAAGATTTTAAATCTAAAAATTTCTAATGTCTGGTATACGGACGAAAGGTTGGTCAAATAACCACAGGAATTTTCACATATATTACTCTACTGTTTTCCTGTTTCATACTTACGCAATTTCACATTCTTGCCGATAAGTAGCGTACTTCCCGACCATCCATTTAACAGGTTTGATGTCGCTACCTTAAAGTTTGGATGCATTTTTTACAGTGGCAATGTGTATACTAATTTCGTTTCTGTAGTAACGGGTTCAAAAAATAATCGCGCATCACTTTTTTCACTTTTTGAGTATAGTGGCACCCCTGTTTGACATAGCGTTATAAAAATCAATAGGATTCGTTCCATTTACTGAGGAAATGTAATACACCAAATTTCCTTATCTGAGCTTAAATTGTTCACAAAATTTTCCGAAAGTAATAAAATGTGGTAATTATTTACGTTATTACTAGTTCCGCTACTACAACACACATAAAAATATTTGGGATATTACTATTCTACTGTAAACCAAGTGTGCAAAATGTCAGCTTCATCGGTTAAACTGTTTGGGAGTTAAGGTGTTCATAGACTCACGGACTCTTGAAAAAATGGTCTAAATTAATTTCAGTGGACCTCAAAACGTACATATCCGTTAAAATCTCCATTACAATAATTTTCATGATACCATTACTTTCCTTCTATATTAGTCAGAAAGTAAAAATTAATTGTTGTTTTCTTTATTCAATGATTGTTGCTTCATTTCACTATATCTATCTGTTTTGTAACGTTATAAAGCAAACCCAATAGTATCAGTGCATCTGTGTCTGTCTGCAACAATGAATGTGCAAGCATTATGCCAAACCGATAGATATATTTTTATTAAACTCTGTATATATTGCATAGGTACTGTAATTAACTAGGTGAATAGAATACTTTATGAAAAACGAATGCTATTTTCCATAATTATTGCTTATAATTAATGTTTTTTTAAAAGAGTAACACCTATTTTCTACGGCATTTTCGGTTGAAACATTCGCTTTTATTCTAGACGATGTTAAACTAAGCGCAATAGTTCAGGAACTACAGCCGTCATATTTTAGAAACTCTTGTTTTTTTTGCAAACTTCGTTATTTGTTATTTGCATTTTATTTATTAAAGGCTTTCTTTCTAATTTATTTTTACTGACTTCACTATATCGATCTGATTTGTGGCATTTTTATGCAAAACTAAAAGCTTTCACGTTTCTTGTCTGTCTGCCTATCTGTAACTCTGTGTAAGCATCACGCCCAAATGGTCCGAGATATATAATTATATATATATAAAAAAAATTTTAAAAAAAAAACTTTTTATATATTGTACGTTGTAACCGACTTGGTGAATAAACTTTTTGTCGTAATGATAATAGCAGCTTACATATTTTGTTTAAATGGTAATATGTATTGCTAAAATGGGAAATATGAAGTAGGCTACCAAATAAAAGATAAAAACCAGTACAATAAAATCATATAAGTTGTTATCCTTCCTCCATATAATTTAAAAAAGAAACCTTGATCGCTGTCATATAACAGCTCATTTTATTTTCAAATGAGCATGCGTATTTAAAAACCTAAATCTATAACAAAATGGCATATATGGTTTATTTACAGTATACTGACAACAATCGAACTGGTAAATTAATGAAATGTATGAAATAAATTAAATTATTAGTGTGGGGGAAGAGTACTACGCACACAGACAGAACGGATTAAAATATAAATTTTGACTATTGAAAAACATGTTGAGTTTTTCGCGGATATAGGCTATCCTTTTTGAAGTCCTATAAGAGCCAAAAAAGTAATTGTGGGAATTATGTCAGTCTGTCGTCTCTCTGTTGTATGTAAAGTATGACCCAAACTAGTAGACCGAGTTTTATCGAATTTGGTATGTGGTAATGTTTTCACACAACTCCTAAGTTTTAATTTAAATAACTCAAATATTGAGGTTGACTTAACATTTTAACACTTAAATAGAACTTAAATGAGAACGAGAAAATGAGAATGAGATTAAGTAGAAAGTCGTATCTCGATTGGTCATAACAAATAAACAAATAATTTTATCCACTTGTTATTGTGGACATTAGTTCATAATGAAAATACAAACATTCTCTGATGATTTCAAATGAATACATGATTCGGTTCGTAATTTATGACATAACACCATTGTAAATGTAAAATACAATTTAACTTTTGAACATCGACTTTTTAAATGAAATGTTTACACTAATAACGATAGAAAAGTGAAAATTTTATCAATGAAATAGAACTTCTAGAAAATGAAAATGAGATTTAGTAGAAAGTCGTATCTTGAAAGGTCATAACAAATAAACAAATCTCTTTATCCACTTAATATTGTGGACATTAGTTCATAATGACAATACAAACATTCTCTGATGATTTCAAATGAATACGTGATTCGGTTCGTAATTTATGACATACCACCATTGTAAATGTAAAATACAGGTTAACTTTTGAACATCGACTTTTTAAATGAAATTTTTACACTAATAACGAAAGAAACGTGAAAATTTTATCAATTAAATAGAACTTCTAGAAAATGAGAATGAGATTTAGTAGAAAGTCGTATCTTGAATGGTTATAACAAATAAACAAATCTCTTTATCCACTTAATATTGTGGACATTAGCTCATAATGACAATACAAACATTCTCTGATAATAATTTCAAAAGAATACATGATTTCGTTCGTAATTTATGACATAACACCATTGTAAATGAAAAGACAGGTTAACTTTTGAATTGAACATCGACTTTTTAAGTGAAATTTTTACACTAATAACGATAGAAACGTGAAAATTTTATCAATTAAATAGAACTTCTAGAAAATGAAAATGAGATTTAGTAGAAAGTCGTATCTTGAATGGTCATAACAAATAAACAAATCTCTTTATCCACTTAATATTGTGGACATTAGTTCGTAATGACAATACAAACATTCTCTGATGATTTCAAATGAATACGTGATTCGGTTCGTAATTTATGACATACCACCATTGTAAATGTAAAATACAGGTTAACTTTTGAACATCGACTTTTTAAATGAAATTTTTACACTAATAACGAAAGAAACGTGAAAATTTTATCAATTAAATAGAACTTCTAGAAAATGAGAATGAGATTTAGTAGAAAGTCGTATCTTGAATGGTTATAACAAATAAACAAATCTCTTTATCCACTTAATATTGTGGACATTAGCTCATAATGACAATACAAACATTCTCTGATAATAATTTCAAAAGAATACATGATTTCGTTCGTAATTTATGACATAACACCATTGTAAATGAAAAGACAGGTTAACTTTTGAATTGAACATCGACTTTTTAAGTGAAATTTTTACACTAATAACGATAGAAACGTGAAAATTTTATCAATTAAATAGAACTTCTAGAAAATGAGAATGAGATTTAGTAGAAAGTCGTATCTTGATGGTCATAACAAATAAACAAATCATTTTATCCACTTGTTATTGTGGACATTAGTTCATAATGACAATACAAACATTCTCCGATAATTTCAAATGAATACATGATTCGGTTCGTAATTTATGACATAACACCATTGTAAATGTAAAATACAGGTTAACTTTTGAACATCGACTTTTTAAATGAAATTTTTACACTAATAACGATAGAAAAGTGAAAATTTTATCAACGAAATAGAACTTCTAGAAAATGAGAATGAGATTTAGTAGAAAGTCGTATCTTGAATGGTCATAACAAATAAACAAATCTCTTTATCCACTTGTTATTGTGGACATTAGTTCATAATGACAATACAAACATTCTCTGATAATTTCAAAAGAATACATAATTTCGTTTGTAATTTATGACATAACACCATTGTAAATGAAAAGACAGGTTAACTTTTGAATTGAACATCGACTTTTTAAATGAAATTTTTACACTAATAACGATAGAAACGTGAAAATTTTATCAATTAAATAGAACTTCTAGAAAATGAGAAGGAGATTTAGTAGAAAGTCGTATTTTGAATGGTTATAACAAATAAACAAATCATTTTATCCACTTGTTATTGTGGACATTAGTTCATAATGACAATACAAACATTCTCCGATAATTTCAAATGAATACATGATTCGGTTCGTAATTTATGACATAACACCATTGTAAATGTAAAATACAGGTTAACTTTTGAACATAGACTTTTTAAATGAAATTTTTACACTAATAACGATAGAAAAGTGAAAATTTTATCAATGAAATAGAACTTCTAGAAAATGAGAATGAGATTTAGTAGAAAGTCGTATCTTGAATGGTCATAACAAATAAACAAATCTCTTTATACACTTGTTATTGTGGACATTAGTTCATAATGACAATGCAAACATTCTCTGATAATTTCAAAAGAATACATAATTTCGTTTGTAATTTATGACATAACACCATTGTAAATGAAAAGACAGGTTAACTTTTGAATTGAACATCGACTTTTTAAATGAAATTTTTACACTAATAACGATAGAAACGTGAAAATTTTATCAATTAAATAGAACTTCTAGAAAATGAGAAGGAGATTTAGTAGAAAGTCGTATTTTGAATGGTTATAACAAATAAACAAATCTCTTTATCCACTTAATATTGTGGACATTAGCTCATAATGAAAATACAAACATTCTCTGATAATTTCAAAAGAATACATGATTTCGTTCGTAATTTATGACATAACACCATTGTAAATGAAAAGACAGGTTAACTTTTGAATTGAACATCGACTTTTTAAATGAAATTTTTACACTAATAACGATAGAAACGTGAAAATTTTATCAATTAAATAGAACTTCTAGAAAATGAGAATGAGATTTAGTAGAAAGTCGTATCTTGAATGGTCATAACAAATAAACAAATCTCTTTATCCACTTAATATTGTGGACATTAGCTCATAATGACAATACAAACATTCTCTGATGATTTCAAATGAATACATGATTCGGTAATTTCGGTTCGTAATTTATGACATACCATTATTGTAAATGTAAAATACAGGTTAACTTTTGAACATCGACTTTTTAAATGAAATATTTACACTAATAACGATAGAAACGTGAAAAATTTATCAATGAAATAGAACTTCTAGAAAATGAGAATGAGATTTAGTAGAAAGTCGTATCTTGATTGGTCATAACAAATAAACAAATCTCTTTATCCACTTGATATTGTGGACATTAGTTCATAATGACAATACAAACATTCTCTGATGATTTCAAATGAATACATGATTCGGTTTGTAATTTATGACATACCACCATTGTAAATGTAAAATACAGGTTAACTTTTGAAATGAACATCGACTTTTTAAATGAAATTTTTACACTAATAACGATAGAAACGTGAAAATTTGATCACTTAAATAAAATAATATTACAAAAAATATATATACGGGGTGTTTCAAAATGAATATTGGAGTTTTCAGGCTTTTACTATTTAATACATTTAACTAATTATTATAAATAATACATCAAGAGAAAGAAAAACACAGTTTTGTTGGCACGCATGCACTGTTTCCTCTGTCTTCCTTATAAAGCGCTTGTAGTAAGGATGGCGACTATTGAATAGAATATATTAAATGTTGAGCTTGACTTATGAGAAAAACTATACAGTGTAACAAACACACAGAAGACAATCCTCATAAAAAAAATACACCTAAGTATCAGACGCGTTTCAACGACAAGGTTGTCCTCTTCAGTGATACACCAGCTACACCAATCAAACCACAACTATTTGGTTCGGAAGAACTCAGTTCGGAAGCTAGTCGTGAATTAGCAATTCCAGTGACGTCTGTGTGTAGAGTTTTAAGGAGACGCTTACAACTACATCCTTATCGTTTGCAGTTGTTACAAGCTCTAAAGCCTATAGACTACGGTATAAGTGCCAACTTTGCAAACGATATATGACGGTGAAAATTTTCTGGTTCTTCAGTGACGAATCGAATACACCTAAAGTGGACTTAAATAAAGGTTCACGTGTATGTGACTCCGCTACTAGCTGACCAACCCGACTTAAGAAACAAGATTGAAGCAGTTGTTGCAACAATTACTCCAAACACACTGATCATGGTTTGGGACAAACTCGGCTATCGACTCGATGTGTACCGTGTGACGAATGGGGCTCACATTGAATACTTATGGGAAAACTGTCTAAGTTTCTCTTACATAAAATGTATTATTTATGATTGTAAGTTAAATGTAATAAATACTACACACTTAAAACCCTGTTATTCATTTTATAACACCCGGTACGTATATATACATATTTTAAGCAATTATAAATAGATACTTCACAACTTTAGTTAGCGATAAACAGCAATGAGTTATCTACAGATGTAGTTAAGTTTGTATTCTTTCTTGAAAAATTATGAGTTTTTGTGTGTTTAAGGTGTACAAAAAAAATCAAAACTTATATCATAAAGCAAGGTATATTCTGTACATAAAATAAGCTACACTGCGATTTGTCAGAGGGTTGATGCAACCACAGATGTCGTTCAGTAACATATTATCTTCTATACTAATAAATAATGTATTGCTCCATTAAATTCTCTGATTCATATGATTGTGTTTATGTATATGATAATACACACTGCACCTTTTCTAAAAAAAATCGTAAAACTAGAAAAGTATCACCAAACGTTACATTTTAAAACAATGATGTAGATACTGACTAGTAGGCCAAACAATATTTAATTTTAAATATTTATAATTTTGTCTAGGACTATCTTTACCTAATGTCTATTTAGATTCCAATAAAAGCTACAATTTCATATAACCAAAAAGACTGATACCCCTACTTAGTCTCTTTTACCCCTACTTAGTCAACGTTGAACAACTGTCAAAGAACCAAGAAGTCGGCTGTACTGTTTGTTCATTGTTCGTTCTGTCACGAGTTCTACAACAACCCGTAAAAGTAAGTTATTTTTACTAAGATATTTTATAGTTTAATTTTATTTAGTGTTGGAAATAGTTTAATTTTGTTGTAATATATAGTAATAATACAAATTAACGTCTTTAATGAAAGGAATTTAAATTTTGACCATAGCTTTCTTGATTTTTAATATTCTCTTGATTATTGACTGTCAGAGGTGTCATTGCAAGATAAATTATTCATCTCATCATTGCAATAAAATTATTATTATTATTTTAATATTGACTACAAAATTATGAAATTAAAACTTAAATTTTCAATCATATACATAAAAATATAAAAAGTTAACTTTGACGTAAAATGTTAAAATTAAACAAAATTTTGATTTTAATTACATTTTGGTCGAATATCCCAATCTAGGTTCAACTGATTTTGACATGTTTTAGATAGATTACAAAAATCGAATACGATTCAAACGAATGTGCCCAGTTATGAACCATGAACATGAACCATGAACCATAAATTTTGTTTTCTTGTACAATTTCGTAAAACATTTTTTTTTTTTGGTAAAAATAGTCTAAATATTTAGTCATATCAAAGCATATTTTAAATGAAATTTAAAAAATTTAAGTTATTCGGTATCAAGATGGACTTGTATTCTTAATTATTTATTGAATAGTATGGCTTAATTAATTATGCTTTTAAAAAATCAGATAAAGTCAGGTTGAGTAAATTTTAATTTTTGAAACCATATAACTGTTTATTTCCAAGTAATAAAATTTATTCTCCTTCTTTTTATGATTACATTAAGTTAATTACGTGTAAAGAAGTGGTTTTTGTTTGCTGAACTATTTTATAAAAATGTATTGTGCTAAGCCCAATAACAATAAATCCGTACGCAAGTCACATGAACTATTTAATATGTTTTATTGTAAGACAAAATCACTTGTCGCAATTCACAGTCGTAAATTGTACGGCTAACTTCACAGTTGTTGCCCAATTTGAGATTTTATAATTAAAAGACAAATATATTGGTATAAGACTCTACAATGTATTATTGATATGGATAAACAATATACAATTATAATACTCTATATTTTCCCGCCGTGATCAACCATGAGCCATTGTCCCAACTGTTTTTCACGAAAATGTTTAACTATAGAAACCAAAACTTCTTAGCAGCAAATTGTTAAATTGTTTTATAACAACAGAAGGACACACTCATCCACAATAATTATAATTCACACTCATCCACAAGCATCCATTCTCACTGCCTATTTACCTAAGAATCGTAAGCTGTTGAATAACATAAAAAAATCATTTTATTCAACCTAATCCAGTAATTGCAGATTTCAATGTTAATCGTTTAGGAAATGAATTTGATAGAATTCTGACTGTAACTAAGAAAATTACAATTTTTTCCACCATTCTAAAATTTCATGTTGTGTAATAATTGATGGCATATCCATACTAATATACTAATTGATTCAGCTCCATGTAATCCATTTAGAAAACAAGTTCAATCTAGATTAATTAAATACTTTTCTGATTGAATGACTAAGAAAAGTGTACATTAACTATAAATATATAAACTGTTTTATATCAAGTTTTATTGAATATATGTTTCTCGGCCAATTAACATGAGACAAACACTTAATTGTTTGTTTACTGATAACTAAGATTACAGTATCAAGTTTATTCTCAAATAATGCATATTTATAACATTTTCGGTTTTAAGTGGAGTATTCGGAGAGGCGTGACTAATGGGATTTACTTGCCGGCCTACCCCAGCTATTCATCGGCCCAACCCTCCAGCCGTGTACAACCTTGAAGGAGTCCACCGGCAAAATTATCTTTGAACTTGTTTAGGTCAGGCAGATTTACAGCCCTATTTCAGAGGGCTTTTAACGAAAATCTGCACATTTCTGTCACACAGTTTATTTTAACACTTGTGTCATAGCTATGACATATTGCAAAAAAGGGAAATTTTTGTAATAGTTTTAAATGTTCTAGGCAAGGAAGGTTTATGACTCTATACTTGTTTCCGACATCTACCTACGTCTATAATATATCAATCAAATTTGCTTACTTATTTATGACTGAATTCAGTATTTATTTCATTAAAAAAAAATTAAAATCGGCACATAAAGAAAAATGAACAGTATTTGATTTGTAATATTCACACTCAGTGGTGTTTCATGTAAAGTTTGCTGTATACAACTTAAATTTAAAGTGTCTTTTTAATTAAAAAAAAATTCAAAATGAATTTTTACTTCAAAACGTACAAATTACAAAACTGTCTACGTTGTTTTTCCATTGATTGATCAGGCACTGTTTAGTAATTGAACAAGTGTCATTTATTGATCGGAATAGTACTTTTTACTTCGGTCCTAAACTTTGAATAGTCCTAAACAAATGTACAGTATTCACAGAGTACTGGAATATTATTGAACTTTTGGTTTGAGTTTTAGATCTTCATTTTTCACCAAAATGTTACCGCAATCGTTTGGACTATTTTGAGTTATTCTAGTTATTACAAATATTGTTCATTATATATTTTAAATGATTACTTCAGAACTTACATTTTTTTATAAGCATCGAATTTATTTTATTTGAGTCCTTAGGCAAAAATTTGAGTCCTTAGGCAAAATGAGCTAAAATTAATGAAATCATTAGAGCCTATTTCGATAAACATGACGTGACATACATTAATTTCTATGAAAATACGTTTAAATAGACAGTTTATATTATTTTGAAAAGTTTTATTCTCGGGATGGGTATTCAATTATGCTCATTTATTAATTTTATAGTATTAAATTAAAGTTATCTTTCAAAGTAAAAAAAAAAAAAAAACTAAAATATGAAAACCCTTTTTTGAAATATTCAACTTTGAAAGAGTAGCAGTTTTTATTTCACATCTCATGTAAGTATAATTATTTATAGCTTCGTCTTTGCCAGTCTTTATGTTAATATCGAATTTTTGTGGTTTGTAAAAACAAGAGTTTGTACTGTTGATGACCAAGCTAAACATATTGGTGTCTCTCTAAAAATGTATATTAGGGAGTTTTTAGTTAATATTAGAAAATGAACCATATTTGTAATAGTTCACAATTGTTCAAACTATTCAATACAATTTGGTGAAAAACTAAATCGTAAAACTGTACCATTCAAATCGAGCGTATACTAATTAATATTCTTGTACTCTGTAAGAACCACGTCAGGTTAACTATTTCTGGATGACTCAAGAATTGAAATCTTATTTTATTTGTAGTTTGGCATCATGGCCTCATGACCAGTTCATAATAACGAATATATCTATTATGACAAACTCCTTATTTGTGTTTATAATAGATTCACTTATGAAAAACATATACATATCAATTAATTACTTTCGTCTCTGAAATATTTGAAACGTCTAAAAGTATTTACTGATAACATAAGAGAAAAGAAACCATCATTGTTTGTTTCGTAATCTAAATAGAGCGCCACACTGACTTTTGTACTTTTTTACCTACTTTGTTTGGACTACTTTTTTTACAAAAACAAGTCTAATAGATAAAGTAAACATTCGGAATCCTTTTAACTTAATCTCCCCCCCTCTACCCCTATCTTTATCTATCCGTGGGTTTGAAAAGACATAAGTTACTGTTAATACGATTTTCTTACAATAAAATATCTTACTGAAAGGAACATAAACCAAGTTTCAATCAAGTGTTGCTAGCAACTTTATTCAGCAATATTATATGATTATATTATTTGAAAGAGAAAAACTGTTGTTTATTTGTATTTACGATTTGACTCAAAAACTACTAATCTAAATTGGATGAAACATTCTAGAATAATTTTTTAAACTAATGTTTCGAGAATTATAAAATTAGTCAAATCAGCTTCTACAATAAATTATTAAAGTATGTTTTAAATGGAAATTTTAAAGTTATGTTATTTGGTATCAAGTTTTAACTGCATTTTAATCTTGATTTTTAAATCTGTGTTGATAAAAAACTATGTCTGATAAATTATTATTTTTTTTATAGATGTCTACTAGGACCAGTAAAATTATGAAATTAGCTCTGTCTAATAACATAAAATATACAGTTTTGCCATCATTAAACATTCCTGAGCAGGAATCTACAAAAGGATCAACTTATAAAAAACCGACAGAAGAATTAAGAGGTAAATACTTAAATTGTAATAAAATTTCGTAATATAATATATTCTTTTTTTTCTTTTAAAAACTAATTGCTAACGGGAGTAAAGACAAATAATGTTTAATAGTTCAGTTATCTAAGGATTGATAATTTATTTGTATTTAATATCTTAGTTACCTTACTGGATTTGCCTTAGTTGTTATCATATAATACTCTTGTTCCATTGAAAGGTTTAAATTTCTCTCTAAAATGGAAAATAATAAGTTTCCATATTTATCAACACAAAATCACACTGCTTAATACCCCAGAATCGATAAAAGTTATAGTTATTTGAAAAATCTCAAAATCACTTGAAATAAAAAAAGGGGGGAAAAAGAAGAATATGGTGATATTATGTTATACTTCAATTTTTATTTAATACGCAATAATAAAGTTTGAAAAGTAGAACTTACGAAAATTAACATTTTTCAAATATAATTTTTTTAAATATTTATCATTATATTTTATTCTGTTCAGATTTTGCTTTGTCAGCTGACGATCTGGAAGCCTGTAGGAAGTCAGCAAGAGAAGCCCTTAACCAGTCAGCAAGTACGTCTACTGACCACTACAGCTTGACTGGTGTTTTACATCCTCAAGGAGGTAAAGAAGTATTTTTATAACTTATAAATCGTGCACTAAATTACCATAGATCATTACTAGTTTTAGTGTTTTACCTGTATATGAAATATTCCATTACATAATTATTTACATTTCAAGTTTATTTACTATATTCAGGCAATGATAAAATGGAGATTTTTGTTTCAAAATTTATCATACGTTATTTCAAAAATAACTGGATTTGATTCAACATGATTTTAAACATAGATTTTATTTTTCACTTGAAAATTGGCACAAAAGATAAAATTACCACTATTATTACTAGCTTGTGGTTGTAACTTTTCAATAAAAATTCCTTAGTTGAAATTAATAACTTTGTTATATAAAGTCAGGAGTAAAGTTTCTTTTATTATCTTAGAGATATTGGTTAATTAAAATAAATATTATTAGTATAATATTATTGGTTAAACAACTTAAGTATTAAAATGACTATAAAATATTGGCCACGTAAAGTATTCTATTATTAATAATATAAAATATCTGATAGTTGTATATTATTGGTACTGAACAGCTGAGCATTATTGTTTTATAATATATATACATAATTTACCCAATTTATAAAATAACAATATAGGTCATATATAATATAACTATACGATATATTTTTTACTAAACAATTATTTAACCAATTTTATACAAAAATATGACTAAATAATAATGACAAACAACGGACAAATATTAGCTACATACTTAACCAAGATAGCCGACACGGAGTTAATATACAGCTAATTTATAAAGCGTCTTTGAAATTGTTTTTGTTTATTTCGATGTTGTTGACAATTCTTATATTATCATAGATAATGACAAACTATAACTTAAGGGAAGCTTGAAAATATATTAATAGAATCTGTAGTCAACTGATCCCGGAGTTCCTAAAAGTAAGTTATATATCTGTCTGTCATGTCTACTTCAAATGTTATTAATCACCATATTGGCAGAAAACTGGCATTTAAACAAAACAGTGTATTGTACAATAAATTATGAAAGTTCTTGGGCATTTGGGGACATTTCATTAGAATATTTAAAGATATCCGTTATTATGATTTCAAACGTTGTGGCACATTGAAAGTAAAAATGTTATTTCAGAGAAAACAGTTCATGTGATCTGTATTGTATATTAATTAGTTAGAAAACATTATAATATTTAGGTGTTTTTGTTTTAGTGAAGAGAAAACTATTTACAAAAACTGATGACATGGAAGAAACCACTAACGATCTCTCAGAAGTAAACTCAAGTAAATATAATACATGGAATTTATAAATATAGTACATTATAATATATGTCATTTTAAAGTAAATGTTTTGGTAACATGTGATCTTTTAATATAAAGTACATTTATCACGATATTTATGTATAGGTATTGTTATTAGAAACCTATTATAATGTAGTATCATTTAAATAATCAGGTATAGAAAAAGGCAACTCGAAAATGTATATACCAACCTTTTCGAATCTTGTATATTTTTTAGTAAACAAAAAATAAAATAATAAATAGAAAATAATATTGTAGTACATTTATGTTTAAAATCTGTTTAGGACCACACATAATTACAGAAATCACAAAGAGGTTGAATGCATATGTAAAACACAGAAAAGTGGATTTTAGAAACGGTAATCCCAACAGTGCCAGGAAGAAGAATAGGAAAATAGGATTTCTTAAAGCGGCGCTTGCAAATGCTGAGAGGGGTGAACCTATTAATTTAGCTCAGCTTCCTGACTTCCCCGAGAGTTCAACCCTAAATTCGATGATGGACACTGAGATCACGGTAATGGTTTAGTATAGTTTTACTTATTCAGAAGAAATACAAATTTATTTTAATTGACAAACATTTGGATATCATTAACTGGGGACAAGATATTAATTATTGGTATGGAAGACAATAAATTATTTTTGGTATTTTTTAACTGAAATAATGTTTTATTTCCACACAGCTCAGATACTAAAAGTAATTACCTATTAAGGTATTCATAAAGATATTATTAAGACAAAATAGAAATTATCACCCTCAGGTATTTTTAGTAAATACTTACTTTGGCGGTGACGAGGGTAAGAATTTACACCTTTCTTCATGTTATCTTGGGTTCAATCTCTCTCCTTCGTTCCTATCAATTATCATTTGACCAAAACATATTCTGTAATTGCTTTGAAGATATTACAGTATTCTAGCGAGAAGGGTCTTTATTTTAAGGGTTTTTATTCCCTATTTTATAAGGCGATGATTACCGATACGTTCTTTGCCTCTAAGCAAAAAGGAAAACAATTTAGTTCTAGTACATGGTTATATGTTTGCCATTTATTTTAGTATAATATTTATAAAAGCACTCACAGTAATTGTAGTGGATTAAAAAATTATGAAAGTCCAGTGTGACTTTAAATTTAAATATTCAATATAATCAACTTATTTGCAGTCTGATTTACTATACAACCTTTGTGTGTGGCAGGATATATTTTAATTTAATTCCGCTATATTTTTTTCTACATTCTCAAAAACATGAAATAAATAATACACAGAATGGCATATGATCTCTATGTAAGGCTTTAAAAAGTGGCCCAAGTGGTGCATGACTTTACAGACCAAATAATATCATCGCAAAGAAGCCCAAGATTTAGTCACAGGGCGACTTAAATGATGAGATTGCAGGTGGGTAGGTCATGGACCTAAAGGGACACTGTTTATAGACCTTTCAAATTGCATGCTTTATAAGTCAGAAGAATTGCTACTAGACCAAAGGTTCCCCAACCATAGGACTGGAGTAATCTTCGGTTATATAGCAAAATGGCCTTTCTTGTGTTTCATCTGATGGGGCACTAGTTATAATATTTTATCAGGGCATGCCTCTAAATGGGCAAGTTCATGTGACGTTAACTCAAAAATATCATAAAAATTCTAACACTATGAGAACTAAAATAAATACTAAAATAAACACATTTTACTATTGAAAACAAGATTGTTTTATCATAACTACAGTATACGAGGTATTCTAGTTTAATAAAATAGGAATTGTTATATATAGAATATGTATAAGTTTTACATAATCTGCAGTTCTCTCTCAATAAAGTCTGTCTCCTCTGATCTTGTCAAATCCATTTAGTGTTACTATGAATTTATAATGTTGGTACCTCGCTATATAGAATATAAAACAAAATAAAATAATTAATATATCTTTTTTCTGCAATAACTTTAATTTTATATCTTGAGATATATCCAAATAGGATATATTCTTTGCACATGTCTATACATATATGTAGATATGATTTATTATTTTCACAAACATTTGTTTTTAATATACCAAACAAGTACACAGACAAAAAAAGCTAAAACTTTTCAACACATTATAATTGACTTATAACTAAATGTAAATAAAAAACACAGTATTTTTTTAAAATATTTTGTATATAAAACAACCACATATATAATTATTCTAAATCTAAAAGAGAATTTTCCAATGTACTTGGTATAGTTTATCGCATGCGGTGGTATATTTAAATTAAATTTTATAATGAGGGCACTTTTGTTCTTCTTTATCTATACTCTCATAAGATATTTATTGATTTCTTTTTAAAATTTGTATTCTTAAAATTACTTTTACAGACAGGAACTAAAATTGCTGTTGTAAATGACAAATTGTTTTAATTCTATTATTTTGAACTGTTGTTGTGAAAAGTAGAGTATTACCTATTAACTTAATTAGTTAAAACCACTTCTATTATTTGTCTAATGTTATGTTTTTGTATAAATCTAAACTCGGCTTATTATTGCTGTTGTAAATGACACATTGTTTTAATTCTATTATTTTGAACTGTTGTTGTGAAAAGTAGAGTATTACCTATTAACTTAATTAGTTAAAACCACTTCTATTATTTGTCTAATGTTATTTTTTTGTATAATTCTAAATTCCGCTTATTATTGTTGTTGTAAATGATACATTGTTTTAATTCTGTTATTTTGAACTGTTGTGAAAAGTAGAGTATTACCTGTTAACTTAATAATTAAAATCACTACTATTATTTGTCTAATGTTATTTTTGTATAATTCTAAACTCGACTTATTATTCTTGTTGTATATGACCCCTTGTTTTAATACTGTATTTTGAACTGTTGTTGTGAAAAGTAGAGTATTACCTATTAACTTTATAATTAAAATCACTACTATTATTTGACTAATCTTTTTGTATGTATAATTTTTAACGCAAAGCGTATAATTGTTTCACTTAATGTATGATTGTTGTGAAATGTGTTTTTTTTTAATGAAAGATGATTTTTTCAATAAAAATACATGTCTTTTCTGTAGATTGATTACGATTTTGATAACAGACAACTTATTTAAGTATTAAGTAATAGTTTTGATGCTTAGATACTCATAATTATGTAATATGTTTTGTAAATTGTTGATAATAAAACTAATGAAATGTTTAATGGAATTCTACTCGGCGTTTTATTTTTAACCTTATCCTAATTTTTTTATTGCTATAGAATTTATTTTTCATTTCCTGTAAAAAAAATGCTTAGTAAAAAAATACTTAACCATTTATTATCAGTATAAAATATGAGAAACATGTGTGACAGTTTATTAAAATATTTGTAAAAATACTATAATATCATAATTTCATGTAGCATTAAATGTAGAAGCCAAAGTCGGATGCAAAGTGAATATCCTCAAAGTAGTTATTTTTATTTTTTTTTTTTGTCAAGTAACTTAACCATTTTGTTGTTGCCATTCGGAATTATAATCATAAAACTTAACTTCTTCAATTTTTTTCCTCATATTACAACAGCCCTTTCAGCTATTATACCATTCTCATATTGCTCATTATGTATTCCTGTGACAATAAACACTTATAGTACATTAGATTACATAAAACTTTATTCTGACGCATACGTCCATAAATAATTGAAATAAAATTAAAAAGTGGTTCATTATACAGTTATGTCATTGGTAATCGAAATGCTTGGGCAGATAATTATACATTTCTGTATGTACTCCACCGTTTTCAACGATTCTAAGTCTCTAAGTATTTTAAATTTCATCAATCAAGTGAAGCAAGAACTACGGTTTGTATTTAATTTTTTAAATTTTAATAACATGTTTTACAAAACCCGAATAAAATATTTTGTTTCATTTGTTATTCTTAAACATGTCCACCCTACTGTTCGGGGGGATTTCAATAAACATTTTACATCTTGGTGTAACCACGTGTAGGTGGAACATATTTTTACAATGTATTTAGAAATTTTTAATGTTAGGTTGAAATATATTCTCGCTGTGTAGCTATCACTTTCACATATGGGCGTGATTTTATTTATTTATTTTTTTACTGATTCAAATACGAGACCCTACCATAGTGCGCCCATGGTATAGTCTTGTTTTAACTTTACACAATATTACATTTATTTAACTACGGTTTTATCAAAATGCAACTTACATAAAATATAGAGTAAAGCAAATTATTTTAAAAGTCTCCATTAAATTTACCTGGGTTCTGATAAGGGAATTAAAGTAATGTTGCACCTTCGAAAAATAGGAAACATTCTAATTAGACATTTAAAACATGAGAATCAAAACTAAACAACTTTCTTAAATTCATTAATTAATTAATTTTTATATAATTCTTTCTTCTAAATATAGTCAGCGATAAAGTAATTATTTATTATAATTATGTACAACATTCTTGGATTGTCATCGCTTATTATTTTGTAACTCCAAATGAAATTTAGAAGGCAATTTTTTAAGTTTATATAGGTGGATAAAATATAAAAGCATAACTAAATAAACTACACAACAACAAGTAACTAAGTTAATTGTTGGCACTACATTTACCTTGTGTTGGCTTCCTTAAGCAGTTCTTATGGGTAAGAAAATTTTGAATTTTTTCAGCGGGATTGATGGGCAGTTATTGCACTGTGATAAGTAGTCCAGTGTATTAAAAGTTCCGAGTGGTGTCAGAATTATTGAATGTATTGCTTTGAGCTTAGTTCTTTCTATACATGCAAATTGATAGAGTTTTGGAAGTGATTCAGTGATAGATGGGTTTTGCTTTGTTGAAATTATTACTTAAAAAAAAAAAAAAAATTGTCGGTTGATGTTCTAATTTACTTAATAAATAAGTGTCTACCTTGAAGTATCTATACATATAATTGAAAAGATTAATCTTTGTAAGTCTTAGCAAGCAATACCTATATAAGTTTTTGAAACTATTTTTTATGCAACTAATTATACTAATTAACGTACGTTATTAAAGCCTTTGTTATTATTTCAGAATTCATTCGCCTTTTCCAAAAGTTTATTCTACGTTTTTGTTCATTCTAAACTAGCTATACATATAATATATCTTTTTCAGTTAAAAAAAAAAAAAAAAAAAAAAATTGTAATAGGACGTATTTATTTATTGTTCTTTTACTCCATAAAAGAGAAACAAATATCAACCAAATCGAATTTCACGTAATACAAATACTAATCACATTCCAAAAAAGTAGTAGGCCAAATTATCCACGCCATATTGGAAAGAAAAATAATACCTTATATGTTTTACTGTTAATGGGATCGTTGGACGAAACATTAAAATAGTATTTTTGAGTATTTGTCTAAAAAGTCAAACATTTGAGAGCTTTGTTTCGAACATAATTTTTTTTGCTAACAGTTGATAGAAAACTCATTGACGCCTGACGGATAGGGCCCAGAATATATTTAGGAGTAAAAAAGCCATTGAAATTTTATATGATATAAAATTAGTTTAATAACTTTTAGCAATCAGAAAACATTTTTCGTAGGTATGTTAAATTTTAGAATTTTTTAAACTTTTCGAGTACGACAATTGATTGTACCTATGTAGAAATTATTTACCCATTGCATCAAATAAAAAAATCACCCAAGCTTTTGAAACATTAAAAAAACATTAGGTTTGAAATGAAAACCTCCATCTGTTCTGAAATGGTTAAAAATGATAATAAAGTATAAATATATTAAAAAATTTAAGTGGTAATACATTTGGTTGGGCGTTTAAACAGAATGAATACGAGGCAGTGTTAGGTAAAATGATTTATATTTTATTAAAACTATGTTACTCTTTTTTAATGATATACGTAGGCCTACCGTGTAAACAATACTTCGTAAGTGAGCACGGAAGCAAAGTCGAACACAAGTTATCCTCAAGATTTCAACTCCACAATCTGAGCCGTTCTAGCATTATCTGTTTTTCTTTTACTCTGAACAGTAAAAGAAAAGACTTTAGCTTTTTGTTTTCTTATTAATTTCAGTCTTTCAATGCATGTCAAAACACATTACTTTCATCAATATCAAAAGATTAAAATTAGTAAATTATTTAAAGATTTTAAGTTATCACATTTTTTTTACAGGTCCCATGGGATCGTGAAGTTTGTAGGGCAATTACACGTATTAAAATAAGTGGTGCACTTCAGAAATTTCAAAAAAAGAAATAAGAATTTTTAAAAAAAGATTTTTATTTTGTCCCTTACAGTCCCCACAACCGATATTTATTTAGTTTGTCATTTCTTATTGTATCCCCTTGAGTATAGACCAGATACAACTTATTATTGAATGTGTTTAACAGTGGCCATACTTCGAAATAATAATATTGTTTGTTTTGGAAGACAGCAATAGTTAAAACAAAAAGTAAGTTTCATATTAAAAATGTAGAACATGTCCATTGTCTTTTAATAAAAATATTACATATACAATAATTTGTGAAATATCAGTTTATAAAAAAAATTAAATAACTAAGAATAATAAATTTTAAAAATAAATAATAATTGGTAATTACCAATAATAATAAATCAAGGATTATTATCACCGGTTTTTTTAGTCTTCCGTAAAAAAAAGAAGATTTTAAAAGAACATATATCTTCGTGTAATAACAATCAAAAGAATTTATATTGAAATATAATAAATATTTATTAATGGAGAGGCAATGACTTTTACAAATGAAACAGATTTGAAATATTTGATGAGTTCGTTTGTGGTAGATACATGATCAGTCAGTATAACTACACGTAAAGACTACGACAATTCCGACGGAGGCGAAATAGACGAGAATCCGTCGGAAAGGTATTGATTTTGAAGAAAATACGTCCGAATAGTACTATGTTCATATATATATATATATATATATATATATATATATATATATGAGGAAAAGGGAAATACAAAAGGTGCAACAAATTGGACTATCTTTTTCACATATACTACAAAAACAAAATAAATATTCGTCGTTATGTCCACATAAATATCTACACAACTTTTATATTTTAAATAAAAGTTTCGTTACTAATGTGTTTGTGTAATATATTAATTATGGGAGAATTCTTATCATCTCTTTGTGAATGATATATATATATATATATATATATATATATATATATATATTGAAGATAGACAAATCTTGTTTTGACTTCTGTTGTGACAAGTTCTAAGTGGAAATAGTTATTGTAAAGACTGTGGTTAAAGTAAATTTGGTTCTTTGAAACTATTCCTGAACTGTGGTTTTTCTTTACTTGTGAATTAACACACTATTTCCTGGAAATATGACCAAAAATCGGTTTGAGCTTTAAACCTCTTCACAGACGAGAGACAGCCAATTTTTCGGACTTAAGAGATCTCAAAACTGATATATTCAAGAGAAATTCGACATTGATTGCTTGAACCATTACAAGTATTCATATCAAAAAGTAAGGCACTACTGTAACCTATATAAAAAAGTAAAAAAAAAAAAAAACATAAAAAAGCTAACAATATACCTTTTCCTAATCGGTTAAAAGTGAGAAAACAATCACAAATGATCTTCATTAGAAAGTAACATAATATAAAGTAACCGTCAGAGTCGGAAAAGAACAAGAGTTGGTCAAGAGAGATGGAAAAGTGAAAGAGATCGATCTAATCCAAGATTATATGAAAAAAGTGTAGATCCAGGTAGGTCCCTCGGGATTGCCACCCCGTATTCACTAGAGTGAGCTCCTGAGGGGAACACTAAATAAGTTCAGCAGTAGAGACAGTCTAATTGACTTTAAATACAACGCGTACTGGCAAAGTTAAATTTTGAACCCATAAGTTTATTTTGTTATTTAGATATAATTCCCTCCTATATAGTTAGTATGTTTATGATAAATAATTTTAGAGGCACCATCATAATGCTTACCTAGGCTTATCAAGTAAACCACTACGGATTGCCGTACCTCCATATAGGCCTAAACTGTAATTTGAAATAGACGAAACACTGTAAAAATTTTAATGTATTCTTTAATTCCATAAAAGAATTTTTATTTGAACAGGAGGAAGTGAATATGTCTAAATAACAATGCGCTAGTTAATAGTTGGTTATCCATTTCCTTTTTTATATTTTTATCTAGTTAGATTGTAATATATATTTCAGTATATTACTACAATATATACTACAATATATATATCTAGTAATTGTAGTATATATGCTATATTGAAAAGGTATCATGAGTAATATAAAATCTGTCATTAGTGTGTGTGTAGAAATGCGTACATTTTTAGTACCTGGTATGTAATTATATATATTTTAATGTATGTAATGTAAAAATGAATGGTAAATGAACTAATTAGTATGAAAATTAGACTAAATGAAAATTCATTAAAAACAAGGCTGCCAATTAAAATAGTTATTTATTTAGTTTATTTTTGATAATTCGGTTTTTACGAAAGAGTACTTGGCCTTTATCTGAAGCCAACATGTGATTCTGTATCTGTTTTTGAAGAAGTGTTTGTTATATGAATTTATTGTGGTTCTCTTTTTAATCCATTTGAGATTACGTTATTATTATTTATTAGGATCCGTAGGTAAAACCGACGACTATTATAAGTTCACGTGTGTATTTGTCTACATCCAGCCTACACAAACAAGAAGATAAATCCGTTTCAAATTTTGACATTATATTCTTTGTATTACCCTATATGTAGTAAAAATATAGAGTGGTAACAAAAATCACCTTAATATAGTTAGAGTGCAAATAAAATTAGAAGTTATTCTGATTATGAATATGTGTGTTTATTTGACGAAGAAATTAATATGTTGGAGCCAGGAAGCTTTAAATACCTTGACTTTATAAAAATAACTGGCCCTACATATTGACGGACCTAAGTTTTGTAGTTTAACGAAATGTAATATATCCTACTAAGGTTTGGAATGATTTCTGTCGTCTATACAGTGGTCTGCCGCCCAAAGGAGCGGCCCGTGTTTATTTTTATGGTATCTGCTAAAATACCAAAACTCAAAATTCTCATTTACTCAAAATTATTCTACCGACATTTGTCGAATTTTATTACAATTAATGACACAATATAATGTGCTAAATTGGAGTAAAAGACATTATGGTTAAGTAATTAATTACATAAAGCTTTAAAAAAACATACTTTGACTGCAGCCATTAAAAACTTTATTGTAAATAAATACTGTTTTAGGAAACAAATAGGCAATTATGTACCATTTTCTTTAGTTTGTTTCTCATAAGAAATGCAGAGAGAACAATAAATAATACAGAAAATTACATTTTCTTTTTCTCTAATTGAAATGTAGTATTAAAATACGTTTTTGGAGATAGAGTGGAATATTGTTTTTTAAATGGCAGTTGCTAGAGGTAAATACAATGTCTTTATAATGTGTATGTGAAGTTATCTAAAAGGAACAATTCAAATATATCAACATTCGCTTGTTTATTAGTTTTTAATTCAATGGCGTATGTGGCGTCGATTCACTACTACACATGTATTACGAATGTAACATATATTCACAACGCATGTGTATATGTCATCGCACTGGTAAGTGTTGGGACAATGCAAAAATTTATTGTTTTTGGAAATTACATTGTGTGAGGATAGAGTTATGGTTAAAACCATTATATACTGAATTAAAATATTGGAATAGTTTATCAAATCATTGAGATGGGAAACATAACTTGTTTTAAAATTGTTTTCATGACTTTCAGAGAAATAACAGATACAATATTAAAAATTATATTTTTCGAGAATTAAAATGTTGATATAGATGAGGTGTATTTTAATTGATGATTCGTGATGTATATTTAATTAATTCGTCGCTTTATCCCTAATTAGTCAGGAAAATGTATTCAATATAACCATATGTTATAGTAATACAAAATAAGTTCAATTGGTAAATAATAAATATTTTAAATAACCACATAATCTTTAACTTATGTGAGAATATATATATATCCGCACAAAGTCCAGGACAGCTTGGTTTTGGGTTAAAAACGCATATATTAAACAAATAAAATTAAAAAACAGAATAAACAAAACAAAGTTTAGAATTTTGTTCGTGTTGCTTGAAAGCGAAAGACCTCTCGGTCATCATCGCCTTATAAAACAGGAAGAAAAAAATACAAAGAAAGATCCCTAGCCCTCGAATACTGTAATAGCGTCAAGGTTGGAAACCTGATAGGAACGGTAAAAGATTGTGATCCATCCCAAGACTACTTGATAAAATTTGAACATCCAGCTATGGTACTTCGGGATTGTCATGGCCGTACATTATAGTGGTAAAATTTAGAAATACATTAATAAAATAGAATTTAAATACTAACATATGTTATTGAATTTTTATTTTTTCTCGTGTGCAATTTTAAACAAAAATAATGCAATATTTTAAAAATTATTTAATTTCAAGCTATTATAAATCAAATAAAGAAGTTAAAATAAAATGAGAGAGGTAGTTTGGATTAACGCAGGAAAGTTAATGATGTAACAGACTGCAGACTTTGAAATGTAACTCACAAGGACCAAAAGACCTGGCACTCTTTAGAAAAGATAGAAAAGGATAGTGGACGGCGAAGTAAAAGATAAAGGATAAAGGCCTGTTGTGAGTTGAAGTACTTTGGGCGGAATTGGTTTCATTAAATCCTTTGCAGCGGTCCTGTAAATTATTTAATGAAATGATGAAATATTTATTTCTAAACGCTTCATCTCTAAAACATCCAACAACACTTCAGAGAGGTGAGATCATAACATTAACCGAAACTTGTTGTTAAATGCAACTAGTCACCAAACAGGAGCGTAATAAATACAGAAAGGTCAAAACATAAAGTACGAAGGTCTCCTTGGAGTTGTGACATGAGTTAAATAATAACTTATGATGGAAACTTGTTGATAAATGCAACTAGTAACCCTACCAGTGCGTAACTTCGGAACCATAATCAATACAGAAAGGTCATCGTCTGCGTTACGTGGCTTAATTCAAAACTTGTCCTGTTTTATCATCTTGTTTTACGATATTCAAAAAGTGAGACATGTTGATAAATAATGATAGTTTCTAACATTGTATTTTATTTTATTATAAAAAACTTTATAGTAGATTTACTATTATTATTGCTTGTTATTCAGTATATTTCATTTGGTTTTAAAAATCATATATTAATAATATTATTAGACAAAAGATAAACATAAAAAATAATTAGAGAGACTAAATAGTCAATAAATTACCGATTTATTAAAATTAAATCGAAATATATATATATAATCAAAAAACTTGATTCTCAGATATTTTTTTTCTATTATTATATTTATTATTTTCCTATTTTTATATTGTTTGTTATTATTATTAATATTATTATATATGTAGTTTTCTATTAATTGTAATCCCATCTATTACAAAATAAGGATTATTTCGTTGCTACAAAGATTATTTTTAAGATTAGTTGTAAAAACGGTTGTGCAATTTAATTATAATTAAATATACAAAGACATATTATTATTTAAATACAAAGAACAAAATGGTTCATCCTACATCACTGAAAGGGTTCTAATACGTATTACTATTGAATGATAATAATAAAATTTTATTTATGCACTTTAGTTTGGAATACTAGGATTTTAAAATAATCTTAAATTTTCGAGTAAACGAGAAATCTGAAATATCTTGAATATATGTAACGTAGTAATTTATAGGCAGTTCGATTCAAAAAAAGAAAAACATTAATGGAAAGGTACTCTTTATAGTATTATTCTTAATTTTAATTTAAACACATTTGTGAAAAAATTTTTTTTCTTCTTTAAAAAAAATACATTTATAACCGAATACAGCATTAAATGGACTTTTTATATTTATTTAATATATATATATATATATATATATATATATATATATATATATATATATATTAAATCAATATGTATAACCTGTATCTCAAATTATTACATCAACATTACCATCCATATGTCTATTACTATTAAAATTTTACTAATTCAAAATCCACCAACAGATTTGTTGTTTCTATTTTAATGATTGCTCAAATATGTGTACCTAAACTAACTAATAACTCCACAGTAATCTAATAATTTTAATACCATTCGTTTTATTTGCTTACTTTAAAAACTAGAACATACTATCTTTTATGGTCATTAAAATAATTATTTAATATTTTTAATCTTTCGAAAAATATTAAGCTGTATTGTATAATCAATATGAATAAATATGTTTTTATAACAAGTAAAATATTAAGTTCGTATTGTATAATCAATATGAATAAATATGTTTTTATAACAAGTAAAATATTAAGCTGTATAGTATAATCAATATGAATAAATATGTTTTTATAACAAGTAAAATATTAAGTTCGTATTGTATAATCAATATGAATAAATATGTTTTTATAACAAGTAAAATATTAAGCTGTATAGTATAATCAATATGAATAAATATGTTTTTATAACAAGTAAAATATTAAGTTCGTATAGTTAACGAGATTGTGTTGTTGCATATATTGCTGAACAAAGTTTTGTTTTAAAATTATAAAGACAAATAATTCAATATATTTTTCAATAATTATAAACATTTTCAGAAAGATGTAATGAAGATAAGATTGTATGTTAATTTTTTTATTTTTTTTAAACAAAATCAATTTCATCGTCTCATTATAACTGCAACATATTTAATACAAACTAAATATTAACACTTTGAAATTAATTTTCCGTTACCTTAAATTAACTAGGAAGAATACTAATTTGGTTGATTAAACTGTTCCTTCATGTTAAACAATTAAACTCACACTCTATTCAAACAACAAACTTAAACAAACTGCGATGAACTCTCTACCGCAAAGCGAACACAACTTCCGAACTGCTCGCTGGTTCTACTTGTACTGAATTCAACAGCGTAATAAGTCACGGTTACCAAGGAAACGGATTTGCAACTGCTACGCCTTGTTCTGGCGCCTTGCGTTTCAATTATTATTGTGCAAAGTTTATTTAGGCAACTAATTATTAAAAGATTTGGCCATTCCAACACTGTGTTGTAAATAACAAGGGAAACTTACTTGATGATGTCTATAGAATGAAAAATACCGATTTTGTGTTTTGTTTTTAAATTTCTCTAAAGAAAATTTTGTAAATAGACGTTCATGAATCATGATGGACGTCAGTAGGTTTAGTATAGGTTACTACTACTTGAAACAAAATTCAGAGCGTAAAATGGAATACAAATATTTGTTTATATTACTAGATGCAATTATAATTATTTTTACTTTCTAAATATAAATAGCAAAGTTACGAGACGGGTTACCAACTCTATGTAACCTTTTTATGATCCTCTGAGTACAAAACAGTGATTTTTGGAATAATATCTGTCTGTGTCTATGCAGTGTTCTGCAGCCGAAACACGTGGATGGATATTAATAATCGCCTGAGGACTTATTTTGGTTAAATAGCGGAACTGATTTGTTCTTTTTTCCATCTTTGGGAAATTAAATTTGAGGGCAGAAAGGTTGGGTTATGATGAGTTAGGTGTGGTTAGGTTAGGTTATGTTTGGTTAAGATTTAGGCAAGGGAAGGATTTAAAAAATCATTATTACCTTTTTCACTAACGATTTTGATACATTTTTTCTAAACTATAGTCTCAAAGTTAATGAACAAACGTAATGTTATTAATTATTGTCTCTCAAAAATGTCGGTTATTGTGTTATCAGTAAAAAAATAAATAAAATAAATTTTTAAAAAATTAAAGAAAAAAAAGAAGAAAATATATCATTGGGCTGTAATAAAAGATGTAATTGTTTAGTAAATATCAACATAAATATTATTGGCTACTATCCTATATAAAATTTATTTTGGTGATAAAAAAACGCATTTTTTTCGATTCTGTCTCTCTATTTAACTGAGTAAAAACATTATTCTCATAAATATTTGGAATCCTGAAATATATGTCTATTTTAAATGAAAACTTTTATTATTAGAAGAAGCAAATGAATTGGGAAAACTATCTTAAGAAGCGTTTAACAACTTATTTTTTCTTAATTTAAAGTATACCTTAAAAGTATAATAAACAATAAAATAATTTTGAAAGTATTGAGCTAAAAGGATTAAACATATTTTAAAATTGATGAAAACTTGTCTTAATAATAAATTGAATTACCACAAAATTCACTGAGAACATTACGTAATATATATGTATAAATTTGGTTTTTTAAGAAATTCATTTTTTTATAAAGTTGTAAATATAAAACGTAACATTATTCAAAATTAGTTAAAATTTATTAACTGCAATTAACTCTACAGAAAGAAAAACTCATTCCGATTCATTCGTGCTAAAATGAATATTTAAATAGAGTTGGTTGTATCTTACTATAGAATCTAAAGGGTCATTTACGATTTAATTTATTTTATCTATGAAAGAAAGCGTATAAAATACACTACGTCTTATCAAAATAGACGTAAACGAATCTATTTGTAGTATTAGAGACAATAATGACTTTACTGTTACATAAATTTTGAAAAATCAATTTTACGAAATAACAGATAGCACTTTGTATTTTAAATTTACATTATTTTTATGGAAGAGTATATTTTCAATACAACAATTATTTTCGTCACATCAATTTGGGGTCAATAGGGTTTATACATTTTATTTTTTTTTAAGTTTTATGTTCAACATTGAAATGGGAAAGAGCTTTCGTATTCACAATGTTTTACGTCACTATATAAAATTAAATTATTTTACACTGTACAATATCTATTTATAGTTTTATACATTTTTTTTAAAAACTGGCTGCAAGATTTTTGAAATAAAGTGAATATTCCGTTTTCGGGTTTGTGATAATAAGTGGGTTAAATAATTATTAAGACTGTAAAACAATCGGAAGTTCTATAGACCAAGCAATAGTTGTATAAAGAATATTTTGACGTTAAGAGTAGATGATACGATAAAAAGTATCACGCTTAGATCGATTCCGCCAAATGTTTTCCACATGTAAAATAGATTTACTAATAGCCTCAATAAATCAAAAACTATTAAACTAGCAAGGGATTATTAATATCATTATATTAGTGGGGAAATGAAAGCGATTTACTTAGGTCCCGACTTAGAGAGTAATCATTTATGAGATTCAATAACCAGATTGTTTTTTCTACTTCCTAATAATCTAATAATAATAAAACGTAACCAAGGATCACATTTAATTTACAAACAGTAGACGTAATACTAGAATTATGTTTACCCCCTCCACTGCCCTCCCACGGGTACCATTTTGAATTGTTTAATCCACTTCCACTCAAATCGTAGAACCGAAGTCTTATTGCAACAGATTTTAATGTTTTAAAAGTAAATAATTTGATCACTATATACAATAGTTGTTGAAACACGTTTTCACAGTACACCATGATATAAATGTAGGGCTTACAATATAACCGAAATAAATGTCTGCCTATAGGTATCATTTAATAGAGATACCAGAATTAATGATTTATTAATTTCGTTTTGTTTTAGCTCTGAAGAAACATGTTTGGCGATCTTTGATAAAGATTTTTTTCTAATTATATGATATCACCAGTAAAAAGAGGAGGATATCTTTCTATTAAGCAGAGATGGCCAAAAGAAAAGAATAAAAAGAAACATCTAAAAACGTAAGTATTTGTTTTATTATATGTGAGTAATTATTAAACAAAGGTTTTTGGAAAGACACTGTTAAAAAAAAAAAAAAAAAAACCATTTAAGAGTAATAAGAGATTTTAAAACGGCAGGGAAAATACCCTGAAATAAATGAGGCCTAGATACCGATAGAAGTCTTCCTGTCAAAATACATAACATCATTACTCATCAGCCACTGCAATAGTCTCATTACTCTGGGGATAAATTAATGCTCACGTCCCTTTTAGTCCATAAAAATAGTTTTAGAACTTTTTAAAGAAAAATATTCTTATTTTTGTAAAGTCTGCTTACTATATATTTTGAAATAACTTCAGGTAGTGTTTTAAATATAAATTTAGGCAACCTCAAATATATATTTGCCGTACGTGCGAAATATTAGCCTTTAAATTGAAATCCTGACATCTTCATAATGTTGCAAAACGTACAACTGCAGCTGTGCTAATGGTTTATAAGCATAAAAACAAGAAATTTGACTGTGATTTAAAGAATGAACCGTCTATTTTTGTCTAACTTACCTATCAAAATATAACGAGCTTTTTTTAATAATTGTGTTTGGCAAAATAAAACCCCAATAATTTCTTCTTTCCTTTTGTCACTAACTGATACTGGAAGATACCAGAATATTGAACAGATTTTCTTTATTAAAGGACATTACTTCATGTCTTGGGACAAGGATTTTGGCGTAAATGATAAACTGTAAATGATATACCTGGAAAATATATTATAAAAGAGGTGACAGAGGAAGATAGTATGAATTTTTAGGATACTCACAAAGTCACAATATAAATATATTTATAAAATTTATATAAACATTTAAAAATATAGGAAAAAAAACAAACACATGATCTCACAAAAATTACGTTTACTTAATGAAACGAATTTCAACGACAAAGTCCCCATCCTCAGTGATACATGACCTACACTAACTAAACTATAACCAAACCTAGCACTGCACCAACCCCTGTATTTATATAAAACTAAATGGGCGTGGCCTAAACCTACATTCTAATATTAAGGGGAGCACTGACCCCTATGTAGCGCAATGTTAAATTGATCAACTTTAGGTACATTTATTTCTGAAAGTATTAATAGTACATACTTGAAATTTTTACTGCATAATCAGTACTCATTTGTGACCAACCCCTACCACTTTTATTATTTTACATACATTTCTAAAAGTTTTATGAATTTTATGTTAAAAAATAAAAAAAACAAATACATTTTTATAAGTTTATTTTTTTTACAAACGTTATAGTAAGGATACAGCCTATATTTTGCTACCACATCTTTAAAGTACAATAAACTATATGTGGTAAAAATTTCAGGTCTCTATCTTTAGTAGATCTTGAGATAATTGTACCTTTTTTGGTTAAAAATGTCATTTTTCGGAAACGAGGGCTGAAACTCACCACTAGGCCTGCAGTTGGAATTTTTCTTTAGAACTGTCCAGCCCCATATTCAAGGTATTCTTCTTTCTCCTCCTCATCTTCTACAGCTATCTTCCTCTTCCTCTTGGCTATTCTTGCTGCTTGTGTCATTTCCTTAGCTGCTATTTCTGCTTTATTTAGTCGGCTAAGATCAAATCTGCGAAGCGCTTCCAGCGACGTTACACTAAGTTTAACCCCTAACCTATTGAAGACATCTAACTTAGTGCTGAATCCATTGTTAAAACTTAAAATTGCATCAAAAACCCCCTAATCTTAGAGTGTTTATTCTTACAAAAACATTTTTTGGTACTTTGGACCACACGCTATTGTTAAAACTTTCGTTCGGGTTCTGAGTGCGTTGATCGAGGCACTTTCTTAGAAGGTCAGGTATGCCAAGATCTTTATAAATCCCTTTTATTTCCAGCATTATATCATATGGCAAATTATGTTTCTTATGACTATAGCTGATACCTGTAGCTTGTGCCCTATTGTAGCCATCCTACAGCGTGCTCAGTTTGGTCACGAAATCACTTAAAACTGGCATTAAAAATTTTAGATTTTTATTTTTTATTCATATTTATAGCCATCTTTAGGTTGTAAATCTTATATTTTCCTAAAATATACATTTCAAACTATCAAAAACAAAAATAAAAAAATTTTGAAAAAAAAAAAAAAAAAATAGGTCAGTGCTCCCCTTAAGACGTTACCATCTGCCCTGGGTCATTCTAAATAACATAAAACATAACATCTAACTAATACAATATTCTTAACTAATCTTATATATCTTATATCGTATGTGATAAAGGAACGCTAGCAATATCTACTGTAGTATCAACATTTAATTTAAATATATATGAAAATATAACAAAACCTCTATCTTAATAAGAAAGTGTGACATAACTCTTCCCTAATTGCCTTCCAGAATCAATAAATACTCTTGAAGAATACGATAACATAATGTAATTTTTATTTTTTAAATTTATTCAAAATTAAATCTTAAATAAAGGAAAACCATCATTTTTGTTAACAATGGTGTTTAATTTAATTCTATAAAATCTCCTTGGAAACGAAAATAATCAGAAGTTTTTTATTACTATAAATAAATCAGAAGAGACCACTAAATAACTATAATAACATTAAAAAAATAATAAATATAATTTTTTAAATAGTAAAAAAATCAAGAAATGAGAATTTTACTAAGAACCAAAAGAAGTAAGTAAACTGCAAAATAAATTATAAATATACTATTATTTACATAAAATTTGTCACTACGTCTTCCCAATATTGAATTTTTTAAATTATAAATTCACTCATTAATTATTGTTGATGAATTAGTTCTCACTTTAGAAGTATATAAGTGTATTATGGGTAATATTTTACATACGCACAATCAAAGTAAAGTTTCTTCTAACAACAAGATATTTTCTAGATATTATGTTACCTTAATTGCATTTAACACTCTAATTACCCTTTCATTTGCTATAAATTTAAACATCCATAAGGTATAAAGGTTTCATTCTATAAAATTGTAGTTTTGTGGTGATTATATGGTGTTATTTAGATTTATTGGTTAATCAGTGACGATTAGTGCTTCATAACCAATTAAAAAACTGCAACTGCTTTGTTTTTATCACAAACTTTTTTTTTTACAAACTTATATTTTCATATTCATTAAACAAAATGTATTAATATATTAAAATTTATCCATTTGTAAATTATGTATGCAGTGAATGTAACACACATTAAGCCAATTTGTGACATAACATGTCATAACGAATGTATTATTAAACATAACACTATTTGATATGTTTCAGTTTCAAACAATAACTGTTTGTATTATTTTAGTTTTTAATCTCATATTTATGATTCAATGGTATATCTTGTAAATGTTTCTTATTTTCTTGAATCCATGATGATTTCCTTGATTGACTTTGATTTAATATTTATTTAATGACAGTTAGTGCTTCCCCCAGTTGTATATGAACTGTTTGTATTATTTTAGTTTTTAATCTTATATTTGGGATTCAATGGTATATCTTGTAAATGTTTCTTATTTTCTTGAATCCATGATGATTTGCTTGTTTGATTTTTATTTAATACTTATTTAATGACTATTAATATTTCCAGCAGTCGTATATAAGAACTGTTTCTAATATTTCAGTTGTAAATCTTATATATGAAATTCATTGGTAATCATATTGTAACTTTTTCTTATTTTCTTGGTTCCATGATGATTTCCATGTTTTATTTTGATTTCATACATACATATTGACTATTAGTGCACCCACTAGTTGTATATAAAGTCTGTTTGAATTATTTTAGATGTAAATTATATATGTGGGATTTTTGTTTAGTCATACCAGAACTATTTGGTTATTTTATATGTTATTATTATATGGAGGATTCTTGTAACTTTTACAACGTAAAATTATATAGGCTATGTAAATTACTGGACACCCTATATATATATATATATATATATATATATATATATATAATTTATATTTTAAATATTTATTTGTATACTATACGATTCTTATGTATCCATATGTATTCTTGTGTTTAGTTTTTGGTTTTGGTACAGTTTTTGTTGTTTTGTTTTGATTTAATAATTACAAAATGACTATTAAATCTTCCTCAAGTAATATACAAGTTCTGTTTACATTATTTTAGATACAAATATTAGGTATTATGATACTTTGGTTTTCTTCTTTTAACTTTTAATTATTTGTTTGATATTATGAAGTTTATTGTGTATCTTTTGATTTATAACTTACCTGTTATTTTATTTAGGACTGTCTATTTTTTTAGTTTTTAATTATGTAATGCCTAAATAACGACAAAGTATTCTTCCTCCGGTATAAAAGAATTATTTATAGACCTACGTGTATAAAATTTGTACGATTTATATATATATCGGATAATTGTCGTATTCTTTTGATTTAATACCAAAGAAAAGTAACTTTAACTATAAGTTTTATGACACCACCAGCAATCCTTATAAGTTGTCTTCAATCACTTATACATGACACGTGTTTTAGACTAGCAAATAGAAAAGAATGTGTGCATCAAATTTGTGCAAACAGAAGATAACTTTTGCGACTGAAGCTATGTTCTTGAAAGGAACAATTAAATTATAAGTTAGAAATTATATATGAAAGATTGGTTAGAACATTCATCCAACATAGTATATTTACTCAAGCTTATAATAACTTGATGACAATGACAAAATACAACCAACCAACCATCATGTAATACGAATTCTCCAAGGGCGTTATTTACAATATTATGAATGATTACTACAGCAAAAACAAACACAATAATGCGAAAATTCTAATAGACATGTAATACGCTGTAAAAACGTTAAACAGAGGCAAATAAAATTTAATACGATTATTTGTAATCTACAACAATAAAACACACAAAGTGTTTAATAAATAAAGTGCAGTCATGAGAGGAGACAATTAATAAATTATAAATAATGATCACCAAAAATATAAAGACCAGGCTGACACGTACGAATCACATTTTATTAAGGCTGATAAATAAAACCCATCCGTAATAATGAAGAAAGAAGATTACAATAGCAAAGTTGAAGATTGTATTAATATAAACATCATCATGGAAATAAACAAAGACTTCAGAAATAAATACTTTAAAAATAAAAAACCTATTGAAGAAATCAAATATAAACTGAAATTCACTTGAAAATGAAAAACGTCAAAACCACCCACATTAAGCGGATTGCTAAAAGTCCACAAAGACCTATCAGAGACTTAGATTATTTAAAAAATGTGTTAAATTATAAAATAGCAGATCTTTTGGAAGAATTTTGCTGAAAAGGTAATATAAGACAACAAAAAAGCCAACTTTAGATCTAGTATTGGAAATAGAAAACACGTCCATTAAATCAGAGATGAATCTTAACCTCTTTGACGTAAACAATTTATATACCCATTTACCTGTCAAAAAAATAATACATATAGTACTGCACAACTTAAACACGAGCAATAGTCTAAATGTTCTTCAATTTAATGGCATAATGACTTTCAAAGAAATATCAAAACGAAACTTTTTGCATCACGAATTTAATTAACATTACATTCAGAAAGAAGGAGTCCCAAAGGGATTTCCTCTATAATGAATCATATTTAGATTAAGAATTTCAAAAGAAGAATTGAAAACCAATTTTCAAGATATTTGGAAAACCTACATGAAACATAAAATCATTCTGTAATTCACAAAATGGCGGCTTATAACTACTTGATAGACTAAAATGTGTCCCAATGTATGAAACAAACTGCAACACATAATCAATTAACTATACACATATTCAATGTAATTACCAACATAATCCTCACAAATGTCGAATTTGTAATGCTATCCACTATATAATCCCGGACGAATAGCATGGTACCAAATCATGTCGATGTATTAAAATGTGTATGAGTAACACTATGATTTATGTTAAACTTTTAATGTGTTTAAAAACATGATGATGGACAATAAATGTCCGAAACACGTGTAGCGTATAAGCGGTTGAAGACAACATTAGAGGATAAATAAGTGATATAGTTGTACATAAACATATCTGGTAGCTCTAGAATAATAATTATAATTAACTATTTGTAAATAGTTTAAGTACTATATTTACTGTAGTTATTTTTATTTAATTTATAAATAATATATTATAAAATTAAAACTAAACTACAATTTTTATTCTCTTTTTTAATTTTTATTAGGTAAAATTGTATTTTATATAACGTTGTTTTTATCACAAACATTTTTTTTTTACAAACTTATATTTTCATATTCATTAAACAAAATGTATTAATATATTAAAATTTATCCATTTGTAAATTAGGTATGGAGTGAATGTAACAGGCATTAAGCCAGTATGTGACATAACATGTCATAACGAATGTATTATTGAACATAACACTATTTGATATGTTTCAGTTTTAAAGTGCATCTTTCAATGCTGCTTCCCAAAAAAACGTAAACGAATGGATAAGTGGGTGGACAGCTACAAAATTGAAGGTATAAGTAAATAAACAATTCATGAACAAACTTTATTATATTTAAAAACAAAAAAACATTTCTCATTCAATAACACAGATATCTTAAAATATAATGATGGGATTTTGAACGTTGAACAAATAGTAATAAATTGCATTTTCAATATATTATTTATTATTGATTTTGTGTCGAAATATTATTTCTTTTTTATAAATAGATATTTGTGAGGCATTTGTGGCTCAGAAAATTACACTGTTTTCAGTTTTGCCCAAATATAATACTACACGTCTACTGTAATAGTTGTGGTTGCTCTCTGAATTTTATATTTTAAACGATTAATAATTATCGTACTATCCAGGATAGAATATAGGGTTGTCTTATCCTAACTTTACATCTGGCAGTTTTTCATTCGAAACAAGGCAAATAAAACATGTTATGCGTAGGTGCATCCTCATATGGGAAATAAATAATATTTGCTTAATCAAAGATCTTGTTTTAATGATTTTGTATTCCTTGAAGAGAAAAGCAAAATTACACATTTTGTGTTGTTGATACTTTCTCAAATATTACATCTTAATTTTTAGTTCCTTATCTGTGTATATGACTATTACTTGCAGAAAAGAAAGATTTCATTTAAAATCCAGCTGATGATTTAATATAAGGTACACATACTTAAAAGGTGGAGCAACAAAAATGGGTATCCTCTTTTTTCAAAATATTAAATTTTTTTGCTGTAAACTATTGACATGCCATCATTAGTTATCAAATTATTGTTTGCACACATAGATATTGATAAAACAAATGCAACATGTCCAACTTATTGGATATAAATATACTTATATATACTAATTTGATTATATAAATTGATACACAAAACAATATTTGTATAAACAAATATATAGTATATATATATATATATATATATATATATATATATATATATATGTTTGTATTTAAATTATGTTTGTGTTCTTTAATTTTTAAAATGTAAAAATAATCAAAATAAAATTGGGTGTTTCCCTTTATGTAGCTGCACTTATAAATAAATAAACTGAGAACTTCAAGTTATGATGTAAAACGTACCTTGAGGGACATTATTAATAATTTTCTAATTCCCTTTACTCACATTAACACATTCTACTTAGATCTTGGCATATCGTAATTTGAGAATGATGACTTATAGTTATGGAGTGACTCCAATTTATATTTTATCATTTGAATTTTCAAAATTTTGAAAGCTTTCTAAATTTTCTAAAATATTATAGCACCATTTTAATCAACCATGACGGATATATAATATAATATAATAATAATAATGAAATTGAGACGGCCAGATCACAATGCTTGTTAGCTATGTATGCTTTAAAATTGAGATAGCTTGTACTTAGTTTTCCATGATTGTCAATGTAGAATTGACTTGGATGTCACATTTATTATTTTATATTTTACTTCTTTTCCTCCGTTTGCTGTTTGTTGTACTTGAAAGCAGCAAATTTTTGGTAACATTTATTTATGATTGTGTATGTTTTCTTGTGATGTTTTACGTTATGTTGTATGTTATGTTATGGGAAATTATAAGAGGAATGATATTTGTGGATTTGTGATATTAAGTAGGTTTAGCTTGTAAGTTGCTTATGTTTATTTCCTCTAATGAATTTTGTCTGTTACAGATTGTACATTAACACAATTTAACAAAAATGAAGAAAATTATAATACACACACATCTTCAATAGGTTAGTATTCTGTTTTCTTAAACTTATGGTTAATTTTATTGCTTTAACTTATTAAAACATTTGCCATTATTTGTGTATAATATAATTAGTACACAATTTTAAGAGTGATAAGAGAACTCACATTAACCAGTTATAAACCTAGAAAAAAGGGATTTACATATTTAGATACAGTGCTACGAATATTTTGTCTGTTATTTCAATTGATATTGTTATTTTATAATCAATAATCTTCCAATCTTCTTTATATTAATGAAAAATCATTTGCAAACACAGGAAGGTTTGTAATTATTTGATGAGCCGCACATAATTCATCAATTATAGCCAGGCTGGAGTCACGTTAGTAAAGGTGTTTGAGCAAAAAAAACTAAAACATATTTTGTGGTTTGACGAATTTAAATAAGTGGATATAGCGAAACGTATTTTCAGCACATTTACGAACAAGATCCACGTACAGACAACACCATTTGTAAACACACGAAAGTTTGTTATTAGTCAATGAGCCGCACAAAATTCGTCAATTATAGCCAGGCTGGAGTCACGTTTGTTAAGGTGTTTGAGCAACAAAAAATAAAACGTGTTTTGTAGTTTGCTGAATTAAAATAAGTGGATATAGTGGAACGTAATTTCAGCATATATACTAAAAAGATCCACATATAGGCAACACCATTTGTAAACACACAAAGGATTTTTTGATCGCAAAAAGCCCCGATCTCGCTCCCATGGACGTGTTCCTCTTTGGTTATGTTAAGATAATTATTTACTGTAATAAATTCAGGGAACTACACCATATAAGAGAGATATAGTGTCTCCACGAACATTGACTTCACTTTTATCTGTTTGTGTTTATTGTATGGTAACATTTGTTCTACTTTGTGGTGGTTTATTGTTGTGTTTTGTGATCTGTCTGTTTTTGCCAACTAAAAAAAATACTTTAAATCACATTCGTGAATTTTAAAAAACACAATAGTTGTAGCTCATGACCTCTTTATGTTTATATTTTCTATAATTTATTTTATCTGTTGGATATAATAGTGACTATAGCAGTAGTTATTCCATTGAAGAATATGATTTAAGAAAGCCCTTAACAACGCCTATAAGTATGTTCCCTGTTTCATAGTTATTGGATAAAAAGAAATTGTTCATTTTATTGGTATAATTTATTAAAACATTTACCATCAATTTTGTGTGTAATAAAATTATACCAATTGCTTTAAGAAAGTTGAACCACTCTCGTTATCAAATAATAAATTTGGTAAATAAGCGCTTATCATAGTATAGGGTCATTTTTTCAATTTGATAATAAGAGATAGTATCAAATCATAAACATATATATATATATATATATATATATATATATATATATATATATATATATATATATTAATTCTTTCAAAAATCTATAATATTAATAGAGTTACTATTCTTAAAATAATAATTTAAACCCATGTAAGCAAAAGAAAAAAAACTTTATTGGTTATAATGCTTATACATTTTTTACCAAGTTATTAATTAAATAATTTTATTTCAAGTGAAAAATATGCAATCTAGACTTAGAATTAAACCTTGGACTTTACTCAGTTGGTAGAGCTAGTAATGCCAAAGGTCGGGGGTTCAAATCCCAGTATAGGTAGTATATTTTTCACTTGCAATAATTATTTAAATAAAATTATTATTTCTTGGTTTTGTCGATGTGAAGTTGGCTTGTATGGCAGTTTTAGACTGTATTAGATCTTTCATCAAATTATTAATATATATTTAATCAAAAATAGTATTGCTGCAATATAAGCAAATAATTTACCTTAGACCAATCACACCCAAGTTAAAAATTTTCTGAGGAAGGGATATGTTTTACGTAAACGTTTTCTTCATATTCTCAGTTTAGTTTGTGTTGTAATTAGCGACTATTTTGTATGGGTAAACATTTGTTCTTGTTTGTTTTGGTTTCATAAGGAAAATACAAGATGAAACATAATGATGGATTTGTACAATAATATATATTTTGTTTGTTGATTATCTTTTCTAAATGTTATACAGATTTCGGTTATTTTTACAACCTATTAAATGAATTGGAAGAGGAAGTGTCAATGGAGTTAAAATATGAAGAAAAATTTAAAATGAGTAAGTTTCAAAAATTTAATGAAGTTTCTATATTATATTAAATTATTTTGTTCAGCCGCAACAAATTTCAAGTGCGGCTGCTATCATGCTTGTGGACAGACAATCCTATAATGACTGAAGAACGGCATGAAGATATCCTCAATATTGAATCCTCAGTATCAGCCAAATCAATATACTCTATAACATTGAGTGCAGGTCACTATTTACTGCTACCAAAATGTGTGATGTTATCTACTGCATAGTTTTGATCTTTGTAAGGGTCACAATATTGATATGTATCTCTTAGAGTTCTTGTTTCATAGTATTATCAATATGGCGTTAGCCTAAATGATAGTTTTGCAATCTATTAATGATTATTTGGAACACATTTTCCTTAGTGCCCTAACAGTGGAGCAAGCGCTTAGCTCTCCTTCTACAAGCAGAAGCCACGTTATAAAGCGAAGTGTTTCTGTCCTTTTTGTTTTCTTCTACTGTTTCACGTGTGTTACACAATAACTAATGGACGTCATGAAGATATCACTATCGTCGATTCTTTATATCAATTTAAATTAATAAAATCGTCTACTGGCCTATTTCATCATATATAATTACTAAATTGATAATTTTGTCATATAAATTAGCGTGTTTTAGAATTTTCCCTTTCCAATATATGTGACAAATGTTGTAAGATATCACATATTTTATTTTGCACTGTAGTATGTGGTCTCTATATATCTTGGTATTAGTTTGAAAGCATCATTTTAAGATGCTTTGCAGCTCTTGTTAAAATATATAAAAGACTATATATACCAATGTTTATTTATATTGATATATACAAATATTCCTAAGAGAAAGTTTAGTGTATATTTTGTTAAGTCTTTTGTAATTAAAGATCCACAAGGTTTAACGTCTAAGCTAACAAACACATCATAGCATGAGATTGTAGAAATTGTAGTTTATTACGTTCATGTGACTTCTGTATCAAAACATGGATTTGCTTGCTACACATATTGGCCCCTAAGCCTAGGCATAGGTGGATGTGAAGAATTAAAATGTCATTTTATGTAACATAAATCCTGTGTGCAAACTTTATCAATTAATAGTAACACTAAAACGTGCTACGTTTATTTGGGCATACACTTTTTCTCTTCAAAATAACAGTTGTAATCTGGGTTTCTGAATAACTAAGTTAATTGCATCGCTATTACCAAACTTAGTCTAAGATTATTTTGATACTTAAATTAATTTAAGAAATATTTGTCAATATGGCTGTTAAAGTGGTAGTACATGCTAATGTATTTTTGTTTTTGTTTTTAGGAACCCCATTTAGATCTAGTGTGATTTTCTTCATTGGATATGTTTACGTTTTTGAAATTGAAATTTGGAATTTTAGAAAATTTGTACGCGTTATGAAGGTCAAATTACCTTGTAAGTATCTAAAACTATAAATAAATAATAATAATATACATATATATATATATATATATATATATATATATATATATTTATATATAGTTATATAACAACACATTAATTGCATATTGTACTATTGTATCTATATAGTTATTACATAATGTATTTAATATATTAATTCAGACAATAATTTATCTAAAATGGAATCAAAATTGTCCATTTCCCCCAAATCTATTATTATTCTTCTTTTGTTTCAAGACACATGGTGTTCACTCATCGCATAATTAATTGTCAATAGTAGTTGATTTGTAATGAGAAACAACACTAAAAAAACATTAATCCTAATTAAATTAACATTATCATTTGAAATTATAGTTAATCAGTCATCCTATTTGTGATACTTTGGTACTTTGTTATTAAATGAGGAAAATGGTGAATGATAACGTTGAATTGTTTATTTCAGTTGTAATATAACAATGTTCCTTACTCAAATGACAAAATCTGTATTAATAATGATTAAAAACTAAAATCGTACCATCAATTTGCATATTGTATCAGAAAAAAATAGTGAAAATTAAAAAAAACAATAAATTTGTGTGTGTATATAATTAATCCAGCCAGGTAGCCAATCTAAAGGATATCATTTTGAAAATATTCGTTCTGCCTTCTCCTGTACATATAAAAAGAGTAGGTTTAGCAAAATGTATGTCAGCACAGTATCTTGTCCATCAATGATTTATCAGAAAACATTGTGTCAATTTTGCTATAGAATTTTCACAACATTTACAATGGTTTTCTCTTTTGTTAAATAGATGGATTTAAGATATTTTATGTATGTTTGTGTGTTTGTTACCCATTTTGTTTGTGTGTGTATTGAGGCGGTTTGGAAAGAGCCAAACGTCTCAAGTCCATTTAAAACAAGTTAAATTGCCGCGCTAAACCTTGTAGAGTGGGGACGAGGTGGGGCGATGACGTCACGCCAGATCGAGAGCAAACTTGCTTGTTCAGACGTGAAAAGTCAAACTGCCTTAGTTCCTATTTTATTAAGAAACTAAATTATTAATATAAATAAATATTCAGTAGAGTCAACCGACCAATAATATCGAAGAATAAATTTAAAATCACATAAAACAAAAAAGTTATTCAAGTTTTTAGAAGGGCTCAAAAACCTAAAATTTGGAAAAAGAATAAATTCAAAATTCAAAAATCGTAGAGTCATAACCAAGTGGGGAAGTAACAATAATCACAAATAAAAAATATGAATTAATAATAATTAACAGGTGAGAATGGACTTAGAAAGTCATTCTTGGGGAGTTTTTTGGAATTTTTGAGTTGAAGGGGGGATCATTTAAAAAATAATAATAAGTACTATTGTAGAGACCACAATAGGGCACAATAATAGGTACTTAGAATCAAATTTGAAAATAAAATAAGGGAGATATAATAATTACAAAACGTAAAACTTCAAAGCCCAAAAGCGGGTAAAATAAAAGTTAAAGGGGTAAAGTAACATGATAATTATATGTATTTAGTATGTAAAATTGTAACACACCAAAGCAGAAGTAATAATATATAATGGGGGGGTTTTTATGAACATAAAGTCATACGACACAAACTTAAGGACTTCAAAGGCGAATAACTCGACAACCAAACGAGTTATGGGAAAAGTACAAACATAGTTTTTCGTCGTAGTAGAAGAGGAACAAGATTTCGTCAAAAGAATTTTGAGAAAGGACTTATCTCAAAATTTGAAAAGGGGAAAAATCAAATTTAGGGAAAAGGGCGATAACTCGCGAACGAAGCGTAGTAGAGCGATGAATCAAGTTCCACAAGACCCACAAGATGGAAAGGAAGAAGAATCCGAAAGGAACTTTAAAATCGGTTCGAGCGTTCGAAAGTTATAGCGAGTTGAACGAAAAAACGTCAAAAGTAGAGATTTTCATGCCAAAACATGAACAGTTGCGCGCGCATCTTCAAGCAGAGTCTAAAGTCAGAATCATCATATTGCCAACATGGATCAAAGATAACGTTAAAGAAAAAATACTATAAATTATTAATTAAAAGGTGTTTTAATTAATAATTAAGGAAGAAAACTATTCATTAGTCAAAAAATAGGACTAATAAAACATATAGTGTAAATATTTCAGACCAAAAGGGCCTGAAAACACATAATATATGGAAAATACCTTTTTCCCAAAAAGGGAGGAAAATTGGCTCCAGAAAAGTGGATTAATTCCCACTGACAGGGAGACCGAGTTTTAATCGTCGAAAGACGATTACTTTTGATTTGGAATCGACGCTTAAAGGACGTTTCTTCTGCAACCGACTCTGAGCTGAGAGGAAGATTCAACTGTCACTCTACTAATTGGACTTAGAATAATTTCAACTTTAATCGATCTTCAAGGCGACTTAGAAGAATTCGAGACCAGCATTCAACTACTTAGCAGCTTACAGACTCTGGATAGAAAACATCACATCACTATCATCTTAATAATACAACAAATTCCAAATCCAACTAGAACTTCTATTAAAGTGTGAAGGTATCTTATACTTAAGGAATAATTCGCAAATAATAACTTCTTTTCAAATATAACGTCATTAGGGGAATTATAAAAAATTAAATTCATTTTTAAACCTCTGCTTTGGTGTTGATAATAATTAATAATTTAAATACGACTTTTTCAGTACAGGAAAAACTGTTTGTGGTTCTGTCTGGAAAGTCAAGCGCTTTTATTTTTGTTTAATATATAGATAATCTTACATTAATTAATGTTGTTAAATAAATAAATAGTTGTGTTATTGTTCAATTAAATTGTTTTGTGTGGTTAAAAAAGTTTTGAATATAAAATTTTTCTGTGGAAAAGAGGAGATAATATACAAATAATACATTTCTAAATTTTGTTGTGTTTTTAATATAAATCCATTCTGTGTATGCTATTAACTTTGTTTTAACATAAATTTTATATATATATGTGCTCTGGTAATATAATTTGAAAATTTTAAAAAATTATCATCAGAACTTAAGAGCCGATTTCTCCCAAAAGGCACGACCTTGGAGAGAGAGAGAGTTAATCTTAAAAAAAGTTAAATAATCGAGCATTGAGATAAAATTCAGGGAATTTTGCGTTAATTAAAAGTTAGTAAGTTTATGAGGACAAGCTCATACTTATTAGAGCCAAGAGTTGCAAAATCTTTGATTTAAAAAAGTAAAAGTGAGCATCTTGGCCTTGCCCGCGCCTGCTTTGAAAAGAAAGGTGGTTCGCCCAGTCGGTGGTGATCGTACAGCGAGTTTAAGAGTTCGTGATAATAGTGTTCCAAAAAAGGGAACAAGAATCTTAAATTCGCGTGAAGTCAGACAAGACTTTCGGCGTGGTAAGTGGCGGCCCAACGTGGGGCAAGAAGAACCCTACTTGAACACACTAACGCGGAGAAAGGCGGCGTGGCAAGTGGCGCCCAATAGCGTGGAGCACGAAAAAGCAAAGTTTTGGAACAAATTTCCAAAATTTTGAATTTTTTAGTGTTTCATACGAACGAGAATATCTTAAGTTCTGATATAATTTATATGTACATGTGTGTTAGTAATAAGTTGTGCTGGTAATTACAACGACAAATATACTAAATTGCAAACATAATAATAATTAAAAGTAGAGTCCAAATTAAACCGAAATTTAAATTTTTTAATAAATTAAACAAACCAAGTGAATAAGTGAAGTGAAAATGGGACCAGCGAAAGATCCAGCAAAACAGGAGGGTTCAAAGGAACAGGAGACGGAAATGCAGAAAATGGTGAGGTACCTGAACCAAATGGAGGATAGGAGAAAGCAAGAGAGGAAACAGGACAAAGCGGAACAAGAGAGAAAAGAAAAGGAGAAGGAAGACAACGAACAAATAAGAAGAATAGAAGAAAAAATCGAGAAAAACAAGGAGAAAGAAGAGATGGAAGCCAAGCAGATCCAAATGGAAGCAAGATGGAGCAAGAGAGACGAAGAATTGGAAGCCAAAAGGAAACAAGAAAAGGAGGAGATGGAAGCCAAATGGATCCAAATGGATGTATTACGGAAACAGGAAAAAGAAGAGGTGGAGGCCAGACGGAAGCAGGAGAGGGAAGAAATGGAAGCAAGATGGAAGCAGGAGAGAGAAGAGAGGATGAAGAGAGAGGAAGAAATGGAAACGAAACGCATCCAAAGGGAAGACGCCCGAAAACAGGAAATAGGGAAATATATGGAGGAAATTAAGGAATCTATAGAAAGTAATATGGCCGAAAATACGAGGCGAATAGAAACTTGTGAAAAAAAAGTGGAAGAGTGCGTAGGGGAAATTAAAAAAATGACGGACAGTTTAAAGGAACAGGGAAAGTCGACTATAGAAATTGGGGAGAAAGTTAAAAAATTAGAAGTTAAAATAAGGGAAGTTGCCAAAATTAAAGAAACCGGTGGTAATGCTAAAAATATAATTTATTTAGATAGGGCAAATTTAGAGTCAAAAACTATAGAATTTTGGGAAAATTCAAGAGAAAATCCTGTGCAATTTTTGAAACAAATTGAGGAGGTATTCCAAGAAATAAATCCCGTGATGGAAGAAAGTGATAAATTGAAAGTTGTGGAGAAAAAATTGAAAGGAGCTGCCATGGAATGGTGGGAAATAATCAAGCGAGATACAGAAGAATATAGCCAGTTTAAATTGTTATTTTTAGAGCATTATTGGGGTTATCAAACGCAACAAGTAGTTAGGAATCAGATAGAAAACCATAGGTATAATCCTAACGGAAATATGAGTAGGGTTGATTATTTTTGTAAAATGGTGCGAAAGGCCGAATATTTGGAACCCAAAATTCCGGAAGAGTTCCTTATATACCAACTAATGAGGCATTTCGACCAAAAAGTTCAATTAGCGTGTATTGGTAGGGCTAGTGAGCATTTGGAGGACGCTATCAAGTTTTTGAGGACCATTGAAAACGTAGACGGAATGACGAGAGAAGTTCGCCGACCAGATAGTTTCGAAAGGAGGGACGGACCACAAAGAGATCAAAATTTCAGGCAAAGGAATCAAGACTACTCAAAACCATCCCAAAACCCTAACCCTCGATCCTATGGTCAAACCCAGAATAAACCTCAACCACAAATACCTCAAAACCCAGGTCCTTCAAATCAAAAATTCCCGCCCAAGGTCACAAAAAACTAAAATACGAGATCTCAAGGCAAAATTTTTGGCAGAAAAAGGATAATACAAACGGGATTGAGATCGACGATAAAACCAAATTTAGCAAACTTAAAAGGGGGGATCAGAAAATAAATAAAATTAAATTGGGGATTTTAAACACAGAAATTAAGAAAGATTTAATGGAGGAAAGAGATAATAAAATTTTAAATAGTGAAGTTTACGAAAAATGTCCGGAAATAGGGATAGAAATCGAAAATATAAAAGTAAATATGTCCATTGACACCGGAGCTCAAATGTCCTGTGTGCAAGAGGATTTTTATAAACATGTGCTTAAAAATAGGAACGATAAAATCATGGAATTACCAGTTGTAAATACGGAAATGGTGACAGCGATAAAAAGCCAACGACAGAAGATTAAATTACAGGCATTATTGGAAATTAGAATAAATAACCAAGCAATAAGAGGGGTATTTATGGTGGTACCAAAGCTGGAAAGCAAAATTATAATGGGTTGTGATTTAATGTGCAAATATCGAAGTCGAATTAATATGGAAAAAGGTTTCCTACAACTGGTAAAGGAAAATGAATTTATTGTTGTAGATTTTCTTAAGGAGAATAAGATATTAAGATTGAGCAATAGAGACGTGCTGACAGAACATCAAAATGGCGGCGAAACCGGTAAAGTGGTAGAGTCGTCAGCAGCGAATAATGGAGGCTCAAATTCGCACAAGCGAGCAAAAGGGGCTTGTGTGTTGGCCGTTAAAATGCCTACGGACCTAAAACAAAAAGCAAAGGACGTGTCTAGACCGAGTAGTGACAAATCAGAAAGTGGTCAAAAGCGAGGAAGCAAGTTAAGTGTAAGGAAGGAATCGGCGAAGAGGAAAAATGCAAATTTTAACAATGATGAAGTGCTGTTAAAAGCGTGGGATAAAGGTAACCAATTAATTAATAAAGATGAAGGGCTGAAAGGAGCGGAGAATAAAGGAAATAAAAATGTGCCAAAGGCAACAATCGACGAAAATAATAAAATAATAAAATACGACGAAAATTTGCAAAATAACTCTGAAAACGATTCGGAACTTACACAAAACAGATTCGACGCCAGAGACGAGAGAGAAAGGAGAGCTACAATAACAATGGCGGATCCGGAGAGACAAAATGGACGAAACTTAAGGTATCGAAAGAAGAAAGTTAAATTCAAAAACTCTACGAAGTGTAAGATGAAAGAATGGAGGCCCGAAGGGAAAGTAATATTTAAATGTGAAGGACTAAGGAGATATTAATAGAACGTAAGAAATTTCATGAATAAATTGTATAAATTGTAATGTTTAAAAGTTGTAATATGTAAAGTGTAGAAGCGAGTGAGGTAAAAGGGAAATAACGGACTCTCAGCTGATTAAAAGAAGGTAGCCTAGGTCAGTGATTAACAGGAAAAGTCCCGAATAAATTCCTAAGTGTACAAGGTCAGGAGAGTAGCGGTAACACGCATCTGCAGGCCGCACCTGAATAAACAAAGTATAGACGAGGAGGTGAAGGGGAAGACAGGATATTGATAAACAAATATTGAACGACAACCTGTCAAGCAAATTAGCAGAGGGGTGATGGAAATGAATGAATGGATGTTTAAATGTGTACTGTTTTGTTTTTTATTAATGAGAGATTCCAAATAGCATAAATAATTTTTTCTTTTTTAACTACAATTAGGATAATAATCGTTGTAGTTACCAAGTACTTTATATATATGTAGGCATAGTTTTAAATTCAACCAAAGCAGATAAATATAATCATATAAGACGAATTATTCCTTATATAAATGTAATATGTTTTGTGTGTGATAATGTGTTTAGTTACAGCAAGGACGTTTAGATGAAACGGCTGTAATGGACTATAAGAACGCTTAAGCAAATTTGTATGTATACCATAATAAATAAAATGTGTTTTGAATATATAAATATTATACTATCATGAATAAAATGTGTTTTGAGTATATCAATATATGAAATGATGGAGGAGAGGTTTTTTAGATATAAATAAATGTGTTTATATAAGTTGTTAGGTTAATATGTCAAACTTTATGTTGATGATTAATAGGGATGATAAATAAATAGTTAATATGAAATGTGATATGTCGAAAAAGGGGTTTAATACTAAAATTTTAGTTTTTTAAAAAAATGAAAAATAGGATATTTTCATTTTAACCGAAAATTTTAGTTCAAAGGGGGGATTTTGAGGCGGTTTGGAAAGAGCCAAACGTCTCAAGTCCATTTAAAACAAGTTAAATTGCCGCGCTAAACCTTGTAGAGTGGGGACGAGGTGGGGCGATGACGTCACGCCAGATCGAGAGCAAACTTGCTTGTTCAGACGTGAAAAGTCAAACTGCCTTAGTTCCTATTTTATTAAGAAACTAAATTATTAATATAAATAAATATTCAGTAGAGTCAACCGACCAATAATATCGAAGAATAAATTTAAAATCACATAAAACAAAAAAGTTATTCAAGTTTTTAGAAGGGCTCAAAAACCTAAAATTTGGAAAAAGAATAAATTCAAAATTCAAAAATCGTAGAGTCATAACCAAGTGGGGAAGTAACAATAATCACAAATAAAAAATATGAATTAATAATAATTAACAGGTGAGAATGGACTTAGAAAGTCATTCTTGGGGAGTTTTTTGGAATTTTTGAGTTGAAGGGGGGATCATTTAAAAAATAATAATAAGTACTATTGTAGAGACCACAATAGGGCACAATAATAGGTACTTAGAATCAAATTTGAAAATAAAATAAGGGAGATATAATAATTACAAAACGTAAAACTTCAAAGCCCAAAAGCGGGTAAAATAAAAGTTAAAGGGGTAAAGTAACATGATAATTATATGTATTTAGTATGTAAAATTGTAACACACCAAAGCAGAAGTAATAATATATAATGGGGGGGTTTTTATGAACATAAAGTCATACGACACAAACTTAAGGACTTCAAAGGCGAATAACTCGACAACCAAACGAGTTATGGGAAAAGTACAAACATAGTTTTTCGTCGTAGTAGAAGAGGAACAAGATTTCGTCAAAAGAATTTTGAGAAAGGACTTATCTCAAAATTTGAAAAGGGGAAAAATCAAATTTAGGGAAAAGGGCGATAACTCGCGAACGAAGCGTAGTAGAGCGATGAATCAAGTTCCACAAGACCCACAAGATGGAAAGGAAGAAGAATCCGAAAGGAACTTTAAAATCGGTTCGAGCGTTCGAAAGTTATAGCGAGTTGAACGAAAAAACGTCAAAAGTAGAGATTTTCATGCCAAAACATGAACAGTTGCGCGCGCATCTTCAAGCAGAGTCTAAAGTCAGAATCATCATATTGCCAACATGGATCAAAGATAACGTTAAAGAAAAAATACTATAAATTATTAATTAACAAAAAAGGGAACAAGAATCTTAAATTCGCGTGAAGTCAGACAAGACTTTCGGCGTGGTAAGTGGCGGCCCAACGTGGGGCAAGAAGAACCCTACTTGAACACACTAACGCGGAGAAAGGCGGCGTGGCAAGTGGCGCCCAATAGCGTGGAGCACGAAAAAGCAAAGTTTTGGAACAAATTTCCAAAATTTTGAATTTTTTAGTGTTTCATACGAACGAGAATATCTTAAGTTCTGATATAATTTATATGTACATGTGTGTTAGTAATAAGTTGTGCTGGTAATTACAACGACAAATATACTAAATTGCAAACATAATAATAATTAAAAGTAGAGTCCAAATTAAACCGAAATTTAAATTTTTTAATAAATTAAACAAACCAAGTGAATAAGTGAAGTGAAAATGGGACCAGCGAAAGATCCAGCAAAACAGGAGGGTTCAAAGGAACAGGAGACGGAAATGCAGAAAATGGTGAGGTACCTGAACCAAATGGAGGATAGGAGAAAGCAAGAGAGGAAACAGGACAAAGCGGAACAAGAGAGAAAAGAAAAGGAGAAGGAAGACAACGAACAAATAAGAAGAATAGAAGAAAAAATCGAGAAAAACAAGGAGAAAGAAGAGATGGAAGCCAAGCAGATCCAAATGGAAGCAAGATGGAGCAAGAGAGACGAAGAATTGGAAGCCAAAAGGAAACAAGAAAAGGAGGAGATGGAAGCCAAATGGATCCAAATGGATGTATTACGGAAACAGGAAAAAGAAGAGGTGGAGGCCAGACGGAAGCAGGAGAGGGAAGAAATGGAAGCAAGATGGAAGCAGGAGAGAGAAGAGAGGATGAAGAGAGAGGAAGAAATGGAAACGAAACGCATCCAAAGGGAAGACGCCCGAAAACAGGAAATAGGGAAATATATGGAGGAAATTAAGGAATCTATAGAAAGTAATATGGCCGAAAATACGAGGCGAATAGAAACTTGTGAAAAAAAAGTGGAAGAGTGCGTAGGGGAAATTAAAAAAATGACGGACAGTTTAAAGGAACAGGGAAAGTCGACTATAGAAATTGGGGAGAAAGTTAAAAAATTAGAAGTTAAAATAAGGGAAGTTGCCAAAATTAAAGAAACCGGTGGTAATGCTAAAAATATAATTTATTTAGATAGGGCAAATTTAGAGTCAAAAACTATAGAATTTTGGGAAAATTCAAGAGAAAATCCTGTGCAATTTTTGAAACAAATTGAGGAGGTATTCCAAGAAATAAATCCCGTGATGGAAGAAAGTGATAAATTGAAAGTTGTGGAGAAAAAATTGAAAGGAGCTGCCATGGAATGGTGGGAAATAATCAAGCGAGATACAGAAGAATATAGCCAGTTTAAATTGTTATTTTTAGAGCATTATTGGGGTTATCAAACGCAACAAGTAGTTAGGAATCAGATAGAAAACCATAGGTATAATCCTAACGGAAATATGAGTAGGGTTGATTATTTTTGTAAAATGGTGCGAAAGGCCGAATATTTGGAACCCAAAATTCCGGAAGAGTTCCTTATATACCAACTAATGAGGCATTTCGACCAAAAAGTTCAATTAGCGTGTATTGGTAGGGCTAGTGAGCATTTGGAGGACGCTATCAAGTTTTTGAGGACCATTGAAAACGTAGACGGAATGACGAGAGAAGTTCGCCGACCAGATAGTTTCGAAAGGAGGGACGGACCACAAAGAGATCAAAATTTCAGGCAAAGGAATCAAGACTACTCAAAACCATCCCAAAACCCTAACCCTCGATCCTATGGTCAAACCCAGAATAAACCTCAACCACAAATACCTCAAAACCCAGGTCCTTCAAATCAAAAATTCCCGCCCAAGGTCACAAAAAACTAAAATACGAGATCTCAAGGCAAAATTTTTGGCAGAAAAAGGATAATACAAACGGGATTGAGATCGACGATAAAACCAAATTTAGCAAACTTAAAAGGGGGGATCAGAAAATAAATAAAATTAAATTGGGGATTTTAAACACAGAAATTAAGAAAGATTTAATGGAGGAAAGAGATAATAAAATTTTAAATAGTGAAGTTTACGAAAAATGTCCGGAAATAGGGATAGAAATCGAAAATATAAAAGTAAATATGTCCATTGACACCGGAGCTCAAATGTCCTGTGTGCAAGAGGATTTTTATAAACATGTGCTTAAAAATAGGAACGATAAAATCATGGAATTACCAGTTGTAAATACGGAAATGGTGACAGCGATAAAAAGCCAACGACAGAAGATTAAATTACAGGCATTATTGGAAATTAGAATAAATAACCAAGCAATAAGAGGGGTATTTATGGTGGTACCAAAGCTGGAAAGCAAAATTATAATGGGTTGTGATTTAATGTGCAAATATCGAAGTCGAATTAATATGGAAAAAGGTTTCCTACAACTGGTAAAGGAAAATGAATTTATTGTTGTAGATTTTCTTAAGGAGAATAAGATATTAAGATTGAGCAATAGAGACGTGCTGACAGAACATCAAAATGGCGGCGAAACCGGTAAAGTGGTAGAGTCGTCAGCAGCGAATAATGGAGGCTCAAATTCGCACAAGCGAGCAAAAGGGGCTTGTGTGTTGGCCGTTAAAATGCCTACGGACCTAAAACAAAAAGCAAAGGACGTGTCTAGACCGAGTAGTGACAAATCAGAAAGTGGTCAAAAGCGAGGAAGCAAGTTAAGTGTAAGGAAGGAATCGGCGAAGAGGAAAAATGCAAATTTTAACAATGATGAAGTGCTGTTAAAAGCGTGGGATAAAGGTAACCAATTAATTAATAAAGATGAAGGGCTGAAAGGAGCGGAGAATAAAGGAAATAAAAATGTGCCAAAGGCAACAATCGACGAAAATAATAAAATAATAAAATACGACGAAAATTTGCAAAATAACTCTGAAAACGATTCGGAACTTACACAAAACAGATTCGACGCCAGAGACGAGAGAGAAAGGAGAGCTACAATAACAATGGCGGATCCGGAGAGACAAAATGGACGAAACTTAAGGTATCGAAAGAAGAAAGTTAAATTCAAAAACTCTACGAAGTGTAAGATGAAAGAATGGAGGCCCGAAGGGAAAGTAATATTTAAATGTGAAGGACTAAGGAGATATTAATAGAACGTAAGAAATTTCATGAATAAATTGTATAAATTGTAATGTTTAAAAGTTGTAATATGTAAAGTGTAGAAGCGAGTGAGGTAAAAGGGAAATAACGGACTCTCAGCTGATTAAAAGAAGGTAGCCTAGGTCAGTGATTAACAGGAAAAGTCCCGAATAAATTCCTAAGTGTACAAGGTCAGGAGAGTAGCGGTAACACGCATCTGCAGGCCGCACCTGAATAAACAAAGTATAGACGAGGAGGTGAAGGGGAAGACAGGATATTGATAAACAAATATTGAACGACAACCTGTCAAGCAAATTAGCAGAGGGGTGATGGAAATGAATGAATGGATGTTTAAATGTGTACTGTTTTGTTTTTTATTAATGAGAGATTCCAAATAGCATAAATAATTTTTTCTTTTTTAACTACAATTAGGATAATAATCGTTGTAGGTACCAAGTACTTTATATATATGTAGGCATAGTTTTAAATTCAACCAAAGCAGATAAATATAATCATATAAGACGAATTATTCCTTATATAAATGTAATATGTTTTGTGTGTGATAATGTGTTTAGTTACAGCAAGGACGTTTAGATGAAACGGCTGTAATGGACTATAAGAACGCTTAAGCAAATTTGTATGTATACCATAATAAATAAAATGTGTTTTGAATATATAAATATTATACTATCATGAATAAAATGTGTTTTGAGTATATCAATATATGAAATGATGGAGGAGAGGTTTTTTAGATATAAATAAATGTGTTTATATAAGTTGTTAGGTTAATATGTCAAACTTTATGTTGATGATTAATAGGGATGATAAATAAATAGTTAATATGAAATGTGATATGTCGAAAAAGGGGTTTAATACTAAAATTTTAGTTTTTTAAAAAAATGAAAAATAGGATATTTTCATTTTAACCGAAAATTTTAGTTCAAAGGGGGGATTTTGAGGCGGTTTGGAAAGAGCCAAACGTCTCAAGTCCATTTAAAACAAGTTAAATTGCCGCGCTAAACCTTGTAGAGTGGGGACGAGGTGGGGCGATGACGTCACGCCAGATCGAGAGCAAACTTGCTTGTTCAGACGTGAAAAGTCAAACTGCCTTAGTTCCTATTTTATTAAGAAACTAAATTATTAATATAAATAAATATTCAGTAGAGTCAACCGACCAATAATATCGAAGAATAAATTTAAAATCACATAAAACAAAAAAGTTATTCAAGTTTTTAGAAGGGCTCAAAAACCTAAAATTTGGAAAAAGAATAAATTCAAAATTCAAAAATCGTAGAGTCATAACCAAGTGGGGAAGTAACAATAATCACAAATAAAAAATATGAATTAATAATAATTAACAGGTGAGAATGGACTTAGAAAGTCATTCTTGGGGAGTTTTTTGGAATTTTTGAGTTGAAGGGGGGATCATTTAAAAAATAATAATAAGTACTATTGTAGAGACCACAATAGGGCACAATAATAGGTACTTAGAATCAAATTTGAAAATAAAATAAGGGAGATATAATAATTACAAAACGTAAAACTTCAAAGCCCAAAAGCGGGTAAAATAAAAGTTAAAGGGGTAAAGTAACATGATAATTATATGTATTTAGTATGTAAAATTGTAACACACCAAAGCAGAAGTAATAATATATAATGGGGGGGTTTTTATGAACATAAAGTCATACGACACAAACTTAAGGACTTCAAAGGCGAATAACTCGACAACCAAACGAGTTATGGGAAAAGTACAAACATAGTTTTTCGTCGTAGTAGAAGAGGAACAAGATTTCGTCAAAAGAATTTTGAGAAAGGACTTATCTCAAAATTTGAAAAGGGGAAAAATCAAATTTAGGGAAAAGGGCGATAACTCGCGAACGAAGCGTAGTAGAGCGATGAATCAAGTTCCACAAGACCCACAAGATGGAAAGGAAGAAGAATCCGAAAGGAACTTTAAAATCGGTTCGAGCGTTCGAAAGTTATAGCGAGTTGAACGAAAAAACGTCAAAAGTAGAGATTTTCATGCCAAAACATGAACAGTTGCGCGCGCATCTTCAAGCAGAGTCTAAAGTCAGAATCATCATATTGCCAACATGGATCAAAGATAACGTTAAAGAAAAAATACTATAAATTATTAATTAAAAGGTGTTTTAATTAATAATTAAGGAAGAAAACTATTCATTAGTCGAAAAATAGGACTAATAAAACATATAGTGTAAATATTTCAGACCAAAAGGGCCTGAAAACACATAATATATGGAAAATACCTTTTTCCCAAAAAGGGAGGAAAATTGGCTCCAGAAAAGTGGATTAATTCCCACTGACAGGGAGACCGAGTTTTAATCGTCGAAAGACGATTACTTTTGATTTGGAATCGACGCTTAAAGGACGTTTCTTCTGCAACCGACTCTGAGCTGAGAGGAAGATTCAACTGTCACTCTACTAATTGGACTTAGAATAATTTCAACTTTAATCGATCTTCAAGGCGACTTAGAAGAATTCGAGACCAGCATTCAACTACTTAGCAGCTTACAGACTCTGGATAGAAAACATCACATCACTATCATCTTAATAATACAACAAATTCCAAATCCAACTAGAACTTCTATTAAAGTGTGAAGGTATCTTATACTTAAGGAATAATTCGCAAATATTAACTTCTTTTCAAATATAACGTCATTAGGGGAATTATAAAAAATTAAATTCATTTTTAAACCTCTGCTTTGGTGTTGATAATAATTAATAATTTAAATACGACTTTTTCAGTACAGGAAAAACTGTTTGTGGTTCTGTCTGGAAAGTCAAGCGCTTTTATTTTTGTTTAATATATAGATAATCTTACATTAATTAATGTTGTTAAATAAATAAATAGTTGTGTTATTGTTCAATTAAATTGTTTTGTGTGGTTAAAAAAGTTTTGAATATAAAATTTTTCTGTGGAAAAGAGGAGATAATATACAAATAATACATTTCTAAATTTTGTTGTGTTTTTAATATAAATCCATTCTGTGTATGCTATTAACTTTGTTTTAACATAAATTTTATATATATATATGTGCTCTGGTAATATAATTTGAAAATTTTAAAAAATTATCATCAGAACTTAAGAGCCGATTTCTCCCAAAAGGCACGACCTTGGAGAGAGAGAGAGTTAATCTTAAAAAAAGTTAAATAATCGAGCATTGAGATAAAATTCAGGGAATTTTGCGTTAATTAAAAGTTAGTAAGTTTATGAGGACAAGCTCATACTTATTAGAGCCAAGAGTTGCAAAATCTTTGATTTAAAAAAGTAAAAGTGAGCATCTTGGCCTTGCCCGCGCCTGCTTTGAAAAGAAAGGTGGTTCGCCCAGTCGGTGGTGATCGTACAGCGAGTTTAAGAGTTCGTGATAATAGTGTTCCAAAAAAGGGAACAAGAATCTTAAATTCGCGTGAAGTCAGACAAGACTTTCGGCGTGGTAAGTGGCGGCCCAACGTGGGGCAAGAAGAACCCTACTTGAACACACTAACGCGGAGAAAGGCGGCGTGGCAGTATGTGTGTGTGTGTGTGTGTGTGTGTGTGTGTGTGTGTGTGTGTGTGTGTGTGTGTGTGTGTGTGTGTGTGTGTGTGTGTGTGTGTGTGTGTGTGTGTGTGTGTGTGTGTGTGTGTGTGTGTGTGTGTGTGTGTGTGTGTTTGTGTGTCTTTATGTGTTTGTTGCACATTTATCTTCCTATATGTGTGTTTGTTGCGTACTTGTGTCTCTAGGAGTATGTGTGTTTGATACACACTTATCTACCTATGTGTTTTGTGTAATTGTTAAGCACTTATGAATCTATGTGTTTGTTAGTTTGTTACACACTTATGTCACTACGTGTTTGTGTATTCGTTACTCACTTATGTCACTAGGACTCCGAGTGTTTGTTGCTCTATTAGTCTTTATGTGTTTGTTGCACACTTATCTTCCTATGTGTTTGTGTGTTTGTTACGGACTTGTGTCTCTAGGAGTCTGTAAGTTTGTTACTCACTTATGTCACTAGGACTCCTAGTGTTTGTTGCTCTATTAGTCTTTATGCGTTTGTTGCACACTTATCTTCCTATGTGTTTGTGTGTTTGTTACGGACTTGTGTCTCTAGGAGTCTGTGTGTTTGTTATTCACTTATGTCTTTATGTGTTTGTTGCACACTTATCTTCCTATGTGTTTTTTGAGTTTCTTACGCACTTGTGCCTCTAAGTGTCTGTGTGTTTGTTACTCACTTATGTCTTAATGTGTTTATTACACACTTATCTTCCTATGTGTTTGTGTTTGTTACGCACTTGTGTCTATGTGTTTGTTACGCACTTGTGCCTCTAAGTGTCTGTGTGTTTGTTACTCACTTATGTCTTAATGTGTTTATTACACACTTATCTTCCTATGTGTTTGTGTTTGTTACGCACTCATGTCTGTATAATTGTTACGCACTTGTGCCTCTAAGTGTCTGTGTGTTTGTTACTCACTTATGTCTTAATGTGTTTATTACACACTTATCTTCCTATGTGTTTGTGTTTGTTACGCACTCATGTCTGTATGTTTGTTACGCACTTGTGCCTCTAAGTGTCTGTGTGTTTGTTACTCACTTATGTCTTAATGTGTTTATTACACACTTATCTTCCTATGTGTTTGTGTTTGTTACGCACTTGAGTCTATGTGTTTGTTAGTTTCTTATACACTTATGTCTCTTTTTGTGTTTTTCTTTTATTGTGTAAATTGGTGAAAGTTAGTAAATGGTTTCACGTTTTATTATTCGTTTTAAAATGGTGAATATTTAAAACCGTTAACTAAATCAGCAATTATATTTATACCAATTATGAAAAATATTGTCATGTCCATCTGGAGTCACTTAATTGGTTCAGCTTAGTGTTTTTTATTTATATATATATTTTTTTAAATCAATAAACACATAGAGAATATGCGTTGTAGTGAAAATCTGCAGTTGATTTTAATCCCATATATTACAATTAAAATTACAATATTCAATCTATGATTCACGTAACGTGTATTAATGTGTTCTAGTTTATTGATTATTCCTCAGCATTTAAAAGTACTTGCACACCATAATAGACCTAAATATGGTACTATACGCTAAGATATTTTGATTTACCATATTTACAGATTTGTGTTATTAGAAAAGAATACATTGACTAATCATTACATTGGGGATTTATTTGGTTCTTGGTTGAAAATCAAGAAATATTTCATAAATATTACCATCTAAATAATACCTAAATTAATTAAAAATTGCGTAATTTTTAATATTTATCAACAATAATGGAAAATAATTTACGTTTTGTAATTTGATTGTTTTCAAAATTATGTCACTTCATTTTGAATATTATGATGCATAAAGGAAGTCTTAAGTCCTATTTCTTTTTTACTTATTGAATTTAAATGGGATATTGGATTCAAGAACTCAATTACACCTACTTTAGATCTCATTATGTAGTCGTAGATGTGCACTTTAAAACGCTATTAATCGAAACACGTCTGTCTGCCGTAGTTTAATGAACTTTACGTCATAACTTAATTGATTAGGTACACAACTGAAGAATCTTCACCAAAGCTTCATCTATAACTGTTTGATAGACTCCTACGGAGTTTCCATTAACTCAACTGTTTTCATGATGTCTGAATCCTGCATTTGACTCTGTTTCCCTCTTACAATTATAAAATGCCTCATTTTTAAATTTTTCAGTGTTTGTTCAGCAAGAGTTACAACGAAAATGTCAACAAGAAGTGCAAAATGCAGAACAGTTTCTGAATGCTATATTCTAACCATGGTTGAATTTTACCGTGGACAATGAAAAATTTTCGATTTCTTTTTCCAAATGCTCTCAATGGATAACAACACCTCAGATATGGTTCTCTTTGTTCATCTGTTTGTTTAAACAATATATCTTTAATTGTAAATGAGTATAAACTTACTTCCGATGTTGATACATAGAAACTGAAAAACTCTGATCTGGTTTAACACTTAATTCTACCGTCATATACTTAGATGTTTTTATTTCATAATAGGAATGAATTTCGTCCTCTATTCATTTAATGCATTTTTAACAGATCTATGACAGCCCTAATCCTTTTTTGTTAAAAAATTTACCATTTTACTAATCGAAACTGGGCACAATGGGGTAATATAAATAATGACTATACAATGGGATTTCCCATAACATTTAATTTTTTTAAATTATAAATTTTAAGTTTTTCAGGAGACAACACTAGTTTTTTGTCCTCATGTATCTATCAATGCACTGAATAATATCAAAAACCTAATAATAAAAATACATACAATGTGAATTGCAAACATTTACAATGGAATACCAGCTTTAGCTTTATTAGGTATGATATACAGTCTCAAAGCCAGTGGTCTGGTGCCATAGCATATCGGGGATGATGTATTGAATAAATGAATATTTAATAATATCCTATAATTGATTTTTAACAGAAAGAATACGATATTGTTTCGCATCCAATAGAGTTGAATTTTAATTTCAAATCTTAAAATTATTATCGTGTTTTTCTACAAATTATATTGTTGGCTTATTTATCTAAATCAAATTCTAAACCTGCATTTGATCCAACCATCATACATTTAATTCTATTATTTTGGTATTAGATTTTCTTGAAAATAGTTAGGTGGGCCAGAGGCTGGACAACACTAATTTTGAATGGCCATTCTCGCACACCCTCGGCAACACTATTGTACTTAGGGTAATAGTTTTAGTTTTAGTGTCGAATATGGTCCAATACTACTATTTAAAGTTAATAAAGTTATATTCTTAGTCTGGAAATTGTGGGTATTCATATTTATGTAAACAAATGATAGTAAATTTTTTAATAAATCATAACAATCTCCATTATAATTTATTAATATATGTTGCTGACATTTTGGTCCTTGGTTGTTCTCAATCTTTAAAATAGAACAAGTTGTGTAAGCCGGTTTATTAAACATAAAAAAATCTATTCATAAGGTTCAAGATAGAACCTAATTTCACTGTTGTTCTTTATTTAAGATACAAGTAAGGGATTTTTTTGGATGATAATTTAGAGAAACAATAAATATTACAATACTATTTATGTTAAAATTCTGAATTAAATTTTAATCAATTGACTACTCAAGATGTTTTTGATATTTGATTTTTGTACAAAATTTGTCTAAACTTAACCCAAGACGTTAAACTAAATCTTCTGATTTAAGAATCTGTTTAACTGCTAAATGTAATTTCCAGATTTTTTTTAATGACCTAGTTATACGTAGATATTGAAAAAATAATATAAATGTCTTATCACCAATGAAAGAAACACACAATTTTAACAAGAAACACTTTATTTAGAAGGGGATGATGTTTCAATGAAAATCCATCATTCAACTGTATTTTTAAGAGCTTTTAATAAAATGTTTGTTATAAAAATGTGTGTTCTGAAATTAAAAAAAAAAAGTGTTGCTCTTTCCAAGTTAATAAATACATATATATTTAGCTTAACATAAAAATATCTATTAAAACTATTTAAAAAACAAACTAGAAAATACCTTTATATTAATTTTGTTTGATATTTTGTTGTGTTTACAGAAATTATTGATGACCATACGATAAAACAAAAAACCACAAAAAAATGTTAAAATATGTAAAACGACAAAAGTAAGTAAAACAAGATTTCTATTATTATATTATATTATATAATTCAAATACAAATACAAATATTTTTAATACAAATTTCCAGGACTGCGTCTTTACTCTGTGCAACGCTTTAAATAATACTTTGCTCTTTCCTACTAAGTATTTATATTTTATATACAAAAATATATTTCAATAACTATATATATATATATATATGGCATTTAAATTTATTTTGAAATACCGTACAAAATATCTCTCCATTTTTTGTTTTGTTTCAGAAATTAAAAATTAAAAAACAAATAAAATTAGCAAAATCGAAAACCCTTAAGATATAAAACGATAAACTACCTAATAAGTAAAATAAACCAACTATCAAAAGATCAAATGACTTATTTATTATAAATATTTTAAATGTCAAATTATAAGACTGCGTCTTTCCTTCTAGTTTGTGCAATGATCATTAATCGTACTCATTCCAGCCGAATAAATATATATTTATAAAATAGGAAATATAAATTTTCAATAATAACATATATGATATTGAATATAAAAAAGGTCCAGAATATATGATTAAACATATTTTGTTTTGTTTCAGAAACATTAAAATATAAAACATCGTAAAAAGTATAAAACTAAATGTAAGTAAAACAATTCATCTATCTAACTTTAAAAATATATATTTATAATATGTTTAAAGATGATTTTCAGAACGACGTCTGTCGTCTGTGCAGTACAGTTCTCTACAGCCCAAACAAGTAAACATCAAATTTTACAAATTCGTGGGTATATCAGGGCGTTTTTATCAGTCATTCAAAATTTGAGGTTACCAGTCATAAGTTAAAATCAATGGTTTCGTTTTTGTATAAAACTGGCAATAACTAATTTTGATATATATATTTCCTAAAGGGTAGTAAGTACCCTTGAATCTCTAAAATTACTGATGGTGAATTATGGGTAAACAATATGAAGCATCTGCAGGGGAGTTATGAAAGGATGTAATTTCTCAAAACCATATACAAGGTGATTCACGAAGTTATCCCCACACTTATACAGCTCATTCTACTAGTAAAAATAATGAAAAAAGTTCATATAAACATATGTCCTATCTCGTTTCGGTTAGCGTCTGTCTGTCTGTATGTGTTTTTTACAAAATAATTCATAACTCCTTAACGGTTTGAGTTACTGCGTTGAGATTCTGCACAACTTTTCATCTTATTGGCCGCTATCTTTGTGCAAAATATGAATAAAACATCTTTAATCGTTTCAAAATGGCGGCTATTTTTTACGTTTGACCTACAATAACGTCGTTAAATAGGTAATAAATACATAAAAATTTTAAACATAAATTGTAGAAAATTTCATTCTGAGAAAATTGATGTAAGTAAAGTTAAAGATACAACAGAAATAATTTCGAAAAATCCAATTTTATTTAGATAATACATTACTTACTTTAAGAAAAATAAATTTGGTTGGGCCAATTGTACCCACCTTTTTATAACACATGTTCAAAAATGAGGCCGTCATTATCAATACATCTCGAAGCTCGTTTGTGTACAGCTTTTGTTGCATTTCTTAATTTTTCAGGACTTCTCTTTATCTGCTCAGCTGTATCCATAATAGGGCAACTAATTCTTCACGAGAATTAATTTTTTTTGTAGACATTATCTTTTATCCATCCCCAGAGGCAATAATATAATGGAGATAGATCTGGTTATCTTGGTGGCCAAGAGTGAGGCCCTCCATGACCAATCCATTGTCCAGGAAATTGTTGATTTAAGTGAGTGGACACGGCACGTGAAAAGTGAGGAGGTGCTCCATCATGCTGGAAGTACAAATGTCGCCTAAGATGTAAAGGAACATCCTCTAGCAGCCGCGGCAACTCTTCTTGAAGGATATGCAGATATAATTCAGCATTTAGGCGTCCAGGTAATATGAATGGTCCAATCAGCCGATTGTACAAGAGGCCACACCAGACATTGACGCTAATTCGGTATTGAAAGTTCCGTTCCACTACCTCATGAGGATTTTCGTCTGCCTATGAGTGTTCATTTTGCGACTTGTTGACACCATCTCGAGTAAATTGCGCCTCATCCGTAAACAAAATACGCTTGTAGAGTTGTTGATTCCTATTCAAAAAGTTGCAAAACTGCAAGCGAAGCGGACCATCCTCTGGATGTAGATGCTGAACCTTTTGTTGATGAAATGGATAAAAGTTGTTCTTATTAAGAGTCCTCCATACCATCGACTGTGAAACTCCTAGCCGCCTAGAAAGACGTCGTGTACTTACTCCTGGACTGCGTAAAACAGCATTAATAACAATAGCATCGTCATGTTGGACAGCACGTTCATAATTTGTACGAATACTAGGTAATGATCCTGTTTCCCGAAGAGTACGGAAAGTTCCACTAATTGTTTTAGGATCTGGAATCTTCCTATTAGGGTAACGCAGTTCATATTCTAGTGCAGCAGCTCTAGCATTGCCATTAGAGACACCCAAAATGAAAACCATATCAGCGTATTCCTCTGTTGTAAATAAGTAAGGCATTATTTCACAAACTAATCTAATTAAAACTCACTGTAAACTTGTGTATTATTAGAACACTTCACAGAAACCATTATTCTTCTACGTATAACTTACATTTAAACACTGCTAATACACAGTTTAGCACATCAGAACAGAATACCATTGTTGATCAGCTGTTATGTTGCCAACTTAGGAAATAAAAAAAAAAATTAATTAGAAAAATTATTCTGCATTTTGGTGATTAGTAAACAGGAATAATGAAACATGTTTGTTTCATTTTATAAAAAGTTAATACTTATTTTTATTTAAAATGGTATTGTTATTTACAAATTTTAACAGTTAATACTGTTTTAAAATTTATTTATTTATTTCATTTTTATGAAACATTTTTTATGTATTTATTACCTATTTAACGACGTTATTGTAGGTCAAACGTAAAAAAAAGTGTTTCTCAATAGGGGTTTCGAGTGTTTTACAGGGGATATCTTAAAAACTAAGGGAGGTACAGTTTTAGGACCAGTTTTATTCGATTTTTCAGCTCAAAAACTATAAGAAATCTCTGAATTTGGCCCTTCATTTGCCTCCCCAGAATTTAAGGATGTCTTCATTTCACCCAAGGTACTAAATTTTGGGCGAAATCTTTCGCTAGCCGTAACTCGCTTACGAAGCAATTCCGGAAATATGTTTATATGAACTTTTTTCATTATTATTACTAGTAGAATGAGCTGTATAAGTGTGGGGATAACTTCGTGAATCATCCTGTATACAGATTTAATTTAAATTTTATTTTACACATAGGAAGATAAGTGTGCAACAAACACATAAAGACATAAGAGAGTAACAAACACACAGACACTTTGATGACCAAAAAGAAGCGAAAAAAAATTATATTGGATTAATTGATAAACAATATTACCATGGCTCATTCCAATTAATGTGTATGTGTTTGTGTATATTATATATAAACACATTATATTATATATATTTAAAATAAGAAAAACTTACTTTCCAATAAATACATATATGTTGAAATGATAATAATAAAAACAAAATTACTAATTTTATTTGCTATTTTTTTTTTCAGAAATGAAAATAAAAAAAACACCAATAAAATGTAAGTATAAAAAATCATCTTTGTAAGTATAAAAAATTAGAAATATAATTTGAAATTTCAGAATTAGTTTCTAGTTTGTTATTAAGTTTCTTTTTTCATTCGAAATTTAGTCTTTGTCTTTTAACAGTGAACTAAGAAATGTAACTGTCATAACATAGAGTAATCATATTTTGCCAATGTAATTAGGCCGTTTAATCTTCTAATAAGTCACACAATAAATCCCAACAGAATTACATTGAAAGGCTTGGACACGACGAATAATAACATTAAATCTATTTATTGATTCCTGGTAATTTTTAATTTTTTTAACATTGGAAATTAAAATAAAATTGAAGTAATTAAATTTACGTGAATTTAAAACTTGTAAAATAAAATAAATACACAAAATTTATAGTTAAACATTTTAGGTAGTTGATTAGAACAACATCATTCCTAAAGAAACATAACTTCAAAATAGACATTTTAATTGCGGCAATCTAAATTCAAATTGGAGGGGGTAGTTAGTTGACTATTTACACACTTAACACCGTGTTCCAAATAACCTTGTTAGGTGAGTCTTAGTCTAAAATTATTATCGATTGAATAGTTCATAGAGCAAGCCTTTGTAGTTTTGGAAAATTTGTTTACAAATTAAAGTTTAATTTAAATAGTGAATTTTAAATAAATAAAATTACCTTGATGTTTGTTCTGTTCTTATTTATTATAATAATTGATGTTGATCTACTTTAAATATCTGTCATTATTTAACAGGTATCTCTGGATTTCTGGTTATACAATAATGAAGCGTAATTTAATTAAGATGAATTAACAGGCTACTAAATTTTTTAGTGCATTTGTACATCCAGAGAGTGGTATTGCAGAATGAATTTCCACTTACACCGAATTTATTGTATATTTACCATAATAAAACTTATAAAATGTGTTTCCCACACACCAAATATTGTTGTGTTTCATTTTAAAATTTTATTTTTATAAATTTCTCTTCATTTTACTGTTAAACATAATATATATACGTTTTATAGAAAAATAAAAAGTTTTATATGTTGAACTATGGATGATACAGAGTGGAACAAAGTCATTCTTTTATTTGGTGGTTTCTGGTGATTTCTGAGCAAGTAGAGATGATAACTTTTACCTTTCGCCAAAATTCTTAGGATTTGTCCTTTCACTTTTTATTAGGTAAAAACATTTTTGCCCTTTTTAAAGGGGGGGGGGTTAAAAAGAAACCACCTTACTTGTTTTGCAATATAAACTCCCTTCTTGTGATATATCGTTTATGAACGTTATAAAAAAAAAATACCGCCTTGGAAAAGACTCTACGATATATCTCAAAATTATGGAAGCTAGAAGTTGAGTTTTGAGTTTTCTATTTGTCTCAGATATTAATGAGAAAATCCTAACAAAAACAAAATACTGATTAAATTTTTTAACAACGGACTTATTTAACTATACAAACACACCTTTATTTATTTTCCCTATTTTAGTAAGCCGACCCCAGTTTTTGAAAAGGGAGCCAATGTTTTTTCTCCGTCTTGTGGCATATCTTTTTCTTGTTAGGTGAGTTCAATATTTCGACCAAAGTAGTTATAAGGACTTATTCTATATGTCATCAGTTTCGTCTTACATTTAATTCCCTTTAAAATTATATCTCACATGATGGGTAAAAATATTGCCTCATGGTTGATTTCCCCCTGCAACTTCAAATGTTGATGCCGATTTGCTAAAATATGGAAAATATAAATAAAGTGTTTAATTAGTAAATAAGTCCGTTGTTAAAAGATTATATGGTATTTTTTAATTTTTTTATTATTATCCATGACAAATAGAAAACTCAAACTTCAACTCCATAATTTCGGGTAGAAATACCATAGAGACTTTTCCAAGACACCAAAATTATGGTCTGTCACCAAAGTTGATCTTTGAAAAAATTGAGGTCCTCCCTTTTAACCCCTTCTTAAATAGGGTTCAAAAATGTGTTTACCCCCAGAAAAATAAATAACATAACCTATGAGGTTTGGGGAAAATTTGAAATGAAAATAAAAAATGAAAAGTTTTTCAATGTTCTTTAAATTAAGTTTTTAGGTTAAATTTATTATTTCGTAAACACATTTGATATGGTTTCGCAAAATCGACTATAGAGAACTTTAAGTGTACCAAACTTTTTCTCCTTTCATCACAACACAACAAACTAATGTTTTTGAAATGCACGTATAACTACAAAATGCACTGTACAAAACTCACTGCAAGACTGAACTCAGTGTACCTCCCACTACACCATTCGACCCAGAGGTTTACTCAACTCAATGACACAGGTCAGTCTAAGTCTTACCAACTGTACATACACTCACTATAAATGATCCCCTGAAAGTACTTGTTTCGACATTCAGTTTCTAATATCAAGGACGAAATAAATTCAGAGAATTTTGGTGCTTTTTAATTAACATTCGCAAGTTTGTGTCAAATCATCATGACATATTTCTATAGTCTGCTAAAAATCTCTTTTCTCAGAGATTGTGAATTTAGTTTAACGAAAATAAATAAACGTTGTACTAAATTTCCTACTCTCCATCGGATAGATCAATCGGGGGATAGAAATCACACCAAAGTGTAGAACTATTTCCGTTTAAAACAATACTCATGATAGTAGAAACTTTAAGCACAAATGTCCACAGACGAATGAAGTGTCACTTTGATGTCGCTTGTAATTATAGTGAATATTAGCGTTGGAACCAAAATATCTAGTCAGTTCGAGTGGAGGTCTAAGATTTCCAAAACTGTCACAGTATTCTACATTTACACCGCGCTTTTTATAACACACCCAATGTGTACCTTCACCCTTGCTACTATCGAGGTTGACAATGGCGGATTTGTTTTTCAACGGTCCCGTCGGTGGAAGATTGTCCCTCATATAAACACCTCTGAAATACGGTATCCTCACGGCATATTTTTCTAAATCAATATTTGTTAACGGTCTGTTTGGTAATGAATCAATCAAACTTTTTTTTATTGATCTTCTTCTTCTTGGTTTTGCTACTGCCTTTCAGACCCCTGCTTTTTGGATAAAAACCACTACCTTTTGGATACGGTTTGAGATACAGACCAGTGCCTTTAGCATATGGTTTGAGATACAGGCCGCTGCCTTTTTGATACGGATTGAGATACAATGCCCCACCCAACAAGAGACGTTTCGACTTTTTCCCACCTCCCAATTTTGTTTTCGCTTTCATGGCGGATGAAATACTGTGGAATCACTGTATTTGCTGTACGCTCTATCGTGCTCTTTACACGCTTCGTCTAAAGGATTGACTCCTTTATCACCTCGGGCTAACCTCTCGGCTAGTTTTGTACCCGGACCGCAATAGTTGTAAGAGGGTAAATAGAGTTCTACAGGCAACAGATCTATTATAGCCTTGTTTAAAACCTTATCACCAACGCTTAAAATTCCAGAAACGAGACCACGGCCCTTTTTTATGTATTTATGGTTGTTCAGTGTCGTCGCTCAACACCATACGCCAATGACTAAATGTATCTTTAGGAGTATCGACTTTACTATATTGCTTTTTAATCATATGTGCGAGATCAATCAATTCCCTTCGCCATTTGTTGTCTAATGTGTTCACTTTCTTTCTGCATGCTTTTAATGTTTCAGCTTCAGTTGCTCTTATAGCCTGTACTAATTGGGCTCGTGTGATGGCATCACTATCTGTAACACCATCGGCAATATTACAAATACGTTTTGAGGAGGCATCAAAGCAGTCTTTTGTTTTATCTCTTAATAGAGCACGATCTATAATTATTACACTCAATTCTTCAAGCTGTTGAAAGTTGATTGAATCCAAGCTGTTAGTACCATCCTTCACGTTGGTCAGTTTTTTACCGCCACAGTTCCAACCGTTACTTTTCAACGGCATTACCTTGCTGTCCACATAGTATTTGTTGGCTGCGTCTTCCGTGTGTATTGGGGTTTTTACGTTGCATATGTAGCTTTTTTGAGCGTCAAATTTATTGTGCGAATTTTTCCCAATAAAGTAAATTCTGGCATATTTCACGTTTAAGCCATCGCCTTCCTCTAGCGGAGTACCAATATCCTGTAGCCGATAATTTTTAATATCATAGCCACTATTTAGTTTAACTGGTATCAACGATTCGAGATATCCTTTTGTCACGGCATCATCATTGTCTTTCGGTTTAGCTAAACCACCTATAAGTCTCCAGCTTGCGTCATATAGTTTCCTCTTGTCATCAAACATTAAACACTTTGTTTCTAATTTGTTAAGGGTGACCGCATCGGTTTCAGAGCGTGCTGTAGCTACATTATGTAACAATTTACCTCCTAGATCATAGTCTCCCTCTGGTGTAAGGTTAAACCCTACACCTTTAGAACCTATTTTTCTGTTGGAGCCACCACTCTTATAACGTCCAAACTTGTCGACACTCATCGTATTAATGTTCTAATTTTTGCATTTCCCGCGCCTTTTATAATTCCTGCTTCTTTTAGTTCTTCGATAATAGAAGCTATCTCATTTGCATGTCCCGTGTGTCCTGCATCGTGAGATGCCAACAAATGTCTCAGTCTGTCACACAACTCATTCGGATCGTCCCAGTATGAATAACCTCTACCGCTAACTTTTTTAGGAGGAAATAACTGCTATATAATGTTTCTATATTTTATAGATTTGTTACGATTAACTTGTCCGTTCGGATCGTATAATCTTTTGTGTGCCCTGGATCTCACACAGATATCTCTATACGCTCGTAAATCGGCCTCGGTATATATTTCATCATCGGGTATACGCTTAAACACCAACTCGTACAATCCGGGCGTCCCTTTATAGTGTACTCCGTCAATTATAATCTCACCATCGTCCGACAACTGAAGAGTCTTGTTACCGATCATCATAGAGTCGGCTCCGATTTTCGGTCCGTAACTGTGATCTATATTCCGACTACTGGCGGTATCTTTCATCATTTTGAGCATATATTTTCGTGCCAGCGGATGTGCGAAAGTACTGCTTACCCATTTTCCAGATACACTTTGCCCTACAGGTGTGGACAATAGTTCCCTTACACAGGGCTGCGGTCGGTCCGGAGTCTCTGCAATTATTTCGGTATCCACAAAATCAACACTGGGAGTAGCCGGTACTTCCCTGACAGTCCACTCTTCATTTTTCTCCTCCTCACTCTCGGAGCTCCACTCATCCGCTATTTCCGTCTTTTCATCCAACTCTTCTTCGGTTTTAATTTCTTGTTTCGGCAAAAACACTCCACTCTTCTGCAACTCTTTAAATATTGGTGTGTATTTCTTAGTATACATTCGTTCCTGTTCGGCCTCTCCGTACCTCAACTGTCTGTACTTTTTCTTTATAGCCTTGCGCAATCTGTCTATCTCCAGCGTTAGATGCTCTCTCTTCTCAGACATCTTGTAGAATGACGTTTGTTGCAAGTATCAAGCCTTTTGTACCTTAAAAATCTGTTACAATTCGATCAAAACCAATTCTAAATCTTCCATTCTCAGGTCCACTGTCCTTATCTATTACAATGAATCCATGTTTATCTTTCCATGCGGTTGCACAAATGTTTTTAAATGCACTAAACACCATGTCAGTGTTTACGTGATCATTGTAAATGTGTCGTAAATTGAGATCGTCCTGCTTGAAAAGGACCAAGAGATTGGCATTGTCTTGAATCAATTGTTTGGGAATCCTGCTGTACGTCTGTCTTAAGTAGAAGAATCTATATTATTGTGACTTCCCATGGTGAAATAGTTACGTATATTGTCGTGTTTCTCGCAAGCTATAACGTCAAAAATTATTATCGAATTTGGCTCTGCTTCACAAGGATGGATGACATTTTCGTTGTCCGTGAATGTGTAATAACCAATTTCTTTGGTATTTCCCAGTATATTTTCCAAAAACTTGTACTTTGGCTGCTGGAGTGATTTAGAAAATACATAGACGTTGGCAAATTTCAGGCCATTTGGATTGAAGAGCAAATTAAATAGCACATTAGTCTTGCCACTGTTTGATGGGCCGCACACTATAGATCGAACTGTGTTTGGTAATAAAGAACTGTGTCGGTGCATTGTTGAGCCGCCTCCTGCAACAACGTCAAAGTTTCTTACACGTAGTTTATCCGCTGTGTTTTTTAAACGCATTACGCTGCTCAACGTTTGTCTAAATACTGTGGAAAACTAACAGTGCTATCCTATTAAATACAAAACCTAAACAACAAGCTTGGTTTTATCAATCCAACTATCGTGTTCCTTATCAAACCCTAACCACCGCACCAGTACTTTGTTACCCTTTTTGCGTAATACTTTTTCAAAAAGATATACGTTCCGGATCTTTGACTCGCTTAATTCTTCGGCATAGAATCCTCCTTTCAGAATGTCACCTTTCGAGTCTTGCAGAATGTACGTTACAGGATTGGTCGGTACAACAGCGTACAAGGTAAACACTTCGTTTGTCCAGTTGGGTAGATATCCTTGAGCAAAAGTCTTTTTAAATTTCGATATTCTAACTTTGTCGTCCACTTTAAATCGCGCCAGTGCTTTTGTACTCTTGCGTGCTATTTTGTCCAGTAACATTTTCTCGTGCTTTTTCAACACTTGAGCGGGTTTCATACCGATAGTACTGTGCACAGTGTTATTGTATGTCTTTACTACGTTTTTCAGCAGCTCCAACCACTCGTAACTACCACGTGCCGTAAATTCACGCCACATTATATTTTTCAAAGTACGGTTCAGGCGCTCCACCATAGACGCTTTCTTGTCTGAAAAAGTGGCGTAGTGATTTATATTGTATTTTTTCATTAATCTCTTCACGTTCCTATTGAAAAACTCCTTCCCCTGATCGGTCTGAAAGTTATTCAAAGGATGTTTTTTTCAGTATCGGTTCTAACGCTATAGATACGTCTAGAGCAGACTTTGTCCTTAGTGGTAACGCAATCGCAAATTTTGTTAGACAATTTATCATAGTCAGTATATATTTGTAGCCTTGGTTTTCCTTAGCATATGGAATCATTTCCACAAGATCGGCTTGATAAAGGTCATTAACTCCTTTCAGCGTCACACCTCGTGTTTTGAAATTTATTCGCGCGGGCTTGTGAAGTTCCGTTGCAATGGATCGCCTTACATCCACTATGTAAATGAATGTGTTTACAGTTTCGTGGCACTATTTATTTCCTGGAGATACTCTTGTGCACGTAACCTCGAAATTATCGCTGCTTGTTCCCGCCTCACCGTTGCTTTGGATTAATCCGCCAAAAATTGTCCATAAAAGATCCGCAGAGATGTCGGAAGCTTTACGAAAAGCAATGTATCCAGGTGTCTTTGTTTTAAAATTGAGACTAGTAAACGTAAAGCCCAACAGATTACCATCAGCTGTTCCATTTTCATTTTGTCTACCAAACATTCAAAGCCTCTTTTTATCCAATCAATTTCCGTCACATTCTCGGGTGGTGGATGAAATTTAAACTGAATTTTAGTCCTTAGAGTACGAAATTTTTTCGCCTCCCTACTTTGCGAGGAAACAATGTAAATTGGCTCCATAGTTCTTTTCACGGCAAGTAGCTCTAACAGTGTGAGTCACCTTGTTTTAACTTTGGGTGGTTGACAGGTGCTACACTCTGGTAGTCGATGGAGTAACCTCATCCGGCTGTGGACACTACTGTTGAATATTGTTGGGGAGAGTAACCTAGAGGTCAGGGCAGGGATTTGGCCCCAACATGGGCTCTTATGGAGTTATTCTCGACTAATCGTCCATTTGGTCACGTGGCCGCTTCTCGTCCAATCAGAATGTTCCATTTATAACTTCAACTGCACCGCCGCTTCTCGTCCTATCAGAATGCTCCATTTATAACTTCAATTGCACCGCCGCTTCTCGTCCAATTAGAATGCTCCATTTATAACTTCAATTGCACCGTCGCTTCTCGGCCATTCAGAATGCTGTCACTTATACGCACACGCAGACCTGGTGCGCTCTGGTGGTGGTGGGGGTACTCTGGTTCTCCCAGCTAGAGGGGGGGGAGCAAAGACTGTACTTGTAAAAATGGCTGGATGCGGGCAAATCCATCGGTCGCTAACAGGTATATCGGTTACCGATTGGATGTTTGGGTTGGCAAATCGGTTGCTAAAAATATATTTTGGTTGGTTAATCGGTTGTTAGTGGTATCTATGGGTTGGTTAATCGGTTGCTAATATGATATTTTGGTTGGTTAATCGGTTGTTAAAAGTATATTTTGGTTGGTTAATCGGTTGGTAATGTTATCTTTGGGTTGGTAAAAGGGTTCCTTACATGATATTTTGGTTGGTAAATAGGTTGCAAAAACAGTATGAAACATCGTCCACAATAAGACTAGAACACACACACACACACACACACACACACACACACACACACACACACACACACTTTAAACGCAGAGTCTCGTGTGAGTCAACTTGTCAGTACAAACGTTGGGTATTGGTCGGTTCTACGCCCACAACGGAGGAACCTCCGGTGCTGGCCCTTGTTATTACCTTACACACCCAACCTTAACCTTGAGGTACGAGCTACCCGTACCGTAAGGCGTACTCGAGTTTTTCGCGCGCGCGCGAAAAACTCGGTACGCCTTACGGTACGGATTTGTGTTTAACTAAGTGTCCTCCCCAGTGGATATCAATGCACTCTCAAAATGTAAATTCGACAACAGGTGGCTATAATCGGTGGTGCTCTCTGTGGAACCGACGTTGAACAAACATGGCGACTTATATACTGCATTAAATATACAATGTGTAATACTATGCACAATAGCTCAGTCGGTAGTGTGTCTGCCTTCAAATCCGAACTTCACAGATTCGAATCCCTTGTCTGACGTGTGTGACGACTGGTAGCAGAGCAATGCAGCAAATTACGTCAACAAAATGATGGATGGTGGGTATGGGGAGGGGGTATGGGTGTACTCTTTTCAACAACATGGCGACTTATATAATACATTAAATATACAATGTGTAATACTATGGATGATAGCTCAGTCGGTAGCGTGTCTGCCTTCAAATCATAACTTCACAGGTTCGAATCCCGTGTCTGACGTGACAGCAGCACGTCAACAACATGGCGGATGGGGAGGGCCATGGGGAAGGGGCCATGGCGGAGGGGCGGGAGGGGCAAGAGAAAGGCCATGGGGAGGGGTCATAGGGGAGGGGCCAAGGGGAGGGGGAGGCTCCAAGGGGAGGGGCCAAGGGGGAGGGACAGGGGCCAGGGGGAGGGGCATAGGTCACGTAGTCACCCCCACCACAGCCGCCATGTTTGATCTCAAGTGGCGCGGACTCTACTGTATCAACAAAACCTGGTAAAATTAATGACATTAAGAAGTTGATTCCGTATATTCCTGAGGATTTTATGGATTTCTACAACGAAATTTTTGCCTGGCCTACCACTGAAAACAGCATTGATGAAAAACACGATGACTAAATGCTTCTTGAACATTGTCTTTTATCCTTGAAACATGTTTCTTTTAACTTTATATTACATAAAATCCTCATAAACTGATAATAATAATAAACATCTAAAAAAAATCAACGAAAATTGTTGTGTTTTCTTTGTGAACATCATCAAGTATGCGATCTGGACCTCAGTCCTCAGTTAAAAAAAAAACATTTATTACTACGTAACCGAAGAAAGATAGTAAACTAGTGAAAAAGAGTAAAACTAAGATAAGAACTACCATTAAGTTAATTTTAATTGTCGAAAAAAAATTTTTTTCGTTACTTAGAAACAGTTTTATTTAGTTTATCTCAAAAACTAACTTCTCTGGACTGAGATCCTATTAGCATTGTGTACTAATTTTATTATACACAAATAAAGGCAAATGTTTTAATAAGTTAAGGCAATAATTTTAATAAGTTAATCAATTTTTAAATTTAACCAAAAAACTTAATTTTAAGAACATTGAAAAAACTTTTCATTTTTTCTTTTTATATCAAATTTTCCCCAAACCTCATAGGATACGCGCTAATTTTTTTTATGACGTTCATAAACGATATGTCACAAGAAGGGAGTTGATATTGCAAAAAAAGTAAGGTGGTTTCTTTTTTAACCCCCCCCCCCTTTAAAAGAAGTCAAAAATGTTTTTACCCCATAAAAAGTGAAAAGACAAATCCTAAGTGGTTTGACGAAAGTTAAAAGTTTTCATCTCTACTTGCTCAGAAATCACCAGAAACCCCCAAAAAAAAAAGAATGACTTTGTTCCACTCTGTATCATCCATAGTTCAACATATTATACTTTTTACTTTTTTATAAAAAGTATATAAGTTTAACAGTAAAATGAAAAGAATTTATAAAAATAAAATTTTAAAATGAAGCACAACAATATTTGGTGTGTGGGAAATACATTTTATAAGTTTATTAAGGCAAATGTACAATAAATTCGGCGTCAGACGAAATTCATGCGGCATTACAACTCTCTGGATGTACAAATTCAGTTAAAAATTGGGTAGCCTGTCAATTCTTCTTAATTAAATTATGCTTCAGTATTGTATAACCAGAAATCCAGAGATACCTGTTAAAGAATGACAGATATTTTAAAGTAGATCAACATCAATTATAATAGATAAGAACAGAACAAACATCTAAGTAATTTTATTTATTTAAAAGTCACTATTTAAATTAAACTTTAATTTGTAAACAAATTTTCCAAAACTACAAAGGCTTGCTCAGAACTATTCAATCAATAATAATTTTAGACTAAGACTCACCTAGCAATGTTATTTGGAACACGGTGTTAAGTGTATAAATAGTCAACTAACTACCCCTTCCACTTTGCATTTAGATTGCCGCAATTAAAATGTCTATTTTGAGGTTATGTTACAAGAGTGATGTTCTCCTCAACTACCTAAACTGTTTAACTATAAATTTTGTGTATGTTTTATTTTAATTTTTTTAAATTCACGTAAATTTAATTACTTTGATTTTGTTTTAATTTCCAATGTTCAAAAATTCAAAATTAACAAGAATCAATAAATTGATTTAAAGTTTTTATTAGTCGTAGTGTTCAAGCCTTTCACTGTAATTCTGTTGGAATTTAATGTGTGACTTATTATATTATTAAACGGCCTAATTACATTGGCAAAATATGATTACTTTTTGTTATTGCAGTTACATTTCTTAGTTTACTGGTAAAAGACAAAGACTAAATTTTGTATGAAAAAAGAAACCTAATATCAAACTAGAATCTAATTCTGAAATTTCAAATTATATTTCTAATTTTTAATCAATTTTTTATATTTCTATATTTTTTTTTTTTATTGTTACTGCGTGCAAACTTTATCAATAGTAACAATAAAACGTCCTACGTTTATTTGGGCATACACTTTTTCTCTTCAAAAGTAACCGTTGTAATCTGGGTTTGTGAATAACTTAAGTTAATAAATAAGTTAATTGCATTGCTATTACCAAACTTAGACTAAGATTGTTTTGATACTTAAATTAATTTAAGAAATATTTGTCAATACGGCTGTTAAAGTGGTATAAATTAGTACATGCTAATGTATTTTTGTTTTTGATTTTAGTAACCCCTTTTAGATCTAGTGTGATTTTTTTTATAGGATATGTTTACGTTTTTGAAATTGAGATTTGGAATTTTAGAAAATTTGTACGCGTTATTAGGGTCAAATTACCTTGTAAGTATCTAAAAATATAAATAAATATTATTATTATTAATAATAATAATAATAATAATAATAATAATATATATATTGTATCTATATAGTTATTACATAATGTATTTAATATAATAATTCAGACAATAATTTATCTAAAATCAAATCAAAATTCTCCATTTTCCCCAAATCTATTTTTTTTTATTCTTTTATTTCAAGACACGCATAATTGTCAATAGTAGTTGATTTTTAATGAGAAACAACACTAAAAAAACTTTAATCCTAATTAAATTAACATTATCATATACAATTATAGGTAATCAGTCATCCTATTTGTGATACTTTGGTACTTTGTTATTAAATGAGAAAAATGGTGAATGATGAAGTTAAATTATTTATTTCAGTTGTAATATAAAAAAGTCCCTTACTCAAATGACAGATTCTGATTTAATAATGATTAAAAACTAAAACCGAAACATCAATTTACATATTGTATTAGAAAAAAATAGTGAAAATTAAAAAACAATAAATTTGTGTGTAAATAATTAATCCAGTCATGTACGCAATCTAATGGATATAATTTTGAAAATATTCGTTCTGCCTTCTCCTGTTCATATAAAAAGAGTAGGTTTAGCAAAATGTATGTCAGCACAGTATCTTGTCCATCAATGATTTATCAGAAAACATTGTGTCAATTTTGCTATAGAATTTTCACAACATTTACAATGGTTTTCTCTTTTGTTGAATAGATGGATTTAAGATATTTTCTGTATGTTTGTGTTTGTTACGCACTTATGTCTTTATGTGTTTGTTGCACACTTATCTTCCTATGTGTGTGTTGCGCATTTGTGTCTCTAGGAGTATGTGTGTTTGATACACACTTATCTACCTATGTGTTTTGTGTGTTTGTTAAGTACTTATGTCTCTATGTGTTTGTTAGTTTGTTACGCACTTATGTCACTAGGACTCCGAGTGTTTGTTACTCTATTATGTCTTTATGTGTTTGTTGCACACTTATCTTCCTATGTGTTTGTGTGTTTGTTACAGTCTTGTGTCTCTAGGAGTCTGTGTTTGTTACTCACTTATGTCTCTATGTGTTTGTGGCACACTTATCTTCCTATGTGTTTGTGGCACACTTATCTTCCTATGTGTTTGTGTGTTTGTTACAGTCTTGTGTCTCTAGAAGTCTGTGCGTATGTTACTCACTTATGTCTATATGTGTTTGTTACACACTTATCTCCCTATGTGTTTTTGTGTTTTTTACGCATTTATGTCTCTACGAGTTTGTTACACACTTATGCCTCGAAGTGTTTATGTGTTTGTTACGAATTTATGTATTTATGTGTTTGTTACACACTTGTGCCTCTAGTTGTTTGTGTGTTTGTTACTCACTTATGTCTTTATGTGTTATACACTTATCTTCCTATGTGTTTGTGTGTTTGATACACACTACCTTCCTATATGTTTTGTGTGTTTGTTACGCACTTATGTGTCTATGTGTTTGCTATTTAGTTACTCACTTATGTCTCAAGGTGTCTGTGTATTTGTTACTCACTTATGTCTTTATGTGTTTGTTACATACTTATCTTCCTATGTGTTTTTTGAGTTTCTTACGCACCTATGTCTGTATGAGTTTGTTACGCACTTGTGCCTCTAAGTATCTGTGTATTTGTTACGCACTTACGTCTGTATGTGTTTGTTACGCACTAATCGCATCTCTATTTTGATTAAAAGAAATTAAATAAAAAAAAGAACTAAATAAAAAATGGTGATCTCAAAACAATAATTTGAATTTAGGCTAATCTTTCCTGCCTCTTGTAATTATTTTAAAATTGGATTCTTTTATATTTTGTGAATTGTTTTCTTATTTAATTAAGTTTATACTACCATTTGTACATTTTTTATGTCACTTTCACTTTATTTGATAAAAACGAAACTATATATAAAAAATTCACACACGCCAAATGTACATCTTCATCCTTTGGCTGTCTGGATGCGTCGCCTTTTTCAAAACTGACGCTTACGTTTTCGCGGCTCCTTCATACCTCCCGGGACTTGCATATTCAATTTTGTTCAACGCCATTGTCCTCTTGTGATTCGTCGATTGGTGTCACGTGGTCTCGTTGTTTTTGTAAACCTTCTGGACTCGTACGTTCATTGGTTGAAGGATCTATTTCTTACGCTTTACCTCAGCATTTACGATATTTAATCACTTTTATGTAGACAGTTAAATGCACTTTAGTATCTTATAGTTTTGTTTCAATTTTGAGATCATGGTTCAATTAAAATTTACTTTAACTTACAAATATTTGAAAATTGATATTTGAAAGTAATAGATTGTTTATGTACTATTCCGCGAATTTGCAAGATGGCTTTTCTAAATATAATCGAACATCTGTTCAAGTCTACAACTAATTATTTACAAATTAATTATCATATTTCTATTTAAAAGTTTAGAACTAGAACTCTTATTCTATTGTGTTTTTTACAAGTTTGTATAATACTAATTGTGACAGATAATATCGTGTTACATATCTATTAGTGAATATAATTCTGAGACAGTTTGTTTTTAAAATCATTGTTTTGTAAATAATGACGTGCGTGACCTAGATTTGGATTTAGTGTTTCCAATACATAGTGATTGTTTACAAGTGCTTTGCTGATATTCTGAACTTTACTTCTCTTATTATGTTAACTAAACATATATTTCTACATTTATTCAATTAGAATGGTTCTTAATAAAAGTGTTTTGTTTCTATTAATCTTGGCATACGATTTTCATTTAGCCTATTTGTAGGTTAGGCCTACTTTGCACATTCATTGCTAACAGGTTATTACAGTTTATAAATATTTTTTAAATATGGTGTTTACTACATTTGTTGGTTTCTACTTTTTGGTAATTTATATTTTCTAAAGTTTTGTTGACAATTTTTATAATTATTTGGCTAAATTCATCTGAACATTTGTTTACAATAGGTTAGGTATGACTTACTAATGGTAGGCTATGATTGTTTTTGTATGATAATCTTAAGATGGCATTTGGTACATTAAAAAATGTAAGTATAACAAATCATCTTTGTAAGTATAAAAAATTAGAAATATAATTTGAAATTTCAGAATTAGTTTCTAGTTTGATATTAAGTTTGTTTTTTCATACGAAATTTAGTTTTTGTCTTTTAACAGTGAACTAAGAAATGTAACTGCAATAACATAAAGTAATCATATTTTGCCAATGTAATTAGGCCGTTTAATCTTCTAATAAGTCACACATTAAATGCCAACAGAATTACAGTGAAAGGCTTGAACACGACGACTAATAAAAACTTTAAATCAATTTATTGATTCCTGTTCATTTTGAATTTTTGAACATTGGAAATTAAAACAAAATTAAAGAAATTAAACTTACGTGAATTTAAAAAAAATTAAAATAAAATATACACAAAATTTATAGTTAGACAGTTTAGGTAGTTGAGGAGAACATCACTCTTAAAGTAACAAAACCTCAAAATAGACATTTTAATTTTGGCAAACTAAATGCAAAGTGGAGGGGTAGTTAGTTGACTATTTATACACTTAGGGTCTAACACAGTGTTTCAAATAACCTTGTTAGGTGAGTCTTAGTCTAAAATTATTATTGATTGAATAGTTCTGAGCAAGCCTTTGTAGTTTTGGAAAATTTGTTTACAAATTAAAGTTTAATTTAAATAGTGACTTTTAAATAAATAAAATTACTTAGATGTTTGTTCTGTTCTTATCTATTATAATTGATGTTGATCTACTTTAAAATATCTGTCATTCTTTAACAGGTATCTCTGGATTTCTGGTTATACAATACTGAAGCATAATTTAATTAAGAAGAATTGACAGGCTACCCAATTTTTAACTGAATTTGTACATCCAGAGAGTTGTAATGCCGCATGAATTTCGTCTGACGCCGAATTTATTGTACATTTGCCTTAATAAACTTATAAAATGTGTTTCCCACACACCATATATTGTTGTGCTTCATTTTAAAATTTTATTTTTATAAAATTCTCTTCATTTTAATGTTAAACATATATACTTTTTATAGAAAAAAAAAGTATAATATGTTGAACTATGGATGATACAGAGTGGAACAAAGTCAATCTTTTATTTTGTGGTTTCTCGTGATTTCTGTGCAAGTAGAGATTAAAACTTTTAACTTTCGTCAAACCACTTAGGATTTGTCTTTTCACTTTTTATGGGGTAAAACCATTTTTGCCCTCTTTTAAAGAAAGGTTAAAAAGAAACCACCTTACTTTTTTTGCAATATCAATTCCCTACTTGTGCCATATCGTTTATGGCCTTGGAAAAGACTCTACGATATATCTCAAAATTATGGAAGCTAGAAGTTTAGTTTTGAGTTTTCTATTTGTCTCAGATATTAATGAGAAAATCCTAACAAAACAAAGACTGATTAATTTTTTTAACAACGGACTTATTTAACTAAACAAACACACCTTTTATGTATTTTCCCTATTTTAGCAAACCGACCCCAGTTTTTGAAAAGGGAGCTAATGTTTTTTTCTCCGTCATGTGGCATATCTTTTTCTTGTTAGGTAAGATTATTATTTTGACCAAAGTAGTTATAAGGACTTATTCTATATGTCATCAGTTTCGTCTTACAATTAATTCCCTTTAAAATTAAATCTCACATGATGGGTATAAATATTGCCTCATAATACCCCCCCCCCCTTTCAAATATTAATGGCAGTTTGCAAAAATATGGAAAATACAAATAAAGTGTTTAATTAGTAAATAAGTCCGCTGTTTAAAGTTTATACCGTATTTAAAATTTTTTTTTTATTATACATGACAAATAGAAAACTCAAAATTCAACTCCATAATTTCGGGTAGAAATACCATACAGACTTTTCCAAGACACCAAAATTATGGTTTGTCAGACAATGGTTAGTTGATCTTTGAAAAAATTGAGGTCCACCCTTTTAACCCCCTCTTAAATAGGGTTCAAAAATGAGTTTACCCCCAGAAAAATAAATAACATAAACTATGAGTTTTGGGGAAAATTTGAAATGAAAAGAAAAAAAATTAAACGATTTTCAATGATTTTTAAATTAAGATTTTAGGTTAAATTTAAAACAATTCAACAACTCGCCAACGAAAATGTCATTATATAAATTTCAAAATGCTGAAAATTTTTCAAATAAGTTTAGTTTTTTAACTGTTTAGTACTAGGATTAATTTGTGTTAATTTGGTATTTAAGTTCATATTTGTTAATTAAATAGCTACTACATTCTCACTTCTTATTTCGTAAACACATTTGATATGGTTTCGCAAAATTTCCTATCAAGGACTTTATGCGTACCAAATATTTTTCACCTTTCATCACAACACTGTAAACCAATGTTTTTGAAATACACGTATAACTACAAAATGCACGGTACAAAACTCACTGCAAGACTGAACTCAGTGTACCTCCCACTACACCAATCGAGCCAGAGGTTTACTCAACTCAATGACACAGGTCAGTCTAAGTCTTACCAACTGTACATACACTCACTATAAATGACCCCCTGAAAGTACTTGTTTCGACATTCAGTTTCTAATATCAAGGACGAATTAAAGTCAGAGAATTTTGGTGCTTTTTAAAATAACATTAGCAATTTTTTGTCAAATATCATGACATATTTCTATATTCTGCTAAAAATCTCTTTTCTCAGAGATTGTGAATTTAGTTTAACGAAAATAAATAAACGTTGCACTAAATTTCCTACTCTCCCATCTCTAAAATCAAATAAAAACCAACAAAAATAATCGTAAATAAAAATTTCATTTCTATAGTTAGTTGTCAATCATAAACCATCTTGGCTGTCTTTGATAAAACATATTACATATTTAAATAAAGGCCTAAATTTGTTTCTCTTGTGGTATATGAGAAAATGACGGCGGTGAAGTTTAATATTTGTTCTTTCCAAATTATTCCTAAACCATAATGTTTTGTTTTTGTGAATTGTTTTTGTCGTTAATGTTTACATTTAATAAAATTAAAAAGAAAAAAATTGAGCCAATTCTGTGAAATTAAGTATTTTATAACAGCCTATTGGCCTATTGTTTTTGTTTTGTTTTTATTATCTAAATTATAATTAACTTAATATTGCCTATAATATTTTTCTGAGAATTGGGCAATGTTTTGCTAACATGCAACACTTATGGCCAAAAAATAACTGTATAACCGTGAGAACAAACCACGGACGTTACATATAACTTATCTTATACATTAGGTCACGCTATAAAACGTTGAGAAATATTTAAGCTGATTTCGATGAAATTTTCCTAAATTATGTAGGATTACAACCAAAGTCAAATAAAATATCGCACGTATATGAAAATTAGTGTTCGCCAATAAATTATAAATTACAAAAACTAAAAAGTCAATCCGAAAACACTAAATTTAAAAAGACAATTCTTTCGTCACATTGGTTTGGGTTGTAACACAATATATTTTACTAACAATTAATATCATTTAGGAACACTGAGTTATAGTGAGATATATATAGTTCATTTTAACTTTCATAACTTTATAGATAAGTTAATTCTCGAAGTGAAAAACTATCTTTGTATTTAGAAATAGAACATAAAATAAAGACCCCCTAGAATTTAAATACTCTAATATTAACAAGGTAGAAATAGAACCAGATTGGACAAGGGAGATTTCAAAAAGAAAGGGATTTAACCCAAGACTACATGGGAAAAGGTGTAACTTCAGCTAAGCTCACTCGGGATTGCTAAGTCCGTACTCACTATAAAGGAGCGGTATGTAAACTGAGTAGCATGTACCATTAGTATAATCTATTTACCATTTTTACTTATAATTTATTTATCATTGCTTCTTTGTTAATGTATTAAAAAGTATTCATACACGTAAAGTACGATACATTCAAGGAATATCTTGAAATGGGACAAATATTTTACTCTATTGCTTTATACTACACTCAAATGATACTATTGTATTTCAAATATGATTGCATTTCAAAGGATACTATGCCCTACCGTCGTACATTGTTCTCTGAGCTTGTCTCTTTGTAGTTCTGCCATCAGTTTGGGTCACAGTTGACTTTAACGTAATAGATGGAGCCGACCTCTTTAGTTTTTAATGAAAACTCAAGCATGTTTAGAATGTTTAGTTTGAGTCATAGAGGCTACATTTATGGTAAAATTTGGAGTGATTTTGAGAAAGTTGTAATAATCATTGGGATACATTGACAAAACACACAACATCAATTTTTTGATCAATCACATAAGTTTCTGTTTACTATGCATATTGAGACACTAGTATAAATGTATATCTAGTCTAAAAACTTCTCCGGAAGATAAAATGAAGTAATGATTTATTGTTGATAAAGTTTATTTCGTAAGGAACATAAAGTGTGCAACAATAATATACTGTAAAAACATATGTCTATTTGTATTAAACATCATTTTGATTCGTTTTCGTTTCTGGTCCAACAATATTTTGTTTTATATTTCAACAAACCTCATATTATGTGATTGAGTTAGTGAATCACTCAGGATGATATTAATCATTGAAACCTCGTCTTTTTCAAAAAATGTGTGTTCTTTCATTTTCAGAAGTATTCAGACTTTCTTCAATTTGACTTTCTTGCGTTGACGCAGTGTTACAGTGTTCCTTTTTAGTTTATTTTATTTCGCTTAAGAAACTAAGCCTGTTCCTAGCTTATAGGGTTATCTTGTTTTTTACTTTATTTCTGAATCGTCCATGAAACTAGAATGTCTATTTGTAAAAAATATTTGTTTCAATATGCACCATCTATTATAAGAAAGAGTGAAGGGAATACAGTTAACAAGTACTAAAAAATCATATAACTACGGTGAATTAGTTTTGTTTTAAGACGAATCCCATTGGTTTTCTAGTTGAAATTAAAATTTTTGAAAGATCCGTTTTAAAAGTGAATCCATTTTTTTAGATCCAAATATTTTATAAAGATCCTATTAAAAAATAATCCTTTTTAGAAGCATTTTATTCTACTTATAAATCTTATAATAATAAATTACCTTGTATGGTTCGTCTTGTGACATCAGTCGGTTTCTACGTTATGATATTTTTCAGAGTCGTAACTCGATCATCAGATATACGTTTGATTGTTCACTCAGAAGAGCTCGTCATACATTAAAATGTTTACAATACACACTTACACTAACACAAAAAATTATTAAGACACTCATGTCTTTCACTAGGTGTACACCCTGGCATATCCGGTGATTACTTCGATTAAAGAGATTTAATATCGATAAGATATAATAACCACACAACTTACTAACTATTTTTATAAGATAAATTTCACTCTTTAGATTTATTCCTTTCAAGTTTATTAAGAGACAGGGTAGAATACAACTATGGCTTTTTGTTTCACCGACTAAACTAGTAGAGGTAACATCCCTTTGTAAAACCATTATGTAACATTTATTTTGGTAACTTCATATAAGATAATAGAAAGTCATTCTTTACAATCACCAATGTTAAGCATGCACGTCTTACTCACTGCATTGTAATAATTATTCCGTCAGTCAATTTATACAAATTTGAATAATGTATTCCGCTATAGTTGTCAATTTTAATACAGATTGCTAAGGAATATAGTATGTTAGAGTCTAGATTGATATTGTAACCTCAATTTGTCGTTGAGCTAACCAACAAGACTTTAACTAAACAGACGTAAATTGAAGGCTTGACGTAAATAATGATTTAAGTACCATTTTCAAAATTTTACAGGAATCAAATTTATTGTTTGATAAGTATAAACAATTATTTTTTTAACACACAATATGCTTTTAGGTGTTTTATGGGACATAATAGATATTATTTAATTATTGCAATCATTAAAATTTTACAAATTCTAGTAAAAAATTGTTATGAATAATACTAAAATGTGGTCGGATCTATGTCCGAGTAGTATGACATAAAAGAAGATTTATCTACCTGAGACACTTTTTGGTACATCTTCTTACTAATAATTACACGCATTAGGCTATTATTTACCAACATAATTTTTTTATGACGATAATAGAAAAGGGTATAAAAACACTACTCGTTTAACAATTCAAACTTTATTAAAACTAAAATAAAACATTATTAGGCTACTCCCTAGCTTACTACAAGAAGTTAACAACAGTTTGTGTTACTTTTTCTTCAAGAGATTGTAATTTTTTATAAGCACGGTATTAATGAGTCAGTACTTCAAAAAACATTTTGTGTTCTGGTTTTACAAGAAAATCTATCATAGTTTTTAAGTCCGCTTTCTTAGGTTCTGTTATATGTGATGTGCATAACAACATAGGCAATGGTGCTTCTGAAACTTGCTTTCTGGTTACACCTTTTTTGCAAACGTTATTTCAGTCCATTGTTCGAGTTCATTAAAGGTTTTCTTAACCATGACTTTGCCTGGTTTATTTGAAATCACTCTTATCCATGACAGTTTACTTATGGTTAACCTAACCTAACCTAACCAACAAGACTTTAACTAAACAGACTTAAATTATGTTTTCTAAATTAAAAAATGGGCGAGATATGTTCTTAAGAAAAATTATTCAAGATAATTAAATAAAATAAATTATGAAGCAACTGTTTTAATTATTCATACATGACACAACTCACGGAATAATACAATTTACTCATTTGGCCTTTAATAATTTACTTGCACCTGATTTATTTACAGATACTATAAATATATTTTAAAAAAATAATAATAATCCATATTTTTGTATATGATGTTTCTGTTAGTTCATATCAAATGAAGATTATACAAAAAGAAATATAATGGTTGTTTTACAATTATTTTTATTACCTTTCATTGATTATAGTCCAGTAAAAATCATCAAACCTACAGATATAAGAAAAAATAACCTCTAAATTACAAAATGCAAACAAAGTAATGATAGCATTTGAATGAAACAGGTAGTAACACATTAGTCAAAAAAAAATGTGTCTCCTACTTCTTACATTTTTATAATTAAGCTGATTAAGTTTGATTTTTTTTAACCTCAATAATTTCAGGTTCAAGAGAAATTTTAAAATTTGGAATTAGTAGCGGAAATTTGAAATGATTTGTGTATTTTCTGAGAATAACGTCAAGGAAAAATCGAGATTTCAAACGAAAACATGAAAGCTTTGACACAATAATTTGTTATTAAACCATAAAATCTATGTCATTTTAGACTCATGTGAAACTTATTTGTACACAAAAAATCCAGATTACTTTAAATCAGAACTCAAGTCTTGAATTTCAAAATGTTTATCGCTATAGATCTATAACAAAACAAAAAAAACCTACACAACTCTACTAGTCAAGCGTGGTGTAAAGGGGGTTAGTTTTTATCCCCACTCCAATTCCATTTACTGTTCTTATGTTAATGTAGGCCTAAAGAAACGAGTGAAGACGAGATTTGCTAAGACCATTACTCTCTCTAATGTAACAATAAGAGGGTACTCTAGAATAAGTTAAATAAATTAATTAGGAATTATTATTTGTACAAAGTAATGTAAACGTATGACTGCAAAAAAATAATGTAATGTTTGCAACTCTAATAAACGCTAACCTATCTATAAAACCAAAATCTAAGAAATATTATAATCTTCAAAATGCACAACGTATTTGTATGAAAAAAAAAATAAGGATATAACTTACTTATATTTATTAATTATAAATGTTACTGTGGATTTTTCCTTATTAATTACTTTAGTTAATATAAAGGGTTTCTAATTATTTTTTTTTAATTTCTGGAAATATTTATGTAAAGTCTAAGATTGACAGGGTTCGCCTATTGTCGTTGTAAAGAAGTTAAAGTTGGTACTATTACATGCAGAATTATTATCTGTAAATTTGTATTCCATTTAGTGTTTTAAGTCGAATAACACACCAGATATGTTATTTTTAATCTCATTTATTAATTTCAATTGGGTGATACATGAACTCAATAAAGCTCCCTACACCAAATAGAAGTCAATGACGATGGACGGACGGCTCCAAGTCATCAAACGTGAATGTCAATCTAAAATTAAGGTAGAAAATTTTTTTATTTACAAACTTTACACATTATTTCGTATATTGGGTAAAAATTATATTGGTAGAAAATTTCAATTACCTGAGAACCTAGGGTAAATATACATGTATGAGTACATTAGAAAACGGTTTTGCGATCACAATAATTTCTATCCAATTTGAGCCGCATTTAGTATTAACCAAAAATATAGTTGAAAAAAGTCAACTAGATATATTGGAAAACAATTTCCAAAAACCACCATTGTGAAATTCTTCTACAATTCATTCAATAACATTCATCAAATAGTTATATTATATATTTTACTAAAATTCAACTAAGTTCGGTTATTAGAATTTTTATTGAATTATTAAATTCTGTGGTGATTCTTTTAACAATTTTTTTTAGAAGTAACAGTTTCTTTATTATTAGTATAGTAAATACGATTATGTATTGTAACGATATCATGATATCAATTAAATTAAACTAAATAAAAAACATCAATCATGAAATCTAAAAATAAATTAATTAAAATATAACTTGAATAAAATAATAAATATAGAACCATGTTAAACAAATGAAGAGAAACGGCAGATGCCGCCTGCAATAAACAAATGTAGGTGCTAGGTTACAATAGCACTAGGATTTCAAGAACCTTGAAGCCAACACGTGTACAATAACGGAATTCTTGGGGTAGCAGAGTTTTTACTAAAAAAAAAGAGAAATCAAGGGAAAGCAGCATCATAACGGTATTTTAGAAAAACAAAAAAAAAACGCAAGGTGAAAGTAGGGCGGCCAATCGGAGACGCTTCAAACTTAAAAAACACAACGGCAAAATTCAAAAAACAACCAGTAGGAATCGCGAAAGTTCGTATGCAGAGAAAGTTGGTAAAAATCCACAAATCAGTGAACAGGGCGCGAAAACCAGTGTTTTAGAGAAGGAGTATTAGAAAATAGTTTTGTTGAGGAGAGTCTTACCAGGGTCGCCGGGACGTAAGGTCGCGTACACAGCTAGAGTGCGCTGTGTACAAAAGAATAGTTTTTTTTTACAGCGAGTAAGGGACAAGAAGTCTCTTTATATTAAAAAGTTTTTGATAAGTTTAAATTAAAGTAGAATCGAAGTAAAGGAAGTTTGATTTAGAATAGGAAGTTAGATTTGGAGTTTGTGGAGTTCTTAATAAAAAGACAGATCAGGAAAAGGAGTTTAAATTCACCAGAGGTAAAGGAGACCAATCATCGTAGAACAGGCGCTGTAATTTTGGAACGACTACAGGGAAGGAGAGACAGATTTTGGGACGACTTCAGGGAAGGAGAGGCCTATTTTGGAACGGCATCAGGGAAGGAGAGACAGCGTTAATTACCAACGAAAAGTGTTTAAGCAGTGTGGTGTTTTGTTTTTTGTTTAATAAAAAAAAGTAAATTAAAATCTTGTGTAGTGTATAGTGTTAACCGACCGAGCAGAAGGACCAACAAAATTGATAAGTACAAACCCAATTGTTAATTATTAAATTCACTTAGAATTGATTTCACTTTCAATTGAGCCATTCAAAAAACCCATGACCCGAGATAAAGAGATTTTGTTGTTTTAAATTAATTGTAAAAAAATGAGCTAGCCGAGATTAATAAAAAAGATGATCAATGTTAATAATAAATTAAAGTAATAAATAAAATTTGTAAAGAAATATAATAAATTAAAAGGAACTGATAATTTGAAGATTTTAACAAGAGTTAAAATAAAGTAAATTTTGTAATTTTAAAATTGTCTATGATAAAATAAATAAATAAATAAATCTAAAGGAATGAATGAAGAGTAAACGGTTTCTTTAGATAAGTAAGTATTAATTTCATGTATATGTTTATTGATGTAGTAATTTTATTCTTTTAAAAAATTAAAAGAAAGAGTTTGTTTTACTCAAATAACCGTTGTTTGTCTATGAGTACAATAATTATAGAAAGTCCCTTTAGTAGAAGTAGAGCAGTAATAAAATAATTGATAACATCTTAAATGTTATATTTGGCTCACCAACGTGTGACTTTTAGAATAAATTAAATATTAATTAAAAAGAAGAATTATATAGCAACTTCATTGTTATATTTGGCACGACAACGTGTGGCTTAAATAATTAAAGGTAATTTAAAAATAAATAGCAAAGCAGAAGTTGCTTATGTTATATTTGGTCGCACAACGTGTGGCAAGATTAAATTATATTAACTTAAAAAAATTACATACAAAAGCAACTTATGTTATAGTATGGTTAAATGAAAATTTGTAAACTACACAAATTGGGCTATTTCTGGACATTGTACGATATTTTGATAAAAAATTATCCTAAAAATCCCTTATTTAAGTTGAAAAACGGTCGCTTTATTTTATTTATCTGAAAATCTTCTGGATATCAAAATTGATTAACGGTTTTAAAAATCTGTTCTAAAAACTACATGCACGCAAAGAGCAAAATCAAAACTAAATTCCAACGTCTTGAGCCTTTGTTAAAACACACATACAGTACATACATAATATATATGCTATATAATACTTAATATACATTTGATTAAAAAATAAAATAAAAATTTTAATACTTTCTGTTCCTTTTTTGTTTTTCAAATCTAAATCAAAAGTGTATTTGTTGATTTATAATAACCAGAAAACATAAGTTGGGGAGAAAAATTAAAAATGGCAGCTGCTTTTCAAAATTCACAAAATGAATTGTTGAACCTAATTTTTCACCCAATCGCCGAATATTTGAAATTCTACTCCAATGTTGAATGATCGTAATGTATACAATTTAAAATGAGATATATATTAATGAATTAGCCAGCACCACTAAGTTAAAAAAATCAATAAAACTACTTCTTAAAATAAATTGTTTTATATTTCAATTTTCTTTTTTTATACAAATAAGTTTAATACAGATACAGTAAGCAAAAATGGTATGAAATCCTGAAGGTATGCATGCCTCCGTTTGAAAAGGTTACAGTGTAAAATGAAATGACAATAATACATAATGTTCCTAACTATTCCATAATATCCCTAGGGAAGAGGTAGGGGCGTATGGAGATCAACAAAGGTTAAGGACATATATGGCACAGTTACCGGAAACCTTCAATAAGGCTGTGTAATGAAAGTAGGAATAGGATGGAAATATAAATTGCAACTACAACTAATAATATTGTAATCTCATGAGCCCTGGAATAATTATAGAAATTGACATTTTAGGTTCAAATATAGGTTCGCGAAAGCTCAAACTTTACAACACTTGAGATTAGTATGCCCTAAAAGTATACTGCAGCCGTCTATCTGTGCGCGCGAACCCTTCGCTACTATCTTGGCAGAAAACAAACTGATGGGGAGCCTATGGGCATTGTTTGCTCCTCTCCGCCCGACCCGATACTAATTTTGTGCTGTGTTATTATGCCATACTAAAAGGGATGTTTATAAAGGCAATGTAAATATGTATCAGACTATGTTTTACACTTACAGTATTATGAAATATTAAATGTACCAAATCATATTAGCATGCCTTTCATTATGATAAATATAAATACAAATTATAATTATTATAAAATATTTAAATGGATATGTACTATCAAAGAAAATTGTATGTGTGACAACAACCTAAATTAAAACGACACACGTTATTCAAGAATTAAATGTATTTGTAAATAAATGTAAGTTATGTTAATAGACTTTGTTTTTAACAATTAAAATAAACATACATTTAAATAAGAAATATTCAGGTTTGGCTAAAACAACCTAAATTAAAACGAAACACGTTAGTCAAGAATTAAATATATTTATAAATAAATGTAAGTTATGGTAATAGACTTTGTTTTTAACAATTAAAATAAACATACATTTAAATAAGAAATATTCAGGTGTGACTACAACAACCTAAATTAAACCGAAACACGTTAGTCAAGAATTAAATATATTTATAAATAAATGTAAGTTATGTTAATAGACTTTGTTTTAACAATTAAAATAAACATTAGATTCCAATAAGAAAAATGCATGTCTGGCTACAACAATATAAATTAAAACGAAACACGTTAGTCAAGGATTTAATATAAAAAATAGTCAACACTAAAATAAAGTTTAAAAATTAATAATAAAAATAAAAACAGAATGTAGTAAAATTTACGAATGAATAGTGATCACGTAACAATGAACTAAGAGTAGTAATCTAGGGTTAAGATGTAACAAAACAAAATGGGTCAGGTAGCCCAGCGGATGGACGTTGAAAGTGATAGTCTATAACCTATCACCGGCAACGAAGGTTTCGACTGAAAACACCTATGTTTTTAGAAAAGAGCCCCCGCAACCCTCTCGCCTTGCAACCCAACCACCAGCCTGCGCGTACAGTTAAACGGTCGTACTATACTCTAACCGTCTTTAGAACAGGAGTTATAAGTTTATTGGCTATGAATCTACAGTTGTCTGCCATTGTGACTGTAATTGGCAAAGATTTAGTCAGCCTAGAATATCACTAGTTGTGAAAAAGGTGTCAATAGCTTTTTATTCTCCTATGATAATCGTTCATTACTTTTGAAGTACAATTAAACAACAAAGAAGCTAAACGGTATTTGTTTACAGAATCTAACATTCCTTAAAGTTAGATAAAATTAAAAACCCTTTTGAACAATTATTAGATTTTTCCCGAATGGAAAAAAATACATATAAAAAATGAACACTTAATCGCCAGTAAGCCTTATTAACACGTTTTAGTCTTATTAAAAAAATATAAAATAAAAAAATATAAAAATACTAAAAATGAAAATTTGGAAAAAACCAAAAAAAGTAAGTAAACTGCAAAATATTTTATAAATAAACTATTATTTACATAAAATGTATCACTACGTATTCCAAAATATTAGTTACTTATAAAATATATTGAATTTTAAAAATTATAAATTCACTGGTAAATAATGTTGATTAATTAGTTCTATCTTTACAAGTTGAATGCAATTAAGGTAACATCTACAAAATAACTTGTTGTTAGAAAAAGCTTTACCTTGATTATTCGTATATAAAATATCACCCATAATACACCCTTATACTTGTAAAGGTAGAACTAATTAATCAACATTATTTACGAGTGAATTTATAATTTTAAAAATTCAATATATTTTATAAGTAACTAATATTTGGAATACGTAGTGATAAATTTTATATAAAATATTTTGCAGTTTACTTACTTTTTTTTGGTTCTTTTCCAAATTTTCATTTTTAGTATTTTTTATATTATTTTATATTTTTTTAATTATTTTATATTTTTTTATTTGATTCTTGTACGTTTCAGGTCTCTTAACTTGCTGTCAACTGTTTTGTGATTAGTTTATATTATGATAGTATATATTTCTTTTCTTATTAACATTAGGTTAGTGACAACTGTTTCGTAATATGATAAACATACTTCTGATTATTTTCGTTTCCATGGAATTTTTAAAGGGATAAATTCAACACCATTTTTAAAAATATTATGGTTTTCGTTTATTTAAGATTTATTTTTAATAAATTTAAATAATAAAAATTACAACGATTAAATAAACCAATAAAGCTAAAATTTCAAAATTATTTTAATAATATAAATTAGCTACAATTATTTCGCCTTGCGGCGTTATCGGGCAACTGATAATTAACAAGTATTGACAACTATTTATACATACACAAGTAACAGGAAAATGAAATACAATAGAGAAATCGGAAAGGGTAGGGGAATAAATTAAAAAATTTCAGAAAACTAACCTATACCAGGTAGCCATCAATGCAGATTGTTTGCAGAAATATCTATTTTGACGTACGCTGAGCCTAAAAAAGAGGGTTTTGAAGTTATGTTCGTCTATCGTTTTTGCAGACTAATTTAGATCAAGTTTGTTGTGTCAGCATATGTTGACTACAATTGTCTTGACAATTCATTTTAACTAACTTAATCAGACTTGCCAATTTCGTTCAAATTTTGTGTGTGAAATGTGAGGTAATATGATAAAACCTTTGTGCACTTAGTACATGAATTAATAATTGAAGAAAAAAAAAAGAAAATTTAACGCGTCAATGTAAAAGCGACTTCATTCAAAGATAATTTACAGACAGGAAATGTATGACATCTGATTTTAAAATGTCCTTAAGAACCGATTGAAACACATCCAAACCAAAAGCGTTTTACTTCTGATTTACTTGGTTAATATTACTTTTTGGCGAAATATTTTTAGTGTTTATTATAGATTTGTTTATTATTAAGATTTTTCTTTATATATTCAGTACAGGCGATAATAAGGTACAATACTCATTTCGTTTAAATGTTTGTGTAAAATTAATAATATTGTTCACGACAGATAACAAATATTTAAAAAAAAAATAATGTTTCAGGAATGATTGACAAAACAGAAAATTTTACTTGACCGCCGAATTTAAGGAGTTGATTTCAATACCATGACAGTATAACTTACGTTTGGGTCGAGTTTATGATAACGCAAAGCACTGTAGACATTTTTTAAAATCTTTTAAAATTTCGCATACTGTGTCCATGGTTCATTTGTGCTAATTTAAAGCACAGCTACAAAACATATTATTTACCAAAAAAGGTACAATAGAATAAATTGCAATTAATCAATAGTAAACAGTGTTTCATATCTAATTTACAACATAATTAACTAAATATCATTTTTCGTTTTCATTTTGAGGCGAAAATTTCTTAATTACATTTACAAAAAGGTACAAACTACTAAATTACAGATTACGCAATACTAGACAATAAGTTATAACTGTTCAACATGATTAATTAAAATTCATGTTTTACTTTCAATTTTGTGGCGATCATTTGAAAAATCGAGTCTACATGTTAACTTTAAAAGTGGTACAAACAAATAAATTACAATAAATCAATACTATTTTTATGCTAGTAAATATTTCATAACATATTTATTATATATTGGTTTCCGTTTTTATAAAACAGCGACAACCTTTTAAATAACTTTTTTTTAATGCTGTACAATTTAAAGTGTTACAGTGAAAATTGTACTGATCTTAGGGTTATAACTATTATATAACAAAATTAAGCCACTACTTTGTTTTTAATTTTTATACGTTAATTGTTTTAAATTGACAAAATAGTTATTAATCAATATCAAATGTATTCTTTAACTAAAAACTTGAATGTGTTTCACACAAAAACTTTAATTATTCCAATTTTATTTGTAAATAAATTGAAGTTGGTATAAGTCCCATGTCACACCTCAAATAGGAAGGATTGTTCATAATTTTAAAAGAACAGGTTTGTTGGGGTTTCAACGAGAGTAATAATAAATAGAATTATTATTAAATAGCTCCCACTATTAATATTCCAAATAATTTATCAGCCGTTACTTAACTCCCCCGCTTTTCACTGCATTTCGAATATGTATTTTTCAGTTCAACAGTAAAACCATCTTGCATCATTCATAACGACATTAGTCTAGTCAATTCAATACGAAATTATAACAGTAATCATTTCTCTACACTGTAAAACCTTTTAGATTAAATATTTCTCTACAGTTTTACAGATGTTGTTGAGTGCACTTAAATAAATGCAACGAGCTCTCTCAGATGAGACTTAGACGATTCTATTTTCACTATAAGTGCTCTTATATTATATTTGTTACTGTAAATAAAGATGTATTTAAACTTTGAGGTTATGTAAGAGGCCGATTAACCTCAAACCTATCTCATTACTTTTATAATTTAAAAATTTACTGATATTTCAAACTATTTTTTTTAGTACGAGCTACGAATTTAGATTGTATTTTTTAGGCATAACCAGGTGTCATTTTGACAATTAATTACTTATTCCAAATAATGCTCATTTCTAATTATGTTTTTTTGTAACTTAGTTATTGTTGTAAATAAAGCATTAAAATTGCAGACCCAGATCTAAACTTTAGATGTCTTAATTTACTCCGTTATATATACTCCCCAGCTGTTACAAGTTAACAAAACCACGTTTAAACAGTGTTCACCCACGCTAGCTCCGTATGTGTTTTGAATATTTTAAACCTATTATATATTATAGTATCATAAATAAGATACTTGACTTGGCAGTTTCTCTTCAGTTGAAGTAACTTCCAGTTACCCTTGAGATATTTATTACAAAGCAAATTTCCCTGGTGTACATTTAACCTAGTTTATAATAATACAGTAAAATAAAGTTATAAATTGCTTATAATGAACAATTTTATTTGATAAGGGAAAAACACAAACACAGTTACAATCTACAAAATATGATTTTAATAAAACTAGTTTCATCCCTTTCGGGTACTTTTTAAATGACAATTAATAACTATGACTTTGACGAGTGAGAAGGAATGATTAATTATAAAAATAATAAACCAATACTGCGTGAGAATTTGTGTTAGTATTTTATAATTAATACAACTAACAAACTGAAGTAAAAATACAAAGAACAATTAGAAAATAAACAAGAGGGGGATGTGTTTGTAGAGCGTCGAACGATCAGACAGGTTAACGAATATTAAGAACTTATATTTCGTTCAAGTTTGGTAGAGACCTCAGGCTACCTGAGTCTACCGACGGTAATAATCACCGCCAACTGAAATGTGAAATAACTTTTTTAATTTTGAAATTTAAGTAAAACAATTATTAAAATTGATAAAAAACCGAATTACATTGAAAAAGTAGATCGATATGTGTATATACAAAGATATATAATATATAATAAATGCTTTAGGAACATTGCACAACGTTTTTCATTCGTCTAACCTCAAAATACAATGAATACGACAGACAATTATACTTCAGCAAAAATTTCAATCAAAAAGTGAAAATAAACCACGGATTTTGAAAAAAAAAATATTTAAACATTGTAGGGTATACATTTGATTTGCTGGTGTCATAGGTGCATTTTTAATATCTATTTTTCAGTTAAAAAAAAAAAAAAAAAAAAAAAAAAACAAAAAAAAAAAAAACATCAAAATTAGACGAATCACCAACAATAGTGAAAGAGTGAAAATTTTACTTGTAGACAAAGTTTTACTATTAATTAAATGTTATTATTGAACAATTTAAAAAAAAACATTTCACCCTGTAACTCTTTCATATATAATCCAGTAATACTTAATTTAGTCGAACTATATTAATGCAAAAGTCTAGTTGACAAACAACGAAATAAATTATAATTCTTTCATCTTTGTTTATCCCCTACATTTCCAGTATTTATTTTCCAGTTCAAACAATAGTGTTGTTACAAAACAAGTTGTATTCGGTTCATAACAACATCAGCCAAGTAAATTCACAAACCAAATTATAACAGTAAACATTTGTCGACACTGAAACACGGTTTAGATTAGATCTTGCAGTTTTACAGATGTTGTCGAGTGCACTTAAATAAACAGAACCGACCCTCTTACAGAGTGTCTTACACTTTTCTATTTAGTAAGTGCTGCACTTATATATATATCTTGTTTTGTTACTGTAAATAAATGCGTATTTAAGGACTCTTCTTGTAGCAAATATAATTTCGCTATCCATATCGGAAACAAATATTTACGGAGTGTTTCAGTAAAAATTTTATAAGCTAGTTGTTTAAGCTAGAAACTTGGAATAAAATTTACATTATATTATTTATTTTTATTATTAATTTACATACAACGATTTTAGAGGAATAATTCTTGTTTTTATTTTGGGAAACCAAAGAGAATTATGCTAGGAGTGGTGGATTTTATTTCTAGAGATTTTAAAATATAAAAATAGGTCCAGGGATACCTCCCATCAAAAGTATAAAAACAAAATATTTTGGAATGAACGTTTCTTCTTGTTGCTCACTAATTTAAATTTTATGACATGGTAGATTAGATAAGATTAGAATAAAAAGGGAAGGTTACAGGGTTTTGTTGAGCTCCAGGCACTGTGACCGTTGGTTTATTGTTCAACAAAGCCTCCTAATTCTAGTCTAGTATGTTAATGTCATTTATGAGTTCAGTTGTCCACTCGCTAGTTGGGTAGGAGTTTGGAACCACGTTTCTTATTAGCAAGGGTTTCACAATCGAAGATTATTAATAAAATTTCGTGTGCAGTCTCCTCTCCAGAATGCAAGAGCTCCTATCCAGTGTAAGTGCGCCATTTGACCTCAAGTGTAATGTGATAAGTTCCGTAATTTGTCCGAGTTGCCCCCAAACCTAAGTCAGTTGTGTCCCTCCAGGTCCGCCAGGTTCCTTTTCACTCAGTAGTGACTTACTATGGGAGTGCCTTTTCAAACCATCCCATCTCATTTGGCGTTTTCTTTGAACCCACCTATTTATGGCCATCTTGGCCTGACACACAGATATTCCTTCTATCGACTCAGGTTCTATAAAGCCCCGTTTCCATCAATTCCCTTTAGATCCGGTACCGAATATAAAGTTAACCAGTTTTCCAGATACAGAGCGTTGAAGTTCTCTCAGCATACCAAGACTAAACTAGAATTTATAACGGTACCTGCAATCGCTCTAATTGTCACGTGACGTCACTGTAGATGTTGATGCGGGTTTTTGAAATCTCCTGAAGAAAGTTATTTATGATTATCTGAAATTGTAGACGTTCTTCTAAATCTATCTCGATTAAGCGTTTATATAATAATTAAACATCAAATCATTCATCACCATTAACTGATCATTAAAATGACGTACAAGATTAGCCAATTTATTTTCAAAAAACTACCTTAAGTTTTCCATCCATAAAACAAAAATTAATTAACTATTTCTAATCAATTTTTCCCTTTTTTGTCAGATTTATTGTATTTCTCGTGTTTAAAAATGGCAGTGAATACTCTTAGTTGTTACTGGTGTTGTAATAATTAATATTGTAATTATTCTAAAACATTATTAAACGGATTTATGTGAAGAGGCCAGATTTTAAAATTAAAGATTTTTGTTTTCAAAATGGTAACTCTGAAAAGGTACAAACAAAAAAGTGTCCATGGTTCATAATAAGAATAAAGTTGTAACTATTCCATTATTAATTCCATGCTTAATTATACAGTTGTAGTTTAGATAAAGAAACCCAAACCTGTTATATATTATTTTAATGTTTGATGTATTTGTGAAACTTGTATTTTCGATTTTTTTTAAATGTACATGTTAACTATAACAAGCCTACTGACAAAAACAATCATAAGTAAATTATATTTTATAGCTAATAAATTTCCCATATTAAAATTTGAAATAATGTAATTGAGTTTATAATAAACAGGTACAAATTCCATGTTACACACTCATTCCGAAGAATCTATTCTAATTTCATGATTTCGAGTGTCGGTGTTTAAGAGATATCACCATCCTAGAATCTCTATATTAATACTGTATCAACCTTTATTTTCATAAGCTGTTGTTGTAACTTATCAAAAGCTACTTTTAAACAGTGTACATCCACGTTACCTCCAAATGTATTATGAATGTTTAAAAACAATTACAAACTTAATTAAATATCATAAATTACATATCACAATTTACAGTTTCTCTTTAGATTTAGTAATTTCTATTTACTCTAGACTTATTACAATACAAATTTTCCATGTGTACATTTAACCTTATTTATTGTAATAATCATGTCCATAAATCACTTAAAAAATAAAGTATACATTGCTTGCTAATATTGAATTATTTTGTAAAACACAATATCATTTATAACCCATACAAAACAATATAATACTTTTAATGGTTTGAAGGTTTTCTGATAATGCACAACTCACAAATTCAAATTTAAATCCAAACTAGATTAATTAGAAAGGCAACTCCAAAAGGGTGATGTGGTTAAAGGTGCAGTGTAAGCAGGTAGGTAATTGAGGTAAGCCAAGGTTAAGATTTTGGGCAGGGTTACCTGAAAATACAATAAGCATCTTTAATGTAATAGCAGATATTTCTTGTTGAAACTCCATATTCAAGTATAAATAAAGCAAAAGCTTAAAGTTTCAAATATTTTAATAGTATGAATGAGCTACAATTGTTTCGCCTTGCGGCATCATCGGGCAACCCCGCGGCAGAGTTGCCCGATGATGCCGCAAGGCGAAACAATTGTAGCTCATTCATACTATTAAAATATTTGAAACTTTAAACTTTTGCTTTATTTATCCTACAATAAGCATGTTTAAAAATAGTTTACATTTCATGACAAATACAACTATCATAACCTGTAGTACAGGTAAACTATTAAACTGATATAATTAAAATAGTAAATTAAGTTATATTGTAATTAAGTTAAACGGATATAATAAATTAGTCAACATTCAGAAATGATATTATGTTATTTTCAAATTTAAAAAAAACATTTTAATTATAATGGTTTAGAATCATGTTGTAAAACTTTCCAAGCTATCTTATTGGTACAGTTTTAAAATCTATAAAACAATGATATTCAAACGTGTTTTCTACAATAAAAAGAACAAAACATTTAATCCATGTTTGATATGTTATTTTGTTTCGTGGAAATTAAATATATTTTAAAGCTCAATTACTTAGATGAGACCAAAATGGAAAGAAAAGAGATCAAACAAAAATATGAAGCAGAACTAAATAATGGGAAACGGAAGCAAAACTAAAACCTTTATTACTAAAGGGTGTGAAAAGGTAGTTTTTACATGTGGTTTCTCCAAAACGTAAAGGAATTGTAATAATCTATTATTTATTCAAAACTTTGTCAAAAATTTGTAATATATTAACTCAAAACAGAGGTAGCATTATGTATTGCTAGTTTAAAGTTGTATACTATTAAACTGTAGTGTAGAGATTAGAAAGGCGTTGGAGTCACGACGTTTGTTCAAACACAATATCACTTTTTTAAATAATATTTTTTGCATTAAAACGAAGAACTAAATTTTATAATTAATCGAAATGATTGAATGAAACAAATGCAAAGTGACTCACAAATTAAAAATTTTAAACTTATTTGGTGTAATTTTGATAGTAATTTGTTAAGTTAATCGAGAGAGGAGGTTCGAAATAAAATATAACCTTAAACATTTTATAATTTTTATTTGATTTTTAGTAAATTCTATTAAAATAAATTATATATTTTAGGTGAATATTTAAATTATAAATTGTTTTTCTGTAAATATATGAAATTTATTATTTTTTTATTATTTTTAGTCCACTTATAATCAATGTATAATACGTTTTTATAACGTTTAGGTCTGTTTTGATATTGGTTGTATTTCTCGAAATTAATTATTCCGAAATAAATTTTATTTTTGTAAAGATGTCGGCAAATTTGTAAAGCAAGAAATGTGATATTTTGTTTTCAAAACATAATATTAATATTATAGGAGAAATGATTTATTTCCAATATTATTACATTAATAATCTTACCTATAAAGATACTCTCACAAAAATATTAAAATTTATTTTGTACAACTGTGAGCCAGAAAGTAGAACTTGTAATTAATTTTACCTATTAATGACATTTTTTAAATAAATGTAAAAATTTACATTGTACTTGAAATTAATGAAGCGGAAACAATTCATAATATATGAATTTATCGACGTTTATCTATTCTTTATTTTTCTTGATAGAATTTAATTTAAAATGAATTGAATTAGCCTAATTAAAATAGTTGCTATAAAGTACTGATATTTCTCCTCTCCATTACAGCCTACAGGATGTGTAAATAGAAGGCTTGAAATATCAGAGTAGATAGGTCTACCAGAAAATGTCTAATCTCAAGGTTACAAATATTCGTCCACTTACGAAAATGTTTAACAAAGGGAAATCCTTTTGCAATAATTGGCAACAATAACATAATGCCCAATCTTGAAATTATAACAAAACAGTGGTATTGTATTTATTTATATATTCTTGTATTATAAAACGTTTGAAATTATTTATATTCCAAGTGGAAAGACTGTGCTGTAGCATCATAAAATTGTTTACCATTTTGAAAGTGCAACAGGTGAAGAAACAAATACTGGCGATGTTGTGCCAGAATGACACGTATTGCGAGGTGTACCGCGACTGGAGATTTGGTTACGTAAAGGTCACAAGTGACGGCAAAGAAATCATACTTCCACTTAATCATATTGACATCAGTGTAATAAATTTTTTTGAATTTACTAAGGACACAATCACAACCAATCAACTAGGGTGTTAGTCATCTAACAAAATTCAGAAATCCAGATTGAAGACATATTGGTGTCTTTTCCACAGAGGTATGCAGTTGTAAGAATGACATCTTACAAACCACAAACCTAATTAACATCAACCTCCACCAACGTTAACAGGTATTCAGCCACCATTTAATCAAACATTGAATCATGAGGCCTTTTTGACATTTGATTCTGGTGTGAACAGTGAGCAAAGAATATTATTATTTTTCCCAACTCAACGACATTCAGAACTTCTGTCGCTAAGTGATAAAAGTAATATTTAGAGTCGATACATTCAAAACTGTACCAAACCAGTTATCTCAACTATATAGAATTCATGATATTGTTCATTAGAGCCTAGTTATAAATAACAGACAGAGAAGAAACAATGTAGTCAAGAGATTCCAAATAATAGCACATCAATAATGTATAGTGTACTCATGTAGCACCCTATTCAAATTCAGAAATATAAAATTGATAATGCTTGAATTGAGGAATTTTAAACAGTTTTTTGTTCACGCCTCGTGTGTTATTTCTTTTTGAAAAAATTTAATTATAATAAACAGGATATTTATATATCCAAATTGCTATCATATATTTTGTAAAATTGTCCAATGCTTGAATTAAAATAAGCTTCTAATTCTGTTCTGGGAGAAGGCGCTTTATTATAAATAAGATGCAAAAATTTGTTTTAAAAGTGTAACTAACAACCTAAATACATAAATTCAGAGTATCTATAAATTGTTTTTGTCCCCTTATATTTTCAATTAACGTCACCTGATCCTACCAAAGTCTTACAATTATACTACTTTACTTTGTTAGACTTACATATGTGCCCTAACATTTAGGACTTAGGCGTAGTGCATCAATGACAATAACCATAGTACATTGTATAACTAAGGCATGATAATAATTACAATATGACCTTCCAATTGGACATTCTGAGAACATTAAAGTTACCTAGTTGATGTTAAGAGTATCAAAGGGCACAAGTTGTCAGTTATAAACTTTTTAATTAGTTTTGTTAGGATGTGACTTCAAGTCCACACAATTATTATTATATGATTTTAATGTAGAAGACACCGTTGTTTGACTTCTAATTGTCTTTACAGTCACTATCTACTTTGGTAGATATAGCGCCAGAACAGATAAACTGATTTTAACGGATTTGTTTCAAAATCAACTATTCTTACACTGGATGAGTTCGAGGTAAAATCATAAAGGAAATCCTGTTTTAGGCAGATTCTTAAAACGTTCATAGTTTAATGTTATCAACGTGTTTAATCAAAACTATGCCACGTGACCGTAAAGTGAAATTATTAGATTTTTGAATCGAAAAAATTAAATACATAAAACAGAAACTGAATCGAAGACAAACTTATCAAGTTTTTTTCAATAGGTTTAACTAAATTAAATGTCGGCTCTATAGGTGGCTCTGCACACATATAAGCGATAATTGCTTCCTTGTTGTGTTTAGGTCTGAAAAGAACAAGAGTTGATCAAAAGAGACCAAAAATTAGCAATAAAAGAGAGGAGTCTAATCCAAGACTACGCGAATAAAGTGTAAATCCATCTAGGTCGAGATTGCCAAACCCATACTCACTAAAGTGAATCCCTGAGGGTTAATCAGTCATTACATTCTTACCACAAACACAAAGAACATTGGAGTAAAGGACTCTACTGTTCCTAGAATTTGCTGTTTTAAGTGTTGAATGCTACAAATTAGTTCATTGTACATCTTTTACTTGAGAAATCACAGATATAAAAAGCATTGTTGTTAAATCCCAAGTGAATGGAGTTTATTGTTTCCACTTGTGCCTTTAAAACAAGCGTTGAACAAATGTCTCGTCATAGGACTCCACACAACATTGTAAAACAATAGTGTTGGAAGATTACATTTAATCATTGATTTGAAGTAAGGGGTGCCTCGAGATAATTGCCAGATTTTATTGTTAGATCCCGAAGAAAACGGACCATAATATGATCTACAGCTCAGAAGCACAACGAGTAAAACTTTAGACATCTTATGTCTATGTTCGATCAATATCAGCACAATTCTTGTGTCTATTTACATTTCTTGGTAATTAAATTACCTACCTCTGCAGTCTTTTTCCAGTTCCTTTGTTTTTGATGTCGGATAACTAGTTTTAACCTTTACTTCAAGGTCATCTTCAGATTCTTAAAATGTATTAATTTTGCATGAACTTCGTTTCACATATGTACAGACACAACAAAACATTTAACTTAATTTTAACTTAACATCTATTACAGATCCTGACGGTCAGGAGACATGTCTCGCACTAGATGTTAAGAGTCCGGTGTGTCTTGTCTGTATTAGGTCCCTCTTCCTTAAACTTTCTTCTCTGCTTATTGGTATTGAGTTTAGGAATTAAATATGGGCTGAGAATAAAATTTCTTTTTTTCATTCAAAACATTTTCTGGAACCTATTTTAATGGTTTGAACATATTAAATTTTTCAAGCGTACCATTTTTCAACTTTTTTGGCAGATGTGTAAAATTTCCATGTTTACTTCAGCGCTTTGGAAGGTTTGATTTACCTCGATCATGTGTTTTAACACATAGGAGGTAAAACAATCCCATCTTGAAGTAATGCTAAGAAAAATGATTCCGTGGTGGGTGAGTCAAGAGGAAAAAGAGAAAGATTTTAATCAGTAAGAGTCTAACAAAAACCTTTAGGCGAGAAAATGTTCATACAGGATTTTAACTTTTCTATAACAAAACATTGCTTGAAACAGGAAAGGTAGCCTAATCTCTAAAAACGGCACGATCTACAAACTCTTATCACAATCAAATTCATTCGTATAAATATCAAAATCATTTTGAGGTTATCTTTGGGAGTATCTTATGTAATTACCAAAGTTTTTAAGCATTCAAATGCAGTCTTGTCATCTAAACTATATTTTTAAAACTCCTAGATTTCTAACACATTTACAACTGATTTCTTATTACTGCAAATGAAATTGTTTTGTTTAGACGTAATGGTCTATCAGAACGCTTTTTATTGTGCACGCCTCCAGATATGATTTATGTCAACGATAAACGTTATCCTTGTATGATAGATCCGTATTACACTGAACCATATATTCAAGTTACAAAATTGCACAGATTCAAAGTTGACAGTCACAGAATATTTTTTTTATAAGAAGAGACTTGTTTTTGAAGGCATTCTTATAATTTTTATTGCATTACCATAGCAAACGTTTGGCCTCCAAATTTTACATATCAAATTTCAGTGGGTTTATAAAATTATGTATCTATGACATGTAATTTTATAATTTGCAATTTGAACATACAATATCGTATAACTTTACGAACACAATGTGTTATATTTCAATCATGCTATTTTATATATTATATGAAGACAATATAAACCCTTCTTAATGTTTGTATATATATTTATAATGCAGCTAATCTGATAGGTTTTTTTAAAAATTATACAACGCTTATATAATATATATCAGACTCACCCAATGCGATGAGAGGTTTAAATCAGTGTAGAACCTCCACCATCTTCGCTCCTCTCTCCAACTAAAACCTTGTTTATATTCTGCAAAATAAAAATAAAATAAAATAAAAAATACTGTCGTATCTTCAGTTTTATCAGAAGTTATTAATAAACTTCCATCTGTATTTAAATGTACATAACGAAATTGAATACAACATTACTTGAAATACACTATTGTCACGTAATATATAAAATAACTCTGGAGACAAAGGTATTTGATTGCGTCACGTGCAACCTGTAACTAAGTCACGTTTATGAAGAAGTAGATTTCTAAATCATAAACCAACGTTTACTTTTCTCCAGAATTTAGTGTTTTTAAACCATACAACTTCAAAATGCTCTTGAATAGAATTCTTACCCAAAATCAATCAAAATAACTTTTAAAATGCAATAATCGTTATGTGGGTATACAGTAAAAATAATTTAGGGAATAAAAAGTTGATTATTTCGATATTTGACATGCAGCGTTATATTAAACAATAACACGTACAATGAGGGGGACAGGCTGTAAAGAGAGAGGAAGAAAAATGTTCAACTAATGTAATTACATCAGATGTCCTACAGCGTAATGAAACATCTCATTTTTTTTAAAAATTTTTAATGTGAACGTGTGTTTCATATTTTCATTTATTAAGAATCAACATAAGAAAAAAGATGATTAATCCTTTCTTGAAACGTAAAAAACAAAATGTAATATATTTTACTTAAACATTGCCTTTACAAAAAATGTTTTATTATTGCATTACATGTAATAACGAACATAACACGATTTATGAATACAACCTTCACGAAAGTCATATGGATTTGGCGAATTGTAGCGCGCCACGCCAACCACGGTGTGTAATGAACAAATAATTTATTTTCAACATTTACATTCTGTTTATACAGGTATGTTCAGTGCAGAACAAGTGAAGGTTTAAACATAGATTCTTTTTCTGCTTCGTAAATATTCTTTGTTGAAGTTGTTAATGTACACTTAGGATTTAACCTGTGATTAGTAGATTATAAGTTCTAAAAACCAATCTAATTAATTAACCCCTTTAAAGAGTTTTCAAAGTCGAAACTTAAATCGCTATCTTGCTTATTGCATTAAAAACTTGTTAATTTAACAAATTACAAACCAAATTGCTCTTTTAATTATGTTTGATTTATTGGAGCTCTGAGAGAATATATTTTATTCTATAAACAATAATTACTCTACAACAAGACAGAGTTGCATATATATATATATATATATATATATATATATATATATATAAATATATATATATATATATATATATATATATATATATATATATATATATATCGCAAATTATCCCTCTCGAATAGCCTACTATTATTTAATGCTTTCCAAAGAGTTGGTTAACACATCACTTGAATGGTTTCAGCTAAGCTACTATTGCCTCAAAGTGTATGCTATCTACGAAGTTTGTCTCATGCTTTCTGACGTATCTTTTGATTTCCTCAGACAGGAAAGGTGTGTTGAGATCTCCATGTATATTATAATTGGGTGTATATCACAGTGCATTAACAATACAGTACATCATTAAAACATTACTTCTATTAGACAACCCCACAACTGAACACCGTTGGTACGTACATGTTTTGCAATTGTTTATATATAAGAATCATATTCTGTAAGTCAATGGATAGTTTAGAATCCCTTTCGATTAACTATCCCATTCTCCTGAAAAAGGAATGACAAATAGAACTATGTGCATTCAAAGGACGAAAGTGACCATTACATCGGTATAATTTTATATGAAACGTTTTGTTGGCTCACAGAAGGACCGATTTTATAAAGTCTTAACGATATGGTTATTCAGCCCTAGAAATGAGTTTAACAAAAGTTGAGACTTAGCTTAATCGCTACTCAACACTACTGATTCCTCCAGTTTCTACGAAATCCTTAGAACTGAAATTAAGATAAAATTTACAAACGTACAAGAATTGTTCGTTTAATAGGTGTTCTTGGATAACAATATGTCCTTCCAAGAACACGGCTAAAATGTAAGCATAACTCATAAGAAACATATATTAAAAGTTTTGAAATACCTATGAACTAAATTAGTGAAACATGTGTACGTATAGATTACTAACTAAATCTTGCTATGACTGGAACGAAGTGGTGTATCCTGAATCACTGAGTTAAGCTGACATATCTTAATTTAGAAACAGTGTATAATATACAATTTCTTGGTAAAATAAATACTTTGCGTTTTAGACTTCATCTTAAGTTAAATTTTAGGCTAACAAAAGAAAGGGGAAGTAACATAGAGAATCAATTTGTTCATAGGGGTTGACGATGGAAGTAATTTAGATAACAATTTATTATTAACAAAAATATGTATAATGCTGTTCCATTTTCATGCCGCTTTTTGTGTAAACTAATATTTAAAGGTTACTTCTAGTGTGTTTAAAAACTCTGTATAAATGATTTCCGTTTTGTCTCAGTAAATTGTTTAAATTATTATAAATACGTTGTATAGGATGTATTGCTCTAAGTTTTATTTTTCGTAATTTTACTTACCCAATATACGAAGAATGAGGTAGGTCATAATTGCAACAAATTATGATCTCAATTTTATCTGTTATTCACATTTCATAGCCTCAGAAACAAATATATCGATGGCGGTACACCTACATCTTTATTCTCTGTACGTAAGCACGATAGCAGCCACCAAAATTATGGTAAAACATGTAAATTAGTAAAGAGGATTATAGTAACCTCATATAAGAAATACAGATAAAACCAAACAAATATGTAAAGCATAGTTTATTTTCTTCATATTTCGTGTACTATCAGATAAAAAGTTGCATATTTAAATCCAGCACGAACATCAATAGCAATGTTACAGTTAAAACACCCTTAATTCAAACCCTGACAGTACGAGAAAATGTGATATTTGCGTAGTTACGAGTTGTGGCAGGGCAGAGAAACAGACACGAGCGAATCGAGTGGAGACTTAAAATGCAAACATCTACGAAACCGTTAAGCCCTAGCAGATTTCAAGAAACTAGTAACGTATATAATTACGTGGTTTAAAAACCCGTGAATAAAGTCTTATAAACAAACTTGTATTTCTGGATAAGACTTGTTGTAACCAATAAAATTAGAGAAACCAATTGTTTGGTATTATATTTGAAGGACCTGTTGTATTACATAGTATGAGGCAGCGGGTAAGTACCATGATGGCCCCAATCAACGTGTACTTAAAGGTTGCGCTTGATATTATTTCACTATTTTATAGACAATGATCAAATAATAAGGAAGTGAAATTCCACAATTCACAAAAAACAAAGACACTTGCATAGAAATAATCAGTTTTTAGTCCTTTTTAAAATTTGCGATTTTGTATCTGAGTTTGTGTTTGTGGTCGGTATGGTATGTTATTCATAAACTGACGGTCATTAAATGCAAAAAATAATTTTAAAAAATAAATAAAAAACAACAAAAAAAAAATGTTTCGATAAAGTATGAAGTAGTGTTTCAAAACTATCACGTTTTAAATAAAAGAAAAAGTCAAAAACAGGAGTGTGAACTGTATTTAAAAATATATTTTTTTTTAAATAATGAATGGCAATCGTGCGTGTAATTAGTTTAAGGAATGTAAGAGTTGCAAGACCCTTGGACTTGTTAAATTACGTTTAAAGGCAGAATAACCACCAATATGCGAAGTTTAAGGTTTTAAGATAAAAGTATAGGAACAGGAAAATTCAAGTTTGATATCCACGTAGAAAGTAACAGTGAGGACGACTTCAATGTGTACAAATTCAAATGAAATAACCATCTTATTGTAAATTGATCCGTTTACTTCCACAAATTAACCTCTTGATGACAAAAATGATAATTCTTTTAGTGAACCGATACGTTTCGTTACTAATTAAACTTTCCAATCAGCAGTTTGTGTTAATTCTTAGTTTAAATAGAGCGAAATCGTTTTATTTCAATTAAGAAAACTGTTGATGTTTATGGATTCCAGTTTTGTCTAAACCTCATTTCATGTAACTTTATATACACTATTGTCGAGCACTAAATAACAGTAGCAATATCTCGACCTCTATCACCTATAAATTACAGAAGAAATGGTTATTTACTGACATATCAAAACAATTCTTTACTATGAAATATTTAAAGTAAATACTTAGTGATATGAAAATAGTTCAGAAAAATCCTAACAAAGAAGTCAACTTTGTGTAGGTTATAACATTTAGAAGAGTAGATCGTTACAAACTTTTCTTTTAACGAATAATAAATACGCTGATTGTTTCTTTTATCAGTAAGCTGATAGTTATCATGGTAAATAACCCCAACACTGACAATTCTCCAGCTCTATAAACGTAAATGCAACTTGGCTCTAGTAGCCTGCTTACTATGACTAACGAAAGGAATTTTTGTTAGTGAATCCAGACTTCTAAAATTAATTGTTTTAAATTGAGCTTCGTCAAGGGAGGAAATTCGTCTCTTTATTACTTAATAAAGGAAAAAAAACTTTTATTTAAAAATAATTCTACAAAGAAAATACTAATTTAATAAGTTTGATTATCAAACTGGATTAAAAATAATATTTTGCGTTATTATCAACAAACCCTTTTAAATAAATTTACAAAAATATGAAATTTCTGTACTAGATTTTAATCATCTAAAGTCAAATGATAAAAATACAACCTGGTTACAGTAACAAGTAGTATATTTTAGAATTTGTCATTTTTATCGTTAAAATTCAAAGAGACACTTTGTTTTCCTATCCACATAAAGGCATAACTGCTAAACTAATAAGCACATCATTATTTATATCGTAGAGAGTTGGACGTTTCCATTAAACTTCTGAAAATATTGACTAAACTTAGAACTTTGTTAGTTGAAGTATATGGGTAAAAACTATTTTATTTGTGCGACAAAATGCAATTCCAAATGGATTTTCTTCAACTTCAATACATAGCTGTTTAGTCACACAATCAATCTATTTACTGAATTTTAGGTCTTTACTTAATTTCTAGATTTTTAAATTTGTTAAATAAAAGAAATCACTTAAGTGTCCATCTTTCATAATACAGCAAAACGATAATGCCTAGGACATCGTATTCAAACACCTAATAGCTGATGAAATTAATTTTGTTTTACACACTGCATGGAACGTAATATTGTTCAAAAACTACTTTATAAAATGCTCCCGCGGGTGGCATTTTGATATTTGGCAAATTCATTCCTGTTTTCTCCAGGGTTTCATTATCAGCAGAGGATGAACTTGTATTCTCGCCTTTATTTAGGTGCAGTTACAGCTATGAAGCCCGTTCGTTCACTGATCCCATTAATTAATGCAATTTAAATTTTAACATTCAAAAATAATACTATTAATAAAGTAAGTGTTAATAAATTTAGCAACAAATTTATCTATTAGAAAAACAATTTTTACAAATCAATTTACAAAATTAAAAGATAACTCAAGTTTAAAACTTAAGACAAATACATTTAAGGATTTTAAAACAATTAAACATTCCACAAGCGTGACCTGAAGTGCAGAGCAGCACATTACACACATATTTAGTTCCATCAATGATTACAAAATAATAAATATATAACGTAATTAAACAATCTGCAGCTGTTCGTCCAGTGAATGCACTTTCAACCTCAGTCTATATAACTATAAAATCACACATTTCCACAGCGGAAAATGCAGTGAGTTCCTCAAACTGCAATAAGAAACTGTGGAGTATTTGTTATACTGTGGATGTTCAGTGAATTTGAAGAATCGCTGAAGGAGAATACTTTTCCTCAATGTTAAATGCAGTGAGTTCCTCAAATTGCAATAAGAAACTGTGGAGTATTTGTTATACTGTGGATGTTCGGTGAAGAGGAATTTGTAGAATCGCTGAAGGAGAATACTTTTCCTCAATGTTAAATGCAGTGAGTTCCTCAAATTGCAATAAGAAACTGTGAAGTATTTGTTATACTGTGGATGTTCGGTGAAGAGGAATTTGTAGAATCGCTGAAGGACAATACTTTTCCTCAATGTTAAATGCAGTGAGTTCCTCAAATTGCAATAAGAAACTGTGAAGTATTTGTTATACTGTGGATGTTCGGTGAAGAGGAATTTGTAGAATCGCTGAAGGAGAATACTTTTCCTCAATGTTAAATGCAGTTAGTTCCTCAAATTGCAATAAGAAACTGTGAAGTATTTGTTATACTGTGGATGTTCGGTGAAGAGGAATTTGTAGAATCGCTGAAGGAGAATACTTTTCCTCAATGTTAAATGCAGTTAGTTCCTCAAACTGCAATAAGAAACTGTGAAGTATTTGTTATACTGTGGATGTTCGGTGAAGAGGAATTTGTAGAATCGCCGAAGGAGAATACTTTTCCTCAATGTTAAATGCAGTGAGTTCCTCAAATTGCAATAAGAAACTGTGAAGTATTTGTTATACTGTGGATGTTCGGTGAAGAGGAATTTGTAGAATCGCTGAAGGACAATACTTTTCCTCAATGTTAAATGCAGTGAGTTCCTCAAATTGCAATAAGAAACTGTGAAGTATTTGTTATACTGTGGATGTTCGGTGAAGAGGAATTTGTAGAATCGCTGAAGGAGAATACTTTTCCTCAATGTTAAATGCAGTTAGTTCCTCAAATTGCAATAAGAAACTGTTAAGTATTTGTTATACTGTGGATGTTCGGTGAAGAGGAATTTGTAGAATCGCTGAAGGAGAATACTTTTCCTCAATGTTAAATGCAGTTAGTTCCTCAAACTGCAATAAGAAACTGTGAAGTATTTGTTATACTGTGGATGTTCGGTGAAGAGGAATTTGTAGAATCGCCGAAGGAGAATACTTTTCCTCAATGTTAAATGCAGTGAGTTCCTCAAACTGCAATAAGAAACTGTGAAGTATTTGTTATACTGTGGATGTTCGGTGAAGAGGAATTTGTAGAATCGCCGAAGGAGAATACTTTTCCTCAATGTTAAATGCAGTGAGTTCCTCAAACTGCAATAAGAAACTGTGAAGTATTTGTTATACTGTGGATGTTCGGTGAAGAGGAATTTGTAGAATCGCTGAAGGAGAATACTTTTCCTCAATGTTAAATGCAGTTAGTTCCTCAAACTGCAATAAGAAACTGTGAAGTATTTGTTATACTGTGGATGTTCGGTGAAGAGGAATTTGTAGAATCGCCGAAGGAGAATACTTTTCCTGAATGTTAAATGCAGTGAGTTCCTCAAACTGCAATAAGAAACTGTGGAGTATTTGTTATACTGTGGATGTTCGGTGAAGAGGAATTTGTAGAATCGCCGAAGGAGAATACTTTTCCTCAATGTTAAATGCAGTGAGTTCCTCAAATTGCAATAAGAAACTGTGAAGTATTTGTTATACTGTGGATGTTCGGTGAAGAGGAATTTGTAGAATCGCTGAAGGGGAATACTTTTCCTCAATGTTAAATGCAGTGAGTTCCTCAAACTGCAATAAGAAACTGTGGAGTATTTGTTATACTGTGGATGTTCGGTGAAGAGGAATTTGTAGAATCGCTGAAGGAGAATACTTTTCCTCAATGTTAAATGCAGTGAGTTCCTCAAACTGCAATAAGAAACTGTGGAGTATTTGTTATACTGTGGATGTTCGGTGAAGAGGAATTTGTAGAATCGCTGAAGGAGAATACTTTTCCTCAATGTTAAATGCAGTGAGTTCCTCAAACTGCAATAAGAAACTGTGGAGTATTTGTTATACTGTGGATGTTCGGTGAAGAGGAATTTGAAGAATCGCTGAAGGAGAATACTTTTCCTCAATGTTAAATGCAGTGAGTTCCTCAAATTGCAATAAGAAACTGTGGAGTATTTGTTATACTGTGGATGTTCGGTGAAGAGGAATTTGAAGAATCGCTGAAGGAGAATACTTTTCCTCAATGTTAAATGCAGTGAGTTCCTCAAATTGCAATAAGAAACTGTGAAGTATTTGTTATACTGTGGATGTTCGGTGAAGAGGAATTTGTAGAATCGCTGAAGGACAATACTTTTCCTCAATGTTAAATGCAGTGAGTTCCTCAAATTGCAATAAGAAACTGTGAAGTATTTGTTATACTGTGGATGTTCGGTGAAGAGGAATTTGTAGAATCGCTGAAGGAGAATACTTTTCCTCAATGTTAAATGCAGTTAGTTCCTCAAATTGCAATAAGAAACTGTGAAGTATTTGTTATACTGTGGATGTTCGGTGAAGAGGAATTTGTAGAATCGCTGAAGGAGAATACTTTTCCTCAATGTTAAATGCAGTTAGTTCCTCAAACTGCAATAAGAAACTGTGAAGTATTTGTTATACTGTGGATGTTCGGTGAAGAGGAATTTGTAGAATCGCCGAAGGAGAATACTTTTCCTCAATGTTAAATGCAGTGAGTTCCTCAAACTGCAATAAGAAACTGTGAAGTATTTGTTATACTGTGGATGTTCGGTGAAGAGGAATTTGTAGAATCGCCGAAGGAGAATACTTTTCCTCAATGTTAAATGCAGTGAGTTCCTCAAACTGCAATAAGAAACTGTGAAGTATTTGTTATACTGTGGATGTTCGGTGAAGAGGAATTTGTAGAATCGCTGAAGGAGAATACTTTTCCTCAATGTTAAATGCAGTTAGTTCCTCAAACTGCAATAAGAAACTGTGAAGTATTTGTTATACTGTGGATGTTCGGTGAAGAGGAATTTGTAGAATCGCCGAAGGAGAATACTTTTCCTGAATGTTAAATGCAGTGAGTTCCTCAAACTGCAATAAGAAACTGTGGAGTATTTGTTATACTGTGGATGTTCGGTGAAGAGGAATTTGTAGAATCGCCGAAGGAGAATACTTTTCCTCAATGTTAAATGCAGTGAGTTCCTCAAATTGCAATAAGAAACTGTGAAGTATTTGTTATACTGTGGATGTTCGGTGAAGAGGAATTTGTAGAATCGCTGAAGGAGAATACTTTTCCTCAATGTTAAATGCAGTGAGTTCCTCAAACTGCAATAAGAAACTGTGGAGTATTTGTTATACTGTGGATGTTCGGTGAAGAGGAATTTGTAGAATCGCTGAAGGAGAATACTTTTCCTCAATGTTAAATGCAGTGAGTTCCTCAAACTGCAATAAGAAACTGTGGAGTATTTGTTATACTGTGGATGTTCGGTGAAGAGGAATTTGAAGAATCGCTGAAGGAGAATACTTTTCCTCAATGTTAAATGCAGTGAGTTCCTCAAATTGCAATAAGAAACTGTGGAGTATTTGTTATACTGTGGATGTTCGGTGAAGAGGAATTTGAAGAATCGCTGAAGGAGAATACTTTTCCTCAATGTTAAATGCAGTGAGTTCCTCAAATTGCAATAAGAAACTGTGAAGTATTTGTTATACTGTGGATGTTCGGTGAAGAGGAATTTGAAGAATCGCTGAAGGAGAATACTTTTCCTCAATGTTAAATGCAGTGAGTTCCTCAAATTGCAATAAGAAACTGTGGAGTATTTGTTATACTGTGATGTTCGGTGAAGAGGAATTTGAAGAATCGCTGAAGGAGAATACTTTTCCTCAATGTTAAATGCAGTGAGTTCCTCAAATTGCAATAAGAAACTGTGGAGTATTTGTTATACTGTGATGTTCGGTGAAGAGGAATTTGAAGAATCGCTGAAGGAGAATACTTTTCCTCAATGTTAAATGCAGTGAGTTCCTCAAATTGCAATAAGAAACTGTGGAGTATTTGTTATACTGTGGATGTTCGGTGAAGAGGAATTTGTAGAATCTCTGAAGGAGAATACTTTTCCTCAATGTTAAATGCAGTTAGTTCCTCAAATTGCAATAAGAAACTGTGGAGTATTTGTTATACTGTGGATGTTCGGTGAAGAGGAATTTGAAGAATCGCTGAAGGAGAATACTTTTCCTCAATGTTAAATGCAGTGAGTTCCTCAAATTGCAATAAGAAACTGTGGAGTATTTGTTATACTGTGGATGTTCGGTGAAGAGGAATTTGAAGAATCGCTGAAGGAGAATACTTTTCCTCAATGTTAAATGCAGTGAGTTCCTCAAATTGCAATAAGAAACTGTGAAGTATTTGTTATACTGTGGATGTTCGGTGAAGAGGAATTTGAAGAATCGCTGAAGGAGAATACTTTTCCTCAATGTTAAATGCAGTGAGTTCCTCAAATTGCAATAAGAAACTGTGGAGTATTTGTTATACTGTGATGTTCGGTGAAGAGGAATTTGAAGAATCGCTGAAGGAGAATACTTTTCCTCAATGTTAAATGCAGTGAGTTCCTCAAATTGCAATAAGAAACTGTGGAGTATTTGTTATACTGTGGATGTTCGGTGAAGAGGAATTTGAAGAATCGCTGAAGGAGAATACTTTTCCTCAATGTTAAATGCAGTGAGTTCCTCAAACTGCAATAAGAAACTGTGAAGTATTTGTTATACTGTGGATGTTCGGTGAAGAGGAATTTGTAGAATCGCCGAAGGAGAATACTTTTCCTCAATGTTAAATGCAGTGAGTTCCTCAAACTGCAATAAGAAACTGTGAAGTATTTGTTATACTGTGGATGTTCGGTGAAGAGGAATTTGTAGAATCGCTGAAGGAGAATACTTTTCCTCAATGTTAAATGCAGTTAGTTCCTCAAACTGCAATAAGAAACTGTGAAGTATTTGTTATACTGTGGATGTTCGGTGAAGAGGAATTTGTAGAATCGCCGAAGGAGAATACTTTTCCTGAATGTTAAATGCAGTGAGTTCCTCAAACTGCAATAAGAAACTGTGGAGTATTTGTTATACTGTGGATGTTCGGTGAAGAGGAATTTGTAGAATCGCCGAAGGAGAATACTTTTCCTCAATGTTAAATGCAGTGAGTTCCTCAAATTGCAATAAGAAACTGTGAAGTATTTGTTATACTGTGGATGTTCGGTGAAGAGGAATTTGTAGAATCGCTGAAGGAGAATACTTTTCCTCAATGTTAAATGCAGTGAGTTCCTCAAACTGCAATAAGAAACTGTGGAGTATTTGTTATACTGTGGATGTTCGGTGAAGAGGAATTTGTAGAATCGCTGAAGGAGAATACTTTTCCTCAATGTTAAATGCAGTGAGTTCCTCAAACTGCAATAAGAAACTGTGGAGTATTTGTTATACTGTGGATGTTCGGTGAAGAGGAATTTGTAGAATCGCTGAAGGAGAATACTTTTCCTCAATGTTAAATGCAGTGAGTTCCTCAAACTGCAATAAGAAACTGTGGAGTATTTGTTATACTGTGGATGTTCGGTGAAGAGGAATTTGTAGAATCGCTGAAGGAGAATACTTTTCCTCAATGTTAAATGCAGTGAGTTCCTCAAACTGCAATAAGAAACTGTGGAGTATTTGTTATACTGTGGATGTTCGGTGAAGAGGAATTTGAAGAATCGCTGAAGGAGAATACTTTTCCTCAATGTTAAATGCAGTGAGTTCCTCAAACTGCAATAAGAAACTGTGGAGTATTTGTTATACTGTGATGTTCGGTGAAGAGGAATTTGAAGAATCGCTGAAGGAGAATACTTTTCCTCAATGTTAAATGCAGTGAGTTCCTCAAACTGCAATAAGAAACTGTGGAGTATTTGTTATACTGTGGATGTTCGGTGAAGAGGAATTTGAAGAATCGCTGAAGGAGAATACTTTTCCTCAATGTTAAATGCAGTGAGTTCCTCAAATTGCAATAAGAAACTGTGGAGTATTTGTTATACTGTGGATGTTCGGTGAAGAGGAATTTGAAGAATCGCTGAAGGAGAATACTTTTCCTCAATGTTAAATGCAGTGAGTTCCTCAAATTGCAATAAGAAACTGTGAAGTATTTGTTATACTGTGGATGTTCGGTGAAGAGGAATTTGAAGAATCGCTGAAGGAGAATACTTTTCCTCAATGTTAAATGCAGTGAGTTCCTCAAATTGCAATAAGAAACTGTGGAGTATTTGTTATACTGTGATGTTCGGTGAAGAGGAATTTGAAGAATCGCTGAAGGAGAATACTTTTCCTCAATGTTAAATGCAGTGAGTTCCTCAAATTGCAATAAGAAACTGTGGAGTATTTGTTATACTGTGATGTTCGGTGAAGAGGAATTTGAAGAATCGCTGAAGGAGAATACTTTTCCTCAATGTTAAATGCAGTGAGTTCCTCAAATTGCAATAAGAAACTGTGGAGTATTTGTTATACTGTGGATGTTCGGTGAAGAGGAATTTGAAGAATCGCTGAAGGAGAATACTTTTCCTCAATGTTAAATGCAGTGAGTTCCTCAAACTGCAATAAGAAACTGTGAAGTATTTGTTATACTGTGGATGTTCGGTGAAGAGGAATTTGTAGAATCGCCGAAGGAGAATACTTTTCCTCAATGTTAAATGCAGTGAGTTCCTCAAACTGCAATAAGAAACTGTGAAGTATTTGTTATACTGTGGATGTTCGGTGAAGAGGAATTTGTAGAATCGCTGAAGGAGAATACTTTTCCTCAATGTTAAATGCAGTTAGTTCCTCAAACTGCAATAAGAAACTGTGAAGTATTTGTTATACTGTGGATGTTCGGTGAAGAGGAATTTGTAGAATCGCCGAAGGAGAATACTTTTCCTGAATGTTAAATGCAGTGAGTTCCTCAAACTGCAATAAGAAACTGTGGAGTATTTGTTATACTGTGGATGTTCGGTGAAGAGGAATTTGTAGAATCGCTGAAGGAGAATACTTTTCCTCAATGTTAAATGCAGTGAGTTCCTCAAACTGCAATAAGAAACTGTGGAGTATTTGTTATACTGTGGATGTTCGGTGAAGAGGAATTTGTAGAATCGCTGAAGGAGAATACTTTTCCTCAATGTTAAATGCAGTGAGTTCCTCAAACTGCAATAAGAAACTGTGGAGTATTTGTTATACTGTGGATGTTCGGTGAAGAGGAATTTGAAGAATCGCTGAAGGAGAATACTTTTCCTCAATGTTAAATTTAATGCAGTGAGTTCCTCAAACTGCAATAAGAAACTGTGGAGTATTTGTTATACTGTGATGTTCGGTGAAGAGGAATTTGAAGAATCGCTGAAGGACAATACTTTTCCTCAATGTTAAATGCAGTGAGTTCCTCAAACTGCAATAAGAAACTGTGGAGTATTTGTTATACTGTGGATGTTCGGTGAAGAGGAATTTGAAGAATCGCTGAAGGAGAATACTTTTCCTCAATGTTAAATGCAGTGAGTTCCTCAAATTGCAATAAGAAACTGTGGAGTATTTGTTATACTGTGGATGTTCAGTGAATTTGAAGAATCGCCGAAGGAGAATACTTTTCCTCAATGTTAAATGCAGTGAGTTCCTCAAACTGCAATAAGAAACTGTGGAGTATTTGTTATACTGTGGATGTTCGGTGAAGAGGAATTTGAAGAATCGCTGAAGGAGAATACTTTTCCTCAATGTTAAATGCAGTGAGTTCCTCAAATTGCAATAAGAAACTGTGGAGTATTTGTTATACTGTGGATGTTCGGTGAAGAGGAATTTGAAGAATCGCTGAAGGAGAATACTTTTCCTCGATGTTAAATGCAGTGAGTTCCTCAAATTGCAATAAGAAACTGTGAAGTATTTGTTATACTGTGGATGTTCGGTGAAGAGGAATTTGAAGAATCGCTGAAGGAGAATACTTTTCCTCAATGTTAAATGCAGTGAGTTCCTCAAATTGCAATAAGAAACTGTGGAGTATTTGTTATACTGTGATGTTCGGTGAAGAGGAATTTGAAGAATCGCTGAAGGAGAATACTTTTCCTCAATGTTAAATGCAGTGAGTTCCTCAAATTGCAATAAGAAACTGTGGAGTATTTGTTATACTGTGATGTTCGGTGAAGAGGAATTTGAAGAATCGCTGAAGGAGAATACTTTTCCTCAATGTTAAATGCAGTGAGTTCCTCAAATTGCAATAAGAAACTGTGGAGTATTTGTTATACTGTGGATGTTCGGTGAAGAGGAATTTGTAGAATCTCTGAAGGAGAATACTTTTCCTCAATGTTAAATGCAGTTAGTTCCTCAAATTGCAATAAGAAACTGTGGAGTATTTGTTATACTGTGGATGTTCGGTGAAGAGGAATTTGAAGAATCGCTGAAGGAGAATACTTTTCCTCAATGTTAAATGCAGTGAGTTCCTCAAATTGCAATAAGAAACTGTGGAGTATTTGTTATACTGTGGATGTTCGGTGAAGAGGAATTTGAAGAATCGCTGAAGGAGAATACTTTTCCTCAATGTTAAATTTAATGCAGTGAGTTCCTCAAACTGCAATAAGAAACTGTGGAGTATTTGTTATACTGTGATGTTCGGTGAAGAGGAATTTGAAGAATCGCTGAAGGACAATACTTTTCCTCAATGTTAAATGCAGTGAGTTCCTCAAACTGCAATAAGAAACTGTGGAGTATTTGTTATACTGTGGATGTTCGGTGAAGAGGAATTTGAAGAATCGCTGAAGGAGAATACTTTTCCTCAATGTTAAATGCAGTGAGTTCCTCAAATTGCAATAAGAAACTGTGGAGTATTTGTTATACTGTGGATGTTCAGTGAATTTGAAGAATCGCCGAAGGAGAATACTTTTCCTCAATGTTAAATGCAGTGAGTTCCTCAAACTGCAATAAGAAACTGTGGAGTATTTGTTATACTGTGGATGTTCGGTGAAGAGGAATTTGAAGAATCGCTGAAGGAGAATACTTTTCCTCAATGTTAAATGCAGTGAGTTCCTCAAATTGCAATAAGAAACTGTGGAGTATTTGTTATACTGTGGATGTTCGGTGAAGAGGAATTTGAAGAATCGCTGAAGGAGAATACTTTTCCTCGATGTTAAATGCAGTGAGTTCCTCAAATTGCAATAAGAAACTGTGAAGTATTTGTTATACTGTGGATGTTCGGTGAAGAGGAATTTGAAGAATCGCTGAAGGAGAATACTTTTCCTCAATGTTAAATGCAGTGAGTTCCTCAAATTGCAATAAGAAACTGTGGAGTATTTGTTATACTGTGATGTTCGGTGAAGAGGAATTTGAAGAATCGCTGAAGGAGAATACTTTTCCTCAATGTTAAATGCAGTGAGTTCCTCAAATTGCAATAAGAAACTGTGGAGTATTTGTTATACTGTGATGTTCGGTGAAGAGGAATTTGAAGAATCGCTGAAGGAGAATACTTTTCCTCAATGTTAAATGCAGTGAGTTCCTCAAATTGCAATAAGAAACTGTGGAGTATTTGTTATACTGTGGATGTTCGGTGAAGAGGAATTTGTAGAATCTCTGAAGGAGAATACTTTTCCTCAATGTTAAATGCAGTTAGTTCCTCAAATTGCAATAAGAAACTGTGGAGTATTTGTTATACTGTGGATGTTCGGTGAAGAGGAATTTGAAGAATCGCTGAAGGAGAATACTTTTCCTCAATGTTAAATGCAGTGAGTTCCTCAAATTGCAATAAGAAACTGTGGAGTATTTGTTATACTGTGGATGTTCGGTGAAGAGGAATTTGAAGAATCGCTGAAGGAGAATACTTTTCCTCAATGTTAAATGCAGTGAGTTCCTCAAATTGCAATAAGAAACTGTGAAGTATTTGTTATACTGTGGATGTTCGGTGAAGAGGAATTTGAAGAATCGCTGAAGGAGAATACTTTTCCTCAATGTTAAATGCAGTGAGTTCCTCAAATTGCAATAAGAAACTGTGGAGTATTTGTTATACTGTGATGTTCGGTGAAGAGGAATTTGAAGAATCGCTGAAGGAGAATACTTTTCCTCAATGTTAAATGCAGTGAGTTCCTCAAATTGCAATAAGAAACTGTGGAGTATTTGTTATACTGTGGATGTTCGGTGAAGAGGAATTTGAAGAATCGCTGAAGGAGAATACTTTTCCTCAATGTTAAATGCAGTTAGTTCCTCAAATTGCAATAAGAAACTGTGGAGTATTTGTTATACTGTGGATGTTCGGTGAAGAGGAATTTGTAGAATCGCTGAAGGAGAATACTTTTCCTCAGTGTTAAATGCAGTTAGTTCCTCAAACTGCAATAAGAAACTGTGGAGTATTTGTTATACTGTGGATGTTCGGTGAATTTGAAGAATCGCTGAAGGAGAATACATTTCTAGACAATGTACATCAAATAATGGTTGGTCCGCTTAATACCGGTCATTACTTCAGAGAGGGAATCACATCGAGTCAGTAGTTCGAAGCCAACTACAACGGTTGCCCGGGGGAAATGTTCTTGGTCTTGTAGTCAGGCACAAAGTGATCAAGCTAATACCATCCGGTACTGATCATTTAGTCAATGCCGTACACCCTAGCCTCTATCCGCCTGACTGATGACACAGTATGTTTAAGATTGTGGTAGTTCAGCTTCAGCTTTTACCATAGTTTCAACGCTCTCATTTCAATATATTGCACTCTTTTGGATCTATTGGATGACCAAACTTTTTTATGCTTGATTCAGTCGCGCCAGCTCTGCTCAGTAGACACCATCTTGCTATTAGCTTGTTTGTTTATTTTTCAGAAACATTTATTGTATAATTCCTAAGAAAATAAAACATCATTACTTCTATTGGTTGCTACCAAATACTTAAGATTAAAACTGTGTTATTTTTCACTTCACACATATATAATATTATCAATGAACAATTTTTGTTTCTCACACTAGATTGGATCTTTAGGAATAAATTCTTTTGTATGATATTTCGGGGGGAGGGAATGTTAGTTTCTAGAGGGCCGAATGGATTAATTTCTTTTAAATACAAAGAACGAAAGCTTTGACCTCAATATTTTACTACTACAAAACAATATTTTTTAAATAAAGTTTTCAACAAGTTACAAAAGAGTTATTATTGTTTCCAACATTACGTTTGATACGAACGTAGAATCACAAGTGGTTGGCTTAGTTAACGAAAGTAATAAACACTAAATGTCAACAAGCTTTTGTGATGAGAAATTATATTAAATTACTATTTTTTATCACGTCAGAATTATGTAGTAAATATTATTTTTAATTTATTGTAGCTCAGCTATTTATATAGTTATTTAATATTTAAGTTAAAGAAAAGAAGGGATTTTCACACCGCTATCCTCTTTAACTTAATCTCATAAAAAGCGTAAAGGAAAACTTTATTTAAATACTTTTAATGAATCTGTCACATACAAAAGTTTTCACTTTTAATAGCCCTGGTTGATTTGAATATAAAGCATTATTCATTGCTAATTTATACTTTAAAACTTAACCAGATGCCCAATAATATGAACTTAGCGATATTTTAAAAATTCTTTGGATATTATATTTATATTTATTCAGATTACTCGTATTTTTATTTCTTGTTTTTGTAATAAAGTAACAAGTAAACCGCCACAGCACAGTGTTCAAGTATTGATTCCAAGCTAATGCGCCCAGCTGAGATAGGTTCTCGACCTAATGGATCTGACGCCTGACTGTAATGACTCTCCTTCCTGGAAAACAAATATGGGGCGAGACAAACTCACATCTTTCTTTAATCAAAAATAAAGATTTTATAGGTTCATTCTTTTTTAATTTCACTTAATAAAATAGTTCACTGATGTAAACAACTTGTAAGAAATGACGCGATAATAAATATAATATATACATGTTGTATATAATTAAAGAAAAAGAAAAAGTACAGTTATTATTTGTTCAATCAGCATAATCTCATCCTGATTTTGTTTTAACCGAAAATTCTTGTTCAGTGTATTTGTGAACGCGATTAATACGTTTTGTTTTGGTTACCGTCGATCGATATAAAGCTTACTTTGATGAAATTAAAACTTTGAGTTTTTCAAAACGTCTTGAGATACGGCCAAACTATGAACAATCGGTATTTAATTTGAACAAAATAGGTACACTCATTTGAGCTGGAGAGAACTGGCCAGACGGTAGTACATTATTCCAAAAACACAATTTTAAGGGGCACAGGGAACCTCAAAATCGATTTATCACCAAAAAGAGTCGACTGATCAGATAACATTATAAATACTAGGTATAGGTTATATAAGAGAGTAATAATACAATTATTGTTAATATACATTGGAATCAAAAATCTATATCCTTCACCTTCATTTTTAAATCGAAGTTTTGTCTGCCAATAAATTTAGAACCATTACGAAATACAAGTTAATAAATTATTAATATATATTTTTGATATAATTTTCAATTGACAGACATAAATTTTTCAAACAAGTGTTTTATTTAATGTTCAAAGACTCGGAAAAGTGTCTTAATACACGTTTAAGAACAAATTTATCGTTTCATAATTTACCAGCATTACATTACTTTAGTAGTCTATTCAAGCCTGGAAGTCCATGTACAAAGAAGATAATTACAGGTTTACACCCCCACCCAACCCCCTCATCTTCGTGACTAATTAAACCTTTCTTCTTGCCCTAATGAGACCGTCACATTTGAACTGGGGTAGTTGAAGGTCATCAGTGAATATACATTCTAGAGTTTAAGGTCGAGAGACTGCATCTAGATATTTAATTACAATATACATTCATAATAAATAAATAAATAAATATTGAACTTGACTTGTGAGAACATCTAATTAATAAAAAAACATTAAAACAAATGCACACAAAAAGTACGCTTTTTATTCAAATGCGTTTCAACTACATCATCACCATCTTTAGTTAAACACACTCCCCAATACGTTAAAGTTTAGTTATTGTAGCTTAACAATAGATCAATTAACTTATTTTAAAGGGTAACCTCACCTCTGTTAGAATGTCTATGAATCACCAAAATACAACTATGACTACACTGGTTTAGTTTTAACCTTAATCGTTGGATTAAACGACACTCCCGTCATCACCATAAGTGTTTGTCTGAACAAGGAACCCTGTCGAAACCTCTAGTACTGGTAAGCGGAATGTTAATAATTTAATGTTTCACACAAATATTACAATATACGATTTGCTCTCTCCAAATAATGTCTACATACAATCAAATGTTGAGTTAATAAAATTACACTTTCATTAATTATTTCAAACAACAATTAATTCTTCGTCATTTTACTGCCTATGAGTCCAAACATACTAGCAATCATATTCATCACTACAATTATTATAATTTGTTTTTAAACACTACAAAATAAATACATTTTTATTTTATCGTGACAACCAAATTTTTTTTTCATAACAATCTCACTGTCCAAATAAACAATTATTACTGAATAAATTAAACTTCCTAATAACGCAGGATGGGTAAGAAAGGTTTTATATTTCCCTATCCACCAAACTAATGACAATAATTACTCGTAGATTATTTAAAAAAAAAAAAACAGACCAATAGTAGAAGTGATCTTCTTTTTGTTTTCATGACTAGTAGTTGTGGAAAAACTTAACAAATGTATTTACGTAAGAGAAATTGTTTACGATAAATTTAAGAAATATCAATAATGTCTAGATTGGAAAGCACCACTCGCTCTGGAATATATTTATGATGTATTTTTTTAAATAATTTAAGCGTGAAACAGTTAAATATTTAAATATATTAAAAGTGTTTTAAATATTTTAAAATAACAGTTTGTAATGCAATTTTTTCAATTTCTTCGGAATAAATCTGAAACTTAACGTATACGAACGGGACTACGTAGCACGCATAGATAATGTATCACCTTGTGAAACATATAAGTACTCTAGTTGTATATATAAAATTATTTTAAACAAAATATGAAATAAATAAAAACTTGTTTAGTTCTTTTAGTTCTCTTAAGGAGTTAAAAAATAAAATCAAATATTTTAAAACACTATTCTGTTTTGTATGGATTTATTAAAGAGAATTTAGAAGACAGATGTGTTGCATAGCAATGAAGTTCCAAACAATTTTTTTCTATTTTTCTATGCTATTTACAAAAATCGAAATCGATAATCAAAATCATCCATATTAATAATGTACGCTGAACTGAACACATGAATTAAAAAGAATATCGAAACAAAAAAGACAAAGTTCTTTTTTTACATTAAAGTAAGTACTTCTGAAATAAAATGTTGTTCTTTTCCATAGAACATATGATAATACATACTATTGCCCTAATACATCACGATTAAGGTGGAAAGTGTTAACAAAATAATTATTTCGTAGAACAGGAATTAATAATAGTATCTTCTGTATCGCTATGACAGCCATATGGAATTCGCGGAATCATATCGCCAACAACTGTATTTAATGATAATACATTTATTTTCAATCATACGTACTGTCTGAGACAACAGATAGGTATAGACTATCTTCCATATGCGCAGTGGATGGTTCATACATACTATCTGAGACAACAGATAGGTATAGACTATCTTCCATATGCGCAGTGGATGGTTCATACATACTGTCTGAGACAACAGATAGGTATAGACTATCTTCCATATGCGCAGTGGATGGTTCATACATACTATCTGAGACAACAGATAGGTATAGACTATCTTCCATATGCGCAGCGGATGGTTCATACATACTGTCTGAGACAACAGATAGGTATAGACTATCTTCCATATGCGCAGTGGATGGTTCATACATACTGTCTGAGACAACAGATAGGTATAGACTATCTTCCATATGCGCAGTGGATGGTTCATACATACTATCTGAGACAACAGATAGGTATAGACTATCTTCCATATGCGCAGTGGATGGTTCATACATACTGTCTGAGGCAACAGATAGGTATAGACTTTCTTCCATATGCGCAGTGGATGGTTCATACATACTATCTGAGACAACAGATAGGTATAGACTTTCTTCCATATGCGCAGTGGATGGTTCATACATACTGTCTGAGACAACAGATAGGTATAGACTTTCTTCCATATGCGCAGTGGATGGTTCATACATACTATCTGAGACAACAGATAGGTATAGACTTTCTTCCATATGCGCAGTGGATGGTTCATACATACTATCTGAGACAACAGATAGGTATAGACTTTCTTCCATATGCGCAGTGGATGGTTCATACATACTGTCTGAGACAACAGATAGGTATAGACTTTCTTCCATATGCGCAGTGGATGGTTCATACATACTATCTGAGACAACAGATAGGTATAGACTTTCTTCCATATGCGCAGTGGATGGTTCATACATACTATCTGAGACAACAGATAGGTATAGACTATCTTCCATATGCGCAGTGGATGGTTCATACATACTATCTGAGACAACAGATAGGTATAGACTTTCTTCCATATGCGCAGTGGATGGTTCATACATACTATCTGAGACAACAGATAGGTATAGACTTTCTTCCATATGCGCAGTGGATGGTCTCAATACGGTGAAGTGGAAGGTTGAGAATTTAAACATATATTTATTTATTCTTCCATCTATTACTTGGTAAATAGCTTTTCCGTTTGAATTACATTTATTCCTATAAGATTAACTTTATTAGTAGTAAAAATAAATGAGTATAAAACGTTTTGTTGGTTTTAAAATTTTAACGGAGTGTGTTTAACTCCCTAAATGGTTTTCCCCAAAGTATAAACCTAATTAAATAGTTTCCTTGCACCCAAAAACTTTTCATTCTCTCCATTCAATAAAATCTATATATCAGTTTTCAAAATAAAATGTAAAATTGTAAAATTGAGGAAATCAAGAATTCCTCATTTAATAGTTTTGGATAGATGAAAATGTTTCCTTCAAATTTATATACTCATGAAATTCTTTCACCGAGTAAATCACATTTCAGAACAACTGTTTTAAATGAAGGGAAACGTTATTACTGTTTAATCATAGACTAAATATGTTTTAAAGAGTTTATTTACGCAATATATTTAAACATTGACACAAATACAATGTCAATTATTATATGAGTCCTAATAGGATCTACTACGAAAGAGGCAATCCCAAGGGACCTTACCCAACACTACACCTTTAGTCATGCAGTCCTTTATAAGTTAGATCCTTCTCTTTCCAATCAGGTCTCTCTTGACCAACTCTTGTTGTCTACCGATCTTGATACTAACAAGTATTCAAGAACTAGGGGTATTTATTTCTTGGTCTTTTCTTTCCTTTTTTATAAGACAATAAAGAACGGGAGTTTTTCTTCCTTAAATAACAAAGGGGAACACATTATAGGTCTGAATGAGACTTCATTTGTCATTATAATAACAAAACTTTAGTAAAAACACATTTAATATTGTATCATATAATCCTATTGGTATAAGTACACTATAATTTTACCTACAAATATATTGCATACTGGTAATAATCTTCCTTAACATTCCGTCTAGTTTCTTTTTTATACAGTTAAAGTCAAATATTTATTTTGAAAAGTATGATAAAGATATGTCAACTACAAACATAACATGTAATTATTTTATTTATTTATTGTTTTAATATCTCCAAAAATTGTAAAAGAGGGAATAAGAAGCACATATTTCCACATTTACCTGAAAACAAAATATCGTATCTCGTGGATTCAACTTTAAAATCTCTTCTGTTTTCCTTATACTTATATATTTAGTATTCTGTAAAGTATGGCATAAAATAATAGTCTATGTAACGGAAAATTATAAATTCATCTATATAAATTTTACTTAGTAAGAAACTATTAAAGTTTAGATGAAGATGGAAAAATAAGAAATAAAACAAAACAACATAAATATCTTGCAGAGTTTAGCATCAATTTTTATTCAGTGAGCCAGCTTCCAAACTTGTTTAAGGTTAGACTTGATAGGGACACAAGATATCGATTCCATCCTCGATGACATTGCATTCCATACACGTGTTTCATGCAGTACGTGATTGTCCTTCATTTCAAAACAGAGAGAACCTTGTTGGTTGTCTGTATCATACAAAGGTTTACTGTACTGACTATACAAATATAACTAATAATTATATAATATTTGCAGCGTTTTGCATTTTTTACTTACCCGATATACGAATTCTAAGATAAGTTTGAATCGCAAAAAATATCGACTTCCGTTTTTTGATAGATGGTCACAGAAAACAAGAAACTGAAAATGTTATTGTTTCTTGCCGTCCATCCGTCGTTGGCATTGTTGTCGTCTGTACGTAAGCACAATAGCGGCTACCAACATTAAGTTAGGCACGTGTAATTTGGTATAGGAACTTAAATAAAACCATTTTGTAATTTATAAAATAGAAAACGTTAAAATAGCAAACATTTTAAGGAATATCGTGTTATTCAAATTATAATAAATTGAATTTGAATCTATAAGTTGAATCCACTTTAAGTCATTTGAATCTAGATTATATATTTTGTTTTTCTACCCTTCCCTTGTGAATACACGGCAGTTAAGTTAAGAAATTTTATATCCCAGTAGACAATTATTACTGCAAATAATTGAACTTTTTTAAATATCACTTATTTTAGGCAGAGAAAATCTTTTTAATTTTATTTATTGCACAATCTTGACTGCACTGTAAAGACATAATATTGCTAACTATATTATAATAATATCTATATATATATATATATATATATATATATATATATATATATAATAATTGTCATGCTTCTTTTTATTTTCATACACATTTTAGTTTATCGTATTTTAATATAATAATATAATTGGAGTATTTGTTATCAGCTGTGTAGCGAATGGAGAATAAAATGAAATCAAAAGTTAAAAGGCAAACACAGTTGTAGCAAGGAAAATTGTGGTAATTCTAGAGTATTAGACAAATGTGTTTATTGTGGTTAAAGGTCTAACCTGAACTGTTATGAAATCACCTTTAGGTTTAAATACCAGTATCGTGAATATAAAACACTCGTCTAAAGCAACATTAAAACTACAAAACTAAATGTTTGGGGTATGTTATTATATGATTTTGAACACTCAAATTATTTTCTCTTTCTACCCTCTTACGACGTTTTGATTAACAATTATATTGAGTACGAGGCTGATAACACATATCCAGTTTATGTTAATCCTATTAATAACCAATGTTCGTAACAATATTTTCAATAATGTTGTTTGTTCTAGAGTATGTTTTATCATGGATATTATAAGAGAGAAAAGTTCAAATGATGATGAAAAGTTCAAATACAGTATGATGTATTAAAATTAAAATTTAGAAATTTGGTGAAAAAATACCTTAATTTTATCAATAAAATCAGTTAAAAAAGTAACTAAAAGTAAAACGAAACTATTAAAAGTTATCAAAATAGAGTTTTACTTCTTCATCGAATTTTACTAAAATACAGCCTATCAAAAGAATTTAGTTACATATATCCTTCAAAAACATCAATTACTCTCTTATAGGAATGTGTAAAATTGAAAAACATTTAAGACTTCGTTTTGTTTTTTTGACCGGTTGATTTTTTTTCGTTATTGCTACTATTCTAATTTTTAAATAATTACAAACGTTTTGCCTTCTAACATTAAAATAAACTAAATAAAACTAGTGATAATTTTTTTAATAATTTGTTATTGGTACACTCTAACTTGTAAAATACAAAACACACAAAAACTCCGACACTGCAATGACAAAGTTAAGATATTCATTTGTTACATATACACAAACATTATGCCACTGAATCAAGAGAGACAAATAATATAAATAGCATCCGTGAACCAACGTGTCCATATCTCTAACTGAAATAACATCACAATGTAGATGTTTAAAAATGCTGCCATTGCATCAAATTTTATAACAAATAAAACACTATACAAGGTTATTAAAAGAGAATCGTGTAAACAGCTGTTTTAAGATTTAAACGAGATTAATAATTTGTATAACTTACCCAGTAATCCGTTTTTTGACTGAACTTCAAGTTTCAAGGCCTCAGGAAATCAAGAAAGTTATTTTTGTTCGTCTGTCTTGTTGTCATGTGACGTAAGCAGAGTAGCGGCAGCAACAATTAAGATAGGAATATGTTGGTATGGGGAACTATAGGGTTCCAGCACCCTAAATTGTTGCACTTTACATAGGTGACAAAATATTGATACAATGTAACACAAAGGTTACAAAAATGCATTGATTATACGGTTTTTTTTTAAACACTGAAAAAATTAAAACTTGCAAAATTCCAATTTTCTGTGCAATTTTTTTCAAACCAACCCTGTCACTTCCACTCAAGTCAATATAGTGGGCCTCATCCGCCATAGTACCACAGGTTAGAGTGAACCAAACTGCACAGAAAAAAACCTTGTTTTAGGTGGGAACCCACAACCTTCGGTGCCAATCCTTGATCAAGGGAATAACTCTTTGAGCTTCTTAACCACTAAGATTGGGTATAGTTAGTTATGTAACAACACTTCAGTGATGTCAGATTGCCTATCCTACCCCGTAGTTACATACAGATCCCCTAAAAGTTCATCGGTTCACCACTAGTCCTGAAAAAATCAAAGTCCTACCTTTTTGTGTCTAGAGAAAAGTGAACAAAAAAATTTTACTTTCCTAGATTGTATTTAGTTTTCTGTGATTGTATATCCCATTATTTACTATATTTACTACTTAGAAAGGTAATATCATCAACACCTAAAATAAATACAGACAATGGTTAGTAGTAATGAAGTTAAGATTGTAGACAGACAAGAATATGCTTGTAATGAAACTGTGATAACGGTAAAGTGTTTCAAGGTAGATAACAAACTATTTGTTAATGTGTTTAGTTTAGTGATATCCAACTGTTTTGTCATGCTAGATCTAGAGTGAAGTTGTGTTACTTTTTTGATTTTCTGTAATTTGGTAATAGTTTAAAGACAAAAAGACGTGAAAATGGTGAACACTTAAAGAAAAGTATTAAAATTGTTTTTATTTATGGATCAACTTAGAAAAAATTACTTGAAGAAAATATATATTAGACCACCATAAACAAAATTGCGACCATTACCGTGATTGTATTAACATGGCTGAAAAGAGTTTTCACCTCACCACCTTAACTATAATTATATTATCGGATTCTGTTTCCGGCAAATTTTCTGATAAAAGGGGCCAAAAGTTAATTAATAAATTTTATCTCCGTTAAGATCTTCTAGTAGAAAAATCACAAATAAAAAAATTTACATGATTTCTTTTCTCATCTAAAAGTATCAGAGACTTTTTGTGAGAGATAGCGACAAACATTACTTTTGGTTTTTAAGATGGATGTATTGAAAAGTTCGCACAATGTTTTTGAACCGTTTATTTATATTCAATACTTGTAGAAAGTAACACGATATTGACAGACATTTTGTTTCATATTAAAAAAGAAAAACTTTGTCCGATATTTGCATCGACATTATTTGATAGTGTTCTTAGAAAACTTATTAAAGTGAAACAAGAATTACGCAAAGCCTCAGGGAACGTTTAATAGAGTATATTTACAACAGGGTTTATCTACTGGAACTCGGCTAAGAAGCTTTTCTCCAATTAAGTGTTTTATAGTAGGATTAAAATGACTTATTGTCTGAATGTAGGTGTTGTGTCTTCTTGGGGTTAAGGTGTCACGGTGGAACAGGAACATTGAAATGGGAAAGAGCTTTCGTATTCACAATGTTTTACGTCACTATATAAAATTAAATTATTTTACACTCTACAATATCTATTTATCCATTTATACATTTTTTTAAAATTGGTTGCAAAGATTTTTGAAATAACGTGAATATTCCGTTTTGGGGTTCGTGCTAATAAGTGGGTTAAACAATTATTAAGACTGTAAAACAATCGGAAGTTATATAGACCAACCAAAAGTTGTATATTGAATATTTTGACGTTACGAGTAGATGCTATGTTTGCAATAAAAAGTATCACGCTTAGATCGATTCCATCAAATGTTTTCCACGTGTAAAATAGATTTACTAATAGTCTCAATAAATCAAAAACTATTGAACTAGCAAGCGATAGTGTTTTAAGTATAAATTTAGGCAACCTCAAATTGATATTTGCCGTACTACTGGCCTTTAAATTGAAATCCTGACATCTTCATAATGTTGCAAAACGTACAACTGCAGCTGTGCTAATGGTTTATAAGCATAAAAACAAGAAATTTGAGTGTGATTCAGAGAATGAACCGTCTAAGAATGATGACGAAGCCTTTGTATTACCTCTCCCCTTCCACTAGATGCAAAATTTGTATTTACCTAAAGTGTCTGTTCAAGAACTCTCTTACATTAGACATCTGTGTGGTTTGCATAACTAAAATAAAAAATAAAAACATACATCTTTTGTACGTTTTCCATGAAAGCAATGGTAAAAAACCCCGGATGAAGTATGATTATTTTTGTCTAACTGACCTAACAAAATAATTGTGTTGGGCAAAATAAAACCCCAATAATTTCTTCTTTCCTTTTGTCACTAACTGATACTGGAAGATACCAGAATATTGAACAGATTTTCTTTATTAAAGGACATTACTTCATGTCATGGGACAAGGATTTTGGCGTAAATGAAAAACTGTAAATGATATACCTGGAAAATATATTGTTAAAGAGGTGACAGAGGAAGATTGTATGAATTTTTAGGATACTCGCAAAGTCACAATATAAATATATTTATAAATTTATATAAACGTCTATATAAACATTTAAAAATATAGAATAAAAACAAACACAAGATCCCACAAAAATTAGGTTTACTTAATGAAACGAATTTCAACGACAAAGTCCCCATCTTCAGTGATACATGACCTACACTAACTAAACTATAACCGAACCTAGCACTGCACCAACCCTTGTATTTATTTATACAAAACTAAATAGGCGTGGCCTAAACCTACTTTCTAATATTAAGGCGTTACCATCTGCCCTGGGTCATTCTAAATAACATAAAAATTAACATTTAACTAATACAATATTCTTAACTAATCTTATATATCTTATATCGTATGCGATAAAGGAAATCGAGCAATATCTACTGTAGTATCAACATTTAATTTAAATATATATGAAAATATAACAAAACCTCTATATTAATAAGAAAGTATGACATAACTCTACCCAATTTGCCTCACAGAATCAATAAATACTCCCCAAGAATACAATAACATAGTGTAATTTTTATTATTTAAATTTATTCAAAATTAAATCTTAAATAAACGAAAACCATCATTTTTGTTAACAATGGTGTTTAATTTAATTCTATAAAATCTCCTTGGAAACGAAAATAATCAGAATACTTTTTATCATATTGCTAATCAAGTGTCAATAACGTTATGATATAAATAAGAAAGAGAATATCAACGAACATAAAGTAATTTTTAAACAATTCACAGTTATTAACGAGACCGAAAAATTACCATACTAACATAAAAAATTGAGAATTTTTAACAGAACAAAAAAAAGTAAGTAAACTGCAAAATAAATTATAAATATACTATTATTTACATAAAATTTGTCACTACGTCTTCCCATTATTGAATTTTTTAAATTATAAATTCACTCATTAATTATTGTTATATACTTCTAAAGTGAGAACTAATTAATCAACAAAATTAATGAGTGAATTTATAATTTAAAAAATTCAATAATGGGAAGACGTAGTGATAAATTTTATGTAAATAATATTATATTTATAATTTATTTTGCAGTTTACTTACTTCTTTTGGTTCTTAGTAAAATTCTCATTTTCTTGATTTTTTTACTATAATATATATATATATGAAGCCTGCATTTCCAAAAGGATGTAAGTGCCAAAATGGACGAAATTACGTTTTCTGTGTAATCGGGTTGTAAGTGCCACGAAATATCAGTTTTCAAAGTATTACAGCGGTGCGGCGCTCCTTGTGGGCCAAATGTGAACTTTTGTTGTTGTGCAAGTCAAAAGGGTGTATGTCCCTTGGTGCAACAGTTTGAGATCACTCAGTGTAGGTGAGCGGTACGCTACTTGACTTGCATAGCTGTTTGCGCTGTATAATTTTAACAGTTTATTTCAGTTAAAATATAATATTAAATAGTTTTTTATGAGATGGAGGTACGGTATGTATCGTTCATTTTTGGAGAAACATTCCGAAGAGTTTCATTTTGGGAACCCCCCAATCACTAGGCAGTGGTACAATGAAATTTTGTTGACGAAGTTCAATTTATCTTTTCATAGACCAAGGGTAGATACTTGTTCGACTTGTGACCAACTGCATATTAAAGTACAATCTGGCGTATTGGCTGCAAAAGTAGAGCAAGAACTACACCACAGACGCGCCGAAGCTATTACTAATGCAATGACAAAGATTCAGATGCTCAGGTACTATCGTTTTACCTGCAACAGCAGATGTATCTTCCTCAGTTAACACATACTGAGATGTATTATTCACAACAACTAGCATGTTGCAATTTAGGGATTCATGACTCTACAGTAGATAAGGGTTTTATGTTCTTGTGGTCGGAAAACTATGGTGGTCGGGGGTCCTTGGAAATCTCTTCTTGCCTTTATCAATACCTAACTACTCAATGTAGAACTAACAAAAGAAAACTGGTAGTATGGTCAGACAATTGCGGTGGTCAAAACAAAAACCAATACATGATCACCATGTACCTAGTTTTAATAGCTACTAGTAAGTTTGATGAAATCATTCACAAGTTCCCTATCAAAGGCCATACTTTTTTGACTTGTGATAGGGACTTTTCTTTGATAGAAAAACATAGAAGAAAATGGAATCCTAACACTATTATGGATTTGGTTCAAATCATAACAAGTGATGCTCAGAAAATCCGTTTTACTGCACTGTGGTAAAAGAGTTCTACAATTTCAAAGAGATCTCACACAAGTTTCTGGATCCCAAGAAGCTAGGAATCTCTAAAGCCTCGCAGCTCCGTTTGACAGTTGCAGACTTTAGTAGTGTGATGGTAGCAAAAGGGGGATCAGAAGCAGCTGGCTGGAGTGACCCAATAAAAGTCATTAAGAATGGAGTGAGTATTGATAATTTTAAGAGTCTGCAGCTTCCTTTAATGAGAACAAAGTGGGGAATCCCACAAAAGTAAAGGGAAGACATCATCAAGATGATCCCTTACCTAAAGCCGGAATCACGTGGGTACTTCGAGGAGTTATTGGCAGAAACACCACCTCTACAGACTCCGGAGAATAATACAGATCTCTAAGCAAGAGTTGCATAGTGGAACTTACAGCCTTATGACTTGCACCTAGATAAAACAGTTTTTTTCCTTCAATTTTTTTCCTTTTAAATTTTACCTAAATTTTTATAAATGCAAAAACTCTTGTATCATTTATGAAATTGTTTGAAAATTTGCTTCAAAGGTAAATAAATAAATGTTTTTATGAAAAAAAATGTTTTTTTTATCTCCTGAAAAATTTACTCTTTGGCACTTACACCCTTTTGGAAATGCACGCTTCATATATATATATATATATATATATATATAAAACTTCTGATTATTTTAGTTTCCATGGAGATTTTATAGAATTAAATTAAGCACCATTGTTAACAAAATTGTTGGTTTTCCTTTATTTAAGATTTAATTTTGAATAAATTAAAAAAAAAATTACATTATGTTATCGTATTCTTCGAGAGTATTTATTGATTCTGGGAATCAATTAGGGAAGTGTTATGTCATACTTTCTTATTAATATAGAGGTTTTGTTATATTTTCATATATATTTAAATTAAATGTTGATACCGTACTACAGTAGATATTGCTCGATTTCCTTTATCACATACGATATAAGATATATAAGATTAGTTAAGAATATTGTATTAGTTAGATGTTACTTTTTATGTTATTTAGAATGACCCAGGGCAGATGGTAACGAACTAATATTAGAAAGTAGGTTTAGGCCACACCCATTGAGTTTTGTATAAATTTAATAAATACAGGGGTTGGTGCAGTGCTAGGTTCGGTTATAGTTTAGTTAGTGTAGGTCATGTATCACTGAAGATGGGGACTTTGTCGTTGAAATGCGTTTGATTAAGTAAACGTAATTTTTGTGAGATCTTGTGTTTGTTTTTATTCTATATTTTTAAAAGATATATATAGACGTTTATATAAATTTTATAAATATATTTATATTGTGACTTTGTGAGTATCCTAAAAATTCATACAATCTTCCTCTGTCACCTCTTTAACAATATATTTTCCAGGTATATCATTTACAGTTTTTCATTTACGCCAAAATCCTTGTCCCATGACATGAAGTAATGTCCTTTAATAAAGAAAATCTGTTCAATATTCTGGAATCTTCCAGTATCAGTTAGTGACAAAAGGAAAGAAGAAATTATTGGGGTTTTATTTTGCCCAACACAATTATTTAAAAAAGCTTGTTATAATTTGATAGGTCAGTTAGACAAAAATAATCATACTTCATCCGGGGATTTTTACCATTGCTTTCATGGAAAACGTACAAAAGATGTATTTTTTTATTTTTTATTTTAGTTATGCAAACCACACAGATGTCTAATGTAAGAGAGTTCTTGAACAGACACTTTAGGTAAATACAAATTTTGCATGTAGTGGAAGGGGAGAGGTAAATACATAGGCCTCGTCGTCATTCTTAGACGGTTCATTCTCTAAATCACAGTCAAATAAATTTCTTGTTTTTATGCTTATAAACCATTAGCACAGCTGCAGTTGTAAGTTTTGCAACATTATGAAGATGTCAGGATTTCAATTTAAAGGCTAGTATTTCGAAAGTACGGCAAATATCAATTTGAGGTTGTATAAATTTATACTTAAAACACCACCTGAAGCTATTTCAAAATATATAGTAAGCAGACTTTATACAAAAATAAGAATATTTTTCTTTAAAAAGTTTTAAAACCATTTTTATGGACTAATAGGGACGTGAGCATTTATTTATCACCAGAGTAATGAGACTCTTGCTGTGGCTGATGAGTAATGATGTTATGTATTTTGAAAGGAAGGCTTCTATTGGTATCTAGGCCTCATTTATTTCAGAGTATTTTCCCTGCCGTTTTAAAATCTCTTATTACTCTTAAATGTTTTTCATTTTTTTAAACAGATTAAGTGTCTTTCCAAATACCTTTGTTAAATAATTACTCACATATCATAAAACAAATACTTACGTTTTTAGATATTTCGGATTATTCTTTTCTTTTGACCATCTCTGCTTAATTTCTGTTGCATCAATTATTGATCCTTGCAGAAAGATATCCTCATCTTTTTTACTGGTGATATCATAGAATTAGAAAAAAAAAATCTTTATCAAAGATGGCCAAACACGTTTCTTCAGAGCTAAAACAAAACGAAATTAATAAATCATTAATTCTGGTATCTCTATCAAATGATACCTATAGGCAGATATTTATTTCGTTTAATAATAGTACGGTTATATTGTAAGCCCTACATTTCTATCATGGTGTACTGTGAAAAAGTGTTTCAACAACTATTGTATATAGTGATAATATTATTTACTTTTAAAAGATTAAAATCTGTTTGCAATAAGACTTCGGTTCTAGGATTTGAGTGGTAATGGATAAAACAATTCAAAATGGTACCCGTGAGAGAGCAGTGGAAGGTTTAAACATAATTCTAGTATTACGCCTACTGTTTGTAAATTAAATGTGATCCTTAGTTATGTTTTATTATTATTAGATTTTTAGAAAGTAGAAAAAAATCTGGTTATTGAATCTCACAAATGATAACTCTCCAAGTCGGGACCTAAGTAAATCGCTTTCATTTCCCCATAATATAATGATATTAATAATCCCTTGCTAGTTTAATAGTTTTTGATTTATTGAGAATATTAGTAAATCTATTTTACATGTGGAAAACATTTGGCGGAATCGATCTAAACATGATACATTTTATTGCAAACATATCATCTACTAGTAACGTCAAAATATTCAATATACAACTTTTGCTTGGTCTATATAACTTCCGATTGTTTTACAGTCTTAATAATTATTTAACCCACTTATTATCACAAACCTGAAAACGGAATATTCACTTTATTTCAAAAATCTAGCAGCTAGTTTTTTAAAAATGTATAAAACTATAAATAGATATTGTAGAGTGTAAAATAATTTAATTTTATATAGTGACGTAAAACATTGTGAATACGAAAGCTCTTTCCCATTTCAATGTTCCTGTTCCACCGTGACACCTTAACCCCAAGAAGACACAACGCCTACATTCAGACAATAAGTCATTTTAATCGTACTATAAAATATATCGAGAAACACTTAATTGGAGAAAAGCTTCTTAACCGAGTTCCAGTAGATAAACCCTGTTGTAAATATACTCTATTAAACGTTCCCTGAGACTTTGAGTAATTCTTGTTTCACTTTAATAAGTTTTCTGAGAACACTATCAAATAATGTCGATGCAGATATCGGACAAAGTTTTTCTTTTTTTAATATGAAACAAAATGTCTGTCTATATCGTATTACTTTCTAAAAGTATTGAATATAAACGGTTCAAAAACATTGTGAGAACTTTTTAATACATCCATCTTAAAAACCAAAAGTAATTTTTGTCGCTATCTCTCACAAAAATTCTCTGTTACTTTTGGATGAAAAAAACAAATGTAAATTTCTTTATTTGAGATTTTTCAACTAGAATATTTTAGCAGAGATAAAATTTATTAATTAACTTTGGCCCCTTTTATCAGAAAATTTGCCGAAAAAAGAAACCGATAATATAATTATAGTAAAGGTGGTGAGGTGAAAATTATTTTCAGTCATGTTAATACAATCACGGTAATGGTCGCCATTTTGATTATCGTGGTCTAGTAATTATATTCTTCAAGTAATTTTTTCTAAGTTGATCCATAAATAAAAATAATTTCCATACTTTCTTTTAAGTGTACACTATTTTTTAGTATTTGTTAAATGTATTCCCTTCACTCTTTCTTATAATAGATGTTGCATATTTAAACATATTTTTTACAACTAGATAATCTAGATTCATGGACGATTTATAAAAAAAGTATAAGAAACAATAATCCTTAAAGCTAGAAACAGTCTTTTGATTAATCCTTAAATTTTTTTTGTATTTTGTTAATAAACTATACTTAAAAATGGTTTGTGAATAAATTATCTAATTGTATTATTTATATGTATTGTTGCAGTATGGTGAGGCAATACATGAAGTAGTAATGGAGGAGTCCTGGGGACCAAATGGGTCGGGTCACGAGGAAATTTGATTTTACGTTGAAATCAATTTTTCCCAAATAATTTCTCACTTATGCATAGTAAGAAGAAGTTATAGTTTCTTAAGCGAACTAAAATAAACTAAAAAGGAACACTATAACTCTGCATCAAAGCAAGAAAGTCAAATTAAAGAGAGTCTGAATGCTTCTGTAAATGGAAGAAACACAATTGTTTTTGAAAAAAATTAGGTTTCAATGATTAATATTATCATGAGTGATTCACTAACTCAATCACATAATATGAGGTTTGTTGAAATAGAAAACAAAATATTGTTGGACCAGAAATGAAAACGAAGCAAAATGATGTACTATTAAAAATTAAAACCAAGCATAATAGTTTGTACCAAGTAAAAAGGTGTTAAACTCGAAATGAAAACCAAGAAAAAATGATGTTGGGCCAGAAATAGAAATCAAACATTATTGGATAAGAAATGAAAACCAAATAGAATTATTTGTTTACATTAAATTATTGTTGCACACTTTATGTTCTTTACGAAATGAACTTTATCAACAATAAATCATTAACTTTAATGTAATAGCAGATATTTCTTGTTGAAACTCCATATTCAAGGATAAAATAAAGCAAAAGCTTAAAGTTTCAAATATTTATTAGTATAAATGAGCTACAATTGTTTCGCCTTGCGGCATCGACGGGCTACTATTGTAAAGGCTTTTTATATAAAGGCGAAACAATTGTAGCTCATTTATACTAATAAATATTTGAAACTTTAAGCTTTTGCTTTATTTTATCCTTGAATAAATCATTACTTTATTTTATCTTCCGAAAGTGTTTTTGGGCTAGATCTAGATCTATTTTTGTTTCTCGCATATGCATAGTAAAGAGAAAGTTATGTTATTGATCATTAAATTGATGTTGTGTGCTTTGTCAATATATCCCTATGATTATTACAACTTTCTCAAAATCACTCCAAATTTTACCATCTGTATAGCATCTATGACTCAAACTAAACTTTCCAAACATTCTTGAGTTATCATTAAAAACTAAAGAGGTCGGCTCCATCTATTACGTTAAAGTCAACTGTGACCCAAACTGATGGCAGAACTACAAAGAGACAAGCTCAGAGAATTTTATTAAATGTGAACTTTAACGACACAAACCATTCACAAAAACAAAACATTATGGTTTAGGAATTATTTGGAAAGAACAAATATTAAACTTCACCGCCGTCATTTTCTCATATTCCACAAGAGAAATAAATTTAGGCATTTATATAAATATGTAATATGTTTTATCAAAGACAGCCAAGATGGTTTATGATTGACAAAGAACTATAGAAATGAATTTTTTGTTCACGATTATTTTTGTTGGTTTTTATTTGATTTTGGAGATGGGAGAGTAGGAAATTTAGTACAACGTTTATTTATTTTCGTTAAACTAAATTCACAATCACTGAGAAAAGAGATTTTTAGCAGACTATAGACATGTGTCATGATGATTCGACACAAACTTGCGTATGTTAATTAAAAAGAACCAAAATTCTCTGAAATTATTTCGTCCTTGATATTAGAAACTGAATGTCGAAACAAGTACTTTCAGGGGATCATTTATAGTGAGTGTATGTACAGTTCATAAGACTTAGACTACTGACCTGTGTCATTGAGTTGAGTAAACCTCTGGGTCGATTGGTGTAGTGGGAGGAACACTGAGTTCTTTCTTGCAGTGAGTTTTGTACCGTGTATTTTGTTAACATTGGTTTATAGTGTTGTGATGAAAGGTGAAAAATATTTGGTACGCATAAAGTCCTTGATAGTCAATTTCGCGAAACCATATCAAATGTGTCTAGGAAATAAGAAGTGAGAATGTAGTAGCTATTTAACTTACAAACATGAATTTAAATACCAAATTAACACAAATTAATCCTAGTACTAAACAGTTAAAAAACTAAACTTATTTGGAAAATTTTCAGCATTTTGAAATTTATATAATGACATTTTTGTTGGCGAGTTGTTGAATTGTTTTAAATTTAACCTAAAACCTTAATTTGAAGTACATTGAAAATCGTTTTATTATTTTTCTTTTCATTTCAAATTTTCCCCAAACCTCGTAGTTTATGTTATTTACTTTTCCGGGGGTAAACACATTTTTGAACCCTATTTAAGAAGGGGTTAAAAGGGAGGACCTCAATTTTTTCAAAGATCAACTTTGGTGACAGACCATAATTTTGGTGTCTTGGAAAAGTCTCTATGGTATTTCTACCCGAAATTATGGAGTTGAATTTTGAGTATTCTATTTGTCATGGATAATAATTAAAAAATTAAAAAATACCGTATAAACTTTTAACAGCGGACTTATTTATTAATTAACACTTTTTTTATATTTTCCATATTTTTGCAAACAGGCATCAATATTTGAAAGAGGGGGGGGGGAAACCATCCATGAGACAATATTTTTACCCATCATGTGAGATATAATTTAAATGTGAATTAATTGTTAGACGAAACTGATGACATATAGAATAAGTCCTTATAACTACTTTGGTCAAAATAATGAACTCACCTAACAAGAAAAAGATATGCCACATGACGGAGAAAAAAACATTGGCTCCCTTTTCAAAAACTGGGGTCGGTTTGCTAAAACAGGGATAATACATAAAAGTGTGTTAATTAGTTAAATAAGTCCGTTGTTAAAAAATTTAATTAGTACTTTGTTTTGTTAGGATTTTCTCATTAATATCAAAACTCAACTTCCTGCTTAGATAATTTTGAGATATATCGTAGAGTCATTTCCAAGGCGCTAATTGTTTTTATGACGTTAATAAACGATATGTCACAAGAAGGGAGTTATTATTGCAAAAAAAGTAAGGTTGTTTCTTTTTAACCCCCCCCCCCTTTTTAAAGAGGGCAAAAATATTTTTACCCCATAAAAAGTGAAAGGACTAATCCTAAGTGGTTTGGCGAAAGTTAAAAGTTTTCATCTCTACTCGCTCAAAATCACCAGAAACCAAATAATAAAAGAATAACTTTGTTCCACTTTGTATCATCCATAGTTCAACATATTTCAAAAGTGTAATTTTTTACAGTGTAATAGTTACAGTGTAACTTTTCTATAAAAAGTATATAAGTTTAACAGTAAAATGAAGAGAATTTTATAAAAATAAAATTTTAAAATGAAACACAACACTATTTGGTGGGTGGGAAACACATTTTATAAGTATTTTAGGTAAATAGATATACAATAAATTCGGCGTCAGTGGAAATTCATTCGGCATTACAACTCTCTGGATGTAAAAATTCAGTTAAAAATTGGGTAGCCTGTCAATTCTTCTTAATTAAATTATGATTCAATATTGTATAACCAGAAATCCTGAGATACCTGTTAAACAATGACAGATATTTTAAAGTAGAACAACATCAATTATAATAGATAAGAACAGAACAAACATCTAAATAAATATATTTATTTAAAATTCACTATTTAAAGTAACTTTATTTGGTAAACAAATTTTCCAAAACTGCAAAGGCTTAGTCTGAACTATTCCATCAATAATAAATTTAGACTAATACTCACCTAGCAATATTATTTGGAACAAGGTGTTAAGTGTAGGCCTATAAATAGTCAACTAACTACCCCCTCCACTTTGTATTTAGATTACGGCAATTAATATGTCTATTTTTAGGTTTTGTTTATTTCACAGTGATGTTGTTCTCCTCAACTACCTAAATTGTTTAAATATAAATTTTGTGTGTATTTTATTTTACAGTTAAATTCACGTAAATTTAATTACTTTAATTTTGTTTTAATTTCCAATGTTCAAAAATTCAATATTAACAGCAATCAATAAATTGATTTAAAGTTTTTATTAGTCGTCGTGTTCAAGCCTTTCACTGTAATTCTGTTGGCAATTAATGTGTGACTTATTAGAAGATTAAACGGCCTAATTACATTGGCAAAATATGATTACTTTATGTTATTGCAGTTACATTTCTTAGTTCACTGGTAAAAGACAAAGACTAAATTTTGTATAAAAAAAGAAACTTAATATCAAACTAGAAACTTATTCTGAAATTTCAAATTATATTTCTAATTTTTTATACTTACAAAGTTGATTTGTTATATTTACATTTTATTGGTGTGTTTTTATTTTCATTTCTGAAACAAAATATCAAATAAAATTAGAGATTTTGTTAAATTATTATCATTTATATATATATATATATATATATATATATATATGTATTTATTGGAAAGTAAGTTTTTCTTTTTTTAAATATATATAATATAATGAGTTTATACATAATATACACAAACATACACATTAATTGAAATGAGCAATGGTAATATTGTTTATCAATTAATCCAATATCATTTCCCCCCCTTTTTTTGTCTTCATTTTGGTCATTAATTTTATTATCACTAAAATTTTAAATAAATCTGTATAGATGGTTTTGAGAAATTACATCCTTTCATAACTCCCCTGCAGATGCTTCATATTTTTTACCCATAATGCACAATCAGTAATTTTAGAGAGACAAGGGTAATTACTACCTTTTAGGAAATATATATATATATATATATATATATATATATATATATATATATATATAGGCTATATATCAAAATTAGTTATTGCCAGTTTTGTACAAAACGAAACCATTGATTTTATCTTATGACAGGTAACTTCAAATTTTGAATGACTTTTAAAAACGCCCTGATATACACACGAATTTGTAAAATTTGATGTTTACTTGTTTGGACTGTAGAGAACTGTACTGCACAGACGACAGACGTCGTTCTGAAAATCATCTTTAAACATATTATAAATATATATATTTCTAAAATGTTTATAGTTCTTTGATAAAGATAATTGTGTCGATATCTTTTTATAATTCTATGATATCACCAGTAAAAAAGAGGAGGATATCTTTCGGCAAGGTTCAATTGATATGCAACAGAAATTAAGCAGAGATGGCCAAAATAAAAGAATAAAACGAAACATCTAAAAACGTAAGTATTTCTTTTATGAAATATGAGTAATTATTAAACAAAGGTATTTGGAAAGACACTAATTCTGTTAAAAAGAAAAGAAAAACATTTAAGAGTAATAAGAGATGTTGAAGCGGCAGGGAAAATACCCTGAAATAAATTAGGCCTAGATACCGATAGAAGTCTTTCTGTCAAAATACATAACATCATTACTCATCAGCCACTGCAAGAGTCTCATTACTCTGGGGATAAATTAATGCTCACGTCTCCATTAGTTAATAATAATGGTTTTAGGACTTTTTACAGAAAAATATTCTTATTTTTGTATAAAGTCTGCTTTCTATATATTTTGAAATAACTTCAGGGAAACCCCAAATTGATATTTGCCGTACTTGCAAAATACTAGCCATTAAATTAAAGTCCTGAAATCTTTATAATGTTGCAAAACGTACAACTGCAGCTGTCCTAATGGTTTATAAGCATAAAAACAAGAAATTTGAGTGTGATTTAGAGAATGAACCGTCTAAGAATGATGACGAAGCCTTTGTATTACCTCTCCCCTTCCACTACATGCAAAATGTGTATTTAGCTAAAGTGTCTGTTCAAGAACTCTCTTACATTAGACATCTGTGTGGTTTGCATAACTAAAATTTAAAAAAATAATAAAATACAGCCTTTGTTCGTTTTCCATGAAAGCAATGGTAAAAAATCCCGGATGAAGTATGATTATTTTTGTCTAACTTACCTAGAAAATTATAACAAGCTTTTTTAAATAATTGTGTTGGGCAAAATAAAACCCTAATAATGTCTTCTTTCCTTTTGTCACTAACTGATACTGGAAGATTCCAGAATATTGAACAGATTTTCTTTATTAAAGGACATTACTTCATGTCATGGGACAAGGATTTTGGCGTAAATGAAAAACTGTAAATGATATACCTGGAAAATATATTGTAAAAGAGGTGACAGAGGAAGATAGTATGAATTTTTAGGATACTCGCAAAGTCACAATATAAATATACATAAAAAAATTTATATAAACGTCTATATATATATATATATATATTTAAAAATATAGAATAAAAACAAACACAAGATGTCACAAAAATTACGTTTACTTAATGAAACGCATTTCAACGACAAAGTCCCCATCTTCAGTGATACATGACCTACACTAACTAAACTATAACCGAACCTATCACTGCACCAACCCCTGTATTTATTTATACAAAACTAAATGGGCGTGGCCTAAACCTACTTTCTAATATTAAGGCGTTACCATCTGCCCTGGGTCATTCTAAATAACATAAAAATTAACATCTAACTAATACAATATTCTTAACTAATCTTATATATCTTATATCGTATGTGATAAAGGAACTCTAGCAATATCTACTGTAGTATCAACATTTAATTTAAATATATATGAAAATATAACAAAACCTCTATCTTAATAAGAAAGTATGACATAACACTTCCCAAATTGCCTCCCAGAATCAATAAATATTCTCGAAGAATACGATAACATAATGTAATTTTTATTTTTTTAAATTTATTCAAAATTAAATCTTAAATAAAGGAAAACCATCATTTTTTTAACAATGGTGTTTAATTTAATTCTATAAAATCTCCTTGGAAACGGAAATAATCAGAAGTTTTTTATTACTGTAAATAAATCAGAAGAGACCAAAATATTATTTTAATAACATTAAAAAAATAATAAATATATTTTTTTAAATATTAAAAAAATCAAGAAATGAGAATTTTACTAAGAACCAAAAGAAGTAAGTAAACTGCAAAATAAATTATAAATATAATATTATTTACATAAAATTTATCACTACGTCTTCATATTATTGAATTTTTTAAATTATAAATTCACTCATTAATTATTGTTGATTAATTAGTTCTCACTTTAGCAGTATATAAGTGTATTATGGGTAATATTTTATATACGCACAATCAAAGTAAAGTTTCTTCTAACAACAAGATATTTTCTAGATATTATGTTACCTTAATTGCATTCAACATACTCTAATTACCCTTTCATTTGCAATAAATTTAAACATCCATAAGATATAAAGGTTTCATTCTATAAAATTGTAGTTTTGTGGTGAATATATGGTGTTATTTAGATTTATTGGTTAATCAGTGACGATTAGTGCTTCCCCCAGTTGTATATAAGAACTGTTTGTATTATTTTAATTGTTAATCTTATATTTGGGATTCAATGGTATATCTTGTAAATGTTTCTTATTTTCATGAATCCATGATGATTTCCTTGATTGACTTTGATTTAATATTTATTTAATGACGGTTAGTGCTTCCCCCAGTTGTATATAAGAACTGTTTGTATTATTTTAGTTGTTAATCTTATATTTGGGATTCAATGGTATATCTTGTAAATGTTTCTTATTTTCTTGAATCCATGATGATTTGCTTGTTTGATTTTTATTTAATACTTATTTAATGACTATTAATATTTCCAGCAGTCGTATATAAGAACTGTTTCTAATATTTCAGTTGTAAATCTTATATATGAAATTCGTTGGTAATCATATTGTAGCCTAACTTTTTCTTATTTTCTTGGTTCCTTGATGATTTCCATATTTTATTTTGATTTCATACATACATAATGACTATTAGTGTTCCCACCAGTTGTATATAAAGTCTGTTTGTATTTTTTTAGATGTAAATTATATATGTGGGATTTTTGTTTAGTCATACCAGAACTATTTGGTTATTTTATATGTTATTATTATATGGAGGATTCTTGTAACTTTTACAACGTAAAATTATATAGGCTATGTAAATTACTGGACACCCTATATATATATATATATATATATATATATATATATATATATATATATATATATATATATATAATTTACATATTAAATATTTATTTGTATACTATACGATCCTTATGTATCCATATGTATTCTTTTGTTTAGTTTTTGGTTTTGGTACAGTTTTTGTTGTTTTGTTTTGATTTAATGATTACAAAATGACTATTAAATCTTCCTCAAGTAATATACAAGTTCTGTTTACATTATTTTAGATACAAATATTAGATATTATGATTCTTTGGTTTTCTTCTATTAACTTTTATTTATTTCTTTGATATTATGAAGTTTATTGTGTTTCTTTTGATTTATAACTTACCTGTTATTTTATTTAGGACTGTCATTTTTTTAGTTTTTAATTATTTGATGCCTAAATAACGACGAAATATTCTTCCTCTGGTAGTATAAAAGAATTATTTATAGGCCTACGTGTATAAAATTTGTATGTTTTATATATAAGGGATAATTGTAGTATTCTTTTGATTTAATACCAAAGAAAAGTAACTTTAACTATAAGTTTTATGACACCACCAGCAATCCTTATAAGTTGTCTTCAATCACTTATACATGACACGTGTTTTAGACTAGCAAATAGAAAAGAATGTGTGCATCAAATTTGTGCAAACAGAAGATAACTTTTGCGACTGAAGCTATGTTCTTGAAAGGAACAATTAAATTATAAGTTATAAATTATATAATTATGAAAGATAGGTCAGAACATTCATCCAACATACTATATTTACCCAGAGGCCTATAATAACTTGATGACAATGACAAAATACAACCAACCATTAAATCAGGGATGAATCTTAACCTCTTTGACGTAAACAATTTATATACCCATTTACCTGTCAACAAAACCATACAAATAGTACTGCACAACTTAAACACGAGCAATAGTCTAAATGTTCTTCAACTTATTGGCATAATGACTTTCAAAGAAATATCAAAACGAAACTTTTTGCATCACGAATTTAATTAACATTACATTCAGAAAGAAGGAGTCCCAAAGGGATTTCCTCTATAATGAATCATATTTAGATTAAGAATTTCAAAAGAGGAATTGAAAACCAATTTTCAAGATATTTGGAAAACCTACATGAAACATAAAATCATTCTGTAATTCACAAAATGGCGGGTTATAACTACTTGATAGACTAAAATGTGTCCCAATGTATGAAACAAACTGCAACACATAATCAATTAACTATACACATATTCAATGTAATTACCAACATAATCCTCACAAATGTCGAATTTGTAATGCTATCCACTATATAATCCCGGACGAATAGCATGGTACCAAATCATGTCGATGTATTTTAAATGTGTATGAGTAACATTATGATTTATGTTAAACTTTTAATGTGTTTAAAAACATGATGATGGACAATAAATGTCCGAAACACGTGTAGCGTATAAGCGGTTGAAGACAACATTAGAGGATAAATAAGTGATATAGATGTACATAAACATATCTGGTAGCTCTAGAATAATAATTATAATTAACTATTTGTAAATAGTTTAAGTACTATATTTACTGTAGTTATTTTTATTTAATTTATAAATAATATATTATAAAATTAAAACTAAAACTACAATTTTTATTCTCTTTTTTAATTATTATTAGGTAAAATTGTATTTTATATAACGTTGTTTTTATCACAAACGTTTTTTTTTTTTACAAACTTATATTTTCATATTCATTAAACAAAATGTATTAATATATTAAAATTTATCCATTTGTAAATTATGTATGGAGTGAATGTAACAGGCATTAAGCCAGTATGTGACATAACATGTCATAACGAATGTATTATTGAACATAACACTGTTTGATATGTTTCAGTTTTAAAGTGCATCTTTCAATGCTGCTTCCCAAAAAAACGTAAACGAATGGATAAGTGGGTGGACAGCTACAAAATTGAAGGTATAAGTAAATAAACAATTCATGAACAAACTTTATTATATTTAAAAACAAAAAAACATTTCTCATTCAATAACACAGGTATCTTAAAATATAATGATGGGATTTTGAACGTTGAACAAATAGTAATAAATTGCATTTGCAATATAATAATATTATTTATTATTGATTTTTTGTCGAAATATTATTTATTTTTTATAAATAGATATTTGCTAGGCATTTGTGGCTCAGAAAATTACACTGTTTTCAGTTTTGCCCAAACATAATACTACACATCTACTGTAATAGTTGTAGTTGCTCTCTGAATTTTATATTTTAAATGATTAATTATCGTACTATCCAGGATAGAATATAGGGTTGCCTTATCCTAACTTTACATCTGCCAGTTTTTCATTCAAAACAAGGCAAATAATTATATTAACATGTTATTAGTAGGTGCATCCTCATATGGGAAATAAATAATATTTGCTTCATCAAAGATCTTGTTTTAAGAGTTTTTTTCTATTTTTTTTTATTTATTTATTATGTTTTTTAATAACATAATGAAACACATTAATGATTTTGTATTCCTTGAAGAGAAAAGAAAAATTACACATTTTGTGTTGTTGATACTTTCTCAAATATTACATCTTAATTTTTAGTTCCTTATCTGTGTATATGACTATTACTTGCAGAAAAGAAAGATTTCATTTAAAATCCAGCTGATGATTTAATATAAGGTACACATACTTAAAAGGTGGAGCAACAAAAATGGGTATCCTCTTTTTTCAAAATATAAAATTTCTTTGCTGTAAACTATTGACATACCATCATTAGTTATCAAATTATTGTTTGCACACATAGATATTGATAAAACAAATGCAACATGTCCAACTTATTGGATATAAATATACTTATATATACTAATTTGATTATATAAATTAAATTGATACACAAAACAATATTTGTATAAACAAACATATAGTATATATATATATATATATATATATATATATATATATATATATATAGATTTATGTATAAGACCTTTCGAGTGCCTAATGGTACGGGCGACGACCTATTGGAGGCCTGGAGTGCTTGAACTCAGGCATTCAAAAGGTCTGTTTTCATACACTAAAACGACCTTTTGTGCCCTCTGTATAAAGCGAAAACGTCGACGAACCTTTTGGATGCCTAGAGTGCCTGGTGTGAAATGTACGGGAGACGATATTTTGAAGGCTTATATACGATCAGTTACAAATGCCACCTATTGAAGTCTTATACGATCAGTTACAAAAGTCACCTTTTAAAGGCTTTAGTTGACGCCTGTTCCTGTTAATTTCTATTTTCTGACGCCTGTTATCACCATGGTATAAGTCATCGTGTTTTAGAGACCTTTTGAAGACCTGCTATTATTTAAATAGAACCTTTTGAAGACCTTATGCTCTCCAATAACGGCCATAAAGGACCACCGGGTTTTCACTAATTGGTTCTGTTAAAAGCATGCGTTAATGACATACCTATAAATATAAGTAAATTTTTTTTTTCACAAACACTCCCGAAATTACAAGCCAATACTACATGCAAAAAAAAAAATTGCTAATGGCCACCTTAGGATCGTCACGTTTAGGGAAACAGGTAATACAAATTTTCCCTAGGGCCTTTAGTGGAACCGACCTTATTAACCTATCTTGTTATTTGTGCTTTAGATAATAGTATTAATACATACAACTGCTATATTATAAATTACAAATATACAGGATGCCCTCGAAATCTCTGGTCCCCTTTTGTGGATTTGTTCCTGGAATCGAGACAAACATATTTCACAATATAAACATAGGTCAACGGTGCTTACTTTTTCGTCTGTCTGTCTGTATGTTTTTTCACAAAATAATTCATATCTATAGAACGGTTTCACCAATTGAGTTCAAACTAGACTTGAAGTTATACCTAATAATGATCTATTATAAATAAAATAAACGATTATATCCAATGATGCGTTTAAAAATGGCGACTGTTAAAAATGTCATACCTAACAAACTAAAAAACCTTTTATTTTGTCAAAAAATTTCAATACATCTTTGTTGTTGCCCTTTTCAATTTCCTATCGGAAAGTGTAATTATCAAAACAATTGGATGAAGGATAATTGGTAAGTTAATAATTATAACAGCATAATATGTACACACAATATATTGTTGTGTTTACTGTGTTGGTATAAGATGCCGGGTTGAACAAACCGATTATTACACATATCTCAACTATTATCCTTCATCCGATTGTTTTGGTGGTTACACCATCCGATACGAAATGAAAAGAGCTACAAAAATAATTTCTTGAAATTTTTTGTTAAAATGTAGGCCTACGGTTTTTGGGAAATTCAGGTTTGAAACTTTCAAACACCTTATTGTATATAATCGGTTATCTTGTTTAAATAGATCATTGTTAGATTAAACTTTGTGCAAAGTTTGAGCTCAATCAGTCATATAATTCTCTAGATAAAAATTATTTAGTGAAAAAACAAATTGGTGGCTATGGGGAAACAAAGCTTGTCCGGACCCATGTCTAATTGATTTTTTTTTCTCATTCTTATGTGCTGAATCATATCCTAGAATATTGCAGAGTAATTACAAAACATCCTGCATATACTTAAAAATCTTAATAAAATTATGCAAAACATCCCAATATTGTGATTACTTACGCTGTTATTATCTTTAACTTAACTGTTATCCTTCATCCGATTCTTTTGAAGTTACAACATCCGATGAGGAATTAAAAGTGCTACAAAAAGGTGTCTTGAATTTTTTTGTTAAAATGTACTGTTTTTGGGTATATTAGGTTAGAAATTTCCAAACGGTCGCCATTACGAAACGCAAGATTGGATAAAACCATTTATTTTACTTAAAGTAGATCATTTTACTTTCTCACTATCCTACTATAGTATAGAGAATGTATAAAATATAGTGATCGCAAAAAAATCGATGTTGAGATTTTTGTGGATATATCCGTTTTGGGACCACCTGAGTCCAAAAAAGTGGTTTTTACAATATGTCTGTCTGTATGTATGTCTGTCTGTCTGTATGTCTGTATGTAGACAAAGCTAGAGAGAAAACTATTCGATCGATTTCAAAAAAATTACACCAAACATGTCAATTAGGCCTGTTCAGATTCACGAAAAAGGGTTTTGACAAATTTTGAAAAAAACCCCTTTATGGCCTAAAACTCCCAAAAAAATCAGTTATTATTTTTTTAATAAAAAAACGGCACTAACGATTTTGATAAAATTTTGCTTATTTTTAGCCCTTAATGTACCACCCCCATACCGTATGCGAAAATCGGCATCTTTCTAAAAATTCTCGTTTAGGTAATAATAATAATAATATTATAATTTTATTATTAAAAACTCTCCTACTTTAATGTGTTCCTTCTCCTACTTTAATACAATTGTGAAGTCACAGTGAATCTGTTTAGTAATTTAAATGTGAGAAAGTATGTGCCAGTTTCTGGTACCGTTTATTTAGGTATAACTTCATGTCACGTTTGAACCGAATCGGTCAAACCATTCTCTAGATAGATATCAATTATTATTTTGTTAAAAACACATAGAACCTACATACTGATAGACGATAAAGTAAGCACCGTAGACCCATTATTATATTGCGAAATATGTTTGTCTCGATCCCAGATAACAAATCCACAAAAGGTGACCAGAGAGTTCGGGGGCATCCTGTATATAATCATATGTAACACAATACAATATAACAATAGTCCCATGTAGGTATATAATGTTTCCAGATTTTTCGTTGGAATTACAACTTTTTTTACTAGAACCCCTTATTCTGTACTGAAGAACAAATTAATTATTTATAAAAACATAATTTATGGAAAGATTGATTACGCTATGCCTAAACTCGGTCAAGGCTTGTACCAATGTACTAGGATACTTAGATAACATTTTTTTATAGGAGATGGCATAACAGTTGAACCCAGCCTATATGTATGTATTCACCTTAAAAGTAGGAGGAATTCACTAAATGAAAGTTTTAATAGTAAAATTGAGTGTTGGTGTGGAAAAGTGGGGTTTTTGAGCCCGAACGGTTCGTCGGAGAAATAACCTAAATAGTAAAACATGTAGGAAATTTTAAGTTCTTTCATTTTGAATATGCTAGAGAGGTTATTAAAGAATAGAGAAAACCCGCAAGAATGAGATTTTTTACCTTTTTGGCATTTTTGTCAATGTTGCGTCACGAAATTTTGTAAGCAAACCTCAGATTCGGATTCAGCACCCCAAAAACATACAGAGGGGAAGAAATAAAAACTACCCTACAACTTTCCTAGTAATCCACCAATGTAATTTGACATATGTACAATTGAACAATATACAAACACATTTTTGTTCAAATACTAAGAGACGAGCAGCTCAAAAGTTGTAGATTGATAATTTCCAAAATATCAATTTAACAATGAATTTTACGAAACAAGTGCACACTTTGTAGAGAAGTTGCAGTCCTAAACTTGTGTCCAACAAAATTAATCTATACTATAAATTAACCATTCTAGTGCGCTTAAGGTTTATTTTGCGCACTTGTTCACAACCACTCGTTAACTCTGTCGCTGGAGTTGTAGTTTAAGCTACAAAGCCGTTACATTTGCTGTTCATTAGCCCCCTATCACATCCCGCCGGAAAAAAGTCGAGTTATAGTAACTCTATATTATGTTCATATTATGTTAATACCATTCAGTTTTACTCGTTTTCAGTTACATATGAATTTGCTTACTTATTCAAATACAGTAGATTAGGTTGTATTAAACGCTTTAATTGTTTAGCATAAGGGTGTTTTGCGAGAGTTTGGCACAACTTCAGAAGATGATAGGGGTCCACCTAAAAAAAATCAAAATTGTTCATATGTACCTAGGGCCAGAAAAGCTTCGTTTTCCAGACATCCGTCATTTTGTTTCTTTTCCAAAATGATTTATACCTGACCGATTGAGTTTAAACTTGGCACAAAGTTTAACCTAACAATGATAGACCCTATATATACTGGGTGAATTGCTACTGACACCATTAACTTCGCCAGTATGTTCAACTCACTAAATGGAATAAAAAAGTTCATATGGTCCCATGCCCGATCTCAACCGTTTGGCTGTAGTCGCGTATTTTGTGTTTTTTCCAAATCATGCTATTTTGCCTCACTATTTGTTTGAGACATTTAGTGTTTAAGACATTCTCGCTCTTGATCAGAGGACATTTTTCGCATATATACTCTTGTTCAGAGCACAGTTACTGTCCTCTGAATATTAGGAGGACAGTGTATTCTCATCAAGAGTATATATAACTTACTGTCCCCTTAACATGAGTTAACATAACACGGATTTTTGCAACAAATGCTGCCAACATTATCTTGTCCCCAACATTTCCCTTCTTCTATACTCTCATTTTTGTTATCTCCCTAAATCTCTCTCTGCAATAGGCATAAAACATTTGGTTTATTTTAGTTTAAATCGATGGAAAATAAACAATTAACATCAAATTTTGTATGACGATTTTTTCTATAGACTTGTGGGTGGAAACACACGATAATATTTTAACTAGACTTTTTTCTATAGATAAAAACAATCTAGATTTTTTAATACCATATTTGATAAATTAGATAATTTATCGAACTATTAAACGCTATTACGCAACTTACCCAGCGCAACATTAATATTAAGACACCGTTTGACCGATCACCATGAAAATTGGCAAATACGTGTTTTTTTTTCATGGAGAAGAATTTTACCTAATTACTATAAAAGCCATCATGTTACTTACCCAGTCTAACATTAATACTAAGACACCGTTTGGACGATTACAATGAAATTTGACGCACACATGTATTGTTTCATGGAGAAGGTTTTTATCTAATTATTATAAACATTATCATGTTACTTACCCAGTCTAACATTATTACAAAGACACTGTTTGACCGATTAACATGAAAATTGCACACAGATGTATTATTTCATGGAGAATGTTTTTATCTAATTTTTATAAACATCATCATGTTACTTACCCAGTCGACCATTAATACTAAGACACTGTTTGACCGATTAACATGAAAATTAGCTCACACATGTATTATTTCATGGAGTTGGTTTTTTATCTAATTATTATAAACATCATCATGTTACTTACCCAGTCTGACATTAAAACTAAGACACTGTTTGACCGATTAACATGAAAATTGCACACAGATGTATTATTTCATGGAGAAGGTTTTTATCTAATTATTATAAACATCATCATGTTACTTACCCAGTCTAACATTAATACTAAGACACTGTTTGACAGATTAACATGAAAATTGGCACACACATGTATTATTTCATGGAGAAGTTTTTATCTAATTATTATAAACATCATCATGTTACTTACCCAGTCTAACATTAATACTAAGACATTGTTTGACCGATTAACATGAAAATTGTACACAGATGTATTATTTCATGGAGAAGGTTTTTATCTAATTATTATAAACATCATCATGTTACTTACCCAGTCTAACATTAATACTAAGACACCGTTTTAGCGATTAACATGAAAATTGGCACACACATGTATTATTTCATGGAGAAGGTTTTTATCTAATTATTATAAACATCATCATGTTACTTACCTAGTCTAACATTAATACTAAGACACTGTTTGACCGATTAACATGAAAATTGGCACACACATGTATTATTTCATGGAGAAGGTTTTTATCTAATTATTATAAACATCATCATGTTACTTACCCAGTCTAACATTAATACTAAGACACCGTTTTACCGATTAACATGAAAATTGGCACACACATGAATTACTTTAAGGAGAAGTTTTTTATTGAATTACTATTGGTTTAACCCGGCTTCGCCCGGGACTTCTATCATATGTTATTTACTAATAAATGTTGAATATGATCTTGATTTCAAAATATTCGCAAACCCGTCTGCTAGCACCTAATTTAAGAATCATGCGCAAGACCCTAAAAATGATAGTAATGAGTTAAATAAAGTACTTTTACAAAGTAGAAATTTACTCAGTAACAGTAACTTTTTTCAGATGATTAGGTGCTATAGGATTGTGTGGTAGTTGGAATATAAAGAGATAAACCTCAAATATAAGAAGTAAAAGCTTTTTTTGAAAACATTCTAACTATTTAAAATTCTTGTTTATAAACCACATTTTTCCTTTTGTTATCTGGTGGTAAGTTATACAAATTTTTCGGATTTCCTACTCGAGATCAAGCTACGTATAATGGATTGTGAGAAAAACAGGAATCATTGAGACTTATTCCGCAATACTTTAAAGTTTGTCCCTATGGTTTATCTGGCTTATTGTTAATGTGTAACATATGGGTCTGACTTTTTAATCTTAAAAAAGTTATCGGCGTAACTTTACATACTCTATAGTCTTTACTTTATTTCTTATTTATACACTACATCTATTAAAACTTAATGGTTTATCTGGCTTATTGTTAATGTGTGAAAATTGTGTCTGACGTTGTCATCTCGCAAAAAGTTAACGGCTTAACACTATATACTGTTTAGTACTTAGGCTACTTTATTTCTGATTTATCCCTTGCATCTAGTGAAAAGGAAGCAAGACTATCGTCACCTTTGAATACGTATTCATTGACTTCATTTAAGTTAAAAATATAAATAAATAAAAACCAACCCACTCTAAAAATATTACATCACATCCTTTTTTTGCCCTAACGGTAATCTATTAATAAAAATTTGAAAGACATTTCTACTTTTAAAAAAAGAGAGATTGAGATTGTAGTTTTTCTTCGTATAAATTTATCTCTATTCAGACAAAATGTGTATATTCTAAAAACACAGTAGAAATGTAAACTTTTTGGAGATATTAAAAATATATTATATAACATTGATTAGTATAACATTTATATAATATAAAATTAATTAATAAATATATTGAAATTGCTATTTTAAACGACAAAGGCCTACTTAGAAAAATGTATTAACAACCAAATCTATAACTAATTATGAGGGATATATACCAAATTTTTACGAAATAATGCTACAAATCTTCTTTCCTTGTAATATTTAGCATTGACTTGGTGGCCGGTATGTAGTGGCCGGTTGCATAAACGTCAATCAGATATGATCTATGATCATCGTCCAAATTGATCTAACATCAAGAGTTTATGTTTATTATTGAGTATATGTTTAGAGTTTACCTAACATTAAACTTATATTTTGTTGTATTACTTCATGTTTCATTGATTGTAGACATAAAAATTTACCAAGCTGCAAAATTAGCAGTCTAGTAGTCGTTCAGGTAGCCTCTGCCCCTAATAAAACAAAGGGGCTACAGTGTGTTGATCTATAAAAGAAACTAAAAGTTTTGTTAACGGTTTTAGACTAATGTCTCCAATGCCTAGTATCTGTTGTCTTTAATACAGTGCAATTACATTTATACAAAAATTCAATACAATCAGTATGAAAATATTTCAATAATAAAAAATAAATCCAATTTTAATCCTAATCTTTTAAATTTTGGACATTTATATTTCATTATTATTTTAAACACATACCGTATTATTGAGACAGTATCAAATTTCAGCACAATATTTAAAACGCTTAAGTTTCAACTAAAAGTTATCGCACATTAGGACCGTTTAAGGTTATAATTATTATTGTTATGGAATAAATACTTCTTTCCACAGAACTTTGGTTTAACCGGAACAGAATGGTCAGGATCGAATTTAAAACCTATATCCTTTTACTAAAAATATTAAGGATTTGTGATTATAGATTGCCAAAAAATTATCCAAAAAATTACCGTTTACCGTTTTTACATTGAGGTGGATTGTAATAACTGTTATTGATGTACTCAATCGAAAGAAACTGACTTCTTAAACTGTTAAAAATTATAAATAGCTAGGAAAGAATTCACGACTGACGTAAAAATTTGTCTTTTAAACCGAAAATGTATATCTTTGTTTTCTTTTATATGTGTGTGAACTTGTAACACAAATAAAACTAAAATTTATTTTAGGAAAGTTTGATAGAAAGGTTTCTACACTAGTCTGTAATTTATGTTTTCTAAAAATATTGTGACTGACCATAACAGATCTCTCATTATCAGGAATTATTTTGTCTTAACTGCTATGTTGAGGTTCAGGTAGCCAGGGCGTTAAGACTAACCTAGCCTCTCTTAGTTTAATGACACTAAGAGATATTTTAAAATATATTTTAAATGTGCCTGACGTTTTATATTTTCGGGAAAATCATTGTTTTTAAAATTCCTTTAGACTTAAAGAAAGCGAACACTATCCCAATTCATATTGCCAACAATTAAAAATAGCGTATGCCTTTTACATTTTAGGAATCTTGATTTTCTTGGTAATAACGATGCCATTTTTTAATTAAGATAATTAATATTACTACTGTTACATATTAATTGTAAACAAGTGAATGGATCAAAACAATAACGAACTTTGTCTAAGAACTGTTTCTTGTTAAATAAGAAAGTTTGTGTGTATGTATATATTGAAGCACACTTTAAGGTAAGGATTTTTTTTTTAAAGTACTAAATTTAAAATGGATGATTCAGAGGTGGGAGGCACAACAAATTACCTGACGGGTAAGTTGAAGAAGTCCTGGAAAATATTTCAAAGTTTTTAAACAATAAATCGTACTATAGCTATTCAACAACTCGAGCAGAATATTGGAGAACTCCAAAATTCCAATAACTTATTTCAATATGTATGGTCAAAGAAATAGACTTCTTTGGCGCAGAAGGATAGCACTTTCGTAAAGGATCTTTAATTGTGGTGTCTTATATTTATATTTAATTTTAGCAATGAATGAATTATAGTACTGTAGTTATTAGTTAAAGCACAAATTTGGTAATTTCCCTAGTTCACAATATTATCCTGAAAACGGAAAGTTAGATAGCCAGAGTGAAGTCTAAAGAGGACTTTATTTTTATTATATAGAGGAACTATATTAATCTTTGTTTTTCTAAATCTTAGGTAGTTGGTTCGAATCTAAATCTCGTTATTTTTTTAAATAAGCCTAAAGATTTCAATGTATTTAGGAAAGGCTATTTATAATACTAAATTAATTACGATTCTACAAAGAAAGTACGTTTGTTGTTTTTAAGATTAGTGTTAAATAGAACAATGTTGAAAATACAATAATGAGACACCGTGAAAATAATATAGGTTGCAGTTTTAGAAGAACAGAAAAACATCCCCCCCAGCCCACATCCAAAACAGAATCACGGACGCATGTTATACACAATTATCATCTCATCAGAGAATAAACTATATTTCCGTTCCCACTGTTGGTTTCTTCACATGTAGGCCTATAGGTTACTCATCGACATTTGAAGAATTGTGACAGGAAGTAGTTCTTCCTTCATTGGAACACACTGAGCTTGTTAGAAGTGTTACTGAAAAAGGATTGTTACAAGGAATTGTTTAATCAAATATTTACACATTTTATCTTTACAAAAAATACTGTTCTGCAATTTGTGAAACACGTAAAAACATTTTGCCTTAAAATAGTTGATTTTTTTTGACAAATTTCTTTATTTATCGAAGTTAAAGAGACCAACAGTCAAAAACAAAATATATTTTATCTAACTTCGTTTTAAGCTATGTTAATCAATTTGAAGAAAACTGAACAAAAATTACGCGAGCTACTCAATTCGCCAGAGTTTTGAAATCCCAAAAATCGGTTCAAAGCTTTTCCGATTTCTCGATTTATTATGGATTTAGTAATTTATATTAAACATTGAATTAAAAAACGGTTAAATATCATCAGAATTCTTTGACACCTGTATCGAACTCATCCAAAAGAAATGTTTGTGACAAATAAGTTGAAATTACTCAATCAAACTTCAGAACAATCAAAACTTCAATAGTACAGTTCCATAGAACAGATTAAGAAGTAAGACAATATATACATTAAATGCTATATAACATGTAGGATAGTCCTATCGTGCTTAGTTTTCGAATATCCGCCAATTTTTAAAAATAAAATAACATTATAACTTTAGAAATATATATGATATTGAGTTCAGATTTGATAAACGCATTTTTCATGTAACGTTTTACACAAGATTTGAAAATGATTTCCATTTTAAAATGTTAAAGTCGTATATATTGAAAACTTGTTAACCTTATAAAACAATTACAAGAGAGTAAAAACTTTTATTTGTTAATGACGAACAATATGGTATTTATATTTTTACTGTAGCTGTAAAAGAAAATATATTTGAACAGAAAAGGGAAAATTGCATCACAAATATTATATAATTTTAACAACAAATAAACTTGTGCTCTATGAAGTAAGAATCGGTTGACATTTGATGGTTGGAGAAGTGAGGGATTGGTTTTGAGATTGTGTAGATAAACATTTTATAGTTAGTTATAGAAATTCGAACAAACAATATTAGGTAGTGGCAAATTTAAAAAAATAAAAAATAGTAGAAATAGGCTGTGGATATCTAGTTATGACTCACTTACGCTCAGTAAGGAGGGAGTAATGCAACGTTGCCACATGGTGTATTTTCTACCTGTGCCAATTCACTGTTTATTTCATAGTTGGACACAATATTAATATTTACCCGGTCACAAATTTGACTACATTTGTATTCAGGAACTATACAACTATATTTTAAATATTTAATAATGTTTTTAATTGATTAAAAAAATACTATTATTAGGTCTGGAATATGAAGGACAAACGTTTATTTATTGTTTACCTTATTTTTGAGGGTCACTCAAATTATAAAGTCATACTATGCCACGTAAAAGTCAGACATTTTTATTTCTAGAAATGAATAGAGGTGTAAGTACGCCTTTGATAAGTTATGTTGTTTTTCAGAGACAAGAACCCTTAGATGCCGTGGATCCCTTATGAAAAAAAAAAGTGATATCCATTTAATTTACCTTTCTTAACGGAATTAATTCAACAAATCGGTCGGGAAGAACACCCTGGATAAATTGTATTGTTTTATATAAACTGTTGTTTCCTAAGTATTACATGGAGAGAAAATTGCACTTTACCGTCCAGTAGTTCAATAAATAAATGATTTAGGCAACTCAAGACAACATTTAGGTAAGCTTAACATTCATTTCATCAACCATGATAATTGATCTGGTGATAATCACCCTGCTTGTCCAGAATTTAGAATAAATTTAGATAGTACTCAACAAAAAAAACCTTTCAAAAAGGTAAAACTTTTGTAAGTATGACCTTGTGTTTTATTCCCTTTAACTTACTCAACACATTGTTACATTTTCCTTTTCCTTGTATCTGAAGTAATTTAATAAATAAGGCAGCGAAAGCGTGAGAAATCATACTAGGGTGGGGGTTGTCCCTGAACACTATTCCAGTGGGCGACATATCACCCCACATTTCATTCATTAATAAATTCCTAAATACTACCATCTTGGAAAAGCAATTTTTATTAATAAACCAATAATATAAAATGTATTGAGCATATATTATATTAATAATCATTTCGAAGTTGTATTATACAAAGACATGAATATAACTTGCATAATACCTTCAACAACCATAAAATAGTATTTAGATTTGTAGATTTAACGTAAGTGAGCAGTTAAAAATCGAAAATTCAATTTTAAACTTAAAATATTTCTAAAGAAGACAACATGAGCATTATTATTTTATATTTTATTTACAAGTTAAAGTTTTTTCCAGCTTCAACTACTGCATTTTCTAAGTTTAGACCTTGACTTTTATGAATAGTTATTCCATAACTATTGCAAATTGGAAATTGTTTTCTTATTATAAAAGCATTCCTCATTAATTGAAATTTAGATTCTATACGTTCTATAGAATATTGTCTTTTATTGGTAAGTTCAATTTTAATAATATCGACAACATTATTATTATCTCTTGTTACAGAAATAATAGTACCTATTGTACCAATAGCCAAGCCGATAAAAACATCACTATTTCGTCTTATCATAATTTTTGATCCAGCTTTTATTTTAATTACTCTAGCTAATCCTGCAGTTCGTGAACTACCCGCTTCATCATTCATTAAAGACTTTATTATTTTTTGTGCATATTCTTCGCTCGAATTGTATCTTCAGCAACAAGCTCAATTTCCTCGGCATTAATTTTTTTTTAACATAGCATCTTTAAGGTATCGCACATTTGATTGGTAGGTAATAAGCAACCAGTATTTAATGGCAAAGTATTTAGAAAGTTACAAAGTTAAGACATTTCCACTTAAAAGTTTAAATACATGATTACTCATTAAGGAATATGTATAAGTAATATTTTGCGGATCATGACCAAATACTAATGAAGTGCAAATGCTATCGCGAAAACGCCACTATCAACTCCATTAAGTTGCTGGGCTACAGAAGGAAATATAATCTTTTTCATTTTTGTTAAAATAAAATGGATAAAGCTTTTTCAAAAAAATTTTAAAATCTGCATCTAATGTATCAGATTTTGAAGAATCATAAATATATAATAACTTACCGTCGTAATAGCTACATAACCAATGTTCAGAATTAGAAAACAAAATTTGAATATTTTTTTCACCCTCAGCCATTGGTTTGATTTTTGAAAGAACTTGAAGTCGTCCGGTATGTTGAGGCTTGTAAATAGTAGACCGTAAAAGTAGGTTATGAAATCTTTCAATATGATAATCATTTAGACGTCCTCAATTTTTTATGATATCATAATCACAATTGATCATTGAATATTGAAGATTCCAAGAAGTAATTTGAATAAAATGAAAAGGAAAGTTTTTTATAGAACGCTCTCTAAATATACGTAAGATAAATTGTCGCATATAATTATTATCACAGTTATATCGCACATAATCTGGTCTAATACCATGTACAAGAGATGTGGCAAAAGCAATTGCGAATATACCACAATCACACTCACTCTGAAGTTGAACTTCAGGCCACTTTATAGTCTTTCCAGATTGAAAATAAAATGGGTATAATTTTAGCAAAACTAATCTATAAGTGACTATGATCTTTCTTTTCATTTAATGAGTCATAAATATAAATAGTTTCAGTGTCAAAAAAACTGCACACAAAGTGACCTCCGAGCATGTCATCATCTGTTAAAGGCCGAAATAAAATTTGAATTTTAGATCTATCAGGAGAAGCGGGAGTAATCATATCATAAATTTGTTATTCTTCCATTCCTAAGAAATCAATATTAAAACATTCTTTTATTAAATCGCTGTATATGTTCTACACCTAAATATGCATCTTTGTTAATAATTACGTTCAAAATCTTCGTCACCAAAATCAAAAGCCATGCTAAAAATTTCTGTAGTCTTGTTTACTTTTTTTTTTCTTTCACAAACATAATATTTCTTTTCGTAAGTATAGTATAATAAGTAAATTTCGAATAAATTCTTATTCCTTTTTGTGCAATATATATTTTTTCTTTTTAATGATACTTATATAAAATTTCATAATTTTATACTTTTATACAATTTGATACTTACGTTAAGTCTAAATAGAATACCGAAAATTTCAAAAACTACCACGATGTTAATTATTTCTTCCTGTCGCCCTTATAAAAAGGTACCTGTGAAGATAAAATAAAAATGGTCGATAAAATACGTAAATTCTCGGGTGGGGATAAGTAAGGTAAACTACTGGTTTTCTTGTAGAAGTATATACATGCTAGAAAAAGTAATTTGTAGAATTGTGGGGTCCATTGTGTGGTGATTACACCGACAATGGGTGATGCGCGCGCAGATAGCCCCGACGAAACGGATGGACTATTATTTGTTTAATAACTATTATTTATTATTTCGGAAGTTGTATAAATGTAAAGTTATTTAAAGTCAGTTTAGTATGTCAATATATTTTTGTAAAGATTTGACCTTCGATAAGAATAGTGTTTTAGATCATGGGCGTCATCACCAGTTCATTATTGGGGGGGACATATGCCGGGGGTCTGGGGGTATGAATTTTTTTTAAATTAAACTTCTCAAAACATCGTTTTTATGCATTTATTTATGTGTTTGTAACAGAAATGTAATGTTAAAAACCCTAGTAAAGACAATGCACGATGTTTACCTTTTAAGGTTTTAAGTAAATCATTCGTTTTTAGCAAACATATTTTTACATCTCAAAGATTGGGGGGGACGCGTCCCCCCCCGCCCCCTCGGCGTTGACGCCCATGTTTTAGATTGTCAATCAATCGCTTATCAGCAGATAAGATGTATGGCAGGATGCTAACAGACATAAATATCTCTTGGCTCTAAGCCAAAGAAAATACGATCAACTAATTCTAATCTTTCTGCTGCCTAATTTAAAGTAATGATTACGTTCTGATTATTCAACTAAAATCACTTGCATTTATTTTTTATATTTATAGCCATGTATGTATAATATTTGAATTATGTATGTCTATATATGTATTCACAGGTATTTCGGCATAACTTTACGACAAAAACTTGTAATATTTAACCAAACGACTTTTTAACCAAACCGAACTTTTTTTATATTCCGTTCTAGGCTGTGAAAGTCACCTTCAGAGGCCTCACCGGCGTCGACCTAAAGATCTTTTGCCGCCCCAATTTCCTTCCTACACCCAACTAGTGATACCCGTCATCCTTATGAAGGAAAAGACACTACCAATAGGGTTATCTAGGATGGTTTCCATCTCCTTCCCCGGAGGGCCTAGAGAGTATAGCCTGGCTCGTCCTAACGCCTCACACTCTAAGAGAATGTGTTCTGCGGACTCTTCAGCCAAACCCCATTTCCTGCAAGTATTGTCTGCAGCAATCCCTATCCTGTGTAGATGTTTTCTGAGGTGATAGTGGCTCGTTAAGAGCCCAACCACCCACCTCATGTTATTCCTTCGAGAGAGAGATGAGTTGTTCAGCATGTTTCTTGCTTGGTCTAAATAACCTTTTTGCAAGTCTACTAGTGGTTGAATTCGTCCAGGCCCTATTCATCCCCTCCCGTATCCACGTATCAACCGCTGCTGTGGCATGTCCATAGGAGATCCCGAACACCGGTTCCGGGCCCACGAAAGGGGATTCTGAACATGACCTGGATAATTCATCTGCTCTCTCATTACCATCAATACCTGAGTGGCCAGGAAACCGAGCTTACTATTTTGATGAAATTATTTTTATTTTTCATTATTTAGAAATTATACCGCGACTAATTACAACCGACACTTTTTTTATTAGCATACCTTCTTTCTTCGGCGACTTACCCGAATTAACGCTGAATCCGAAATACGTTTACTAAATATTGAACAAAGTTAATTTGTTTTTCCCCAAAAATTATAATAGTAATTCCAAATTAAATTATAACGTTACGCATCTCTTTTATTTCTACTTAGGGTATCCCACTTAATTACTGACCTAGACTGTGTCGCTCGAGGTCAGATTATGATTTCCTTCTTTCATTTTGATTTGACCAGCATGTCAATTTACGGTGGGAGACCTATCCCGGAGGGCCCACCCTTAATATGTAACAGGAAATTATGGGATCCTCGGGACTCACAGTCCCAAGACTGAAATCCCAAAATTGAAGACAATATTATGTATTTTTATATATATTTTAGCCATATGGTGAGAATCGAAGATGTGTGCGCACACATACTCGCATCCAGCGTTAATACGGGAAGCGTCGCCTGAATTTTTTGGATGAAGAAAAAAAAACTTTTTGTCGGTAAACCGTCAAATCAGAACTTTAACTTAATATAACTTAATAACTAGCAATTATAAGTGAAATATTATTCTTTTAATGATAAACTTAAACGTTTTTCTTACATCTTATAAGTTCAAGGGGCTTTTTGAATTTAAAAACAGTAATAAACTAGAAAACTCGCGTAAAATTCAATGTATATAAGGGTGGTGGTTCGCCGGCCATACTTACATCTGGCGGCTATTGCCGCCCTCAATTATGATGTTTTACGATTACGATGAGAATTTTTAGACTACGATGAGATCTAGTTCATAATAATAGGTCATTAGAAGAGTGTAGATCAATATGTAAACTGAACACCTCTACAATAAGAATATCACTTCCTTATTTTTTTATAGTCATTCTGTTCAATATGATGCGGTATTGTTAATTGTTAGTGTGAAATACATGAAAAATGTATAGTGCAGCCCGGAGTTTACACGCGAAAGACAGATGTGGTTGGAGCGGAAGTGACGGGGGGGGGGAAGTCAGTCAAAATAACAAACACCTCCAAAAAAAAAAAAACACGCGCGAACATCGATCTCTCAAAAAGTCGTAAGATGTCTAGGGTATAAACCAGGCATTTGTAAGGTCGCAATAGTGGTATCTTTATATCAAGCACCCAAAATGCCGCGAATGCGTTTAAAATATAAGCCAGGCACTGGAAAGGTGGTAATTGTATACACGGTATAACATTTATACTCAGGCACCCAAAGGGTGGCCTTTATGTCTGATCGTATAACCGCTCCAAGGTCAGGAATCGCCAGGCACTCAAAAGGTCTTATACATGTATATATATATATATATATATGTATGTATTTAAATTATGTTTGTGTTCTTTAATTTTTAAAATGTAAAAATAGTCAAAATAAAATTGGGTGTTTCCCTTTATGTAGCTGCACTTATAAATAAACTGAGAACTTCAAGTTATGATGTAAAACGTACCTTGAGGGACATTATTATTAATTTTCTAATTCCCTTTACTCAAATTAACACATTCTACTTAGGCCTTGGCATCTCGTAATTTGAGAATGATGACATAGTTATGGAGTGACTCCAATTTATATTTTATCATTTGAATTTTCAAAATTTTGAAAGCCTTCTAAATTTTCTAAAATATTATAGCAAATCAACCATGACAGATATATAATATAATATAATAATAATAATAATAATGAAATTGAGACGGCCAGATCACAATGCTTGTTAGCTCTGTATGCTTTAAAATTGAGATAGCTTGTTCTTAGTTTTCCATGATTGTCAATGTAGAATTGACTTGGATGTCACATTTATTATTTTATTTTTTACTTCTTTTCCCCCGTTTGCTGTTTGTTGTACTTGAAAGCAGCAATTTATTAGTAACATTTTTTTATGATTACGTATGTTTTCTTGTGGTGTTTTGCGTTATGTTGTATGTTATGTTATGGGAAATTATAAGAGGAATGATATTTGTGGATTTGTGATATTAAGTAGGTTTAGCCTGTAAGTTGCTGATGTTTATTTTCTCTAATGAATTTTGTCTGTTACAGATTGTACATTAACACAATTTAACGAAAATGAAGTAAATTATAATACACACACATCTTCAATAGGTTAGTATTCTGTTTTCTTAAACTTATGGATAATTTTATTGCTTAAACTTATTAAAACAATTGCCATTATTTGTGTATAATATAATTAGTACACAATTTTAAGAGTGATAAGAGAACTCACATTAACCAGTTATAAACCTAGAAAAAAGGGATTTACATATTTAGATACAGTGCTACGAATATTTTGTCTGTTATTTCAATTGATATTGTTATTTTATAATCAATAATCTTCCAATCTTCTTTATATCAATGAAAAATCATTTGCAAACACAGGAGGTTTGTAATTATTTGATGAGAAGCACATAATTCATCAATTATAGCCAGGCTAAGGTCACGTTAGTAAAGGTGTTTGAGCAACAAAAAATAAAACGTGTTTTGTAGTTTGCTGAATTAAAATAAGTGGATATAGTGGAACGTAATTTCAGCATATATACGAAAAAGATCCACATACAGACAACACCATTTGTAAACACACAAAGGATTTTTTGATCGCAAAAAGCCCCGATCTCGCTCCCATGGACGTGTTCCTCTTTGGTTATGTTAAGATAATTATTTACTGTAATAAATTCAGGGAACTACACCATATAAGAGAGATATAGTGTCTCCACGAACATTGACTTCACTTTTATCTGTTTGTGTTTATTGTATGGTAACATTTGTTCTGCTTTGTGGTGGTTTATTGTAGTGTTTTGTGATCTGTCTGTTTTTGCCAACTAAAAAAAAAAAATACTTTAAATCATATTCGTGAATTTTAAAAAACACAATATTTGTAGCTCATGACCTCTTTATGTTTATATTTTCTATAATTTATTTTATCTGTTGGATATAATAGTGACTATAGCAGTACTTATTCCATTGAAGAATATGATTTAAGAAAGCCCTTAACAACACCTATAAGTATGTTCCCTGTTTCATAGTTATTGGATAAAAATAAATTGTTCATTTTATTGGTATAATGTATTTAAACATTTACCATCATTTTGTGTGTAATAAAATTTTACCAATTGCTTTAAGAAAGGTAAACCACTCTCGTTATGAAATAATAAATTTGGTAAATAAGCGCTATAATAATGTATAGGGTCATTTTTTCAATTTGATAATAAAAGATAGTATCAAATCATAAACATATATATATATAAAATTATTTCAAAAATCTATAATATTAATAGAGTTACTCTTCTTAAAATAATAAATTAAACCCATGTAAGCAAAAGAAAAAAAACTTTATTGGTTATAATGCTTATACATTTTTTACCAAGTTATTAATTAAATAATTTTATTTCAAGTGAAAAATATGCAATCTAGACTTGGAATTAAACCTTGGACTTTACTCAGTTGGTAGAGCTAGTAATGCCAAAGGTCGGGGGTTCAAATCCCAGTCTAGGTAGTATATTTTTCACTTGAAATACTTATTTAAATAAAATTATTATTTCTTGGTTTTGTCGATGTGAAGTTGGCTTTTATGGCAGTTTTAGACTGTATTAGATCTTTCATCAAATTATTAATATATATTTAATCAAAAATAGTATTGCTGCATTATAAGCAAATAATTTACCTTAGACCAATCACACCCAAGTTAAAAACTTTCTGGGGAAGGGATATGTTTTACGTAAACGTTTTCTTCATATTCTCAGTTTAGTTTGTGTTGTAATTAGCGACTATTTTGTATGGGTAAACATTTGTTCTTGTTTGTTTTGATTTCATAAGGAAAATACAAGATGAAACATAATGGTGGATTTGTAAAATAATATATATTCTGTTTGTTGATTATCTTTTCTAAATGTTATACAGATTTCGGTTATTTTTACAACCTATTAAATGAATTGGAAGAGGAAGTGTCAATGGAGTTAAAATATGAAGAAAAATTAAAATTGAGTAAGTTTTCAAAAGTTAATTAAGTTGCTATATATTAAATTATTTTGTTCAGCCTCAACAAATTTCAAGTGCGGCTGCTATCATGCTTGTGGACAGACAATCCTATAATGACTGAAGAACGACATGAAGATATCCTCAATATTGAATCCTCAGTATCAGCAAAATCAATATACTCTATAACATTGAGTGCAGGCCACTATTTACTGCTACCAAAATGTGTGATGTAATCCACTGCATAGTTTTGATCTTTGTAAGGGTCACAATATTGATATGTATCTCTTAGAGTTCTTGTTTCATAGTATTATCAATATGGTGTAAGCCTAAATGATAGTTTTGGAATCTATTAATGATTATTTGGAACACATTTTCCTTAGTGCCCTAACGGTGAAGGAAGCGCTTAGCTCTCATTCTACAAGCAGAAGCCACGTTATAAAGCAAAGTGTTTCTGTCCTTTTTGTTTTCTTCTACTGTTTCACTTGTGTTACCCAATAACTAATGGACGTCACGAAGATATCACTAATCTCGATTATTTATATCATAATAAATTAATAAAATCGTCTACTGGCTAATTTCATCATATATAATTAATAAAATTGATAATTTTGTCATATAAATTAGCGTGTTTTAGAATTTTCCCTTTCCAATATATGTGACAAATGTTGTAAGATATCAATCACATATTTTATTTTGCACTGTAGTATGTGGTCTCTATATATCTTGGTATTAGTTTGAAAGCATCATTTTAAGATGCTTTGCAGCTCTTCTTAAAATATATAAAAGACTATATATACCAATGTTTGTTTATATTGATATATACAAATATTCCTAAGAGAAAGTTTAGTGTATATTTTGTTAAGTCTTTTGCAATTAAAGATCCACAAGGTTTAACATCTAAGCTAACAAACACGGAAAACCATCATAGCATGAGGTTGTAGAAATTGTAGTTTATTACGTTCATGTAACTTCTGTATCAAAACATTTATTTGCTTGCTACACATATTATTGGCCCCTAAGCATAGGCATAGGTGGCAGTGAAGAATTAAAATGTCATTTTATGTAACATAAATCCTGTGTGCAAACTTTATCAATAGTAACACTAAAACGTGCTACGTTTATTTGGGCATAAACATGTTCTCTTCAAAAGTAACCTTTGTATTCTGGGTTTTGAATAACTAAGTTAATTGCATCGCTATTACCAAACTTAGTCTTATATTATTTTGATACTTAAATTAATTTAAGAAATGTTTGTCAATATGGCTATTAAAGTGGTATAAATTAGTACATGCTAATGTATTTTTGTTTTTGTTTTTAGGAACCCCTTTTAGATCTAGTGTGATTTTCTTCATTGGATATGTTTACGTTTTTGAAATTGAAATTTGGAATTTTAGAAAATTTGTACGCCTTATGAAGGTCAAATTGCCTTGTAAGTATCTAAAAATAAATAAATAATAATAATATATATAGTTATATAACTCAACACATCAATTGCATATTGTATTATTGTATCTATATACGTATAACATAATGTATTTAATATATTAATTCAGACAATAATTTATCTAAAATGGAATCAAAATTGTCCATTTTCCCCAAATATATTATTTTTCTTCTTTTGTTTCAAGACACATGGTGTTCACTCATCGCAATATTGTCAATAGTAGTTGATTTTTAATGAGAAACAACACTAAAAAAACATTAATTATAATTAAATTAACATTATCATTTAAAATTATAGTTAATCAGTCATCCTATTTGTGATAATTTGGTACTTTGTTATTAAATGAGAAAAATGGTGAATGATAAAGTTGAATTGTTTATTTCAGTTGTAATATAACAATGTTCCTTACTCAAATGACAAAATCTGTATTAATAATAATTAAAAACTAAAATCGTACCATCAATTTGCATATTGTATCAGAAAAAAAAGTGAAAATTAAAATACAATAAATTTGTGTGTGTATATAATTAATCCAGCCAGGTACGCAATCTAAAGGATATCGTTTTGAAAATATTCGTTCTGCCTTCTCCTGTACATATAAAAACAGAAGGTTTAGCAAAATGTATGTCAGCACAGTATCTTGTCCATCAATGATTTATCAGAAAACATTGTGTCAATTTTGCTATAGAATTTTCACAACATTTACAATGGTTTTCTCTTTTATTAAATAGATGGATTTAAGATATTATATGTATGTTTGTGTGTTTGTTACCCACTTATGTCTTTATGTGTTTGTTGCATATTTATCTGCCTATGTGTGTGTTTGTTGCGCATTTGTGTCTCTAGGAGTATGTATGTTTGATACACACTTATCTACCTATGTGTTTTGTGTGTTTGTTAAGCACTTATGTCTCAATGTGTTTGTTAGTTTGTTACCCACTTATGTCACTATGTGTTTGTGTATTCGTTACTCACTTATGTCACTAGGACTCCGAGTGTTTGTTGCTCTATTATGTCTTTATGTGTTTGTTGCACACTTATCTTCCTATGTTTTTGTGTGTTTGTTACGGTCTTGTGTCTCTAGGAGTCTGTGTGTTTGTTACTCACTTATGTCACTAGGATTCCGAGTGTTTGTTGCTCTATTATGTCTTTATGTGTTTATTGCACACTTATCTTCCAATGTGTTTGTTGTTTGTTACGGACTTGTGTCTCAAGGTGTCTGTGTATTTGTTACTCACTTATGTCTCTATGAGTTTGTGGCACACTTATCTTCCTATGTGTTTGTGTGTTTGTTACGCACTTATGTCTCTACGAGATTGTTTGTTACACACTTATGCCTCTAAGTGTTTGGTGTTTGTTACGAATTTATGTATTTATGTGTTTGTTACGCACTTGTGCCTATAGGTGTATGTGTGTTTGTTACTCACTTATGTCTTTATGTTTTATACACTTATCTTCCTATGTGTTTGTGTGTTTGATACACACTTATGTCTCTATGTGTTTGTTATTTTGTTACTCACTTATGTCTCAAGGTGTCTGTGTATTTGTTACGCACTCATGTCTGTATGTGTTTGTTACACACGTGTGCCTCTAAGTGTCTGTGTGTTTGTTACTCTCTTATGTCTTTATGAGTTTGTTACTCTCTTATGTCTTTATGTGTTTGTTACACACTTATAGCCCGGCCGGTAAGTAGTGAAGCTTGGAGGGAGAGGTGTAGGGCTTGGAGTGGGGGAGCCTAGACACCGAAGAGGAATTAGGCTCACATACTTTGATTAGAGACGCTGAGCCGTGATTCTTTTTTGTTAACAGCGATTCATTTTTTGTTTGTTACTTCAATGTAAAGCAATGTAATAATTTATTATAATAAATATTTAACATCTTTAGCGGATAATATGAACTAATGAAGTACTAAGTATTATTGGTTTTAAAATTGCATTTAACAAATTATAAATTGTTTGAGTTGTTGGAATAACAACTACAACTACAAAAACAACATGAAAGCCTAAAATAAACAAAATGGCGAACAAATGTACATTGAGAACAGAATGTGTATTAATTGTACTACTTCTGAAAAATTATTGAAGAGTGCGGTATGAAAAAATAATTTATAACTATGAGACAATGAAAATGCAACTTGAGCAAATTAAAATCTAGTAAATATTATTATTACACATTTATAAAATAAATTGGGTAATATTTTCTACAATCATTGAATTTTATTCATTGAGTTTATTTTATTGCCAAAATAATAGTTTTCAAATTACATAACTATTTTCTATTGCACCAAATACTCGATTCATAAGTAGAAGGCATATAAAGGGATTGTTAAAAAGTTATTTTACTAAATACAATTTGTAAAAAAAAAAAAAAAAAAAACTTATAATAAAATAGTGTCTTTACACTTTTTAACTACTAAGAAGCGACCAGTTTATGTCCTACAATGTGATGTGCCTAGTAGAACGGACAGAGTTAGACTGAGGCGCACGGTTCCCCCACCACTGAACGCTGGCTAGAAACCTGTTTGACAGATCAGGGTCAAGCGTCACCACTCACCGGCTCTGCTATATCTTCCTATGTGTTTTTTGAGTTTCTTACGCACTTAAGTCTGTATGTGTTTGTTACGCACTTGTGCCTCTAAGTGTCTGTGTGTTTGTTACTCACTTATGTCTGTATGTGTTTGTTACACACTTATCTTCCTATGTGTTTTTTGAGTTTCTTACGCACTTATGTCTGTATGTGTTTGTTACGCACTTGTGCCTCTAAGTGTCTGTGTATTTGTTACTCACTTATGTCTGTATGTGTTTGTTACGCACTTGTGCCTCTAAGTGTCTGTATATTTGTTACTCACTTACGTCTGTATGTGTTTGTTACGCACTTGTGCCTCTAAGTGTCTGTGTGTTTGTTACTCACTTATGTCTCAATGTGTTTATTACACACTTATCTTCCTATGTGTTTGTGTTTGTTACGCACTTGTGTCTATGTGTTTGTTGGTTTCTTATACACTTATGTCTCTTTTAGTGTTTTTCTTTCATTATATTTACAGATTTGTGTTATTAGAAAAGAATACATTGACTAATCATTACATTGGGGATTTATTTGTTCTTGGTTGAAAATCAAGAAATATTTCAAAAATATTACCATCTAAATAACACCTAAATTAATTGAAAATTGTGTAATTTTTAATAGTTATCAACAATAATGGAAAAATATTTACGTTTTGTAATTTGATTGTTTTCAAAATTATGTCACTTCATTTTGAATATTATAATGCATAAAGGAAGTCTTAAGTCCTATTTCTTTTTTACTTATTGATTTTAAATGGGATATTGGATTCTATAACTCAATTACACCTACTTTAGATCTCATTATGCAGTCGTAGATGTGCACTTTGAAACGCTATTAATCGAAGCACGTCTGTCTGCCGTAGTTTAATGAACTTTACGTCATAAATTAATTGGTTAGGTATACAACTGAAGAATCTTCACCAAAGCTTCATCTATAACTGTTTGATAGACTCCTACGGAGTTTCCATTAACTCAACTGTTTTCATGGTTTCTGAATCCTGCATTTGACTCTGTTTCCCTCTTACAATTATAAAATGCCTCATTTTTAAATTTTTCAGTGTTTGTTCAGCAAGATTTACTACTAAAATGTCAACAAGAAGTACAAAATACAGAACAGTTTCTGAATGCTATATTCTAACCATGGTTGAATTTTACCGTGGACAATGAAAAATTTGGATTTCTTTTTCCAAATGCTCTCAATGGATAACAACACCTCATATATGGTTCTCTTGGTTCATCTGTCTGTTTAAACAATATATCTTTAATTGTAAATGAGTATAAACTTACTCCCGATGTTGATACATAGAAACTGAAAAACTCTGACCTGGTTTAACACTTAATTCTACCGTCATATACTTAGATGTTTTTATTTCATAATAAGAATGAATTTCGTCCTCTATTCATTTAATGCATTTTTAACAGATCTATGACAGCCCTAATCCTTTTTTGTTTAAAAATTTACCATTTTACTAATCGAAACTGGGCACAATGGGGTAATATAAATAATGACTATACAATGGGATTTCCCATAACATTTAACTTTTTTAAATTATAAATTTTAAGTTTTTCAGGGGGACAACACTAGTTTTTGTCCTCATGTATCTATCAATGCACTGAATAATATCAAAAACATAATAATAACAATACATACAATGTGAATTGCAAACATTTACAATGGAATACCAACTTTAGCTATAATAAATATGATATACAGTCTCAAAGCCAGTTGTCAGGTGCAGTAGCATATCTGGGAGTATGTATTGAATAAATGAATATTTAATAATATCCTATAATTGATTTTTAACAGAAAGAATACGATATTGTTTCGCGTTCAATAGAGTTGAATTTTATTTTCAAATCTTAAATTAATTATCGTGTTTTTCTACAAATTACATTGTTGGCTTATTTATCTAAATCAAATTCTAAACCTGCATTTGATCCAACCATCATACATTCAATTCCATTATTTTGGTATTAGATTTTCTCGAAAATAATTAGGTGGGCCAGAGGTTGGACAACACAAATTTTGAATGGCCATTCTTGCACACCCTCGGCACCACTATTGTACTTAGGGTAATAGTTTTAGTTTTAGTGTCGAATATGGTCCAATACTACTATTTAAAGTTACTAAAGTTATATGCTTAGTCTGGAAATTGTGGGTATTCATATTTATGTAAACAAATAATAGTAATTTTTTTAATAAATCATAACAATCTCCATTATAATTTATTATTATATGTTGTTGACATTTTGGTCCTGGTTGTTCTCAATCTTTAAAATAGAACAAGTTGTGCAAGCCGGTTTATTAAACATAAAAAAATCTATTCATAAGGTTCAAGATAGAACCTAATTTCACTGTTGTTCTTTATTTAAGATACAAGTAGGGATTTTTTTTGGATGATAATTTAGAGAAACAATAAATATTACAATACTATTTATGTGAAAATTCTGAATTAAATTTTAATCAATTGACTACTCAAGATGTTTTTGATATTTGATTTTTGTACAAAATGTGTCTAAACTTAACCCAAGACATTAAACTAAATCTCCTGATTTAAGAATCTGTTTAACTGCTAAATGTAATTTCCAGATTATTTTTAATGACCTAGTTATAGGTAGATATTGTAAAAAAATATATAAATTTCTTATCACCAATGAAAGAAACACACACTTTTGTCAAGAAACACTTTATTTAGAAGGGGATGGTGTTTCAATGAAAAGCCATAATTCAAGTGTATTTTTAAGAGATTTTAATAAAATGTTTGTTATAAAAAAGTGTTGCTCTTTCCAAGTTAATAAATACATATATAATTAGCTTTACATAAAAATATCTATTAAAACTATTTAAAAAACAAACTAGAAAATACCTTTATATTAATTTTGTTTGATATTTTGTTTTGTTTACAGAAATTATTAATGAACATACGATAAAACAAAAAACCACAAAAAAATGTTAAAATATGTAAAACGACAAAAGTAAGTAAAACACATTTTCTATTATAATATTATAAATAATACAAATACTAATATTTTTAATACGAATTTCCAGGACTGCGTCTTTACTCTGTGCAACGCTTTAAATAATACTTCGCTCTTTCCTACTAAATAAATATTTATATTTTTTATAAAAAAATATATTTCAATAAATATATATATTTATATAGCATTTAAATTTATTTTGAAATACCGTACAAAATATCTCTACATTTTTTGTTTTGTTTCAGTAATTAAAAATTATAAAACAAATAAAATTACCAAAATCGAAAACCCTTAGATATAAAACGATACACTACCTAATAAGTAAAACAAACCAACTATCAAAAGATCAAATGACTTATTTACTATAAATATTTTAAATGTTAAATAATAAGACTGCGTCTTTCCTTGTAGTTTGTACAATGATCATTGTATTCATTCCAGCCGAATAAATATATATTTATAAAATAGGAAATATAAATTTTCAATAATAACATATATGATATTGAATATAAAAAAGGTTCAGAACATATGATTAAACATATTTTGTTTTGTTTCAGAAACATTAAAATAGAAAACATCGTAAAAAGTATAAAACTAAATGTAAGTAAAACAATTTATCTATCTAACTTTAAATATATATATATATTTATAATATGTTTAAAGATGATTTTCAGAACGACGTCTGTCGTCTGTGCAGTACAATTCTCTACAGCCCAAACAAGTAAACATCAAATTTTACAAATTCGTGGGTATATCAGGGCGTTTTTATCAGTCATTCAAAATTTGAGGTTACCTGTCATAAGTTAAAATCAATGGTTTCGTTTTTGTATAAAACTGGCAATTACTAATTTTGATATATATATTTCCTAAAGGGTAGTAAGTACCCTCGAATCTCTAAAATTACTGATGGTGAATTATGGGTAAACAATATGAAGCATCTGCAGGGGAGTTATGAAAGGATGTAATTTCTCAAAACCATATACAGGGTGATTCACGAAGTTATCCCCACACTTATACAGCTCATTCTACTAGTAAAAATAATGAAACAAGTTCATATAAACATATGTCCTATCTCTTTTCGTTTAGCGTCTGTCAGTCTGTATGTGTTTTTTACAAAGTAATTCATAACTCCTTAACGGTTTGAGTTACTGCGTTGAGATTCTGCACAAATTTTCATCTTATTGGCCGCTATCTTTGTGCAAAATATGAATAAAACATCTTTAATCGTTTCAAAATGGCGGCTATTTTTTACGTTTGACCTACAATAACGTCGTTAAATAGGTAATAAATGCATAAAAATTTTAAACATAAATTGTAGAAAATTTAATTCTGAGAAAATTGATGTAAGTAAAGTTAAAGATACAACAGAAATAATTTCGAAAAATCCAATTTTATTTAGATAATACATTACTAATTTTAAGAAAAATAAATTGGGTTGGGCCAACTGTACCCACCTTTTTATAACACATGTTCACTGAGGCTGTCATTATCAATACATCTCGAAGCTCGTTTGTGTACAGCTTTTTGTTGCATTTCTTAATTTTTCAGGACTTCTCTTTATCTGCTCAGCTGTATCCATAATAGGGCAACTAATTCTTCACGAGAATTAACTTTTTTTTTTGTAGACGTGTTCTTTCATCCATCCCCAGAGGCAATAATCTAATGGAGATAGATCTGGTGATCTTGGTGGCCAAGAGTGAGGCCCTCCACGACCAATCCATTGTCCAGGAAATTGTTGATTTAAGTGAGTGGACACGGCACGTGAAAAGTGAGGAGGTGCTCCATCATGCTGGAAGTACAAATGTCGCCTAAGATGTAAAGGAACATCCTCTAGCAGCTGCGGCAACTCTTCTTGAAGGATATGCAGATAGAATTCAGCATTTAGGCGTCCAGGTAATATGAATGGTCCAATCAGCCGATTGTACAAGAGGCCACACCAGACATTGACGCTAAATCGGTATTGAAAGTTCCGTTCCACTACCTCATGAGGATTTTCGTCTGCCTATGAGTGTTCATTTTGCGACTTGTTGACACCATCTCGAGTAAATTGCGCCTCATCCGTAAACAAAATACGCTTGTAGAGTTGTTGATTCCTATTCAAAAAGTTGCAAAACTGCAAGCGAAGCGGACCATCCCCTGGATGTAGATGCTGAACCTTTTGTTGATGAAATGGATAAAAGTTGTTCTTATTAAGTGTACTCCACACCATCGACTGTGAAACTCCTAGCCGCCTAGAAAGACGTCGTGTACTTACTCCTGGACTGCGTAAAACAGCATTAATAACAATAGCATCGTCATGTTGGACAGCACGTTCATAATTTGTACGAATACTAGGTAATGATCCTGTTTCCCGAAGAGTACGGAAAGTTCCACTAATTGTTTTAGCATCTGGAATCTTCCTATTAGGGTAACGCCAATAGAGACACCCAAAATGAAAACCATATCAGCGTATTCCTCTGTTGTAAATAAGTAAGGCATTATTTCACAAACTAATCTAATTAAAACTCACTGTAAACTTGTGTATTATTAGAACACTTCACAGAAACCATTATTCTTCTACGTATAACTTACATTTAAACACTGCTAATACACAGTTTAACACATCAGAACAGAATACCATTGTTGATCAGCTGTTATGTTGCCAACTTAGGAAATAAAAAAAAATTAATTAGAAAAATTATTCTGCATTTTGGTGATTAGTAAACAGGAATGAAACATGTTTGTTTCATTTTATAAAAAGTTAATACTTATTTTTATTTAAAATGGTATTGTTATTTACAAATTTTAACAGTTAATACTGTTTTAAAATTTATTTATTTATTTCATTTTTATGAAACATTTTTTATGTATTTATTACCTATTTAACGACGTTATTGTAGGTCAAACGTAAAAAAAAGTGTTTCTCAATAGGGGTTTCGGGTGTCTTACAGGGAATATCTTAAAAACTAAGGGAGGTACAGTTTGAGGACCAGTTTTATTCGATTTTTCAGCTCAAAAACTATAAGAAATCTCTGAATTTGGCCCTTCATTTGCCTCCCCAGAATTTAAGGATGTCTTCATTTCACCCAAGGTACTAAATTTTGGGCGAAATCTTTCGCTAGCCGTAACTCGCTTATGAAGCAATTCCGGAAATATGTTTATATGAACTTTTTTCATTATTATTACTAGTAGAATGAGCTGTATAAGTGTGGGGATAACTTCGTGAATCATCCTGTATACAGATTTAATTAAAATTTTATTGATTTATTAAAATTGATGACCAAAAAGAAGCGAAAAAAAATGATATTGGATTAATTGATAAACAATATTACCATGGCTCATTCCAATTAATGTGTGTGTGTTTGTGTATATTATATATAAACACATTATATTATATATATTTAAAATAAGAAAAACTTACTTTCCAATAAATACATATATGTTGAAATGATAATAATAAAAACAAAATCACTAATTTTATTTGCTATTTTTTTTTCAGAAATGAAATAAAAAAAACACCAATAAAATGTAAGTATAAAAAATCATCTTTGTAAGTATAAAAAATTAGATATATAATTTGAAATTTCAGAATTAGTTTCTAGTTTGTTATTAAGTTTCTTTTTTCATTCGAAATTTAGTCTTTGTCTTTTAACAGTGAACTAAGAAATGTAACTGTCATAACATAAAGTTTTTATATTTTGCCAATGTAATTAGGCCGTTTAATCTTCTAATAAGTCACACATTAAATCCCAACAGAATTACATTGAAAGGCTTGAACACGACGACTAATAACATTAAATCTATTTATCGATTCCTGGTAATTTTTAATTTTTTTAACATTGGAAATTAAAATAAAATTGAAGTAATTAAATTTACGTGAATTTAAAACTTGTAAAATAAAATAAATACACAAAATTTATAGTTAAACATTTTAGGTAGTTGATTAGAACAACATCACTCTTAAGATAACCTCAAAGATACAAAGTGGTGGGGGTAGTTAGTTGACTATTTACACACTTAACACCGTGTTCCAAATAACCTTGTTAGGTGAGTCTTAGTCTAAATTTATTATCGATTGAATAGTTCAGAGCAAGCCTTTGTAGTTTTGGAAAATTTGTTTACAAATTAAAGTTTAATTTAAATAATGAATTTTAAATAAATAAAATTACCTTGATGTTTGTTCTGTTCTTATTTATTATAATAATTGATGTTGATCTACTTTAAAATATCTGTCATTATTTAACAGGTATCTCTGGATTTCTGGTTATACAATAATGAAGCATAATTTAATTAAGATGAATTAACAGGCTACTCAATTGTTTAGTGCATTTGTATATCCAGAGAGTGGTAGTGCAGAATGAATTTCCACTTACACCGAATTTATTGTATATTTACCATAATAAAACTTATAAAATGTGTTTCCCACACACCAAATATTGTTGTTTCATTTTAAAATTTTATTTTTATAAATTTCTCTTCATTTTACTGTTAAACATATATACGTTTTATAGAAAAATAAAAAGTTTTATATGTTGAACTATGGATGATACAGAGTGGAACAAAGTCATTCTTTTATTTGGTGGTTTCTGGTGATTTCTGAGCAAGTAGAGATGAAAACTTTTACCTTTCGCCAAAATTCTTAGGATTTGTCCTTTCACTTTTTATGGGGTAAAAACATTTTTGCCCTTTTTAAAGGGGGGGGGGTTAAAAAGAAACCACCTTACTTGTTTTGCAATATAAACTCCCTTCTTGTGATATATCGTTTATGAACGTTATAAAAAAAAAATACCGCCTTGGAAAAGACTCTACGATATATCTCAAAATTATGTAAGCTAGAAGTTGAGTTTTGAGTTTTCTATTTGTCTCAGATATTAATGAGAAAATCCTAACAAAAACAAAATACTGATTAAATTTTTTAACAACGGACTTATTTAACTATACAAACACACCTTTATTTATTTTCCCTATTTTAGCAAACCGACCCCAGTTTTTGAAAAAGGAGCCAATGTTTTTCTCCGTCTTGTGGCATATCTTTTTCTTGTTAGGTGAGTTCAATATTTCGACCAAAGTAGTTATAAGGACTTATTCTACTATATGTGTTCAGTTTCGTCTTACATTTAATTCCCTTTAAAATTATATCTCACATGATGGGTAAAAATATTGCCTCATGGTTGGTTTCCCCCTGCAACTTCAAATGTTGATGCCGATTTGCTAAAATATGGAAAATATAAATAAAGTGTTTAATTAGTAAATAAGTCCTTTGTTAAAAGTTTATATGGTGTTTTTAATTATTTTATTATTATCCATGACAAATAGAAAACTCAAACTTCAACTCCATACTTTCGGGTAGAAATACCATAGAGACTTTTCCAAGACACCAAAATTATGGTCTGTCACCAAAGTTGATCTTTGAAAAAATTGAGGTCCTCCCTTTTAACCCCTTCTTAAATAGGGTTCAAAAATATGTTTACCCCAGAAAAGTAAATAACATAACCTATGAGGTTTGGGGAAAATTTGAAATGAAAATAAAAAATGAAAAGTTTTTCAATGTTCTTTAAATTAAGTTTTTAGGTTAAATTTATTATTTCGTAAACACATTTGATATGGTTTCGCAAAATCGACTATAGAGAACTTTAAGTGTACCAAACTTTTTCTCCTTTCATCACAACACAACAAACTAATGTTTTTGAAATGCACGTATAACTCCAAATGCACGGTACAAAACTCACTGCAAGACTGAACTCAGTGTACCTCCCACTACACCATTCGACCCAGAGGTTTACTCAACTCAATGACACAGGTCAGTCTAAGTCTTACCAACTGTACATACACTCACTATAAATGATCCCCTGAAAGTACTTGTTTCGACATTCAGTTTCTAATATCAAGGACGAAATAAATTCAGAGAATTTTGGTGCTTTTTAATTAACATTCGCAAGTTTGTGTCAAATCATCATGACATATTTCTATAATCTGCTAAAAATCTCTTTTCTCAGAGATTGTGAATTTAGTTTAACGAAAATAAATAAACGTTGTACTAAATGTCCTACTCTCCATCGGATAGATCAATCGGTGGAAAGAATTCACACCAAAGTGTAGAACTATTTCCGTTTAAAACAATACTCATGATAGTAGAAACTTTAAGCACAAATGTCCACAGACGAATGAAGTGTCACTTTGATGTCGCTTGTAATTATAGTAAATATTAGCGTTGGAACCAAAATATCTAGTCAGTTCGAGTGGAGGTCTAAGATTTCCAAAACTGTCATAGTATTCTACATTTACACCGCGCTTTTTATAACACACCCAATGTGTACCTTCACCCTTGCTACTATCGAGGTTGACAATGGCGGATTCGTTTTTCAACGGTCCCGTCGGGGGAATATTGTCCCTCATATAAACACCTCTGAAATACGGTATCCTCACGGCATATTTTTCTAAATCAATATTTGTTAACGGTCTGTTTGGTAATGAATCAATCAAACTTTTTTTTTATTGATCTTCTTCTTCTTGGTTTTGCTACTGCCTTTCAGACCCCTGCTTTTTGGATAAAAACCACTACCTTTTGGATACGGTTTGAGATACAGACCCGTGCATTTAGCATATGGTTTGAGATACAGGCCGCTGCCTTTTTGATACGGATTGAGATACAATGCCCCACCCAACAAGAGACGTTTCGACTTTTTCCCACCTCCCAATTTGGTTTTCGCTTTCATGGCCGATGAAATACTGTGGAATCACTGTATTTGCTTTATGCTATATCGTGCTCTTTACACGCTTCGTCTAAAGGATTGACTCCTTTATCACCTCGGGCTAACCTCTCGGCTAGTTTTGTACCCGGACCGCAATAGTTGTAAGAGGGTAAATGGAGTTCTACAGGCAACAGATCTATAGCCTTGTTTAAAACCTTATCACCAACGCTTAAAATTCCAGAAACGAGACCACGGCCTTTTTTGACTCTTTTTGATGTATTTATGGTTGTTCAGTGTCGTCGCTCAACACCATACGCCAATGACTAAATGTATCTTTAGGAGTATCGACTTTACTATATTGCTTTTTAATCATATGTGCGAGATCAATCAATTCCCTTCGCCATTTGTTGTCTAATGTGTTCACTCTCTTTCTGCATGCTTTTAATGTTTCAGCTTCAGTTGCTCTTATAGCCTGTACTAATTGGGCTCGTGTGATGGCATCACTATCTGTAACACCATCGGCAATATTACAAATACGTTTTGAGGAGGCATAAAAGCAGTCTTTTGTTTTATCTCTTAATAGAGCACGATCTATAATTACACTCAATTCTTCAAGCTGTTGAAAGTTGATTGCATCCAAGCTGTTAGTACCATCCTTCACGTTGGTCAGTTTTTTACCGCCACAGTTCCAACCGTTACTGTTCAACGGCATTACATTGCTGTGCACATAGTATTTGTTGGTTGCGTCTTCCGTGTGTATTGGGGTTTTTACGTTGCATATGTAGCTTTTTTGAGCGTCAAATTTATTGTCCGAATTTTTCCCAATAAAGTACATTCTGGCATATTTCACGTTTAAGCCATCGCCTTCCTCTAGCGGAGTACCAATATCCTGTAGCCGATAATTTTTAAAACCATAGCCACTATTTAGTTTAACTGGTATCAACGATTCGAGATATCCTTTTGTCACGGCATCATCATTTTCTTTCGGTTTAGCTAAACCACCTATAAGTCTCCATATCGTTTCCTCTTGTCATCAAACATTAAACACTTTGTTTCTAATTGGTTAAGGGTGACCGCATCGGTTTCAGAGCGTGCTGTAGCTACATTATGTAACAATTTACCTCCTAGATCATAGTCTCCCTTTGGTGTAAGGTTAAACCCTACACCTTTAGGACCTATTTTTCTGTTGGAGCCGCCACTCTTATAACGTCCAAACTTGTCGACACTCATCGTATTAATGTTCTAATTTTTGCATTTCCCGCGCCTTTTATAATTCCAGCTTCTTTTAGTTCTTCGATAATAGAAGCTATCTCATTTGCATGTCCCGTGTGTCCTGCATCGTGAGATGCAAACAAATGTCTCAGTCTGTCACACAACTCATTCGGATCGTCCCAGTATGAATAACCTCTACCGCTAACTTTTTTAGGAGGAAATAACTGCTCTATAATGTTTCTATATTTTATAGATTTGTTACGATTAACTTGTCCGTTCGGATCGTATAATCTTTTGTGTGCACTGGATCTCACACAGATATCTCTATACGCTCGTAAATCGGCCTCGGTATATATTTCATCATCGGGTATACGCTTAAACATCAACTCGTACAATCCGGGCGTCCCTTTATAGTGTACTCCGTCAATTATAATCTCACCATCGTCCGACAAATGAAGAGTCTTGTTACCGATCATCATAGAGTCGGCTCCGATTTTCGGTCCGTAACTGTGATCTATATTCCGACTACCGGCGGTATCTTTCATCATTTTGAGCATATATATTCGTGCCAGCGGATGTGCGAAAGTACTGTTTACCCATTTTCAGATACACTTTGCCCTACAGGTGTGGACAATAGTTCCCTTACACTTAGCTGCGGTCGGTCCAGAGTCTCTGCTATTATTTCGGTATCCACAAAATCAACACTGGGAGTAGCCGGTACTTCCCCGACAGTCCACTCTTCATTTTTCTCTTACTCACTCTCGCTGCTCCACTCATCCGCTATTTCCGTCTTTTCATCCAACTCTTCTTCGGGTTTAATTTCTTGTTTCCGCAAAAACACTCCACTCTTCTGCAACTCTTTAATTATTGGTGTGTATTTCTTAGTATACATTCGTTCCTCTTCGGCCTCTCCGTACCTCAACTGTCTGTACTTTTTCTTTATAGCCTTGCGCAATCTGGCTATCTCCAGCGTTAGATGCTCTCTCTTCTCAGACATCTTGTAGAATGACGTTTGTTGCAAGTATCAAGCCTTTTGTACCTTAAAAATCTGTTACAATTCGATCAAAACCAATTCTAAATCTTCCATTCTCAGGTCCACTGTCCTTATCTATTACAATGAATCCATGTTTATCTTTCCATGCGGTTGCACAAATGTTTTTAAATGCACTAAACACCATGTCAGTGTTTACGTGATCATTGTAAATGTGTCGTAAATTGAGATCGTCCTGCTTGAAAAGGACCAAGAGATTGGCATTGTCTCGAATCAATTGTTTGGGAATCCTGCTGTACGTCTGTCCTAAGTAGAAGGAATCTATATTATTGTGACGTCCCATGGTGAAATAGTTACGTATATTGTCGTGTTTCTCGCAAGCTATGTCGTCAAAAATTATTATCGAATTTGGTTCCGCTTCACTAGGATGGATGACATTTTCGTTGTCCGTGAATGTGTAATAACCAATTTCTTTGGTATTTCCCAGTATATTTTCCAAAAACTTGTATTTTGGCTGCTGGAGTGATTTAGAAAATACATAGACGTTGGCAAATTTCAGGCCATTTGGATTGAAGAGCAAATTAAATAGCACATTAGTCTTGCCACTGTTTGATGGGCCGCACACTATAGATCGAACTGTGTTTGGTAATAAAGAACTGTGTCAGTGCATTGTTGAGCCGCCTCCTGCAACAACGTCAAAGTTTCTTACACGTAGTTTATCCGCTGTGTTTTTTAAACGCATTACGCTGCTCAACGTTTGTCTAAATACTGTGGAAAACTAACAGTGCTATCCTATTAAATACAAAACCTAAACAACAAGCTTGGTTTTATCAATCCAACTATCGTGTTCCTTGTCAAACCCTAACCACCGCACCAGTACTTTGTTACCCTTTTTGCGTAATACTTTTTCAACAAGATATACGTTGCCGATCTTTGACTCGCTTAATTCTTCGGCATAGAATCCTCCTTTCAGAATGTCACCTTTCGAGTTTTGCAGAATGTACGTTACAGGATTGGTCGGTACAACAGCGTACAAGGTAAACACTTCGTTTGTCCAGTTGGGTAGATATACTTTAGAAAAAGTCTTTTTAAATTTCGATATTCTAACTTTGTCGTCCACTTTAAATCGCGCCAGTGCTTTTGTACTCTTGCGTGCTATTTTGTCCAGTAACATTTTCTCGTGTTTTTTCAACACTTGAGCGGGTTTCATACCGATAGTACTGTGCACAGTGTTATTGTATGTCTTTACTACGTTTTTCAGCAGCTCCAACCACTCGTAACTACCACGTGCCGTAAATTCACGCCACATTATATTTTTCAAAGTACGGTTCAGGCGCTCCACCATAGACGCTTTCTTGTCTGAAAAAGTGGCGTAGTGATTTATATTGTATTTTTTCATTAATCTCTTCACGTTCATATTGAAAAACTCCTTCCCCTGATCGGTCTGAAAGTTATTCAAAGGATGTTTTTTTCAGTATCGGTTCTAACGCTATAGATACGTCTAGAGCAGACTTTGTCCTTAGTGGTAACGCAATCGCAAATTTTGTTAGACAATTTATCATAGTCAGTATATATTTGTAGCCTTGGTTTTCCTTAGCATATGGAATCATTTCCACAAGATCGGCTTGATAAAGGTCATTAACTCCTTTCAGCGTCACACCTCGTGTTTTGAAATTTCTTCGCGCGGGCTTGTGAAGTCCCGTTGCAATGGATCGCCGTACATCCATTATGTAAATGAATGTGTTTACAGTTTCGTGGCACTATTTATTTCCTGGAGATACTCTTGTGCACGTAACCTCGAAATTATCGCTGCTTGTTCCCGCCTCACCGTTGCTTTGGATTAATCCGCCAAAAATTGTCCATAAAAGATCCGCAGAGATGTCAGAAACTTTACGAATAGCAATGTATCCAGGTGTCTTTGTTTTAAAATTGAGACTAGTAAACGTAAAGCCCAACAGATCACCATCAGCTGTTCCATTTTTCATTTTGTCTACCAAATGTTCAAATCCTCTTTTTATCCAATCAATTTCCGTCACATTCTCGGGTGGTGGATGAAATTTAAACTGAATTTTAGTCCTTAGAGTACGAAATTTTTTCGCCTCCCTACTTTGCGAGGAAACAATGTAAATTGGCTCCATAGTTCTTTTCACGGCAAGTAGCTCTAACAGTGTGAGTCACCTTGTTTTAACTTTGGGTGGTTGACAGGTGCTACACTCTGGTAGTCGATGGAGTAACCTCATCCGGCTGTGGACACTACTTTTGAATATTGTTGGGGAGAGTAACCTAGAGGTCAGGGCAGGGATTTGGCCCCAACATGGGCTCTTATGGAGTTATTCTCGACCAATCGTCCATTTGGTCACGTGGCCGCTTCTCGTCCAATCAGAATGTTCCATTTATAACTTCAACTGCACCGCCGCTTCTCGTCCTATCAGAATGCTCCATTTATAACTTCAATTGCACCGCCGCTTCTCGTCCAATCAGAATGCTCCATTTATAACTTCAATTGCACCGTCGCTTCTCGGCCATTCAGAATGGTGTCACTTCAACGCACACGCAGACCTGGTGCGCTCTGGTGATCGTGGGGGTACTCTGGTTCTCCCAGGGAGAGGGGGGAGCAAAGTCAGTACTTGTAAAAATGGCTGGATGCGGGCAAATCCATCGGTCGCTAACAGGTATATCGGTTACCGATTGGATGTTTGGGTTGGCAAATCGGTTGCTAAAAATATATTTTGGTTGATTAATCGGTTGTTAGTGGTATCTATGGGTTGGTTAATCGGTTGCTAACATGATATTTTGGTTGGTTAATCGGTTGTTAAAAGTATATTTTGGTCGGTTAATCGGTTGGTAATGTTATCTTTGGGTTGGTAAAAGGGTTCCTTACATGATAATTTGGTTGGTAAATAGGTTGCAAAAACAGTATGAAACATCGTCCACAATAAGACTAGAACGCACGCACACACACACACACACACACACACACACACACACACACACACACACACACACACACATACACACACACACACACACACACCTTAAACTCAGAGTCTCGTGTGAGTCAACTTGTCAGTACAAACGTTGGGTATTGGTCGGTTCTACGCCCACAACGGAGGAACCTCCGGTGCTGGCCCTTGTTATTACCTTACACACACAACCTTAACCTTGAGGTACGAGCTACCCGTACCGTAAGGCGTACTCGAGTTTTTCGCGCGCGCGCGAAGAACTCGGTACGCCTTACGGTACGGATTTGTGTTTAACTAAGTGTCCTCCCCAGTGGATATCAATGCACTCTCAAAATGTAAATTCGACAACAGGTGGCTATAATCGGTGGTGCTCTCTGTGGAACCGACGTTGAACAAACATGGCGACTTATATACTGCATTAAATATACAATGTGTAATACTATGCATGATAGCTCAGTCGGTAGTGGGTCTGCCTTCAAATCCAAACTTCACAGGTTCGAATCCCTTGTCTGACGTGTGTGACGACTGGTAGCAGAGGAATGCAGCAAATTACGTCAACAAAATGATGGATGGTGGGTATGGGGAGGGGGTATGGGTGTACTCTTTTCAACAACATGGCGACTTATATAATACATTAAATATACAATGTGTAATACTATGCACAATAGCTCAGTCGGTAGTGGGTCTGCCTTCAAATCCGAACTTCACAGGTTCGAATCCCTTGTCTGACGTGTGTGACGACTGGTAGCAAAGCAATGCAGCAAATTACGTCAACAAAATGATGGATGGTGGGTATGGGGAGGGGGTATGGGTGTACTCTTTTCAACAACATGGCGACTTATATAATACATTAAATATACAATGTGTAATACTATGCACAATAGCTCAGTCGGTAGTGGGTCTGCCTTCAAATCCGAACTTCACAGGTTCGAATCCCTTGTCTGACGTGTGTGACGACTGGTAGCAAAGCAATGCAGCAAATTACGTCAACAAAATGATGGATGGTGGGTATGGGGAGGGGGTATGGGTGTACTCTTTTCAACAACATGGCGACTTATATAATACATTAAATATACAATGTGTAATAATATGCATGATAGCTCAGTCGGTAGCGTGTCTGCCTTCAAATCATAACTTCACAGGTTCGAATCCCGTGTCTGACGTGACAGCAGCACGTCAACAACATGGCGGATGGGGAGGGCCATGGGGAAGGGGCCATGGCGGAGGGGCGGGAGGGGCAAGAGAAAGGCCATGGGGAGGGGCCATGGGTGAGGGGCCAAGGTGGAGGGACAGGGGCCAGGGGGAGGGGCATAGGTCACGTGGTCACCCCCACCAGAGCCGCCATGTTTGATCTCAAGTGGCGCGGACTCTACTGTATCAACAAAACCTGGTAAAATTAATGACATTAAGAAGTTGATTCCGTATATTCCTGAGGATTTTATGGATTTCTACAACGAAATTTTTGCCTGGCCTACCACTGAAAACAGCATTGATGAAAAACAGGATGACTAAATGCTTCTTGAACATTGTCTTTTATCCTTGAAACATGTTTCTTTTAACTTTATATTACATAAAATCCTCCTAAACTGATAATAATAATAAACATCTAAAAAAAATCAACGAAAATTGTTGTGTTTTCTTTGTGAACATCATCAAGTATGCTATCTGGACCTCAGTCCTCAGTTAAAAAAAAAAAATTTTTTACTACGTAACCAAAGAAAGATAGTAAACTAGTGAAAAAGAGTAAAACTAAGATAAGAACTACCATTAAGTTAATTTTAATTGTCGAAAAAAAATTTTTTTTGTTACCTAGAAACAGTTTTATTTAGTTTATCTCAAAAACTAACTTCTCTGGACTGAGATCCTATTAGCATTGTGTACTAATTTTATTATACACAAATAAAGGCAAATATTTTAATAAGTTAAGGCAATAATTTTAATAAGTTAATCAATTTTTAAATTTAACCAAAAAACTTAATTTTAAGAACATTGAAAAAACTTTTCATTTTTTCTTTTCATGTCAAATTTTCCCCTAACCTCATAGGATACGCGCTAATTTTTTTTATGACGTTCATAAACGATATGTCACAAGAAGGGAGTTGATATTGCAAAAAAAGTAAGGTGGTTTCTTTTTTAACCCCCCCCCCCTTTAAAAGAAGTCAGAAATGTTTTTACCCCATAAAAAGTGAAAGGACAAATCCTAAGTGGTTTGACGAAAGTTAAAAGTTTTCATCTCTACTTGCACAGAAATCACCAGAAACCACCAAATAAAAGAATGACTTTGTTCCACTCTGTATCATCCATAGTTCAACATATTATACTTTTTACTTTTTTATAAAAAGTATATAAGTTTAACAGTAAAATGAAAAGAATTTATAAAAAAAAAATTTTTAAATGAAGCACAACAATATTTGGTGTGTGGGAAACACATTTTATAAGTTTATTAAGGCAAATGTACAATAAATTCGGCGTCAGTGGAAATTCATGCGGAATTACAACTCTCTGGATGTACAAATTCAGTTAAAAATTGGGTAGCCTGTCAATTCTTCTTAATTAAATTATGATTAAGTATTGTATAACCATAAATCCAGAGATACCTGTTAAAGAATGACAGATATTTTAAAGTAGATCAACATCAATTATAATAGATAAGAACAGAACAAACATCTAAGTAATTTTATTTATTTAAAAGTCACTATTTAAATTAAACTTTAATTTGTAAACAAATTTTCCAAAACTACAAAGGCTTGCTCTGAACTGTTCAATCAATAATAATTTTAGACTAAGACTCACCTAGCAATGTTATTTGGAACACGGTGTTAAGTGTATAAATAGTCAACTAACTACCCCCTCCACTTTGCATTTAGATTGCCGCAATTAAAATGTCTATTTTGAGGTTATGTTACAAGAGTGATGTTCTCCACAACTACCTAAACTGTTTAACTATAAATTTTGTGTATGTTTTATTTTAATTTTTTTAAATTCACGTAAATTTAATTACTTTGATTTTGTTTTAATTTCCAATGTTCAAAAATTCAAAATTAACAGGAATCAACAAATTTATTTAAAGTTTTTCTTAGTCGTCGTGTTCAAGCCTTTCACTGTAATTCTGTTGGCATTTAATGTGTGACTTATTAGATTAATAAACGGCCTAATTACATTGGCAAAATATGATTACTTTTTGTTATTGCAGTTACATTTCTTAGTTTACTGGTAAAAGACAAAGACTAAATTTTGTATGAAAAAAGAAACCTAATATCAAACTAGAAACTAATTCTGAAATTTCAAATTATATTTCTAATTTTTTATTATTTTTTATATTTCTATATATATTTTTTATTTATTGTTACTGTGTGCAAACTTTATCAATAGTAACAATAAAACGTCCTACGTTTATTTGGGCATACACTTTTTCTCTTCAAAAGTAACCGTTGTAATCTGGGTTTGTGAATAACTTAAGTTAATAAATAAGTTAATTGCATTGCTATTACCAAACTTAGACTAAGATTGTTTTGATACTTAAATTAATTTAAGAAATATTTGTCAATACGGCTGTTAAAGTGGTATAAATTAGTACATGCTAATGTATTTTTGTTTTTGATTTTAGTAACCCCTTTTAGATCTAGTGTGATTTTTTTTATAGGATATGTTTACGTTTTTGAAATTGAGATTTGGAATTTTAGAAAATTTGTACGCGTTATGAGGGTCAAATTACCTTGTAAGTATCTAAAAATATAAATAAATATTATTATTAATAATAATAATAATATATATATATTGTATCTATATAGTTATTACATAATGTATTTAATATAATAATTCAGACAATAATTTATCTAAAATCAAATCAAAATTCTCCATTTTCCCCAAATCTATTTTTTTTTATTCTTTCATTTCAAGACACGCATAATTGTCAATAGTAGTTGATTTTTAATGAGAAACAACACTAAAAAAACTTTAATCCTAATTAAATTAACATTATCATATAAAATTATAGGTAATCAGTCATCCTATTTGTGATACTTTGGTACTTTGTTATTAAATGAGAAAAATGGTGAATGATGAAGTTAAATTATTTATTTCAGTTGTAATATAAAAAAGTCCCTTACTCAAATGACAAATTCTGATTTAATAATGATTAAAAACTAAAATCGAAACATCAATTTAGTAGAAAAAAATAGTGAAAATTAAAAAACAATAAATTTCTGTGTAAATAATTAATCCAGCCATGTACGCAATCTAATGGATATAATTTTGAAAATATTCGTTCTGCCTTCTCCTGTTCATATAAAAAGAGTAGGTTTAGCAAAATGTATGTCAGCACAGTATCTTGTCCATCAATGATTTATCAGAAAACATTGTGTCAATTTTGCTATAGAATTTTCACAACATTTACAATGGTTTTCTCTATTTACAATTTTGTTGAATAGATGGATTTAAGATATTTTCTGTATGTTTGTGTTTGTTACGCACTTATGTCTTTTTGTGTTTGTTGCACACTTATCTTCCTATGTGTGTGTTGCGCATTTGTGTCTCTAGGAGTATGTGTGTTTGATACACACTTATCTACCTATGTGTTTTGTGTGTTTGTTAAGTACTTATGTCTCTATGTGTTTGTTAGTTTGTTACGCACTTATGTCACTAGGACTCCGAGTGTTTGTTACTCTATTATGTCTTTATGTGTTTGTTGCACACTTATCTTCCTATGTGTGTGTGTGTTTGTTACATTCTTGTATCTCTAGGAGTCTGTGTGTTTGTTACAGTCTTGTGTCTCTAGGAGTCTGTGTTTGTTACTCACTTATGTCTCTATGTGTTTGTGGCACACTTATCTTCCTATGTGTTTGTGTGTTTGTTACGCACTTGTATCTTTAGAAGTCTGTGCGTATGTTACTCACTTATGTCTATATGTGTTTGTTACACACTTATCTCCCTATGTGTTTTTGTGTTTTTTACGCATTTATGTCTCTACGAGTTTGTTACACACTTATGCCTCGAAGTGTTTATGTGTTTGTTACGAATTTATGTATTTACGTGTTTGTTACACACTTGTGCCTCTAGTTGTTTGTGTGTTTGTTACTCACTTATGTCTTTATGTGTTATACACTTATCTTCCTATGTGTTTGTGTGTTTGATACACACTACCTTCCTATATGTTTTGTGTGTTTGTTACGCACTTATGTGTCTATGTGTTTGCTATTTAGTTACTCACTTATGTCTTTATGTGTTTGTTACATACTTATCTTCCTATGTGTTTTTTGAGTTTGTAATAATCTACCCAATACCTCTATATTATTATGTAAAATATTTGTATATTTAGATACCAATTCACTCTGAGGTAGTTATCTTGCAAAAAACCCTACGTTGAGGTGCCAATGCAATAAAAGATAACCTATAATAGTAAATTTTATCATTGAATCTTAAATTGTAATTGCTTCACTTTGTAGTGACAACATAAAATGTTTATAAAGAGGTAATAGATGAATTTGAGGTTAAAACAATTAAAATAAATTTTGTCAAAATATTGTGATAAATTGAAAATTAGTGCTTATCAAATACAATCAACATATGAAGTAATTTGGAAAATGATATTGATTCAATAAAAAAAAATATATATATATATATATGATACTTCAAATCATACAATTCATGGGTAACCTTAAGTGTTAAGTTACAATAAATAGAAATAAAAAAAAAAAACTAAGTTAACTTTGATAAATAACCAATGAATTTGAACTACAATAATCTCAATTAAATGTTTGGCTGATAATGACTTTGTACTGAGCCAATTTAATTGTTATAAATAAAACAATAGAGTTCAAATTAACAATTTATAACACATTTATTTATTTATTTATTTTTTCTATCAAACTCAATTATTAAGATAAAACAAATTGTGATAAATTGTAAGTTCTATTCAATACATAGGTTTATGCAATGTTTTGTAAATCCATTGTTAAAAGTCTATCCCTTTCACTGATTGTTCACTAGGTATATTGGGATTTACATATAAATGGACAATTCAATTAGTAACAAATTATTAATTATATATACAAGATAGTTATTAATTCTAGTCACAATTAGTAATTAATTCTAATATTATGAAATAAGTTTGGTATTTTGTTAAATTTTGATTTAATCTCGGGAATGGGTTGTTCGCTGACCTCACCACTTTTTGGTTAGAATATTGGTAATTATCTTATATTTAGATTTATACATAGATAATATTACTTAATTATAAATGATAACAACAGTTTATGAACACTTTGAATGGTTTTAGCAGAGTTAATTATGTTTAGGTTCAAAATCAAAAGTTTGCAAATTTAATTTTGGTAATCCAATTTTAGCCTTTAAAATTTGTAAAATATACCCTGGATGGGTCTCACCAGTATTTAGATATCGTGTCCAGGTTATGATGATGAATTTTGGCCAATTCTAGAGTCCTGGATGATTGTAGATATGTTTCAAATGGATTCTCTTCACATTATGAGACTGTTCTATCTGGTAGCTGGATGTCGACTCACGCCGGTTTAAAATAGCGTCCTTTTTGGTGTTAAAAAAATCTCGAACCCAAAATTTTTAAGCTGAAGATTTAACATGGATTTAAGTACCTCTCACTTATTCACATTTTTGATTAAATGAAGTAGTATGAATGGAATGAACTTATATACTATTTTACAAAATTCCCTTAATTTCTAGATTTTTATAAATTATTTGGGAGAAACAAACTCTTTAAATAATTGTGTTTGTTCGAAATAAAACCTTTTAATTAACATGAAATAGCTGGGTTCATACTTCCAATACGTTGCCGCTCAGTGACGTCAGTGTGCCGATGGGCGGGGTTTATCAATGGCTGACAGAAATTATGTTTAATAAAAGGTATGCAAGTACATAATTTAATATAAGTTCCCATGGGTGTCTCATGAGATTTCGCGTATTAATGATATTTATGAATTTTTCTAACATCACTCCTTTATTCTCCGTTTGCGAAATTATAAAATACAATTATTAATCAACGTTGTCCTTGCGTATTTTAGTTGTCCATTTGACTTGAATTTACATCGTATTAACATACAATATCTCCTACTCGATCCAGATATATGATGTTGATGAATTATTATGGATAGGTATTGATTTATCACGTAATTGAACAATCAGTTTTTGTCGTTGGTTGTTTTAAACTATTTATTTAGATTACTAGCGGTAAATTCATTGACTCGCGTAGTTCGCTATTGTTTATATTTGAGTCTACGATGTCCGCCGCTTGGAGCGTTCGGATGCTTGTACTAACAAACGATGGTTCAGATTTATTAATTTAAAAGACAATTGCGAAACTTTACAATATCCCTTTTACTAAATTTTCACGAATGCATTAATCAGATGTGTTCGTCGAAAATTATAATTTAAGTTGAACAATTGTTGATTATTTCACTAAAGTTTTATGTTGACTTCTTTTCAACCGACGGGGTATACCATCATGTACGGTTCTTTAAAAGTCCAGATGTAGGTCATTCGCCTCGGTCAGCTGTTTGTGTTGACCTATTTATTTTTAAACACAGCTGTATTAGTCATAGGGTGGTAAGAAAGTTAGTTAGAATTTTTTTTTTTTTAGATTTCTTATTGTATTATTTTAAATTTGTCCATATTAGTTATTTATTATATTAGTTTTGTAAAATTTTAATGTGGATATATGGTATGGTCCATATTCATGCTGAGTTTGTGGATCACTGATTACATATGTGGAGTTTCCGATAATTTTAGATACTTTGTATGGTCCCTTATAAACCTCGAAGAGTTTTGCAGTTTCACCATATGATAGATTAGATAATGGGACATTTTTAACAAGTATTAAATCACCAATTTTAAATTGAATAAATTTCGAATTTTGATTTAATTTGTTTGCTCTTCTTTCTTGTTTGTCCTTGATTCGTTTGTTTGCTAAAACTAATTTTGTTTCTAAAGTAATATCTTCTGAGTATTGGTTTTTCAAGTAGGGTTCCCAAAAGCGTACGTCCTTTTGACCTAATTGTAGTTCAATTGGAGTAAATCCCGTTGTTTCGTTATGAACTTCATTCAACATTGTGTTTATATCAGGAATGCAACGAGCCCAATTTTTATGGTGTTGAGAACAATAAGTGCGTAAACACCGTTTAACTTCCCGTATAGGTCGCTCTGCCATATTTGTTTTTGGATGATAGTAAGGGTTATAAATAATTTCGATTCCATGTTCTTTTAGTTTATTTTGCCAAGACTTGCTTCTGAATTGGGTTCCATTGTCACTTTGTAAGCGTTCTGGAAAACCGTATTGAGGAAAATGTTGTTCAAATAACTTGTGAATAAGGGTTTTTGTGTTTGCAGTTCTAATTGGATATAATTTAACATATTTGGTAAAGATGTCCAAAACGATCAATATGTACTTCATTCTCCCTGTACTGATGGGTAATGGTCCTATAATATCTACGGCGATTTGATGATTTTTCTTCACACATGTTATTCCTTTAGCTAGGCCTATTGGTGGATGATTATCGTGTTTACATTTCTGACATGGGTCACATGTTGATAATGTAGTTCTGACTCGTCGTCCCATATTTTTGAAAATAAATCCTTCTCTTAAAATGTCAAAACATTTTTTAGCTCCACAGTGAAGATAATAATAATGACATTCCCATATGAGTCTCTCAATGATATGTTCTGGCACAGTTATTAACCATTGTTGGTGCAAACGTTGGTATAATATGTCATCGTGTATTTTATATGTGTTTATTATTTTATGAGTGTTTATGGAATCTTCATTGTTGTTTAGTATTTGAATTATTGATAGCAGATGTGGATCTTTCCGTTGATTTTCGTTCATGTTTTTTAGCTCTTTCTGTAGGTCAGCATCTTGTATTCTGTTTATATACGCCATGATTAGTTCAGGTTGTTCATTAGGTGAATTTATGTTTTGTCCCGTAGGGTTACGGCTAAGTGCGTCGGCTGTGAGATTTTCGTTCCCCTTGCAGTGTTGTATTTTAAAATTGTAGTCTTGGATAGCAAGAATCCATCTTGTGAGTCTTGAGTTTAATAATTTACAAGTTTTTAAGAAAGTCAATGCGTGATTATCGGTAAGAATAGTTAAATCAGTTCCATATATGATATATCTAGTCTTCTGGAGGCAATATACTATAGCAAGTAGTTCCTTTTCCGTGGTTGTAAATTTTGTTTCAACTGGTTGTAAGGCGCGTGATAAGAATACGATGGCGCGTTTTTCTCCTTGTTGGTTAATTTGATATAGGTGTCCTCCTATTGCAAAATCTGATGCGTCGGTTTGTAAATAGAATGGTTGTTTTGGATCAGGATGATGTAAAATTTGTGTGTGTAAAAAGAGTTGCTTAATTTTTTGAAAAGTTTCTGCATCTGTTGAAGTCCAATGAAATTTATGTTTTTTAGAAGTTAGCCGAAGTAATGGTTGTATGTTTTCAGAAAATTTATAAATAAATTTATTGTAATAGTTGATGCATCCTAGAAATGATTTTAGTTGTTTCCTGGATTTTGGCGTAGGAAAGTTTAAAATAGGTTCAATCTTACTTTCGTCCATTTGCAATCCGGTTGAGGTCATTGTATATCCCAAGAATGGTACGGATGTTCTGCAGAAAAGTGATTTAGTAAATTTTATTGTCATGTTAGCTTCGTATATTTTTTGGATTATTGTGAAAGATGTGATAAGTGACTTAGAAAATCTGGCGATATTACACATATATCGTCGACATAAATAAGTGTGAAATCTTCTACTTGATTTCCGAATACATGGTCCAGTGCTCTCACTAAAGCTGCCTGCGATGTAGATGCACCGAAAGGTGTGACTGTATATTGATATGTTTTTCCTCTGAATTGAAATGCTGTATATTTCCTGGATTCAGGTGATAATGGTATTTGCCAATATGATGAAGTTAAATCTATTGTGCTGAGCCATTTACAATTTCGACCCTTAATTAATAATTCGTTTATTCCTCTATTCTGCTCATAATCTGGTATTGTTATTTCATTGATTTTTCTTGCGTCGAGGCATAATCTAATTTCCTGATTCTTCTTGATGATGGGAACTATGGAATTTATAAAACAACTGCGTGATGGTTCGATGACTTGTATATGCAACATTCGTTCAATTTCTTTGGAAACAGCTTCTTGATGTGTTAAAGGTACGGGGTATGTACATCCTTTAAATATTTTGTCTTGAAACACTTCTATTTGATGAGTATATTTATTACATAAGCCTGGTGTGTCTGAAAAAATATGTCTGTACTTTAATAATAATTGTTTTAACTCCTTCCTCTGCAGTGGTTCTAAATTTAAATTTACTCGTAACGTTTCGTCTATGGTGTCTTCATTTAATATATTTAATTTATGATTTGTGCTTGTATCGTCGGCGTAATTTTGTTTTTTATTATCATTATATTCATTATCATTATTATTCATTATATTTTCATTATTATCATTCATTATATAACATAATATTCCTTCATTTATGACTTCTTCAAACTTCAAATTGATTACATTATTATTCATTTTCATATTAATTAATCTTGTATTAAAGTTTATGACCATCTCTGTTAAGCTTATCCAATCCATTCCAAGTATTATGTTCTTAATTAAATTAGGCACAATTAAAACTTGTATTAGAGTTTCTTCACCCTTGATTTCTATTTTCACCATAACAATTCTTGACACTCGTTTAGTTTTGTAACCTACTGCTGTTTTAATTTGGAGGTTAGTTACTGGTAGTTCTTCAATTTTCCCCATGTTATTCTTATTTTCCTTGAACCACTGTTCCGAGATACATGATATGTTTGATCCTGTATCAATTAATGCTGTTGTTACAGATTTTCCAATTTTAACGTTTATTTCAGGACACTTCATTGTTTCGGTTATACACTGAGTTTGATTTTCTGTTGACTCTTCTTTAATCAAGAAATCGCGATCACAGTACATATTACTCACAGTAATTTCTGTTTTGATGTGACTTTCATTTATGAGTATGTTATTTTCCGGCCTTGTTGTTCCGAGTTGCTTATGTTGTTGCACAGAAGATGTAGGATTAACCGTCACGTAGTGGTTGACGCTGCGTTGTTTTATAAATTCCCGGCCGTTAGTATCTCCCGTGCTTAACAGTTTTCCGAGGATGAGTCCTTGCTGGTGCGGGCTTCCTCTGTCCGACTAGGCGTTCTCATATTTTCGGCTACTGTGTGACATACTTTAATTTGTTCCGAAGTCGGATATGTCTGTGTTTTCCTGGAGTCGTGATAATTCCTATTATATTGTCGCTCGTCTCTTTTGAAATGTGGATTATTTCTGTTTTGGTACTGGTGTTCCGGTTGTCGTGGTGTCTGTTGGTAACTTTGGTTCCTGGCTGGATATGTTTCGCCGAATGTTCTTCCTGCAGGTGGTGGTCCTGGTGGAGATCTAGGTTGATATTGGAAGTTTGGTTGATGGTTTCTGAAGTTTTGATGATATTGCGGTGGCCGATTGTTGTGATATGTTGGTGCTGGTCTTCGGTCTTGATGAAATCGTGTGATCGGAGGATGGTTTGAGGTCTGTGGTTTGTGAAGATGGCGTGATTTATGGTTAGAATCCTTTATGTCCTCTCGATGTAGCAATGCTTCAAAATCACTGATGGTGGTGATGTTCTGCACGCGTTTAGCATCTTGGATGATTTCCTCAAAGTGGTCAGTCAGACAAGTGACGATCTCATCTTCCGGAATGGGTGGTTGCATGGTCCTGAGAGTGATAACTCGCTCGGTGAAATATTCCGATCTCGTTAGTTTTCCTTGCAAACGATATTTTTCAACTTCCATCCTCTGTTTTATACCTCGTTGCACTTCCCTGTTCCAATATTTCCTCTCGAAGTATTCCTGGAAGTCGTCCCAGGTCTTGATGTCCTGTTTCACCAATGAAAGCCATCTCGCTGCATGAGAGTCGAGGCAACTGTCCAAGATGTCCAACAGTTTTTCCACCTCATCTCCCAAGTGGTCCTGGTTTCTCCTCCGCTCATAGTATCGTTGGATCCTCTTCAGCTGCTCCATGGGATTGTGTTCTCTCCCATGAAACTTAGGTGTGGTCAGATCGCCTCCACTTCCTGCTGATCCGCTACAGGTGACGTAAACGTTTGGCTGGTATATTTGTTTGTTATTCAGGATGTCCTTTTCTAAATTCCGGATCTTGACTCCATGCTCTGTTAAGCGTCCTTGAACTTGTCCAAGATTCCTGTTGGTTTCGTCTCCGGTAGTCTTCATTTCTTCCTGCAGGGTTGAGATGTTGACCCTGAGGATGTCACACTCCTGGTTTGTATAGTTTTTTCCTTCTTCCAGCGTTAGTTGTTGTTGTGCCTCCATCTGGTCCCGTATTTCTTCTGTTTGTTGAAGTACCTTGCTTTTCAGCGTTTCCTGGAACTTGAGATTGTTGGCAATGCATCCGTTTCGTAGTTCCTGGTGTTGGGTTGTGAACTCCTCCCTCAGCTCAGTCCGAATGGCATGGCATTGTTCCTCTATTTTCTTGTTGATCCCTTCCTCTAGGCGATCCACTTGAAGCTTCTGCTCGTGCTGGAGCTTCTGGATTTTCTGTAGCTCCTCCCGTTGTCCATCTAACTGCTTCCGAAGATCACTTTGCTGCTGCTGCATTCCCTGTTCCATACCTTCCAGCTTGGCGAAAATCGCTGTTAGCCATGGTGGTGGTTGGTCTGCACTGGTCTCCTCAGCCCTCTTACTATTTGTATCAACCATGGTGCTGGTCCCTGGAGCTGGTCCGTTGGTATCCTCCTTTCCCATGCTGTCGTCCATACTGGTATGTGTGGCTTCCCCTGCTTCGTCCGCCATGAAGGTTTCACTTAGGTCCATGTCGTCGTCTCTTGGTAGTGATTTGACGTTGACATCACTACGCCTGGATGTGATGTTTTGGTCTACCGACTCCTTCATTTTCCTTGACGGTTCTGGATTTTGTCTTAAATTGTATCGATTATCTTTATCCATTTTTTTTTATTTATTTATTTTTTTTTCACTAAAGTTTTTTATCACCGGTATAATATTAAAATAGTTCGGTTATACCGTGGACAAATACATAAACAAAATTTATGCAAATTGGGTTAAAATTTTGCAGGTTAATTTTGTATCAATTATTTGATTAAAGAGGTTGTTTCTCTGTGGTGAGGTTTTTGGGTTGTGGTGAGGCCCTATCGTTGCGGCGCCAATGTAATAATCTACCCAATACCTCTATATTATTATGTAAAATATTTGTATATTTAGATACCAATTCACTCTGAGGTAGTTATCTTGCAAAAAACCCTACGTTGAGGTGCCAATGCAATAAAAGATAACCTATAATAGTAAATTTTATCATTGAATCTTAAATTGTAATTGCTTCACTTTGTAGTGACAACATAAAATGTTTATAAAGAGGTAATAGATGAATTTGAGGTTAAAACAATTAAAATAAATTTTGTCAAAATATTGTGATAAATTGAAAATTAGTGCTTATCAAATACAATCAACATATGAAGTAATTTGGAAAATGATATTGATTCAATAAAAATATATATATATATATATATATATATATGATACTTCAAATCATACAATTCATGGGTAACCTTAAGTGTTAAGTTACAATAAATAGAAATAAAAAAAAAAACTAAGTTAACTTTGATAAATAACCAATGAATTTGAACTACAATAATCTCAATTAAATGTTTGGCTGATAATGACTTTGTACTGAGCCAATTTAATTGTTATAAATAAAACAATAGAGTTCAAGTTAACAATTTATAACACATTTATTTATTTATTTATTTTTTCTATCAAACTCAATTATTAAGATAAAACAAATTGTGATAAATTGTAAGTTCTATTCAATACATAGGTTTATGCAATGTTTTGTAAATCCATTGTTAAAAGTCTATCCCTTTCACTGATTGTTCACTAGGTATATTGGGATTTACATATAAATGGACAATTCAATTAGTAACAAATTATTAATTATATATACAAGATAGTTATTAATTCTAGTCACAATTAGTAATTAATTCTAATATTATGAAATAAGTTTGGTATTTTGTTAAATTTTGATTTAATCTCGGGAATGGGTTGTTCGCTGACCTCACCACTTTTTGGTTAGAATATTGGTAATTATCTTATATTTAGATTTATACATAGATAATATTACTTAATTATAAATGATAACAACAGTTTATGAACACTTTGAATGGTTTTAGCAGAGTTAATTATGTTTAGGTTCAAAATCAAAAGTTTGCAAATTTAATTTTGGTAATCCAATTTTAGCCTTTAAAATTTGTAAAATATACCCTGGATGGGTCTCACCAGTATTTAGATATCGTGTCCAGGTTATGATGATGAATTTTGGCCAATTCTAGAGTCCTGGATGATTGTAGATATGTTTCAAATGGATTCTCTTCACATTATGAGACTGTTCTATCTGGTAGCTGGATGTCGACTCACGCCGGTTTAAAATAGCGTCCTTTTTGGTGTTAAAAAAATCTCGAACCCAAAATTTTTAAGCTGAAGATTTAACATGGATTTAAGTACCTCTCACTTATTCACATTTTTGATTAAATGAAGTAGTATGAATGGAATGAACTTATATACTATTTTACAAAATTCCCTTAATTTCTAGATTTTTATAAATTATTTGGGAGAAACAAACTCTTTAAATAATTGTGTTTGTTCGAAATAAAACCTTTTAATTAACATGAAATAGCTGGGTTCATACTTCCAATACGTTGCCGCTCAGTGACGTCAGTGTGCCGATGGGCGGGGTTTATCAATGGCTGACAGAAATTATGTTTAATAAAAGGTATGCAAGTACATAATTTAATATAAGTTCCCATGGGTGTCTCATGAGATTTCGCGTATTAATGATATTTATGAATTTTTCTAACATCACTCCTTTATTCTCCGTTTGCGAAATTATAAAATACAATTATTAATCAACGTTGTCCTTGCGTATTTTAGTTGTCCATTTGACTTGAATTTACATCGTATTAACATACAATATCTCCTACTCGATCCAGATATATGATGTTGATGAATTATTATGGATAGGTATTGATTTATCACGTAATTGAACAATCAGTTTTTGTCGTTGGTTGTTTTAAACTATTTATTTAGATTACTAGCGGTAAATTCATTGACTCGCGTAGTTCGCTATTGTTTATATTTGAGTCTACGATGTCCGCCGCTTGGAGCGTTCGGATGCTTGTACTAACAAACGATGGTTCAGATTTATTAATTTAAAAGACAATTGCGAAACTTTACAAGTTTCTTACGCACTTGTGCCTCTAAGTGTCTGTGTATTTGTTACTCACTTATGTCTTTATGTGTTTGTTACGCACTAATCGCATCTCTATTTTGATTAAAAGAAATTAAATAAAAAAAAGGACTAAATAAAAAATGGTGATCTCAAAACAATAATTTGAATTTAGGCTAATCTTTCCTGCCTCTTGTAATTATTTTAAAATTGGGTTCTTTTATATTTTGTGAATTGTTTTCTTATTTAATTAAGTTTATACTACCATTTGTACATTTTTTATGTCACTTTCACTTTATTTGATAAAAACGAAACTATATATAAAAAATTCACACACGCCAAATGTACATCTTCATCCTTTGGCTGTCTGGATGCGTCGCCTTTTTCAAAACTGACGCTTACGTTTTCGCGGCTCCTTCATACCTCCCGGGACTTGCATATTCAATTTTGTTCAACGCCATTGTCCTCTTGTGATTCGTCGATTGGTGTCACGTGGTCTCGTTGTTTTTGTAAACCTTTTGGATTCGTACGTTCATTGGTTGAAGGATCTATTTCTTACGCTTTACCTCAGCATTTACGATATTTAATCACATTTATGTAGACAGTTAAATGCACTTTAGTATCTTATAGTTTTGTTTCAATTTTGAGATCATGGTTCAATTAAAATTTACTTTAACTTACAAATATTTGAAAATTGATATTTGAAAGTAATAGATTGTTTATGTACTATTCCGCGAATTTGCAAGATGGCTTTTCTAAATATAATCGAACAGCTGTTCAAGTCTACAACTAATTATTTACAAATTAATTATCATATTTCTATTTAAACGTTTAGATCTAGAACTATTATTCTATTGTGTTTTTTACAAGTTTGTATAATACTAATTGTGACAGATAATATCGTGTTACATATCTATTAGTGAATATAATTCTGAGACAGTTTGTTTTTAAAATCATTGTTTTGTAAATAATGACGTGCGTGACCTAGATTTGGATTTAGTGTTTCCAATACATAGTGATTGTTTACAAGTGCTTTGCTGATATTCTGAACTTTACTTCTCTTATTATGTTAACTAAACATATATTTCTACATTTATTCAATTAGAATGGTTCTTAATAAAAGTGTTTTGTTTCTATTAATCTTGGCATACGATTTTCATTTAGCCTATTTGTAGGTTAGGCCTACTTTGCACATTCATTGCTAACAGGTTATTACAGTTTATAAATATTTTTTAAATATGGTGTTTACTACATTTGTTGGTTTCTACTTTTTGGTAATTTATATTTTCTAAAGTTTTGTTGACAATTTTTATAATTATTTGGCTAAATTCATCTGAACATTTGTTTACAATAGGTTAGGTATGACTTACTAATGGTAGGCTATGATTGTTTTTGTATGATAATCTTAAGATGGCATTTGGTACATTATAAAATGTAAGTATAACAAATCATCTTTGTAAGTATAAAAAATTAGAAATATAATTTGAAATTTCAGAATTAGTTTCTAGTTTGATATTAAGTTTGTTTTTTCATACGAAATTTAGTCTTTGTCTTTTAACAGTGAACTAAGAAATGTAACTGCAATAACATAAAGTAATCATATTTTGCCAATGTAATTAGGCCGTTTAATCTTCTAATAAGTCACACATTAAATGCCAACAGAATTACAGTGAAAGGCTTGAACACGACGAATAATAAAAACTTTAAATCAATTTATTGATTCCTGTTCATTTTGAATTTTTGAACATTGGAAATTAAAACAAAATTAAAGAAATTAAACTTACGTGAATTTAAAAAAAAAAATTAAAATAAAATATACACAAAATTTATAGTTAGACAGTTTAGGTAGTTGAGGAGAACATCACTCTTAAAGTAACATAACCTCAAAATAGACATTTTAATTTCGGCAAACTAAATGCAAAGTGGAGGGGTAGTTAGTTGACTATTTATACACTTAGGGTCTAACACAGTGTTTCAAATAACCTTGTTAGGTGAGTCTTAGTCTAAAATTATTATTGATTGAATAGTTCAGAGCAAGCCTTTGTAGTTTTGGAAAATTTGTTTACAAATTAAAGTTTAATTTAAATAGTGACTTTTAAATAAATAAAATTACTTAGATGTTTGTTCTGTTCTTATCTATTATAATTGATGTTGATCTACTTTAAAATATCTGTCATTCTTTAACAGGTATCTCTGGATTTCTGGTTATACAATACTGAAGCATAATTTAATTAAGAAGAATTGACAGGCTACCCAATTTTTAACTGAATTTGTACATCCAGAGAGTTGTAATGCCGCATGAATTTCGTCTGACGCCGAATTTATTGTACATTTGCCTTAATAAACTTATAAAATGTGTTTCCCACACACCAAATATTGTTGTGCTTCATTTAAAAATTTTATTTTTATAAAATTCTCTTCATTTTAATGTTAAACATATATACTTTTTATAGAAAAAAAAAGTATTTTATGTTTAACTATGGATGATACAGAGTGGAACAAAGTCAATCTTTTATTTTGTGGTTTCTCGTGATTTCTGAGCAAGTAGAGATGAAAACTTTTAACTTTCGCCAAACCTCTTAGGATTTGTCCTTTCACTTTTTATATGGTAAAAACATTTTTGCCCTCTTTTAAAGAGAGGTTAAAAAGAAACCACCTTACTTTTTTTGCAATATCAATTCCCTCCTTGTGCCATATCGTTTATGGCCTTGGAAAAGACTCTACGATATATCTCAAAATTATGGAAGCTAGAAGTTTAGTTTTGAGTTTTCTATTTGTCTCAGATATTAATGAGAAAATCCTAACAAAACAAAGACTGATTAATTTTTTTAACAACGGACTTATTTAACTAAACACACACACCTTTTATGTATTTTCTCTATTTTAGCAAACCGACCCCAGTTTTTGAAAAGGGAGATAATGTTTTTTTCTCCGTCATGTGGCATATCTTTTTCTTGTTAGGTAAGATTATTATTTTGACCAAAGTAGTTATAAGGACTTATTCTATATGTCATCAGTTTCGTCTTACAATTAATTCCCTTTAAAATTAAATCTCACATGATGGGTATAAATATTGCCTCATAATACCCCCCCCCCTTTCAAATATTAATGGCAGTTTGCAAAAATATGGAAAATACAAATAAAGTGTTTAATTAGTAAATAAGTCGGCTGTTTAAAGTTTATACCGTATTTAATTTTTTTTTTTATTATACATGACAAATAGAAAACTCAAAATTCAACTCCATAATTTCGGGTAGAAATACCATAGAGACTTTTCCAAGACACCAAAATTATGGTTTGTCAGACAATGGTTAGTTGATCTTTGAAAAAATTGAGGTCCACCCTTTTAACCCCCTCTTAAATAGGGTTCAAAAATTAGTTTACCCCCAGAAAAATAAATAACATAAACTATGAGTTTTGGGGAAAATTTGAAATGAAAAGAAAAAAAATTAAACGATTTTCAATGATTTTTAAATTAAGATTTTAGGTTAAATTTAAAACAATTCAACAACTCGCCAACGAAAATGTCATTATATAAATTTCAAAATGCTGAACATTTTTCAAATAAGTTTAGTTTTTTAACTGTTAGTACTAGGATTAATTTGTGTTAATTTGGTATTTAAGTTCATATTTGTTAATTTAATAGCTACTACATTCTCACTTCTTATTTCGTAAACACATTTGATATGGTTTCGCAAAATTTCCTATCAAGGACTTTATGCGTACCAAATATTTTTCACCTTTCATCACAACACTGTAAACCAATGATTTTGAAATGCACGTATAACTACAAAATGCACGGTACAAAACTCACTGCAAGACTGAACTCAGTGTACCTCCCACTACACCAATCGACCCAGAGGTTTACTCAACTCAATGACACAGGTCAGTCTAAGTCTTACCAACTGTACATACACTCACTATAAATGATCCCCTGAAAGTACTTGTTCCGACATTCAGTTTCTAATATCAAGGACGAATTAAAGTCAGAGAATTTTGCTGCTTTTTAAAATAACATTAGCAATTTTTTGTCAAATATCATGACATATTTCTATATTCTGCTAAAAATCTCTTTTCTCAGAGATTGTGAATTTAGTTTAACGAAAATAAATAAACGTTGCACTAAATTTCCTACTCTCCCATCTCTAAAATTAAATAAAAACCAACAAAAATAATCGTTAATAAAAATTTCATTTCTATAGTTAGTTGTCAATCATAAACCATCTTGGCTGTCTTTGATAAAACATATTACATATTTAAATAAAGGCCTAAATTTGTTTCTCTTGTGGCATATGAGAAAATGACGGCGGTGAATTTTATTATTTGTTCTTTCCAAATTATTCCTAAACCATAATGTTTTGTTTTTGTGAATTGTTTTTGTCGTTAATGTTTACATTTAATAAAATTAAAAAGAAAAAAATTGAGCCAATTCTGTGAAATTAAGTATTTTATAACAGCCTATTGGCCTATTGTTTTTGTTTTGTTTTTATTATCTAAATTATAATTAACTTAATATTGCCTATAATATTTTTCTGCGAATTGGGCCATGTTTTGCTAACATGCAACCCTTATGGCCAAAAAATAACTGTATAACCGTGAGAACAAACCACGGACGTTACACATATCTTATAAATTAGGTCACGCTATAAAACGTAGAGAAATATTTAATCTGATTTCGATGAAATTTTTCTAAAATATGTAGGATTACAACCAAAGTCAATTAAAAAAATCGCACTTAAATGAAAATTAGTGTTCGCCAATAAATTATAAATTACAAAAACTAAAAATTCAATCCGAAAACACTAAATTTAAAAAGACAATTCTTTCGTCACATTGGTTTAGGTTGTAACACAATATATTTTACTATCAATTAATATCATTTAGGAACACTGAGTTATAGTTCATTTTAACTTTTATAACTTTATAGATAAGTTAATTCACGAAGTGAAAAACTATCTTTGCATTTAGAAATAGAACATTAAATAAAGACCCCTGGAATTTAAATACTCTAATAATAACAAGGTAGAAAGAGAACCAGATTGGACAAGGGAGATTTCAAAAAGAAAGGGATTTAACCCAAGACTACATGGGAAAAGGTGTAACTTCAGCTAAGCTCACTCGGGATTGCTAAGTCCGTACTCACTATAAAGGAGCAGTGGGTAAACTGAGTAGCTTGTATCATTAGTATAATCTATTAACCATTTTTACTTATATTTTATTTATCATTGCTTCTTTGATAATGACATTAAAAAGTATTCATACACGTAAAGTACGATACATTCAAGGAATACCTTAAAATGGGACAAATATTTTACTCTATTGCTTTATACTACACTCAGTAGCATTTCAAATGATACTATGCACTACCGCCGTACGTACGTCTCTGAGCTTGTCTCTTTGTAGTCCTGCCATCAGTTTGGGTCACAGTTGACTTTAACGTAATAGGTGGAGCCGACCTCTTTAGTTTTATTGATAACTCAAGCATGTTTGGAAGTTTAGTTTGAGTCATAGATGCTATACAGATGGTAAACTTTGGAGTGATTTTGAGAAAGTTGTAATAATCATTGGGATATATTGACAAAACAGACAACATCAATTTTTTGATCAATCAGATAAGTTTCTCTTTACTATGCATATTGAGAAACTAAAATAAATGTATATCTAGTCTAAAAACATCTTCGGAAGATAAAATGAAGTAATGATTTATTGTTGATAAAGTTTATTTCGTAAGGAACATAAAGTGTGCAACAATAATATACTGTAAAAACATATGTCTAATTGTATCAAACATCATTTTGCTTCGTTTTCAGATCTGGTCCAACAATATTTTGTTTTATATTTCAACAAACCTCCTATTATATGATTGAGTTAGTGAATCACTCAGGATGATATTAATCATTGAAACCTCGTCTTTTTCAAAAAATGTGTGTTCTTTCATTTTCAGAAGTATTCAGACTATCTTCAATTTGACTTTCTTGCTTTGACGCAGTGTTACAGTGTTCCTTTTTAGTTTATTTTATTTTGCTTAAGAAACTAAGTCTGTTCCTAACTAATAGGGTTATTTTGTTTTGTACTTTATTTCTGAATCGTCCATGAAACTAGATTGTCTAGTTGTATACAATATCTGTTTCAATAAGCACCATCTCAAAGAAAGAGTGAAGGGAAAAAATATTTTATGACGATAATAGAAAAGGGTATAAAAACACTACTCGTTTAACAATTCAAACTTTATTAAAACTAAAATAAAACATTATTAGGCTACTCTCTAGCCTACTACAAGAAGTTAACAACAGTTTGTGTTACTTTTTCTACAAGAGATTGTAATTTTTTATAAGCACGGTATTAATGAGTCAGTACTTCAAAAAAAATTTGTGTTATGGTTTTACAAGAAAATCTATCATAGTTTTTAAGTCCGCTTTCTTAGGTTCTGTTATATGTGATGTGCATAACAACATAGGCAATGGTGCTTCTGAAACTTGCTTTCTGATTACACCTTTTTTGAAAACGTTAATTTCAGTCCATTGTTCGAGTTCATTAAAGGTTTTCTTAACCATGACATTGCCTGGTTTATTGGAAATCACTCTTATCCATGACAGTTTACTTATGTTTAACCTAACCTAACCTAACCAACAATACTTTAACTAACTAAACAGACTTAAATTATGTTTTCTAAATTAAAAGAGGGGCGAGATATGTTCTTAAGATAAATTATTCAAGATAATTAAATTAAATAAATTATGAAACAACTGTTTTAATTATTCATACATGACACAACTCACGGAATAATACAATTTACTCATTTGGCCTTTAATAATTTACTTGCACTTGATTTATTTAAAGATACTATTACATATATTAAAAAAGTAATTAAATCCATATTTTTGTATATGCTGTTTCTATTAGTTCATATCAAATGAAGATTAAAAAAAAGAAATATAATGTTTGTTTTACAATTATTTTTATTACCTTTCATTGATTATAGTCCAGTAAAAATCATCAAACCTACAGATATAAGAAAATATAACCTCTAAATTATAAAATGCAAACAAAGTGATGATAGCATTTGCATGAAACAGCTAGTAACACATTAGTCAAAAAAAAATGTCTCCTACTTCTTACATTTTTATATTTAAGTTGATTAAGTTTGATTGTTTTTAACCTCAATAATTTCAGGTTCAAGTAAATTTTAAAATTTGGAATTATTAGGGGAAATTTGAAATGATTTGTGTATTTTCTGAGAATAACGTCAAGGAAAAAATCCAGATTTCAAACGACAACATGAAAGCTTTGACACAATAATTTGTTATTAAACCATAAAATCTATGTCATTTTAGACTCATCTGAAACTTATTTGTACACAAAAAATCCAGATTACTTTAAATCAGAAATAAAGTCTTGAATTTCAAAGTGTTTATCGCTATAGATTTATAAAAAAACAAAAAAAAAACCTACACAACTCTACTGGTCAAGCGTGGTGTAAAGGGGATTAGTTTTTATCACCACTCCAATTCCATTTACTGTTCTTATGTTTATGTAGGCCTAAAGAAACGAGTGAAGACGAGATTTGCTAAGACCATTACTCTCTCTAATGTAACAATAAGAGGATACTCTAGAATAAGTTAAATAAATTAATTAGGAATTATTATTTGTACAAAGTTATGTAAACGTATGGCTGCAAAAAAATTATTGCAATGTTTGTAAATCTAATAAACGCTATCCTATCTACAAAACCAAAATCTAAGAAATATTATAGTCTTCAAAATGCACAACGTATTTGTGTAAAAGAAAAAAAAATAATTATAAATGTTACTGTAGATTTTTCCTTATTAATTACTTTAGTTAATATAAAGGGGTTCTAATTATTTATTTTATTTCTGGAAATATTTATATAAAGTCTAAGATTGACAGGGTTCGCCTATTGTCGTAGTAAAGAAGTTAAAGTTGGTACTATTACATGCAGAAATATTATCTGTAAATTTGTATTCCATTTAGTGTTTTAAGTTGAATAACACACCAGATATGTTATTTTCAATCTCATTTATTAATTTCAATTGGGTGATACATGAACTCAATAAAGCTCCCTACACCAAATAGAAGTCAATGACGATGGACGGGCGGCTCCAAGTCATCAAACGTGAATGTCAATCTAAAATTAAGGTAGAAATTTTTTTTATTTCCAAACTTTACACATTATTTCGTATATTGGGTAAAAATTATATTGGTAGAAAATTTCAATTACCTGAGAACCTAGGGTAAATATGTATGAGTACATTAGAAAACGTTATTGCGATCACAATTTCTATCCAATTTGAGTCGCATTTAGTATTAACCAAAAATATAGTTGAAAAACGTCAACTAGATATATTGAAAAACATTTTCCAAAAGCCACCATTGTGAAATTCTTGTACAGTTCATTCAATAACATTCATCAAATAGTTATATTATATATTTTACTAAAATTCAACTAAGTTCGGTTATTAGAGTTTTTATTGAATTATTAAGTTCTGTGGTAATTCTTTTAACAATTTTTTTTTATAAACAACAGTTTCTTTATTATTTGTATAGTAAATACGATTATGTATGGTTAAATAAAAATTTGTAAACTACACAAATTGAGTTATTTTTGGACATTGTACGATATTTTGATAAAAATTATCCTAAAAGTCCCTTATTTAAGTTGAAAAACGGTCGCTTTATTTTATTTATCTGAAAATCTTCTGTATATCAAAATTGATTAACGGTTTTAAAAATCAGATCTAAAACTAAATGCACGCAAAATTAAAATTAAATTCCAACGTCTTGAGCCTTTGTTAAAACACACATACAGTACGTACATCATATTTATGCTATATAATACTTATATATACATTTGATTAAAAAATAAAATAAAAATTTTAATACTTTCTGTTCCTTTTTTGTTTTTCAAATCTAAATCAAAAGTGAATTTGTTGATTTATAATAACCAGAAAACATAAGTTGGGGAGTAAAATTAAAAATGGCAGCTGCTTTTCAAAATTCACATAACGAATTGTTGAACTTAATTTTTCACCCAATCACCGAATATTTGAAATTCTACTCCAATGTTGAATGATCGTAATGTATACAATTTAAAATGAGATATATATTAAAGAATTAGCCAGCGCCACTAAGTTAAAAAAGATCAATAAAGCTACTTCTTAAAATAAATTATTTTATATTTCAATTTTCTTTTTTTATACAAATAAGTTTAATACAGATACAGTAAGCAAAAATGGTATGAAATCCTGAAGGTATGCATGCCTCCGTTTGAAAAGGTTACAGTGTAAAATGAAATGACAATAATACATAATGGTCCTAACTATTCCATAATATCCCGAAGGAAGAGGTAGGGGCGTATGGAGATCAACAAAAGTTAAGGACATATATGGCACAGTTACCGGAAACCTTCAATAAGGCTGTGTAATGAAAGTAGGAATAGGATGGAAATATAAATTGCAACTACAACTAATAATATTGTAATCTCATGAGCCCTGGAATAATTATAGAAATTGACATTTTAGGTTCAAATATAGGTTCGCGAAAGCTCAATCTTTACAACACTTGAGATTAGTATGCCCTAAAAGTATACTGCAGCCGTCTATCTGTGCGCGCGAACCCTTCGCTACTATCTTGGCAGAAAACAAACTGATGGGGAGCCTATGGGCATTGTTTGCTCCTCTCCGCCCGACCCGATACTAATTTTGAGCTGTGTTATTATGCCATACTAAAAGAGATGTTTATAAAGGCAATGTAAATATGTATCAGACTATGTTTTACACTTACAGTATTATGAAATATTAAATGTACCAAATCATATTAGCATGCCTTTCATTATGATAAATATAAATACAAATTATAATTATTATAAAATATTTAAATGGATATGTACTATCAAAGAAAATTGTATGTGTGACAACAACCTAAATTAAAACAACACATGTTATTCAAGAATTAAATGTATTTGTAAATAAATGTAAGTTATGTTAATAGACTTTGTTTTTAACAATTAAAATAAACATACATTTAAATAAGAAATATTCAGGTTTGGCTACAACAACCTAAATTAAAACGAAACACGTTAGTCAAGAATTAAATATATTTATAAATAAATGTAAGTTATGTTAATAGACTTTGTTTTTAACAATTAAAATAAACATACATTTAAATAAGAAATATTCAGGTGTGGCTACAACAACCTAAATTAAAACGAAACACGTTAGTCAAGAATTAAATATATTTATAAATAAATGTAAGTTATGTTAATAGACTTTGTTTTAACAATTAAAATAAACATTAGATTCCAATAAGAAAAATGCATGTCTGGCTACAACAATATAAATTAAAACGAAACACGTTAGTCAAGGATTTAATATAAAAAATAGTCAACACTAAAATAAAGTTTAAAATTAATAATAAAAATAAAAACAGAATGTAGTAAAATTTACGAATGAATAGTGATCACGTAACAATGAACTAAGAGTAGTAATCTAGGGTAAGATGTAACAAAACAAAATGGGTCAGGTAGCCCAGCGGATGGACGTTGAAAGTGAGGGTCTATAACCTATCACCGGCAACGAAGGTTTCGACTGAAAACACCTATGTTTTTAGAAAAGAGCCCCCGCACCCCTCTCGCCTTGCAACCCAACCACCAGCCTGCGCGTACAGTTAAACGGTCGTACTATACTCTAACCGTCTTTAGAACAGGAGTTATAAGTTTATTGGCTATGAATCTACAGTTGTCTGCCATTGTGACTGTAATTGGCAAAGATTTAGTCAGCCTAGAATATCACTAGTTGTGAAAAAGGTGTCAATAGCTTTTTATTCTCCTATGATAATCGTTCATTACTTTTGAAGTACAATTAAACAACAAAGAAGCTAAACGGTATTTGTTTACAGAATCTAACATTCATTAAAGTTAGATAAAATTAAAAACCCTTTTGAGCAATTATTAGTTTTTTCCCGAATGGAAAAAAATACATATAAAAAATGAACACTAAATAGCCAGTAAGCCTTATTAACACGTTTTAGTCTTATTAAAAAAATATAAAATAAAAAAATATAAAAATACTAAAAATGAAAATTTGGAAAAAACCAAAAAAAGTAAGTAAACTGCAAAATATTTTATAAATAAACTATTATTTACATAAAATGTATCACTACGTATTCCAAAATATTAGTTACTTATAAAATATATTGAATTTTTAAAATTATAAATTCACTGGTAAATAATGTTGATTAATTAGTTCTATCTTTACAAGTTGAATGCAATTAAGGTAACATAATATCTACAAAATAACTTGTTGTTAGAAAAAGCTTTACCTTGATTATTCGTATATAAAATATCACCCATAATACACCCTTATACTTGTAAAGGTAGAACTAATTAATCAACATTATTTACGAGTGAATTTATAATTTTAAAAATTCAATATATTTTATAAGTAACTAATATTTGGAATACGTAGTGATAAATTTTATATAAAATATTTTGCAGTTTACTTACTTTTTTTGGTTCTTTTCCAAATTTTCATTTTTAGTATTTTTTATATTATTTTATATTTTTTTAATTATTTTATATTTTTTTATATGATTCTTGTACGTTTCAGGTCTCTTAACTTGCTGTCAACTGTTTTGTGATTAGTTTATATTATGATAGTATATATTTCTTTTCTTATTTATAACATTAGGTTAGTGACAACTTTTTCGTAATATGATAAACATACTTCTGATTATTTTCGTTTCCATGGAATTTTTAAAGGGATAAATTCAACACCATTGTTAAAAAAATTATGGTTTTCGTTTATTTAAGATTTATTTTTAATAAATTTAAATAATAAAAATTACAACGATTAAATAAACCAATAAAGCTAAAATTTCAAAATTATTTTAATAATATAAATTAGCTACAATTATTTCGCCTTGCGGCGTTATCGGGCAACTGATAATTAACAAGTATTGACAACTATTTATACATACACAAGTAACAGGAAAATGAAATACAATAGAGAAATCGGAAAGGGTAGGGGAATAAATTTAAAAATTTCAGAAAACTAACCTATACCAGGTAGCCATCAATGCAGATTGTTTGCAGAAATATCTATTTTGACGTACGCTGAGCCTAAAAAAGAGGGTTTTGAAGTTGTTCGTCTATCGTTTTTGCAGACTAATTTAGATCAGGTTTGTTGTGTCAGCATTTGTCTTGACAATTCATTTTAACTAACTTAATCAGATTTGCCGATTTCGTTCAAATTTTGTGTGTGAAATGTGAGGAAATATGATAAAACCTTTGTGCACTTAGTACATGAATTAATAATTGAAGAAAAAAAAAACGAATATTTAACGCGTCAATGTAAAAGTGACTTCATTTAAAGATAATTTACAGACAGGAAATGTATGACATCTGATTTTAAAATGTCCTTAAGAACCGATTGAAACACATCCAAACCAAAAGCGTTTTACTTCTGATTTACTTGGTTAATATTACTTTATGGCGAAATATTTTTATTGTTTATTATTAAGAGTTTTCTTTATATATTCAGTACAGGCGATAATAAGGTACAATACTCATTTCGTTTAAATGTTTGTGTAACATTAATAATATTGTACACGACAGATAGCAAATATAAAAAAAATAAATAATGGTTCAGGAATGATTGACAAAAAAGAAAATTTTACTTGACAGCCGAATTTAAAAACTTGATTTCAATACCATGACAGTATAACTTACGTTTGGGTCGAGTTTATGATAACGCAAAGCACTATAGTCATTTTTTAAATTCTTTTAAACATTTCGCATACTGTGTCCATGGTTCATTATTTGTGCTAATTTAACGCACAGCTACAAAACATATTATTTACCAAAAAAAAGGTACAATAGAATAAATATCAATTAATCAATAGTAAAAGTGTTTCACATCTAATTTACAACATAATTAACTAAATATCATTTTTCGTCTTTATTTTGTTACGAAAATTTCTTAAATACATTTACAAAAATGTACAAACTACTAAATTACAGATTACGCAATACTAGACAACTGTTCAACATAGACTGTTCAACTAGACAAGTGATAACTGTTCAACATGATTAATTAGATTCATGTTTTACTTTCAATTTTGTGGCGATCGTTTGAAAAACCGAGTATACATGTTAACTTTAAAAGTGGTACAAACAAATAAATTACCATAAATCAATAATATTTTTAATCTAGTAAATATTTCATAACATATTTAATTATATATTGGTTTCAGTTTTTATAAAACAGCGACAACTTTTTAAATAACTTTTTTTTTTAATGATATAATAATTTAAAGTGGTACAGTGAAAATTGTACTAATCCATCTATACTGATCTTAGGGTTATAACTATTATATAACAAAATTAAGCTACTACTTTATTTTTAATTCTTACACGTTAATACTTTTAAATTGACAAAATAGTTATTAATCAATATCTATTGTATTCTTTAACTAATAACTATTTCACACAAAAACTTGAAAGATTCCAATTTTATTTGTAAATAAATTGAAGTTGGTATAAGTTCCATGTCACACCTCAAATAGGAAGGATTGTTCATAATTTTAAAAGAACAGGTTTGTTGGGGTTTCAACGAGAGTAATAATAAATAGAATTATTATTAAATAGCTCCCACTATTAATATTCCAAATAATTTATCAGCCGTTGCTTAACTCCCCCGCTGTTGTATAGAATTAACAAAACCACGTTTAAACAGTGTTCACTCACGCTACCACCATATGTGTATTGAATATTTTAAACCTATTACACTTGTATACTTAAATATTATAAATCACATACTTGAATTTGGAGTTTAGTAACTTCCATTACTTTTGACATATTTAATATAATACATATCTCCCTCGTTTATATTTAACCATCTTTATAGTAAAATGAGAATGCACGTTTTTAGAAAATTTATAAATATAGTAAACTTATAAACTACTTCCATCTGTCTATTTTATATTAAAAGGAGAAACACAAAAAATCAATGTTAGAATCCACAAAAACTGGGTTACAACTACTACTTCTTTCAAACATTACTGGTGATTTGCAAGAACAAACTGAATTTAAATTACTAATTTAAACAAGTTAAAAAGTAAATAAGAGAGGTAAAAAGAGTAGGAGCTGTTAGTTGATACAGGTTAACAAAAGTGAATGAAGTAAAAGAGCACAGTTACCAGACAACAACAATAATGACGAATAATAAATGTAGACGTAAGATAGGAATGCATATTAACTAAGGATATGGTAATTTAACTATTTCATTATAATATTGAGTAATACAAAGTAAATTATGGATGGATATAGAAAGACAATTTAGATTATTAAACGGTTCAAAATCAATGAGTATTTTTATTCACAATAATTATAGACGTATACGGTTTTTCGTTAGATCTTATGATAACTTCGTTCCTGGAACTGATAATCTCCATAATATATTATATAGTAGTAAAGCCAAGGTTGAGATGATAGGCAGCGACATAAAACAGAATATCCTTATCTCTGTTCTTTCACTGCATTTCGAATATGTATTTTTCAGTTCAACAGTAAAACCATCTTGCATCATTCATAACGACATTAGTCTAGTCAATTCAATACGAAATTATAACAGTAATCATTTCTCTACACTGTAAAACCTTTTAGATTAAATATTTCTCTACAGTTTTACAGATGTTGTTGAGTGCACTTAAATAAATGTAACGAGCTCTCCTCATATGAGACTTAGACGATTCTTAGTGCTCTTATATTATATTTGTTACTGTAAATAAAGATGTATTTAAGCTTTTTCCTGAGGTAATTATAATTTCGTATATCACATTATCTATTGGAAATTTTTTAAATTGTTTAAAATATGCACGTGCAAATTTAAACTTTGAGGTTATGTAAGAGGCCGATTAACCTCAAACCTATCTCATTTCTTTTATAATTAAAAAATTTACTGATATTTCAAAATAATTTTTTTGTAGGAGCTACGAATTTAGATTGTATGTTTTAAGCCTTACCAGGTTTCATTTTAAAAATAATTACTTATTCCAAATAATACTCAATTCTAAATATGTTTTTTGTAACTTAGTTATTGTTGTAAATAAAGCATTAAAATTACGGACCCAGATCTAAACTTTTGATGTCTTAATTTACTCCGTTATATATACTCCCCAGCTGTTACAAGTTAACAAAACCACGTTTAAACAGTGTTCACCCACGCTAACTCCGTATGTGTTTTGAATATTTTAAACCTATTATATATTATAGTATCATAAATAAGATACTTGACTTGGCAGTTTCTCTTCAGTTGAAGTAACTTCCAGTTACCCTTGAGATATTTATTACAAAGCAAATTTCCCTGATGTACATTTAACCTAGTTTATAATAATATATTCAAACATTTAAATCACTTACAATAAAATAAAGTTATAAATTACTTATAATGAACAATTTTATTTGATAAGGGAAAAACACAAACTCAGTTACAATCTACAAAATATGATTTAAATAAAACTAATTTCATCCCTTCAGGGTACTTTTTAAATGACAATTAATAACTATGACTTTGACGAGTGAGAAGGAATGATTAATTATAAAAATAATAAACCAATACTGCATGAGAATTTGTGTTAGTATTCTTATAATTAATACAACTAACAAACTGAAGTAAAAATACAAAGAACAATTAGAAAATAAACAAGAGGGGAATGTGTTTGTAGAGCGTCGAAGGATCAGACAGGTTAACAAATATTAAGAACTTATATTTCGTTCAAGTTTGGTAGAGACCTCAGGCTACCTGAGTCTACCGACGGTAATAATCACCGCCAACTGAAATGTGAAATAACTTTTTTAATTAGCTAAAATATCGCATTCGTTCTAATATTATTTGAAATGTAAATAAATTGATACCAAACACTCCATAATTATTATATTTAAAACCTAGATGAATGTATTGATATACAAAGTTATATAAAAATAATAAATGTTTTAGGAACATTGCACAACGTTTTTTATTCGTCTAAACTCAAAACACAATGAATACGACAGAAAATTATACTTCAGCAAAAATTTCAATCAAAAAGTGAAAATAAACCACGGATTTTGAAAAAAAATAAATTTAAATTTAAACGTTGTAGGGTATACAATCATCAATAATAGTGAAAGAGTGAGAATTTTACTGGTGGACAAAGTTTTACTATTACTTAAATGTTATTATTGAACAAATTTAAGCAAAATTTCACCCTGTAACTCTTTCTTATATAGTCCAGTAATACTTAATTTAGTCGAACTATATTAATGCAAAATGTCTATATAATTAATGTCTATCTGACAAACAACTAAATAAATTACAATTCTTTCATCTTTGTTTATCCCCTACATTTCCAGTATTTATTTTCCAGTTCAAACAATAGTGTTCTTAAAAAACAAGTTGTATTCGGTTCATAACAACATCAGCCAAGTTAATTCACAAACCAAATTATAACAGTAAACATTTTTGTCGACACTGAAACACGGTTTAGATTAGATCTTGCAGTTTTACAGATGTTGTCGAGTGCACTTAAATAAACAGAACCGACCCTCTTACAGAGTGTCTTTTACTTTTCTATTTAGTCTATAGTAAGTGCTGCACTAATATATATCTTGTTTTGTTATTGTAAATAAATGTGTATTTACGACTCTTCTTGTAGCAAATATAATTTCGCTATCCATATCGGAAACAAATATGTACGGAGTTGTTTGAGCTAGAACCTTGGACTAAAATTTACAATATATTATTAATTTACATTACAACGATTTTAGGTGAATGTGAAATTGTTTTTCTGTAAATATATGAAATTTATTACTTTTCTATTATTTTTAGTCCACTTATAATCAATGTATAATAAGTTTAGGTCTATTTTGATATTGGTTGTATTTCTCGGAATTAATTATTCCGAAATAAATTTAATTTTTGTAAAGATGTCGGCAAATTTGTGAAGCAAGAAATATGATATTTTGTTTTCAAAACATAATATTAATATTATAGGAGAAATGATTTATTTCCAATATTATTACATTTATAATCTTACCTATAAAGATACTCTCACAAAAATGTTAAAATTTATTTTGTACAACTGTGAGCCAGAAAGTATAACTTGTAATTAATTTTACCTATTAATGACATTTTTAAAATAAATGTAAAAATTTACATTGTACTTGAAATTATTGAAGCGGAAACAATTGATAATATATAAATTTATCGACGTATATCCATTCTTTATAGAATTTAATTAAAAATTAATTGAGTTAGCCTAATTAAAATAAGTGCTATAAAGTACTGACATTTCTCCTCTCCATTACAGCCTACAGGATGTGTAAATAGAAGACTTGAAATATCAGAGTAGATAGAAAATGTCTAATCTCAAGGTTACAAATATTCGTCCACTTACGAAAATGTTTAACAAAGGGAAATCCTTTTGCAATAATTGGCAACAATAACATAATACCCACATCTTGAAATTATAACAAAACAGTGGTATTGTATTTATTTATATATTCTTGTATTATAAAACGTTTGAAATTATTTATATTCCAAGTGGAAAAACTGTGCTGTAGCATCATAAAAATGTTTACCATTTTGAAAGTGCAACAGGTGAAACAAATACTGGCGATGTTGAGACAGAATGACACGTATTGCGAGGTGTACCGCGACTGGAGATTTGGTTACGTAAAGGTCACAAGTGACGGCACAAGAAATCATACTTCCACTTTATCATATTGACATCAGTGTAATAAATTTTTTGAATTTACTAAGGACACAATCACAACCAATCAACTAGGGTGTTAGTCATCTAACAAAATTCAGAAATCCAGATTGATGACATATTGGTGTCTTTTCCACAGAGGTATGCAGCGGTAAGAATGACATCTTACAAACCACAAACCTAATTAACATCGACCTACACCAACGTTAACAGGTATTCAGCCACCATTTAATCAAACATTGAATCATGAGGCCTTTTTGACATTTGATTCTGGTGTGAACAGTGAGCAAAGAATATTAATTTTCCCAACTCAAAGACATTCAGAACTTCTGTCGCTAAGTGATAAAAGTAATATTTAGAGTCGATACATTCAAAACTGTACCAAACCAGTTATCTCAACTGTATAGAATTCATGATATTGTTCATTAGAGCCTAGTTATAAATAACAGACAGCGAAGAAACAATGTAGTCAAGAGATTCCAAATAATGGTACATCAATGATGTATAGTGTACTCATGTAGCACCCTATTCAAATTCAGAAATATAAAATTGATAATGCTTGAATGGAGGAATTTTAAACAGTTTTTTGTTCACGCCTCGTGTGTTATTTCTTTTTGAAACAATTTAATTATAATAAACAGGGTATTTATATATCCAAACTGCTATCATATATATAAATATATATATATATATATATATATATATATATATATATATATATTATGTAAAATTGTCTTATGCTTGAATTTAAATAAGCTTCTAATTGTGTTCTGATAGAAGACGCTTTATTATAAATAAAACAAGCGTTGAACAAATGTCTCGTCATAGGACTCCACACAACATTGTAAAACAATAGTGTTGGAAGATTACATTTAATCATTGATTTGGAGTAAGGGGTGGCTCGAGATAATTGTCAGATTTTATTGTTAGATCCCGAAGAAAACGGACCATAATATGATCTACAGCTCAGAAGCACCACGAGTAAAACTTTAGACATCATATGTCTATGTTCGATCAATATTAGCACAATTCTTGTGTCTATTTTCATTTCTTGGTAAATAAATTACCTACCTATACAGTCTTTTTCAAGTTCCTTTGTTTTTGATGTCGGATAACTAGTTTTAACCTTTACTTCAAGATCATCTTTAGATTCTTAAAATGTATTAATTTTGCATGAACTTCGTTTCACATATGTACAGACACGACACAACATTTAACTTAATTTTAACTTAACATCTATTACAGATCCTTACGGTCAGGAGACATGTCTCGCACTAGATGTTAAGAGTCCGGTGTGTCTTGTCTGTATTAGGTCCCTCTTCCTTAAACTTTCTTCTCTGCTTATTGGTAATGAGTTTAGGAATTAAATATGGGCTGAGAATAAAATTTCTTTTTTTCATTCAAAACATTTTCTGGAACCTATTTTATTGGTTTGAACATATCAAATTTTTCAAGCGTAACCATTTTTCAACTTTATTGGCAGATGTGTAAAATTTCAGTGTTTACTTCATCGCTTTGGAAGGTGTGATTTACCTCGATCATGTGTTTTAACACATAGGAGGTAAAACAATCCCATCTTGAAGTAATGCTAAGAAAAATGATTCCGTGGTGGGTGAGTCAAGAGGAAAAAGAGAAAGATTTTAATCAGTAAGAGTCTAACAAAAACCTTTAGGCGAGAAAATGTTCATACAGGATTTTAACTTTTCTATAACAAAACATTGCTTGAAACAGGAAAGGTAGCCTAATCTCTAAAAACGGCACGATCTACAAACTCTTATCACAATCAAATTCATTCGTATAAATATCAAAATCATTTTGAGGTTATCTTTGGGAGTATCTTATGTAATTACCAAAGTTTTTAAGCATTCAAATGCAGTCTTGTCATCTAAACTATATTTTTAAAACTCCTAGATTTCTAACACATTTACAACTGATTTCTTATTACTGCAAATGAAATTGTTTTGTTTAGACGTAATGGTCTATCAGAACGCTTTTTATTGTGCACGCCTCCAGATATGATTTATGTCAACGATAAACGTTATCCTTGTATGATAGATCCGTATTACACTGAACCATATATTCAAGTTACAAAATTGCACAGATTCAAAGTTGACAGTCACAGAATATTTTTTTTATAAGAAGAGACTTGTTTTTGAAGGCATTCTTATAATTTTTATTGCATTACCATAGCAAACGTTTGGCCTCCAAATTTTACATATCAAATTTCAGTGGGTTTATAAAATTATGTATCTATGACATGTAATTTTATAATTTGCAATTTGAACATACAATATCGTATAACTTTACGAACACAATGTGTTATATTTCAATCATGCTATTTTATATATTATATGAAGACAATATAAACCCTTCTTAATGTTTGTATATATATTTATAATGCAGCTAATCTGATAGGTTTTTTTAAAAATTATACAACGCTTATATAATATATATCAGACTCACCCAATGCGATGAGAGGTTTAAATCAGTGTAGAACCTCCACCATCTTCGCTCCTCTCTCCAACTAAAACCTTGTTTATATTCTGCAAAATAAAAATAAAATAAAATAAAAAATACTGTCGTATCTTCAGTTTTATCAGAAGTTATTAATAAACTTCCATCTGTATTTAAATGTACATAACGAAATTGAATACATTACTTGAAATACACTATTGTCACGTAATATATAAAATAACTCTGGAGACAAAGGTATTTGATTGCGTCACGTGCAACCTGTAACTAAGTCACGTTTATGAAGAAGTAGATTTCTAAATCATAAACCAACGTTTACTTTTCTCCAGAATTTAGTGTTTTTAAACCATACAACTTCAAAATGCTCTTGAATAGAATTCTTACCCAAAATCAATCAAAATAACTTTTAAAATGCAATAATCGTTATGTGGGTATACAGTAAAAATAATTTAGGGAATAAAAAGTTGATTATTTCGATATTTGACATGCAGCGTTATATTAAACAATAACACGTACAATGAGGGGGACAGGCTGTAAAGAGAGAGGAAGAAAAATGTTCAACTAATGTAATTACATCAGATGTCCTACAGCGTAATGAAACATCTCATTTTTTTTAAAAATTTTTAATGTGAACGTGTGTTTCATATTTTCATTTATTAAGAATCAACATAAGAAAAAAGATGATTAATCCTTTCTTGAAACGTAAAAAACAAAATGTAATATATTTTACTTAAACATTGCCTTTACAAAAAATGTTTTATTATTGCATTACATGTAATAACGAACATAACACGATTTATGAATACAACCTTCACGAAAGTCATATGGATTTGGCGAATTGTAGCGCGCCACGCCAACCACGGTGTGTAATGAACAAATAATTTATTTTCAACATTTACATTCTGTTTATACAGGTATGTTCAGTGCAGAACAAGTGAAGGTTTAAACATAGATTCTTTTTCTGCTTCGTAAATATTCTTTGTTGAAGTTGTTAATGTACACTTAGGATTTAACCTGTGATTAGTAGATTATAAGTTCTAAAAACCAATCTAATTAATTAACCCCTTTAAAGAGTTTTCAAAGTCGAAACTTAAATCGCTATCTTGCTTATTGCATTAAAAACTTGTTAATTTAACAAATTACAAACCAAATTGCTCTTTTAATTATGTTTGATTTATTGGAGCTCTGAGAGAATATATTTTATTCTATAAACAATAATTACTCTACAACAAGACAGATAGCAATTTATCCCTCTCTAATAGCCTACTATTATTTTGATGCTTTCCACAGAGTTGTTTAACACATCACTTGAATGGTTTCAGCCGTGCTAAGCTACTATTGCCCCAAAGTGTATGGTATCTACGAAGTTTGTCTCATGCTTTCTGACGTATCATTTGATTTCTTCAGACAGGAAAGGTGTGTTGAGATCTCCATGTATATTATAATTGGGTGTATATCACAGTACATTAACAATACAGTAATATTCTGTAAGTCAATGGATAGTTTAGAATCCCTTTCGATTAACTATCCCATTCTCCAGAAAAAGGAATGAATTTTTTTTTTGCTAAAGCAAATAGAACTATGTGCATTCAAAGGACGAAAGTGACTATTACATCGGTATAATTTTATATGAAACGTTTTGTTGGCTCACAGAAAGACCGATTTTATAAAGTCTTAACGATATGGTTATTCAGCCCTAGAAATGAGTTTAACAAAAGTTGAGACTTAGCTTAATCGCTACTCAACACTACTGATTCCTCCAGTTTCTACGAAATCCTTAGAACTGAAATTAAGATAAAATTTACAAACGTACAAGAAATGTTCGTTTATTAGGTGTTCTTGGATAACAATATGTCCTTCCAAGAACACGGCTAAAATGTAAGCATAACTCATAAGAAACATATATTAAAAGTTTTGAAATACCTATGAACTAAATTAGTGAAACATGTGTACGTATAGATTACTAACTAAATCTTGCTATGACTGGAACGAAGTGGTGTATCCTGAAGCACTGAATTAGGCTGACATATCTAAATTTAGAAACAGTGTATAATATACAATTTCTTGGTAAAATAAATACTTTGCGTTTTAGACTTCATCTTACGTTATTGACGGATGTATTTTGGGAGTGGGTCTAGAGTAACTTAAATTTTAGGCTAACAAAAGAAAGGGGAAGTAACATAGTGAATCAATTTGTTCATAGGGGTTGACGATGGAAGTAATTTGGATAACAATTTATTATTAACAAAAATATGTATAATGCTGTTCCATTTTCATGCCGCTTTTTGTGTAAACTAATATTTAAAGGTTAATTCTAGTGTGTTTAAAAATTCAGTATAAATCATTTCCGTTTTGTCTCAGTGAATTGTTTAAATTATTATAAATACGTTGTATAGGATGTATTGCTCTAAGTTTTATTTTTCGTAATTTTACTTACCAAATATACGAAGAAAGAGGTAGGTCATAATCGCAACAGTTTATGATCTCGATTTTATCTGTTATTCACATTTCATAGCCTCAGAAACAAATATATCGATGGTGGTACACCTACATCTTTATTCTCTGTACGTAAGCACGATAGCAGCCACCAAAATTAAGGTATAACATGTAAATTAGTAAAGAGGATTATAGTAACCTCATATAAGAAATACAGATAAAACTAAACAAATATGTAAAGCATAGTTTATTTTCTTCATATTTCGTGTACTATCAGATAAAAAGTTGCATATTTAAATCCAGCACGAACATCAATAGCAATGTTACAGTTAAAACACCCTTAGTTCAAACCCTGACAGTACAAGAAAATGTGATATTTGTGTAGTTACTATTTGTGGCAGGGCAGAGAAACAGACACGAGCGAATCGAGTGGAGACTTAAAATGCACACATCTACGAAACCGTTAAGCCCTAGCAGATTTCAAGAAACTAGTAACGTATATAATTACGTGGTTTAAAAAACCCGTGAAAAAAGTCTTATAAACAAACTTGTATTACTGGATAAGACTTGTTGCTCTACCAATAAAATTAGAGAAACCAATTGTTTAGTATTATATTTGAAGGTCCTGTTGTATAACATAGTATGAGGCAGCGGGTAAGTACCATGATGGCCCCAATCAACGTGTACTTAAAGGTTTCGCATAATATTATTTCACTATTTTATAGACAGTTATCAAATAATAAGAAAGTGAAATTCCACAATTCACAAAAAAACAAAGACACTTGTATAGAAATAATAAGTTTTTAGTCCTTTTTAAAATTTGCGATTTTGTATCTGAGTTTGTGTTTGTGGTCTGTATGTTATTCATAAACTGACGGTCATTAAATGCAAAAAATAATAAAAAAACAAAAAAAAATGTTTCGATAAAGTATGAAGTAGTGTTTCAAAACTATCACGTTTTAAATAAAAGAAAAAGTCAAAAACAGAGTGTGAACTGAATTTTAAAAGTTTTTTTTAATAATGGATGGCAATCGTGTGTGTAATTAGTTTAAGGAATTTAGGAGTTACAAAACCCTTGGACTTGTTAAATTACGTTTAAAGGCAGAATAGCCACCAATATGTGAAGTTTAAGGTTTCAAGGTTATCGGAGCAGTAAAATTCAAGTTTGATATCCACGTAGAAAGTAACAGTGAGGGACGACTTCAATGTGTACAAATTCAAATGAAATAACCACCTTATTGTAAATTGATCCGTTTACTTAACTCTTGATGACAATTTGATAATTCTTTTAGTGAACCGATACGTTTCGTTACTAATTAAACTTTCCAATCAGCAGTTTGTGTTAATTCTTAGTTTAAATAGAGCGAAATCGTTTTATTTCAATTCAGAAAACTGTTGATGTTTGTGGATTTCAGTTTTGTCTAAACCTCATTTATTTCATGTAACTTTATATACACTATAGTCGAGCACTAAATAAATGGCAATATGTCGACCTCTGTCACCTATAAATTACAGAAGAAATGGTTATTTACTGACATATCAAAACAATTCTTTACTATGAAATATTTAAAGTAAATACTTATTGATATGAAAATAGTTCAGAAAAATCCTAACAAGGAAGTCAACTTTGTGTAGGTTATAACACTCGGAAGAGTAGATAGTTACAAACTTTTCTTTTAACGAATAATAAATACCCTGATTGTTTCTTTTATCAGTAAGCTGATGGTTATCATGGTAAATAACCCCAACACTGACAATTCTCCAGCTCTATAAATGTACCTGCAACGTGGCTCTAGTAGCCTGCTTACTAAGACTAACGAAAGGAATTTTTGTTAGTGAATCCAGCTTTGTTTTAAATTGAGCTTCGTCAAGGGAGGAAATTCGTCTCTTTATTACTTAATAAAGGAAAAAAAACTTTTATTTGAAATTAATTCTACAAAGAAAATACTAATTTAATAAGTTTGATTATCAAACTTGATTAAAAATAATATTTTGCGTTATTATCAACGAACCATTTTAAATAAATTTACAATAATATGAAATTTCTGTACTAGATATAATCATCTAAAGTCAAATGATAAAAATACAAGCTGGTTACAGTAACACGTAGTATATTTTAGAATTTGTCATTTTTTTCGTTAAAATTCAGAGACACTTTGTTTTCCTATCCACATAAAGGCATAACTGCTAAACTAATAAGCACATCATTATTTATATCGTAGATAGTTGTTCGATTCCATTAAACTTCTGAAAATATTGACTAAACTTAGAACTTTGTTAGTTGAAGTATATGGGTGAAAACTATTTTATTTGTGCGACAAAATTCAATTCCAAATGGATTTTCTTCAACTTCAATACATAGCTGTTTAGTCACACAATCAATCTATTTACTGAATTTTAGGTCTTTACTTAATTTCTAGATTTTTTAGCTTTGTTAAATAAAAGATATCACTTAAGTGCCGCACTTTCATAATACAGTAAAACGATAATGCCTAGGACATCGTATTCAAACACCTAATAGCTGATGAAATTAATTTTGTTTTACTCACTGCATGGAACGTAATATTGTTCAAAAACTACTTTATAAAATGCTCCCGTGGGTGGCATTTTGATATTTGGCAACTTTCATTCCTGTTTTCTCCAGGGTTTCATTATCAGCAGAAGATGAACTTGAATTCTCGCCTTTATTTAGGTGCAGTTACAGCTATGAAGCCCGTTCACTGATCCCATTAATTAATACAATTTAAATTTTAACATTCAAAAAATACTATAAATAAAGTAAGTGGTAAGAAATTTAGCAAAACAATTATCTATTACAAAAACAATTTTTTACAAATCAATTTACAAAATTAAAAGATAACTCAAATTTAAAACTTAAGACAAATACATTTAAGGATTTTGAAACAATTAAACATTCCACAAGCGTGACCTGAAGTGCAGAGCAGCACATTACACACATATTTAGTTCCATCAATGATTACAAAATAATAAACATAAAATGTAATTAAACAATCTGCAGCTGTTCGTCCAGTGAATTCACTTTCAACCTCAGTCTATATAACTATAAAATCACACATTTCCACAGCGGAAAATGCAGTGAGTTCCTCAAACTGCAATAAGAAACTGTGAAGTATTTGTTATACTGTGGATGTTCAGTGAATTTGAAGAATCGCTGAAGGAGAATACTTTTCCAGACAATGTACATAAAATAAAGGTTGGTCCGATTAATACCGGCCATTCCTTCAGAGTGGGAATCACATCGAGTCAGTAGTTCGAAGCCAACTACAACGGTTGTGGGGAGAAACGTCCGGGGAAAGGTTCTTCCTAGCTCTATCCGTCTGACTGATGACACAGTATGTTTAAGATTGTGGTAGTTGAGCTTCAGCTTTTACCATAGTTTCAACACTCTCATTTCAATATATTGCACTCTTTTTGGATCTATTGGATGACCAAACTTTTTTATGCTTGATTCAGTCGCGCCAGCTCTGCTCAGTAGACACCTTGCTATTAGATTGTTTGTTTATTTTTCAGAAACATTTATTGTATAATTCCTAAGAAAATAAAACATCATTACTTCTATTGGTTGCTACCAAATACTTAAGATTAAAACTGTGTTATTTTTATTTATTTTTCACTTCACACATATATAATATTATCAATGAACAATTTTTGTTTCTCACACTAGATTGGATCTTTAGGAATAAATTACTTTGTGTGATATTTCGGGGGAGGGGGATGTTAGGTTCTACAGGGCTGAATGGATTTATTTCTTTTAAATACGAAGAATGAAAGCATTGACCTAAATTTTACTACTACAAAACAATAAAGTTTTCAACAAGTTACAAAAGAGTTATTATCGTTTCCAACATTACGTTTGATACGAACGTAGAATCACAAGTGGTTGGCTTAGTTAACGAAAGTAATAAACACTAAATGTCAACACGCTTTTGTGATGAGAAATTATATTAAATTACTATTTTTTATGACGTCAGAATTATGTAGTAAATATTATTTTTAATTTATTGTAGCTTCAGCTATTTATATAGTTATTTAATATTTAAGTTAAAGAAAAGAAGGAATTTTCACACCGCTATCCTCTTTAACTTAATCTCATAAAAAGCGTAATAAAGGAAAACTTTATTTTAAAACTTTTAATGAATCTGTCACATACAAAAGTTTTCACTTTTAATAGCCCTGGTTGATTTGAATATAAAGCATTATTCATTGCTAATTTATACTTTAAAACTTAACCAGATGCCCAATAATATGAACTTAGCGATTTTTAAAACTTCTTTGGATATTATATTTATATTTATTCAGATTACTCGTATTTTGTGTTTCTTGTTTTTGTAATAAAGTAACAAGTAAACCGCCACAGCACAGTGTTCAAGTATTGATTCCAAGCTAATGCGCCCAGCTGAGATAGGTTCTCGACCTAATGGATCTGACGCCTGACTGTAATGACTCTCCTCCCTGGAAAACAAATATGGGGCGAGATAAATTCACATCTTTCTTTAATCAAAAATAAAGATTTTATAGGTTCATTCTTTTTTAATTTCACTTAATAAAATAGTTCACTGATGTAAACAACTTGTAAGAAATGACGCTATAATAAATATAACATATACATGTTGTATATAATTAAAGAAAAAGAAAAAGTACAGTTATTATTTGTTCAATCAGCATAATCTCATCCTGATTTTGTTTTAACCGAAAATTCTTGTTCAGTGTATTTGTGAACGCGATTAATACGTTTTGTTTTGGTTACCGTCGATCGATATAAAGCTTACTTTGATGAAATTAAAAGTTTGAGTTTTTCAAAACGTCTTGAGATACGGCCAAATTATGAACAATCGGTATTTAATTTGAACAAAATCGGTACACTCATTTGAGCTGGAGAGAACTGTGTAGACGGTAGTACATTATTCCATAAACACTATTTGTTGGGGCACAGGGAACCACAAAATCGATTAATCACCAAAAAGAGTCGACATCAATTTGTTGAACGACCAGATAACATTATAAATACTAGGTATAGTTTATATAAGAGAGTAATAATACAATTATTGTTAATATAAATTGGAATCAAAAATCTATAACCTTCACCTTTATTTTTAAATCGAAGTTTTGTCTGCCAATAAATTTTAACCATTAAGAAATACAAGTTAATATTATTAATATATATATTCTTGATATAATTTTCAATTTGACAGACATAAATTTTCAAACAAGTGTTTTATTTAATGTTCAAAGACTCGGAAAAGTGTCTTTAATAATCCACGTTTAAGAACAAATTTATCGTTTCATAATTTGCCAGCATTACATTATTTTAGTAGTCTATTCAAGCCTGGAAGTCCATGTACAAAGAGGATAATTACAGGATTACACCCCCACACCACCCCTCATCTTCGTGACTATATAAACCTTTCTTCTTGCCCTAATGAGACCGTCACATTTGTACTGGGGTAGTTGAAGGTCATCAGTGAATATACATTCTAGAGTTTAAGGTCGAGAGACTGCATCTAGATATTTAATTACAATATACATTCATAATAAATAAATACATAAATATTGAACTTGACTTGTGAGAACGTCTAATTAATAAAAAAACATTAAAACAAATGCACAAAAAAAGTACGCTTTTTATTCAAATGCGTTTCAACTACATCATCACCTTCTTTAGTTAAACACACTCCCCAAAACGTTAAAGTTTAGTTATTGTAGCTTAACAATAGATCAATTAACTTATTTTAAAAGGTAACCTCACCACTGTTAGAATGTCTATGAATCACCAAAATACAACTGTGACTACACTGGTTTAGTTTCAACCTTAATCGTTGGATTAAACGACACACCGTCATCACCATAAGTGTTTGTCTGAACAAGGAACCCTGTCGAAACCTCTAGTTAACGGAATGTTAATAATTTAATGTTTCACACAAATATTACAATATACGATTGGTTCTCTCCAAATATTGTCTACATACAATCAAATGTTGAGTAAATAAAAAAATACTTTCATTAATTTCTAACAACAATTGTTTCTTCGCCATTTTACTGCCTATTAGAGCAAACATACTAGCAATCATATTCACGACTACAATAATTATAATTTGTTTTTAAACACTACAAAATAAATACAATATTTTTTTATCGTGACAATCAAATTCTTTTTTTCATAACAATCTCCCCGTCCAAATAAACAATTACTGAATAAATTAAACTTCCTTATTATCGCAGAGTGGGTAAGAAAAGTTTTATATTTCACTACCCACCAAACTAATGACAATAATTACTCGTAGATTATTTTTAAAAAAACAGACCAATGGTCGAATTTTTGTTTTCATGACTAGTAGTTGTGGAAATAAACCTAACAAATTTATTTATGTTTATTTACTTAAGAGAAATTGTTTACGAGAAATTTAAGAAATATCAATAATGTCTAGATTGGAAAGCACCCCTCGCTCTGGAATATATTTATGATGTATTTTTTTAAAATTAATTTTAGCGTGAAACAGTTAAATATTTAAATATTTTAACAGTGTTTTAAATATTTTAAAATAACAGTTTGTATTGGATTTTTTTTCAATTTCTTCTGAATAAAACTGAAACTTAACGTATACGAATGGGACCACGTAGCACGCATAGATTATTACTGTAATTGTATATATAAAATTGTTTTAAACAAAATATGAAATAAATAAAAACTTTTTTAGTTCTTTTAGCAATAAAACTAACGTGGACAAAATAATCAGTCATGTTTGAAGTACTGAAAAACATTCTCTGGAGGAGTTAAAATATAAAATCAAATATTTTGAAATACTATTCTGTTTTGTATTGATTTAATTAAAGAGAATTTAGAAGACAGATGTGCTGCATAGCAATGAAGTTCCAAACAGTTTTTATATTTTCTATGCTATTTACAAAAATAGAAATAGATAATCATAATCTTCCATATTAACAATGTACGCTGAAATGAAAACAAGAATTAAAATGAATATCGTAACAAAAAAGACAAAGTTCTTTTATACTTTATAGTAAGAACTTCTGAAATAAAATGTTGTTCTTTTCTATAGAACGTGTGATAATACACACTATAGCCCTAATACATCACTATTACGATGGAAAGTGTTTACAAAATAATTATTTCATAGAACAGGAATTAATAATAGTATCTTCTGTATCGCTATGGCAGCCATATGTAATTTGCGGAATCATATCGCCAACAACTGTATATAATAATAATACCATTTATTTTCAATCATACATACTGTCTGAGACAACAGATAGGTATAGACTTTCTTCCATATGCGCAGTGGATGGTTCATACATACTATCTGAGACAACAGATAGGTATAGACTATCTTCTATATGCGCAGCGGATGGTTCATACATACTATCTGAGACAACAGATAGGTATAGACTTTCTTCCATATGCGCAGTGGATGGTTCATACATACTATCTGAGACAACAGATAGGTATAGACTATCTTCTATATGCGCAGTGGATGGTTCATACATACTATCTGAGACAACAGATAGGTATAGACTTTCTTCCATATGCGCAGTGGATGGTTCATACATACTATCTGAGACAACAGATAGGTATAGACTTTCTTCCATATGCGCAGTGGATGGTTCATACATACTATCTGAGACAACAGATAGGTATAGACTTTCTTCCATATGCGCAGTGGATGGTTCATACATACTATCTGAGACAACAGATAGGTATAGACTTTCTTCCATATGCGCAGTGGATGGTTCATACATACTATCTGAGACAACAGATAGGTATAGACTTTCTTCCATATGCGCAGTGGATGGTTCATACATACTATCTGAGACAACAGATAGGTATAGACTATCTTCCATATGCGCAGTGGATGGTTCATACATACTGTCTGAGACAACAGATAGGTATAGACTTTCTTCCATATGCGCAGTGGATGGTTCATACATACTATCTGAGACAACAGATAGGTATAGACTATCTTCTATATGCGCAGCGGATGGTCTCAATACGGTGAAGTGGAAGGTTGAGAATTTAAACATATATTTATTTATTCTTCCTTCTATTACTTGGTAAATAGCTTTTCCGTTTGAATTACATTTATTCCTATAAGATTTACTTTATTAGTAGTAAAAATAAATGAGTATAAAACACGTTTTGTTGGTTTTAAAATTTTAACGGAGTGTGTTTAACTCCCTAAATGGTTTTCCCCAAAGTATAAACCTAATTAAATAGTTTCCTTGCACCCAAAAACGTTTCATTCACTTCATTCAATAAAATCTATATATCAGTTTTCAAAATAAAATGTAAAATTGAGGAAATCAAGAATTCCTCATTTAATAGTTTTGGATAGATGGAAATGTTTCCTTCAAATTTATATACTCATGTAATTCTTTCACCGAGTAAATCACATTTCAGAACAACTGTTTTAAATGAAGGGAAACGTTATTACTGTTTAATCATAGACTAAATATGTATAGATGGAACGTTCCATACCAACTTAGTAAAATGTTAAGAGCCGAGTAACTTATTACATTGTTATTAAGTACCCTTTGTTTTATCAGTTTATGTCCGAGAAGTTCATACCTCTACATCCATACATTATCAGCAATAAATAGTTACACTCCCTACGGGTAGAGTCGGATCTAGTTGAGAAACTATCAGATTAGAGATATATAATCCAATATAATTCTTGTGCTATCGCTTCTCCATACTAAACGCTGCCTACTAAATCACAGCTTAAAATTGAACCTCATAAAGTTTCAGGTAAACCGTCAAGTTTTAAATTATTGAAATAAGTTGGACACTATTTTGAAGAATGAACCTACACGGAGTAAAGCCTCACTGCTGTCTGGAGAACTATTTCAGAAACTTAACAAAAAGTTTAAACAATAAATGCATTTTACAATTATTAGCATTAAATTAATTTACTGACATTATAGGAGACTAATTTCTTTTACTCTTTTTTTTTTTGTTTTTGTGTATGAGCTGGTTTGTAAATCTCAACATTATCATTAATATATGTATATCATTTGTACATAGTTTTATTTAGGTCATAAATGATAGAGCATGTAAAACGGCTGTCATTTTGGAATATGGCAAAAACACAAAACTCCTATTTTTTAAAAATCGGCTTTAACGATTTGGATAAAAAGTTTATCTCCTAAGTATTTTGTCGTCTTCTCTCTAAAATTGCTGGCTCGTCAACATTCAGTTAAAATTTAAAAATCAGGCCATGGAGCTGTAATATAATATTTAATATCTAAAAATTGGCTATAACAAATATTTATGCAATGAAGATTAATGACTCAAACCAATATACAAATTTACAAATAAAAAAAAAGTTTACAAAATACTTAAACACACTCTAACGGTAGTCATTTAAACTTGTAGTCATATAACAATATTATACTTATGACGATTGTATTACACAAATGAAACATTTTAGTTCAAATTAAAATATATTTTATAAATATTGTTCAAAAGCATTTATAAAAAGTAATAAGACGATTATGGTTGATTTTCAATTTATTACTTACAACTACAGAATTGACGTTATTGTAGACGAGGAGTTATGTTTGTAAATGGGTTTGAGAAAGTTTGTGCGGAAGCGTTGTATGGTTATCATTTATTTTATAAATTTGTCCAGATGAAGAATTTCCCCGTTATTTTTATGATAAAATAGGATTTTTGAAACTTAACGTGAGACTGCAATTCACGGAAATATACCGACTGGTTTTCATGTTAACCAACATGTCTAATATTTTATTTTTTTAATCAACTCAATATAATAGCTGTTATAAGTAACAAATATATTATATTATATTAGTATTGAATTAATGTGTATATATCTTACGTAGGCCAAATCTGTGTCAAATTACCCAATGGGTTGAACGATTACATTCAATGAGATCAGCTTGAAAAATTACACACACACACACACACACACACACACACACACACACACACACATACACATATATATATATATATATATATATATATATATATATATATATATATATATATATATTATTGTTTAGGAATAATGTAAAAAACACAAACTAACCGAGAGATTGACCATTATAAGCTTTTATTTTAAATCCAATAGTTAACAAGATTACAAATATTTTGTTTGGTTTTGGGGATGGGTGAGTAATAAAATATATTATGTAATGTTTTTCCGCCGTATAGATTACTACCTTTCAAAGTTATTAAATTAATTATAAACTTGCTTACATTTGTTAATGTTGATGTTTTTCAGAACCAACTATATAATGAACAATAAAAAACTTCTAGTAATTAGACTGCGAAAATTTTAGTTACTGTAATTGCCAGCACCGAATCAAAAAACATATAAAGCTAGAAGGTTAGGTAAATAAATATATTTAACACAATCTTGTAAAAAGTAAAGAATAGCTTCTTTTTAACAAAATATTATTTAAACATCAGTTTTAAAATTTTTAGATAATTTGTTCCCATATTAGCTGTTACATATGTTTTTTTCGAGCAAGCAAGTAAGCATGACGACTATATCTTTTGGAGAAACGTATAATTGTCACATGTTAAAACTAAAGTCAAGGCTATGGAAACCACTGTATATAATGAAGTCCATGTTTGTTATTAAGCCATTCGTGGTGTGCTTCATATTTTTATCTAACAGATAAAAGCAAAATTACATATATCGAAATACTTGAGCGTCCAATAAGTCAAACGATAACAATTTTTTTTAAAGGAATAAATTAGAACAATATTTTCTCCTTAGTACTCCTATTGTGAATGTTAATTCGAAACTAGTCATCAAAAGCCAGCCGTCTGTTGAATTTCAAATTTGGTATAGCATCGTTAATCTAAAAGAGTTTAAAACGTAGTCGAAGGTGTACGGCACTCCAGGGACCTATTAACTTGCTTAACGTCGTCCTCTTTGTGATAAATAATGTTTATATCTTTCATCTTACCACCATAAAAGGAATTATATGATGTGTAGTCTTGACATTTGACCAGGAAAAGTAGAGTAGATTTAATTTTATTTCAGTAGCTAATAAATAAATTACCAAATCTAATCAAAATGTTAAATAAAACGTAAAGTAGTCCTTAAAACTATATTCCATATAGAGTCCTTGAACACTAAGGAGTGGGACAGTCTACAGCATGTGTAACGACGTGTTACCGAATTGTTTTATATTCAAAACTATTGCACTCCCACATCATTGAGATCTTGAACAATGATTAGTTCGTATCCAGTAAGCTGTACAAACTTACAACGAAGCCACGAAACATGCAGGCAGCAGAGGTTGAATATCACGCCTTCCAAGTTAATGGACAAAAAATACACATTCAAAAAAATGATTACTCATTGACAATTTGTAAAGCCTCACAGTTTTCAAACCGCCGTACAAATTTTCCGTGCTAAACGATAAAGCTCAAAAATCGGCTCGTTAGTTGGAAGTGTATTATCATCGTATCAGGTTGGACGAAGGTGGTATCTTATATTCTAGACACAATACACATTTTGTGCAAACCTTTAACCATACTTTCATCAAAGGTTTGGAAAAGGCACAACATTTGAGACACTTCTATCGCACGTGATTGAATTGCCACAGTAAAAGAAACTCTCCAACAGGGACAATAAATATTTATTACCTCAATATAATTTTGTAGATAGTGTTCCAGTAGTGGATACCCTACATGAAGAAAGATCCCGGTATTATAACTAAGGTTTACCTCATTCGTTTACACTATGAGTGAAACCCTAAGGGATGTTTCAATTTTAATCAATTTTATAAACAAGTTTAAAAAACAGATGTATTGACGGTTTCAAGTGAAAAATAATTTCACATTTTTCAGTACATATATTCCAATTGTTCCGAATTTACTCCTTTACGATTAACTTCTGAATAGTTTTATGCGCAGTAAATCATAATTAGGTTTTATTTTTCATTCAGTTACAATCTCCTTCTATATTTAATTTTCCACGTGTTAGTTTTGTCAAGCAACAACAACCAATTTCAATGCCAATTTCGTGAGGTAAGAAAATATTTACTTTTCGCCATGTGTTGAATATCAAAATTACATATCTTGCAATAATTTCAAAAGTCCCATAAAAAATAACCCCTTTTTGAAAAAAAAAAATTTACATGAATAGTTTACATAAATAAATAGTAACATTCAGATCAACTGGCTATAACAAATTCAAGTAGTTTAAAAGTTTAAAAAACAAACAAGAATACTTATTGATTTTACTATATTTTCCCGCTAATCCTACTGTTATAGTATTAAATTTACCTTCATGATTTCTGGTGATGCTGTGTTGATTATGTCTTTACTAAAGTGGTATTCAGAATTTAATTTGAAGTAAATTAAAAGGTTTACAAATCTAAGACGTCTGGCATTATGCACTATTTTACACTCTCCCACTATCAAATATTTTAGTTATTAAAAACCTAACACAAACAACAGTTTTGTCAATTTTTTAATCTTACGGGAAACATAAAAACATACGTTATTGGATTTGATTTGACTAATTTAAACTTATTTCTATTTTAAGTACATTTACCCTTTGCTGTTTTGATAAACATCACTATTTTAAAACAATAACAACTGATTTTTAAATAATAATTCCAACAGTTTTATGTGATATTGTTATTATAAGTTAAATAAGAAAAGAAATTCTATTATTAAGCATAATATTTAGAATACATTTTCTTGTTATCTGTATTTGTAACACGATTATTTTCCTGCCTTACCATTACAACTTTCTTATTATCATAAATCTTATTATTTACCCAGGAGTTGGATTTGACGTAGCTTATGTCTCGGATGTTATTCGATACGATACCTTAAGGGTAAGGATTCAGGACAGCTTTATAACAATCCTGATCAGACACACCACCATGGTTTGTTTTACGAATTTGTGAATAAACTGTATTATTAATAAGAATTTCAACACGATGTAATAAAATAAATTATTGGATTGATTTTCTTTTTTATGACATCGAATTTCATGTATCTACCAAATAGAAATACAGTTAAGTTTGAAATAATTTCCTATGATTGATTGGATTAATTGAGTTTATATATTTTTTAATAAATTAAAGGTTTCATAATAAACTCCCACTAGTATTTATAACGACAATATTTGTAATTTTAAAAACTGTTTGCTAGAATCCTAATTTTATCGATTCTGTTGGAAATAAATTGGATTCTAAAGGAAAGGTATCATGTCCATGACACTCATAACTCAACAGGACATTACATGCACAAAATTTCACGTATACAATTTATAAATATTTCACATATAATTATATACGTTTTTAATGCAGAGTTGGTAAGTAAAGTTTTAAAGAGTTTAATTACGCAATATATTTAAACATTGACACAAATACAATGTCAATTATTATATGAGTCCTAATAGGATCTATTACGAAAGTGGCAATCCCAAGGGACCTTACCCAACACTACACCTTTATTCATGCAGTCCTTCATAAGTTAGATCCTTCTCTATCAGGTCTCTCTTGACCAACTCTTGTTGTCTACCGATCTTGATAGTAACAAGTATTCAAGAACTAGGGGTATTTATTTCTTGGTCTTTTCTTTCCTTTTTTATAAGACAATAAAGAACGGGAGTTTTTCTTCCTTAAATAACAAAGGGGAACATATTATAGATCTGAATGATACTTCATTTGTCATTATAATAACAAAACTTTAGTAGAAACACATTTAAAATTGTATCTTATAATCCTATTGGTATAAGTACACTATAATTTAACCTACAAATTTATTGCATACTAGTAATAATCTTCCTTAACATTCCGTCTAGTTTCTTTTTTTTTGCAGTTAAAGTCAAATATTTATTTTGAAAAGTATGTTAAAGATATGTCAACTACAAACATAACATGTAATTATTTTATTTATTTATTGTTTTAATATCTCCAAAAATTGTAAAAGAGGGAATATAATTATAAGAAGCACATATTTCCACATTTACCTGAAAACAAAATATCGTATCTCGTGGATTCAACTTTAAAATCTCTTCTGTTTTCCTTATACTTATATATTTAGTATTCTGTAAAGTATGGCATAAAATAGTATGTAACGGAAAATTATAAATTCATCTATATAAATTTTACTTAGTAAGAAACTATTAAAAAACAGATGAAGATGGAAAAATAAAAAAATAAAACAAAACAACTTAAATATCTTGCAGAGTTTTGCATCAATTTTTATTCAGTGAGCCAGCTTCCAAACTTGTTTAAGGTTAGACTTGATAGGGTCACAAGATATCGATTCCATCCTCTATGACATTGTATTCCATACACGTGTTTCATGCAGTACGTTATTGTCCTTCATTTCAAAACAGAGAGAACCTTGTTGGTTGTCTGTATCATACAAAGGTTTACTGTACGGACTATACAAATATAATTAATAATTATTTAATATTTGCATCCTTCTGAATTTTTTTCTTACCCGATATACGAATTCTAAGATAAGTTTGAATCGCAAAAAATATCGACGTCCGTTTTTTGATAGATGTTCACAGAATGTTACAAAAATGTTATTGTTTCTTGCCGTCCATCCGTTGTTGACATTGTAGTCGTCTGTACGTAAGCACAATAGCGGCAACCAACTGATAGGCACATGTAATTTGGTATAGGAACTTAAATAAAACCATTTTGTAATTTATAAAATGGAAAACGTTAAAATAGCAAACATTTTAAGGAATATCGTGTTATTCAAATTATAATAAATTGAATTTGAATCTATAAGTTGAATCCACTTTAAGTCATTTGAATCTAGATTATATCTTTTGTTTTTCTACCCTTCCCTTGTGAATACACGGCAGTTAAGTTAAGAAATTTTATATCCCAGTAGACAATTATTACTGCAAATAATTGAACTTTTTTAAATATCACTTATTTCAGGCAGAGACAATATTTTTAATTTTATTTATTGCACAATCTTGACTGCACTGTAAAGATATAATAAATTGCTAACTATATTATAATACCTAATAATATATATATATATATATATATATATATATATATATATATATATATACATATATATATATAATTGTCATGATTTTTTTATTTTCATACACATTTTAATTTATCGTATTTTAATATAATAATATAATTGGAGTATTTGTATCAGCTCTATAGCGAATGAAGAATAAAATTAAATCAAAAGTTAAAAGGCAAACACAGTTGTAGCAAGGAAAATTTTGGTAATTCTAGAGTATTAGCAATGACTACATAAATACTAGTATTTATGTAGTCATTGGTATTAGACGAATGTGTTTACTGTGGTTAAAGGTCTAACCTGAACTGTTATGAAATCACCTTTACGTTTAAATACCAGAATCGTGAATATAAAACACTCGTCTAAAGCAACATTAAAACTACAAAACTAAATGTTTGGGGTATGTTATTATATGATTTTGAACACTCAAATTATTTTCTCTTTCTACCCTCTTACGACGTTTTGATTAACAATTATATTGAGTACGAGGCTGATAACACATATCCAGTTTATGTTAATCCTATTAATAACCAATGTTCGTAACAATATTTTCAATAATGTTGTTTGTTCTAGAGTATGTTTTATCATGGATATTATAAGAGAGAAAAGTTCAAATGATGATGAAAAGTTCAACAACAGTATGATGTATTAAAATTAAAATTTAGAAATTTGGTGAAAAAATACCTTAATTTTATCAATAAAATCAGTTAAAAAAGTAACTAAAAGTAAAACGAAACTATTAAAAGTTATCAAAGTCGAGTTTTACTTCTTCATCGAATTTTACTAAAATACAGCCTATCAAAAGAATTTAGTTACATATATCCTTCAAAAATATCAATTACTCTCTTATAGGAATCTGTAAAATTGAAAAACATTTAGGACTTTGTTTTGTTTTTTTGACCGGTTGATTTTTTTTCGTTATTGCTACTATTCTAATTTTTAAATAATTACAAACGTTTTGCCTTCTAACATTAAAATAAACTAAATAAAACTAGTGATAATTTTTTTAATAATTTGTTATTGGTACACTCTAACTTGTAAAATACAAAACACACAAAAACGCCGACATTGAAATGACAAAGTTAAGATCTTCAGTATACACAAACATTGTGCCACTGAATCAAGAGAGACAAATAATTTAAATAGCATCCGTGAACCAACGTGTCCATATCTCTAACTGAAATAACATCACAATGTAGATGTTTAAATGCTGCCATTGCATCAAATTCTATAACAAATTAAACACTATACAAGGTTATTAAAACAGAATCGTGTAAACAGCTGTTTTAAGATTTAAACGAGATTAATAATTTGTATAACTTACCCAGTAATCCGTTTTTTGACTGAACTTCAAGTTTCAAGGCCTCAGGAAATCAAGAAAGTTATTTTTGTTCGTCTGTCTTGTTGTCATGTGACGTAAGCAGAGTAGCGGCCGCAACAATTAAGATAGGAATATGTTGGCATAGGGTTCCAGCACGCTAAAATGTTGCACTTTACATAGGTGACAAAATATTGATACAATGTAACACAAAGGTTACAAAAATGCATCCATTATACGGTTTTTTTAAACACTGAAAAAATTAAAACTTGCAAAATTGCAATTTTCTGTGCATTTTTTCCAAACCAACCCTGTCACTTCCGCTCGTCAATATAATGGGCCTCATCCGCCATAGTACCACAGGTTAGAGTGAACCAAACTGCACAGAAAAAAACCTTGTTTTAGGTGGGAACCCACAACCTTCGGTGCCAATCCTTGATCAAGGGACTGACTCCTCAAGCTTCGACCACTAAGATTGGGTATAGTTAGTTATTTAACAACACTTCAGTGATGTCAGATTGCCTATCCTACCCCGTAGTTACATAAAGATCCCCTAAAAGTTCATCGGTTCACCACTAGTCCTGAAAAAATCAAAGTCCTACCTTTTTGTGTCTAGAGAAAAGTAAACACAAAAATTTTACTTTCCTAGATTGTATTTAGTTTTCTGTGATTGTATATCCCATTATTTACTATATTTACTACTTAGAAAGGTAATATCATCAACACCTAAAATAAATACAGACAATGGTTAGTAGTAATTAAGCGAATATTGTAGACAGACAAGAATATGCTTGTAATGAAACTGTGATAACGGGAAAGTTTTTCAGGGTTTTTTATATAACAAACTATTCGTTAATGTGTTTAGTTTAGTGATATCCAACTGTTTTGTTAATAACAGACTTTTTGTGAGAGATAGGCGACAAAAATTACTTTTGGTTTTTAAGATGGATGTATTAAAAAAGTTCTCACAATGTTTCTGAACCGTTTAATAATATTCAATACTTGTAGAAAGTAATACGATATTGACAGACATTTTGTTTTATATTTAAAAAGAAAAACTTTGTCCGATATTTGCATCGACATTATTTGATAGTGTTCTCAGAAAACTTATTAAAAGCAAAACAAGAATTACTCAAAGCCTCAGAGTATATTCAATAGAGTATATTTACAACAGGGTTTATCTACTGGAACTCGGCTAAGAAGCTTTTCTCCAATTAAGTGTTTCTCGATTTATTTTATAGTACGATTAAAATGACTTATTGTCTGAATGTAGGTGTTGTGTCTTCTTGGGGTTAAGGTGTCACGGTGGAACAGGAACATTGAAATGGGAAAGACCTTTCGTATACACAATGTTTTACGTCACTATATAAAATTAAATTATTTTACACTGTACAATATCTATTTATAGTTTTATACATTTTTTTAAAACTGGTTGCAAAGTTTTTTGAAATAACGTGAATATTCCGTTTTGGGGTTTGTGCTATTAAGTGGGTTAAACAATTATTAAGACTAAAACAATCTGTCGTTATATAGACCAACCAAAAGGTTTATATTGAATATTTTGACGTTACGAGTAGATGCTATGTTTGCAATAAAAAGTATCACGCTTAGATCGATTCCGTCAAATGTTTTCCACGTGTAAAATAGATTTACTAATAGCCTCAATAAATCAAAAACTATTGAACTAGCAAGCGATAGTGTTTTAAGTATAAATTTGGGAAACCTCAAATTGATATTTGCCGTACTTGCAAAATACTAGCCTTTAAATTGAAATCCTGACTCCTTCATAATGTTGCAAAACGTACAACTGCAGCTGTGCTAATGGTTTATAAGCATAAAAACAAGAAATTTGACTGTGATTTAGAGAATGAACCGTCTAAGAATGATGACGAGGCCTTTGTATTTACCTCTCCCCTTCCACTTCATGCAAAATTTGTATTTACCTAAAGTGTCTGTTCAAGAACTCTCTTACATTAGACATCTGTGTGGTTTGCATAACTAAAATTAAAAAATAAAACATACATCTTTTGTACGTTTTCCATGAAAGCAATGGTAAAAATCCCCGGATGAAGTATGATTATTTTTGTCTACCTTACCTATTAAAATATAACAAGCTTTTTTAAATAATTGTGTTGGGCAAAATAAAACCCCAATAATTTCTTCTTTCCTTTTGTCACTAACTGATACTGGAAGATTCCAGAATATTGAACAGATTTTCTTTATTGAAGGACATTACTTCATGTCTTGGGACAAGGATTTTGGCGTTAATGATAAACTGTAAATGATATACCTGGAAAATATATTGTAAAAGAGGTGACAGAGGAAGATAGTATGAATTTTTAGGATACTCTCAAAGTCACAATATAAATATATTTATAAAATTTATATAAAGGTCTATGTAAACATTTAAAAATATAGGAAAAAAACAAACACAAGATCTCACAAAAATTACGTTTACTTAATCAAACGCATTTCAACGACAAAGTCCCCATCCTCAGTGATACATGAGCTACATTAACTAAACTATAACCGAACCTAGCACTGCACCAACCCCTGTATTTATTTATACAAAACTCAATGGGTGTGGCCTAAACCTACTTTCTAATATTAAGGCGTTACCATCTGCCCTGGGTCATTCTAAATAACATAAAAATTAACATTTAACTAATACAATATTTGTATAGTACTTCCGGACCTTTGGATTGGTCGTTGGCTTCTAGCGACAAACCACGACTCGTCCGATTGATGTCGGGAGCTAACTAGAAAAAGGCCAGTATGATTAGAGTTGTTACGCAAGACGAGTCTAAAGAGATAACACGTGGGGTTTTCGCTACGCAATTCCTTTCGCTTCTTTACACGCTATTAACGCAGCAGTTTACTTTTAATTTAAATAAGTATCGCTTAATTCTTTTTCTATTTTACGTTATTTTATATTCACTTGTCAGTTGACCGTTTTATGTTACTTTTTGTAAAATATTTATCTTTGTGAAAGTCTTAATTGTATTGTATGTGCAATATGGGAACTATATTATTTGTGTGAACTGTGTTTTATTATACAATATATTGTTACAAGTATCGGCCAAGATCAGTTGAAGTGCTATACAACGCCTCCCATTGGACATCGTGAGTACTCTAACATACAATTATTCTGTAGCTTAGATGAATATTAGAATTTCTTGTTATTTGCTTTCTCATTAAAAGCAGTGGTCCTCCGAGCATATGTAAAACCCAATTTTTTTTTATTACATTACCGAATATTATATCATTTTGAAAATATTCTTAACTAATCTTATATATCTTATATCGTATGTGATAAAGGAAATCGAGCAATATCTACTGTAGTATCAACATTTAATTTAAATATATATGAAAATATAACAAAACCACTATCTTATTGAGAAAATATGACATTACTCTACCCAAATTTCCTGACAAAATCAATAAATACTCTCCAAGAATACGATAACATATTGTAATTTTTATTTTTTAAATTTATGCAAAATTAAATCTTAAATAAAGGAAAACCATCATTTTTGTTAACAATGGTGTTTAATTTAATTCTATAAAATCTCCTTGGAAACGAAAATAATCAGAAGTTTTTTATTACTATAAATAAATCAGAAGAGACCAAAATATTATTTTAATAACATTAAAAAAATAATAAATATATTTTCTTAAATAGTAAAAAAATCAAGAAATGAGAATTTTACTAAGAACCAAAAGAAGTAAGTAAACTGCAAAATAAATTATAAATATACTATTATTTACATAAAATTTGTCACTACGTCTTCCCAATATTGAATTTTTTAAATTATAAATTCACTCATTAATTATTGTTGATTAATTAGTTCTCACTTTAGAAGTATATAACAAAATTATGAGTGAAATTATAATTAAAAAAATTCAATAATGGGAAGACGTTGTGATAAATTTTATGTAAATAATATTATATTTATAATTTATTTTGCAGTTTACTTACTTTTTTTTGTTCTGTTAAAAATTCTCATTTTTTTAATGTTTTTACTATTTAAAAAAAAATTATATATTTTTTTTTATGTTATTATAGTAATATTTTGGTCTCTGTAAATTATTGCCAACTGTTTAAAAATTTCTAGATATTAGTTGTTGTTTTTTCTCTTATTTAGGGTTTAACATTACGTAGTCACAATTAACTAGCATGTAGTGGAAGGGGAGAGGTAAATACATAGGCCTCGTCGTCATTCTTAGACGGTTCATTCTCTAAATCACAGTCAAATAAATTTCTTGTAATGGTTTAAAAATACTTTATATTAGTTGCTGATCTTTTTCTTATTTAGGGTATATCATTTAGTAGTGACAACTAACTAGCAATTGGTAAAAAAACATCTGATATTTTCGTTCCCATGGAGTTTTTATAGAATTAAATTCAACACCATTGTTAACAAAAATGATGGTTTTCGTTTATTTAAGATTTAATTTTGAATAAATTTAAAAAATAAAAATTACATTATGTTATCGTATTCTTCGAGAGTATTTATTGATTCTGGGAGGCAATTTGGGTAGAGTTATGTCATATTTTCTTAATAAGATAGTGGATTTGTTATATTTTCATATATATTTAAATTAAATGTTGATACTACAGTAGATATTGCTAGAGTTCCTTTATCACATACGATATAAGATATATAAGATTAGTTAAGAATATCGTATTAGTTAGATGTTATCTTTTATGTTATTTAGAATGACCTAGGTAACGCCTTAATATTAGAAAGTAAGTTTAGGCCACGTCCATTTAGTTTTGTATAAATACAGGGGTTGGTGCAGTGCTAGGTTTGGTTATAGTTTAGTTAGTGTAGGTCATGTATCACTGAAGATGGGGACTTTGTCGTTGAAATGCGTTTCATTAAGTAAACGTAATTATTGTGAGATCTTGTGTTTGTTTTTATTCTATATTTTTAAATGTTTATATAGACGTTAATATAAATTTTATAAATATATTTATATTGTGACTTTGTGTAAGTGGTTTCCTTAAAATTCATACTATCTTCCTCTGTCACATCTTTAACAATATATTTTTTAGGTTTATCATTTACGTGAAAATCCTTGTCCCATGACATGAAGTAATGTCCTTTAATAAAGAAAATCTGTTCAATATTCTGGAATCTTCCAGTATCAGTTAGTGACAAAAGGAAAGAAGAAATTATTGGGGTTTTATTTTGCCCAACACAATTATTTAAAAAAGCTTGTTATATTTTAATAGGTAAGGTAGACAAAAATAATCATACTTCATCCGGGGATTTTTACCATTGCTTTCATGAAAAACGTACAAAGGATGTATTTTTTTTTTTTTATTTTAGTTATGCAAACAACACAGATGTCTAATGTAAGAGAGTTCTTGAACAGACACTTTAGCTAAATACAAATTTTGCATGTAGTGGAAGGGGAGAGGTAATACAAAGGCCTCGTTGTCATTCTTAGACGGTTCATTCTCTAAATCACAGTCAAATAAATTTCTTGTTTTTATGCTTATAAACCTTTAGCACAGCTGCAGTTGTACGTTTTGCAACATTATGAAGATGTCAGGACGTTAATTTAAAGGCTAGTATTTAACACGTACGGCAAATATCAATTTGCGGTTTCCCAAATTTATACTTAAAACACCACCTGAAGTTATTTCAAAATATATAGTAAGCAGACTTTATACAAAAATAAGAATATTTTCTTTAAAAAGTCCTAAAACCATTTTTATGGACTAATGGGGACGTGAGCATTTATTTATCACCAGGGTAATGAGACTCTCGCAGTGGCTGATGAGTAATGATGTTATGTATTTTGACAGGAAGACTTCTATCGGTATCTAGGCCTCATTTATTTCAGGGTATTTTCCCTGCCGTTTTAAAATCTCTTATTACTCTTAAATGTTTTTCTTTTTTTTAAACAGAATAAGTGTCTTTCCAAATACCTTTGTTCAATAATTACTCACATATCATAAAACAAATACTTACGTTTTTAGATATTTCGGATTATTCTTTTCTTTTGACCATCTCTGCTTAATTTCTGTTGCATCAATTGATCCTTGCCAAAAAATATCCTTATCTTTTTTACTGGTGATATCATAGAATTAGAAAAAAAAATCTTTATCAAAGATCGCCAAACATGTTTCTTCAGAGCTAAAACAAATTCTGGTATCTCTATTAAATGATACCTATAGGCAGACATTTATTTCGTTTAATAACAGTACGGTTATAGGTGTACTGTGAAAACGTGTTTCAACAATTATTGTATATAGTGATCAAATTATTTACTTTTAAAACATTAAAATCTGTTTGCAATAAGACTTCGGTTCTACGATTTGAGTGGAAGTGGATAAAACAATACAAAATGGTACCCGTGGGAGGGCAGTGGAGGGGGTAAACATAATTCTAGTATTACGTCTACTGTTTGTAAATTAAATGTGATCCTTGCTTATGTTTTATTATTATTAGATTATTAGAAAGTAGAAAAAAAATCTGGTTATTGAATCTCATAAATGATAACTCTCCAAGTCCGGGACCTAACTAAATCGCGTTCATTTCCCCATAATATAATGATATTAATAATCCCTTGCTAGTTTAATAGTTTTTGATTTATTGAGAATATTAGTAAATCTATTTTACATTTGGAAAACATTTGACGGAATTGATCTAAGCGTGATACTTTTTATTGCAAACATATCATCTACTCGTAACGTCAAAATATTCAATATACAACTTTTGCTTGGTCTATATAACTTCCGATTGTTTTACAGTCTTAATAATTATTTAACCCACTTATTATCACAAACCCCAAAACGGAATATTCACTTTATTTCCAAAATTTAGCAACTAGTTTAAAAAAAATGTATAAAACTATAAATAGATATTGTACAGTGTAAAATAATTTAAATTTATATAGTGACGTAAAACATTGTGTATACGAAAGGTCTTTCCCATTTCAATGTTCCTGTTCCACCGTGACACCTTAACCCCAAGAAGACACAACACCTACATTCAGACAATAAGTCATTTTAATCGTACTATAAAATAAATCGAGAAACACTTAATTGGAGAAAAGCTTCTTAGCCGAGTTCCAGTAGATAAACCCTGTTGTAAATATACTCTATTAAACGTTACCTGAGACTTTGAGTAATTCTTGTTTCACTTTAATAAGTTTTCTGAGAACACTATCAAATAATGTCGATGCAGATATCGGACAAAGTTTTTCTTTTTTAATATGAAACAAAATGTCTGTCAATATCGTATTACTTTCTAAAAGTATTGAATATTAATAAACGGTTCAAAAACATTGTGAGAACTTTTTAATACATCCATCTCAAAAACCAAAAGTAATTTTTGTCGCTATTTCTCACAAAAATTCTCTATTACTTTTGGATGAGAAAAACAAATGTAAATTTCTTTATTTGAGATTTTTCAACTAGAATATTTTAGCAGAGATAAAATTTATTAATTAACTTTGGCCCCTTTTATCAGACAATTTGCCGAAAACAGAAACCGATAATATAATTATAGTAAAGGTGGTGAGGTGAAAATTATTTTCAGTCATGTTAATACAATCACGGTAATGGTCGCCATTTTGATTATCGTGGTCTAGTAATTATATTCTTCAAGTAATTTTTTTCTAAGTTGATCCATAAATAAAAATAATTTCCATACTTTCTTTTAAGTGTACACGATTTTTTAGTATTTGTTAAATGTATTCCCTTCACTCTTTCTTATAATAGATGGTGCATATTTAAACATATTTTTTACAACTAGATAATCTAGATTCATGGACGATTTATAAAAAAAATATAAGAAACAATAATCCTTAAAGCTAGAAACAGTCTTTTGATTAATCCTTAATTTTTTTTTTGTATTTTGTTAATAAACTATACTTAAAAATGGTTTGTGATTAAAATATCTAATTGTATTATTTATATGTATTGTTGCAGTATGGTGAGGCAATACATGAAGTAGTAATGGAGGAGTCCTGGGTACCAAATGGGTCGGGTCACGGGGAAATTTGATTTTACGTTGAACTCAATTTTCCCCAAATAATTTCTCACTTATGCATAGTAAGAAGAAGTTATAGTTTATTAAGCGAACTAAAATAAACTAAAAAGGAACACTATAACTCTGCATCAAAGCAAGAAAGTCAAATTAAAGAGAGTCTGAATGCTTCTGTAAATGAAAGAAACACAATTGTTTTTGAAAAAAATTAGGTTTCAATGATTAATATTATCATGAGTGATTCACTAACTCAATCACATAATATGAGGTTTGTTGAAATAGAAAACAAAATATTGTTGGACCAGAAATGAAAACGAAGCAAAATGATGTACTATTAAAAATTAAAACCAAGCATAATAGTTTGTACCGAGTAAAAAGGTGTTAAACTCGAAATCAAAACCAAGAAAAAATGATGTTGGACCAGAAATACAAATCAAACATTATTGGATAAGAAATGAAAACCAAATAGAATTATTTGTTTACATTAAATTATTGTTGCACACTTTATGTTCTTTACGAAATGAACTTTATCAACAATAAATCATTACTTTATTTTATCTTCCGAAAGTGTTTTTGGGCTAGATCTAGATCTATTTTTGTTTCTCGCATATGCATAGTAAAGAGAAAGTTATGTTATTGATCATTAAATTGATGTTGTGTGCTTTGTCAATATATCCCTATGATTATTACAACTTTCTCAAAATCACTCCAAATTTTACCATCTGTATAGCATCTATGACTCAAACTAAACTTTCCAAACATTCTTGAGTTATCATTAAAAACTAAAGAGGTCGGCTCCATCTATTACGTTAAAGTCAACTGTGACCCAAACTGATGGCAGAACTACAAAGAGACAAGCTCAGAGAATTTTATTAAATGTGAACTTTAACGACACAAACCATTCACAAAAACAAAACATTATGGTTTAGGAATTATTTGGAAAGAACAAATATTAAACTTCACACCGTCATTTTCTCATATTCCACAAGAGAAATAAATTTAGGCCTTTATATAAATATGTAATATGTTTTATCAAAGACAGCCAAGATGGTTTATGATTGACAAAGAACTATAGAAATGAATTTTTTGTTCACGATTATTTTTGTTGGTTTTTATTTGATTTTGGAGATGGGAGAGTAGGAAATTTAGTACAACGTTTATTTATTTTCGTTAAACTAAATTCACAATCACTGAGAAAAGAGATTTTTAGCAGACTATAGACATGTGTCATGATGATTTGACACAAACTTGCGTATGTTAATTAAAAAGAACCAAAATTCTCTGAAATTATTTCGTCCTTGATATTAGAAACTGAATGTCGAAACAAGTACTTTCAGGGGATCATTTATAGTGAGTGTATGTACAGTTGGTAAGACTTAGACTGACCTGTGTCATTGAGTTGAGTAAACCTCTGGGTCGAATGGTGTAGTGGGAGGTACACTGAGTTCAGTCTTGCAGTGAGTTTTGTACAGTGCATTTTGTTAACATTGGTTTATAGTGTTGTGATGAAAGGTGAAAAATATTTGGTACGCATAAAGTCCTTGATAGTCAATTTCGCGAAACCATATCAAATGTGTCTAGGAAATAAGAAGTGAGAATGTAGTAGCTATTTAACTTACAAACATGAACTTAAATACCAAATTAACACAAATTAATCCTAGTACTAAACAGTTAAAAAACTAAACTTATTTGGAAAATTTTCAGCATTTTGAAATTTATATAATGACATTTTTGTTGGCGAGTTGTTGAATTGTTTTAAATTTAACCTAAAACTTTAATTTAAAGTACATTGAAAATCGTTTTATTATTTTTCTTTTCATTTCAAATTTTCCCCAAACCTCATAGTTTATGTTATTTATTTTTCCGGGGGTAAACACATTTTTGAACCCTATTTAAGAGGGGGTTAAAAGGGAGGACCTCAATTTTTTCAAAGATCAACTTTGGTGACAGACCATAATTTTGGTGTCTTGGAAAAGTCTCTATGGTATTTCTACCCGAAATTATGGAGTTGAATTTTGAGTATTCTATTTGTCATGGATAATAATTAAAAAATTAAAAAATACCGTATAAACTTTTAACAGCGGACTTATTTATTAATTAACACTTTTTTTATATTTTCCATATTTTTGCAAACAGGCATCAATATTTGAAAGAGGGGGGGGGGGAAACCATCCATGAGACAATATTTTTACCCATCATGTGAGATATAATTTAAATGTGAATTAATTGTTAGACGAAACTGATGACATATAGAATAAGTCCTTATAACTACTTTGGTCGAAATAATGAACTCACCTAACAAGAAAAAGATATGCCACATGACGGAGAAAAAAACATTGGCTCCCTTTTCAAAAACTGGGGTCGGTTTGCTAAAACAGGGATAATACATAAAAGTGTGTTAATTAGTTAAATAAGTCCGTTGTTAAAAAATTTAATCAGTACTTTGTTTTGTTAGGATTTTCTCATTAATATCAAAACTCAACTTCCTGCTTAGATAATTTTGAGATATATCGTAGAGTCATTTCCAAGGCGCTAATTTTTTTTATGACGTTCATAAACGATATGTCACAAGAAGGGAGTTATTATTGCAAAAAAAGTAAGGTGGTTTCTTTTTAACCCCCCCCCCCCCTTTAAAAGAGGGCAAAAATATTTTTACCCCATAAAAAGTGAAAGGACTAATCCTAAGTGGTTTGGCGAAAGTTAAAAGTTTTCATCTCTACTCGCTCAAAATCACCAAAAACCACATAATAAAAGAATAACTTTGTTCCACTTTGTATCATCCATAGTTCAACATATTTCAAAAAGTGTAATTTTTTACAGTGTAATAGTTACAGTGTAACTTTTCTATAAAAAGTATATAAGTTTAACAGTAAAATGAAGAGAATTTTATAAAAATAAAATTTAAAATGAAACACAAAAATATTTGGTGGGTGGGAAACACATTTTATAAGTATTTTAGGTAAATAGATATACAATAAATTCGGCGTCAGTGGAAATTCATTCGGCATTACAACTCTCTGGATGTAAAAATTCAGTTAAAAATTGGGTAGCCTGTCAATTCTTCCTAATTAAATTATGATTCAATATTGTATAACCAGAAATCCAGAGATACCTGTTAAACAATGACAGATATTTTAAAGTAGATCAACATCAATTATAATAGATAAGAACAGAACAAACATCTAAGGAAATATATTTATTTAAAATTCACTATTTAAAGTAACTTTATTTGGTAAACAAATTTTCCAAAACTGCAAAGGCTTAGTCTGAACTATTCCATCAATAATAAATTTAGACTAATACTCACCTAGCAATATTATTTGGAACAAGGTGTTAAGTGTATAAATAGTCAACTAACTACCCCCTCCACTTTGTATTTAGATTACGGCAATTAATATGTCTATTTTTAGGTTTTGTTTATTTCACAGTGATGTTGTTCTCCTCAACTACCTAAATTGTTTAAATATAAATTTTGTGTGTATTTTATTTTACAGTTAAATTCACGTAAATTTAATTACTTTAATTTTGTTTTAATTTCCAATGTTCAAAAATTCAATATTAACAGCAATCAATAAATTGATTTAAAGTTTTTATTAGTCGTCGTGTTCAAGCCTTTCACTGTAATTCTGTTGGCAATTAATGTGTGACTTATTAGAAGATTAAACGGCCTAATTACATTGGCAAAATATGATTACTTTATGTTATTGCAGTTACATTTCTTAGTTCACTGGTAAAAGACAAAGACTAAATTTTGTATAAAAAAAGAAACTTAATATCAAACTAGAAACTTATTCTGAAATTTCAAATTATATTTCTAATTTTTTATACTTACAAAGTTGATTTGTTATATTTACATTTTATTGGTGTGTTTTTATTTTCATTTCTGAAACAAAATATCAAATACAATTAGAGATTTTGTTAAATTATTATCATTTATATAATATGTATTTATTGGAAAGTAAGTTTTTCTTTTTTTAAATATATATAATATAATGAGTTTATACATAATATACACAAACATACACATTAATTGAAATGAGCAATGGTAATATTGTTTATCAATTATTCCAATATCATTTCCCCCCCTTTTTTGTCTTCATTTTGGTCATTAATTTTATTATCACTAATATTTTAAATAAATCTGTATAGATGGTTTTGAGAAATTACATCCTTTCATAACTCCCCTGCAGATGCTTCATATTTTTTACCCATAATGCACAATCGGTAATTTTAGAGAGGCAAGGGTAATTACTACCTTTTAGGAAATATATATATATATATATATATATATATATATATATATATATATATATATATATATATATATATATATATATATATATATAGGCTATATATCAAAATTAGTTATTGCCAGTTTTGTACAAAACGAAACCATTGATTTTATCTTATGACAGGTAACGTCAAATTTTGAATGACTTTTAAAAACGCCCTGATATACACACGAATTTGTAAAATTTGATGTTTACTTGTTTGGGCTGTAGAAGAACTGTACTGCACAGACGACAGACGTCGTTCTGAAAATCATCTTTAAACATATTATAAATATATATATTTCTAAAATGTTTGGAGTTTTTTGATAAAGATAACTGTGTCGATATATTTTCATAATTCTATGATATCACCAGTAAAAAAGAGGAGGATATCTTTCGGCAAGGTTCAATTGATATGCAACAGAAATTAGGCAGAGATGGCCAAAAGAAAAGAATAAAACGAAACATCTAAAAACGTAAGTATTTGTTTTATGATATGTGAGTAATTATTAAACAAAGGTTTTTGGAAAGACACTGTTAAAAAAAAAAAAGAAAAACATTTAAGAGTAATAAGAGATTTTAAAACGGCAGGGAAAATACCCTGAAATAAATGAGGCCTAGATACCGATAGAAGTCTTCCTGTCTAAATACATAACATCATTACTCATCAGCCACTGCAAGAGTCTCATTACTCTGGTGATAAATAAATGCTCACGTCCCTATTAGTCCATAAAAATGGTTTTAGAACTTTTTAAAGAAAAATATTCTTATTTTTGTAAAGTCTGCTTACTATATATTTTGAAATAACTTCTGGTAGTGTTTTAAGTATAAATTTGGGAAACCGCAAATTCATATTTGCCGTACGTGCGAAATACTAGCCTTTAAATTGAAATCCTGACATCTTCATAATGTTGCAAAACGTACAACTGCAGCTGTGCTAATGGTTTATAAGCATAAATACAAGAAATTTGACTGTGATTTAGAGAATGAACCGTCTATTTTTTTCTAACTTACGTATCAAAATATAACGAGCTTTTTTAAATAATTGTGTTGGGCAAAATAAAACCCCAATAATTTCTTCTTTCCTTTTGTCACTAACTGATACTGGAAGATTCCAGAATATTGAACAGATTTTCTTTATTGAAGGACATTACTTCATGTCTTGGGACAAGGATTTTGGCGTAAATGAAAAACTGTAAATGATATACCTGGAAAATATATTGTAAAAGAGGTGACAGAGGAAGATAGTATGAATTTTTAGGATACTCACAAAGTCACAATATAAATATATTTATAAAATTTATATAAACATTTAAAAATATAGAAAAAAAACAAACACAAAATCCCACAATAATTACGTTTACTTAATGAAACGCATTTCAACGACAAAGTCCCCATCCTCAGTGATACATGAACTACATTAACTAAACTATAACCGAACCTAGCACTGCACCAACCCCTGTATTTATTTATACAAAACTAAATAGGCGTGCCCTAAACCTACTTTCTAATATGAAGACGTTACCATCTGCCATGCGTCATTCTAAATAACATAAAAATTAACATCTAACTAATACAATATTCTTAACTAATCTTATATATCTTATATCGTATGTGATAAAGGAACTCTAGCAATATCTACTGTAGTATCAACATTTAATTTAAATATATATGAAAATATAACAAAACCTCTATCTTAATGAGAAAGTATGACATAACACTTCCCTAATTGCCTTCCAGAATCAATAAATACTCTTGAAGAATACGATAACATATTGTAATTTTTATTTTTTAAATTTATGCAAAATTAAATCTTAAATAAAGGAAAACCATCATTTTTGTTAACAATGGTGTTTAATTTAATTCTATAAAATCTCCTTGGAAACGAAAATAATCAGAAGTTTTTTATTACTATAAATAAATCAGAAGAGACCAAAATATTATTTTAATAACATTAAAAAAATAATAAATATATTTTCTTAAATAGTAAAAAAATCAAGAAATGAGAATTTTACTAAGAACCAAAAGAAGTAAGTAAACTGCAAAATAAATTATAAATATACTATTATTTACATAAAATTTGTCACTACGTCTTCCCAATATTGAATTTTTTAAATTATAAATTCACTCATTAATTATGGTTGATTAATTAGTTCTCACTTTAGAAGTATATAAGTGTATTATGTGTAATATTTTATATACGCACAATCAAAGTAAAGTTTCTTCTAACAACAAGATATTTTCTAGATATTATGTTACCTTAATTGCATTTAACATACTCTAATTACCCTTTCATTTGCTATAAATTTAAACATCCATAAGGTATAAAGGTTTCATTCTATAAAATTGTAGTTTTGTGGTGATTATGTAGTGTTATTTAGATTTATTGGTTAATCAGTGACGATTAGTGCTTCATAACCAATTAAAAAACTGCAACTGCTTTGTTTTTATCACAAACATTTTTTTTTGCAAACTTATATTTTCATATTCATTAAACAAAATGTATTAATATATTAAAATTTATCCATTTGTAAATTATGTATGGAGTGAATGTAACACACATTAAGCCAGTTTGTGACATAACATGTCATAACGAATGTATTATTAAACATAACACTATTTGATATGTTTCAGTTTCAAACAATAACTGTTTGTATTATTTTAGTTTTTAATCTCATATTTATGATTCAATGGTATATCTTGTAAATGTTTCTTATTTTCTTGAATCCATGATGATTTCCTTGATTGACTTTAATTTAATATTTATTTAATGACGGTTAGTACTTCCACCAGTTGTATATAAGAACTGTTTGTATTATTTTAGTTTTTAATCTTATATTTGGGATTCAATGGTATATCTTGTAAATGTTTCTTATTTTCTTGAATCCATGATGATTTCCTTGATTGACTTTAATTTAATATTTATTTAATGACGGTTAGTGCTTCCACCAGTTGTATATAAGAACTGTTTGTATTATTTTAGTTTTTAATCTTATATTTGGGATTCAATGGTATATCTTGTAAATGTTTCTTATTTTCTTGAATCCATGATGATTTCCTTGATTGACTTTAATTTAATATTTATTTAATGACGGTTAGTGCTTCCCCCAGTTGTATAAAAGAACTGTTTGTATTATTTTAGTTTTTAATCTTATATTGGGATTCAATGGTATATCTTGTAAATGTTTCTTATTTTCTTGAATCCATGATGATTTGCTTGTTTGATTTTTATTTAATACTTATTTAATGACTATTAATATTTCCAGCAGTCGTATATAAGAACTGTTTCTAATATTTCAGTTGTAAATCTTATATATGAAATTCATTGGTAATCATATTGTAACTTTTTCTTATTTTCTTGGTTCCATGATGATTTCCATGTTTTATTTTGATTTCATACATACATATTGACTATTAGTGCACCCACTAGTTGTATATAAAGTCTGTTTGTATTATTTTAGATGTAAATTATATATGTGGGATTTTTGTTTAGTCATACCAGAACTATTTGGTTATTTTATATGTTATTATTATATGGAGGATTCTTGTAACTTTTACAACGTAAAATTATATAGGCTATGTAAATTACTGGACACCCTATATATATATATATATATATATATATATATAATTTACATATTAAATATTTATTTGTATACTATACGATTCTTATGTATTCATATGTATTCTTGTGTTTAGTTTTTGGTTTTGGTACAGTTTTTGTTGTTTTGTTTTGATTTAATAATTACAAAATGACTATTAAATCTTCCTCAAGTAATATACAAGTTCTGTTTACATTATTTTAGATACAAATATTAGGTATTATGATACTTTGGTTTTCTTCTTTTAACTTTTAATTATTTGTTTGATATTATGAAGTTTATTGTGTATCTTTTGATTTATAACTTACCTGTTATTTTATATAGGACTGTCTATTTTTTTAGTTTTTAATTATGTAATGCCTAAATAACGACAAAGTATTCTTCCTCCGGTATAAAAGAATTATTTATAGACCTACGTGTATAAAATTTGTACGATTTATATATATATATCGGATAATTGTCGTATTCTTTTGATTTAATACCAAAGAAAAGTAACTTTAACTATAAGTTTTATTACACCACCAGCAATCCTTATAAGTTGTCTTCAATCACTTATACATGACACGTATTTTAGACTAGCAAATAGAAAAGAATGTGTTCATCAAATTTGTGCAAACAGAAGATAACTTTTGCGACTGAAGCTATGTTCTTGAAAGGAACAATTAAATTATAAGTTAGAAATTATATATGAAAGATTGGTTAGAACATTCATCCAACATAGTATATTTACTCAAGCTTATAATAACTTGATGACAATGACAAAATACAACCAACCAACCATCATGTAATACGAATTCTCCAAGGGCGTTATTTACAATATTATGAATGATTACTACAGCAAAAACAAACACAATAATGCGAAAATTCTAATAGACATGTAATACGCTGTAAAAACGTTAAACAGAGGTAAATAAAATTTAATACGATTATTTGTAATCAACAACAATAAAACACACAAAGTGTTTAATAAATAAAGTGCAGTCATGAGAGGAGACAATTAATAAATTATAAATAATGATCACCAAAAATATAAAGACCAGGCTGACACGTACGAATCACATTTTATTAAGGCTGATAAATAAAACCCATCCGTAATAATGAAGAAAGAAGATTACAATAGCAAAGTTGAAGATTGTATTAATATAAACATCATCATGGAAATAAACAAAGACTTCAGAAATAAATACTTTAAAAATAAAAAACCTATTGAAGAAATCAAATATAAACTGAAATTCACTTGAAAATGACAAACGTCAAAACCACACACATTAAGCGGATTGCTAAAAGTCCACAAAGACCTATCAGAGACTTAGATTATTTAAAAAATGTGTTAAATTATAAAATAGCAGATCTTTTGGAAGAATTTTGCTGAAAAGGTAATATAAGAAAACAAAAAAGCAACTTTAGATCTAGTATTGGAAATAGAAAACACGCCCATTAAATCAGGGATGAACCTCATCCTCTTTGACGTAAACAATTTATATACCCATTTACCTGTCAACAAAATCATACAAATAGTACTGCACAACTTAAACACGAGTAAAAATCTAAATGTTCTTCGATTCAATGGCATAATGACTTTCAAAGAAATATCAAAACGAAACTTTTTGCAACACGAATTTAATTAACATTACATTCAGAAAGAAGGAGTCCCAAAGGGATTTCCTCTATAATGAATCATATTTACATTAAGAATTTCAAAGAGGAATTGAAAACCAATTTTCAAGATATTTGGAAAACCTACATGAAACATAAAATCATTCTGTAATTCACAAAATGGCGGCTTACAACTACTTGATAGAATAAAATGTGTCCCAATGTATGAAACAAACTGCAACACATAATCAATTAACTATACACATATTCAATGTAATTACCAACATAATCCTCACAAATGTCGAATTTGTAATGCTATACACTATATAATCCCGGACGAATAGCATGGTACCAAATCATGTCAATGTATTTTAAATGTGTATGAGTAACATTATGATTTATGTTAAACTTTTAATGTGTTTAAAAACATGATGTTTGACAATAAATGTCCGAAACACGTGTAGTGTATAAGCGGTTGAAGACAACATTAGAGGATAAATAAGTGATATAGATGTACATAAACATATCTGGTAGCTCTAGAATAATAATTATAATTAACTATTTGTAAATAGTTTAAGTACTATATTTACTGTAGTTATTTTTATTTAATTTATAAATAATATATTATAAAATTAAAACTAAAACTACAATTTTTATTCTCTTTTTTAATTTTTATTAGGTAAAATTGTATTTTATATAACGTTGTTTTTATCACAAACATTTTTTTTTACAAACTTATATTTTCATATTCATTAAACAAAATGTATTAATATATTAAAATTTATCCATTTGTAAATTATGTATGGAGTGAATATAACAGGCATTAAGCCAGTATGTGACATAACATGTCATAACGAATGTATTATTGAACATAACACTATTTGATATGTTTCAGTTTTAAAGTGCATCTTTCAATGCTGCTTCCCAAAAAAACGTAAACGAATGGATAAGTGGGTGGACAGCTACAAAATTGAAGGTATAAGTAAATAAACAATTATTCATGAACAAACTTTATTATATTTGAAAACAAAAAACATTTCTCATTCAATAACACAGATATCTTAAAATATAATGATGGGATTTTGAACGTTGAACAAATAGTAATAAATTTGCATTTGCAATATATTATTTATTATTGATTTTGAGTCGAAATATTATTTCTTTTTTATAAATAGATATTTGTGAGGCATTTGTGGCTCAGAAAATTACACTGTTTTCAGTTTTGCCCAAATATAATACTACACATCTACTGTAATAGTTGTGGTTGCTCTCTGAATTTTATATTTTAAACGATTAATAATTATCGTACTATCCAGGATAGAATATAGGGTTGTCTTAACTAAACTTTACATCTGGCAGTTTTTCATTCAAAACAAGGCAAATAATTATATTAACATGTTATGCGTAGGTGCATCCTCATATGGGAAATAAATAATATTTGCTTCATCAAAGATCTTGTTTTAAGAGTACTTCATAATGAAACACATTAATGATTTTGTATTCCTTGAAGAGAAAAGCAAAATTACACATTTTGTGTTGTAGATACTTTCTCAAATATTACATCTTTATTTTTAGTTCCTTATCTGTGTATATGACTATTACTTGCAGAAAAGAAAGATTTCATTTAAAATCCAGCTGATGATTTAATATAAGGTACACATACTTAAAAGGTGGATTAACAAAAATGGGTATCCTCTTTTTTTCAAAATATTAAATTTCTTTGCTGTAAACTATTGACATGCCATCATTAGTTATCAAATTATTGTTTGCACACATAGATATTGATAAAACAAATGTAACATGTCCAACTTATTGGATATAAATATACTTATATATACTAATTTGATTATATAAATTAAATTGATACACAAAACAATATTTGTATAAACAAACATATAGTATATATATATATATATATATATATATGTATGTATTTAAATTATGTTTGTGTTCTTTAATTTTTAAAATGTAAAAATAGTCAAAATAAAATTGGGTGTTTCCCTTTATGTAGCTGCACTTATAAATAAATAAACTGAGAACTTCAAGTTATGATGTAAAACGTACCTTGAGGGACATTATTAATAATTTTCTAATTCCCTTTACTCACATTAACACATTCTACTTAGGCCTTGGCATCTCGTAATTTGAGAATGATGACTTATAGTTATGGAGTGACTCCAATTTATATTTTATCATTTGAATTTTGAAAATTTTGAAAGCTTTCTAAATTTTCTAAAATATTATAGCACCATTTTAATCAACCATGACAGATATATAATATAATATAATAATAATAATGAAATTGAGACGACCAGATCACAATGCTTGTTAGCTCTGTATGCTTTAAAATTGAGATAGCTTGTTTTTAGTTTTCCATGATTGTCAATGTAGAATTGACTTGGATGTCACATTTATTATTTTATATTTTACTTCTTTTCCTCCGTTTGCTGTTTGTTGTACTTGAAAGCAGCAATTTATTGGTAACATTTATTTATGATTGTGTATGTTTTCTTGTGGTGTTTTACGTTATGTTGTATGTTATGTTATGGGAAATTATAAGAGGAATGATATTTGTGGATTTGTGATATTAAGTAGGTTTAGCTTGTAAGTTGCTTATGTTTATTTCCTCTAATGAATTTTGTCTGTTACAGATTGTACATTAACACAATTTAACAAAAATGAAGAAAATTATAATACACACACATCTTCAATAGGTTAGTATTCTGTTTTCTTAAACTTATGGATAATTTTATTGCTTTAACTTATTAAAACAATTGCCATTATTTGTGTATAATATAATTAGTACACAATTTTAAGAGTGATAAGAGAACTCACATTAACCAGTTATAAACCTAGAAAAAAGGGATTTACATATTTAGATACAGTGATACGAATATTTTGTCTGTTATTTCAATTGATATTGTTATTTTATAATCAATAATCTTCCAATCTTCTTTATATCAATGAAAAATCATTTGCAAACACAGGAAGGTTTGTAATTATTTGATGAGCCGCACATAATTCATCAATTATAGCCAGGCTGGAGTCACGTTAGTAAAGGTGTTTGAGCAACAAAAACTAAAACATATTTTGTGGTTTGACGAATTTAAATAAGTGGATGTAGCGAAACGTAATTTCAGCACATTTACGAACAAGATCCACATACAGACAACACCATTTGTAAACACAGGAAGGTTTGTTATTAGTCGTTGAGCCGCACAAAATTCGTCAATTTATAGCCAGGCTGGAGTCACGTTTGTTAAGGTGTTTGAGCAACAAAAAATAAAACGTGTTTTGTAGTTTGCTGAATTAAAATAAGTGGATATAGTGGAACGTAATTTCAGCATATATACTAAAAAGATCCACATATAGGCAACACCATTTGTAAACACACAAAGGATTTTTTGATCGCAAAAAGCCCCGATCTCGCTCCCATGGACGTGTTCCTCTTTGGTTATGTTAAGAATATTGTTTACAGTAATAAATTCAGGAAACTACACCATATACGAGAGATATAGTGTCTCCACGAACATTGACTTCACTTTTATCTGTTTGTGTTTATTGTATGGTAACATTTGTTCTACTTTGTGGTGGTTTATTGTAGTGTTTTGTGATCTGTCTGTTTTTGCCAACTAAAAAAAATACTTTAAATCATATTCGTGAATTTTAAAAAACACAATATTTGTAGCTCATGACCTCTTTATGTTTATATTTTCTATAATTTATTTTATCTGTTGGATATAATAGTGACTATAGCAGTAGTTATTCCATTGACGAATATGATTTGAGAGAGCTATTAACAACACCTATAAGTATGTTCCCTGTTTCATAGTTATTGGATAAAAATAAATTGTTCATTTTATTGGTATAATATATTAAAACATTTACCATAATTTTGTGTGTAATAAAATTATACCAATTGTTTTAAGAAAGTTGAACCACTCTCGTTATGAAATAATAAATTTGGTAAATAAGCGCTTATCATAGTATAGGGTCATTTTTTTCAATTTGATAATAAGAGATAGTATCAAATCATAAACATATATATATATTTTTTAAATTCTTTCAAAAATCTATAATATTAATAGAGTTACTCTTCTTAAAATAATAAATTAAACCCATGTAAGCAAAAGAAAAAAAACTTTATTGGTTATAATGCTTATACATTTTTTACCAAGTTATTAATTAAATAATTTTATTTCAAGTGAAAAATGTGCAATCTAGACTTGGAATTAAACCTTGGACTTTACTCAGTTGGTAGAGCTAGTAATGCCAAAGGTCGGGGGTTCAAATCCCAGTCTAGGTAGTATATTTTTCACTTGAAATAATTATTTAAATAAAATTATTATTTCTTGGTTTTGTCGATGTGAAGTTGGCTTGTATGGCAGTTTTAGACTGTATTAGATCTTTCATCAAATTATTAATATATATTTAATCAAAAATAGTATTGCTGCATTATAAGCAAATAATTTACCTTAGAACAATCAAACCCAGGTTAAAAATTTTCTAAGGAAGGGATATGTTTTACGTAAACGTTTTCTTCATATTCTCAGTTTGGTGTGTGTTGTAATTAGCGACTATTTTGTATGGGTAAACATTATTGTTCTTGTTTGTTTTGATTTCATAGGGAAAATACAAGATGAAAAATAATGGTAGATTTGTAAAATAATATATATTCTGTTTGTTGATTATCTTTTCTAAATGTTATACAGATTTCGGTTATTTTTACAACCTATTAAATGAATTGGAAGAGGAAGTGTCAATGGAGTTAAAATATGAAGAAAAATTAAAATTGAGTAAGTTTTTGAAAGTTAATTAACTTGCTATATATTAAATTATTTTGTTCAGCCGCAACAAATTTCAAGTGCGGCTGCTATCATGCTTGTGGACAGACAATCCTATAATGACTGAAGAACGACATGAAAATATCCTCAATATTGAATCCTCAGTATCAGCAAAATCAATATACTCTATAACATTGAGTGCAGGCCACTATTTACTGCTACCAAAATGTGTGATGTAATCCACTGCATAGTTTTGATCTTTGTAAGGGTCACAATATTGATATGTATCTATTAGAGTTCTTGTTTCATAGTATTATCAATATGGCGTTAGCCTAAATGATAGTTTTGCAATCTACTAATGATTATTTGGAACACATTTTCCTTAGTGTCCTAACGGTGGAGCAAGCGCTTAGCTCTCCTTCTACAAACAGAAGCCACGTTATAAAGCGAAGTGTTTCTGTCCTTTTTGTTTTCTTCTACTGTTTCACGTGTGTTACCCAATAACTAATGGACGTCACGAAGATATCACTAATGTCGATTCTTTATATCATAATAAATTAATAAAATCGTCTACTGGCCTATTTCATCATATATAATTATTAAATTGATAATTTTGTCATATAAATTAGCGTGTTTTATAATTTTCCCTTTCCAATATATGTGACAAATGTTGTAAGATATCACATATTTTATTTTGCACTGTAGTATGTGGTCTCTATATATCTTGGTATTAGTTTGAAAGCATCATTTTAAGATGCTTTGCAGCTCTTCTTAAAATATATAAAAGACTATATATACCAATGTTTATTTATATTGATATATACAAATATTCCTAAGAGAAAGTTTAGTGTATATTTTGTTAAGTCTTTTGCAATTAAAGATCCACAAGGTTTAACATCTAAGCTAACAAACACGGAAAACCATCATAGCATGAAGTTGTAGAAATTGTAGTTTATTACGTTTATGTGACTTCTATATCAAAACATGGATTTGCTTGCTACACATATTGGCCCCTAAGCCTAGGTATAGGTGGCAGTGAAGAATTAAAATGTCATTTTATGTAAAATAAATCCTGTGTGCAAACTTTATCAATAGTAACACTAAAACGTGCTACGTTTACAGTATTTGGGCATACACTTTTTCTCTTCAAAAGTAATCTGGGTTTGTGAATAACTAAGTTAATTGCATCGCTATTACCAAACTTAGTCTAATATTATTTTGATACTTAAATTAATTTAAGAAATATTTGTCAATATGGCTGTTAAAGTGGTATAAATTATTACATGCTAATGTATTTTTGTTTTTGTTTTTAGGAACCCCTTTTAGATCTAGTGTGATTTTCTTCATTGGATATGTTTACGTTTTTGAAATTGAAATTTGGAATTTTAGAAAATTTTTACGCGTTATGAAGGTCAAATTACCTTGTAAGTATCTAAAAATATAAATAAATATTAATAATAATTATTATTATATAGTTATATAACTCAACACATCAATTAATTGCATATTGTATTATTGTATCTATATACGTATAACATAATGTATTTAATATATTAATTCAGACAATAATTTATCTAAAATGGAATCAAAATTGTCCATTTTCCCCAAATATATTATTTTTCTTCTTTTGTTTCAAGACACATGGTGTTCACTCGTCGCAATATTGTCAATAGTAGTTGATTTTTAATGAGAAACAACACTAAAAAAATTAATTATAATTAAATTAACATTATCATTTAAAATTATAGTTAATCAGTCATCTTATTTGTGATACTTTGGTACTTTGTTATTAAATGAGAAAAATGGTGAATGATAAAGTTGATTTGTTTATTTCAGTTGTAATATAACAAAGTTCCTTACTCAAATGACAAAATCTGTATTAATAATGATTAAAAACTAAAATCGTACCATGAATTTACATATTGTATCTGAAAAAAATAGTGAAAATTAAAAAACAATAAATTTGTGTGTAAATAATTAATCCAGCCAGGTACGCAATCTAAAGGATATCGTTTTGAAAATATTCGTTCTGCCTTCTCCTGTACATATAAAAAGAGTAGGTTTAGCAAAATGTATGTCAGTACAGTATCTTGTCCATCAATAATTTATCAGAAAACATTATGTCAATTTTAGTATAGAATTTTCACAACATTTACAATGGTTTTCTCTTTTGTTAAATAGATGGAATTAAGATAGTATATGTATGTTTGTGTGTTTGTTACCGACTTATGTCTTTATGTGTTTGTTGCATATTTATCTTCCTATGTGTGTGTTTGTTGCGCAGTTGTGTCTCTAGGAGTCTGTGTGTTTGATACATACTTATCTACCTATGTGTTTTGTGTGTTTGTTAAGCAGTTATGTCTCTATGTGTTTGTTAGTTTGTTACCCACTTTTTGTTAGTTAGTTTGTTTGTCACTAGGACTCCGAGTGTTTGTTGCTCTATTATGTCTTTATGTATTTGTTGCACACTTATCTTCCTATGTGTTTGTCGGTCTTGTGTCTCTAGGAGTCTGTGTGTTTGTTACTCACTTATGTCACTAGGACTCCGAGTGTTTGTTGCTCTATTATGTCTTTATGTGTTTATTGCACACTTATCTTCCTATGTGTTTGTGTGTTTGTTACGGTCTTGTGTCTCTAGGAGTCTGTGTGTTTGTTACTCACTTATGTCTCTATGTGTTTGTTGCACAATTATCTTCCTATGTGTTTGTGTGTTTGTTACGCACTTATGTCTCTACGAGATTGTTTGTTACACACTTATGCCTCTAATTGTTTTTGTGTTTGTTACGATATTATGTATTTATGTGTTTGTTACGCACTTGTGCCTCTAGGTGTATGTGTGTTTGTTACTCACTTATGTCTTTATGTTTTATACACTTTTCTTCCTATGTGTTTGTGTGTTTGATACACACTCTTGTCTCTATGTGTTTGTTATTTTGTTACTCACTTATGTCTCAAGGTGTCTGTGTATTTGTTACGCACTCATGTCTGTATGTGTTTGTTACGCACTTGTGCCTCTAAGTGTCTGTGTGTTTGTTACTCTCTTATGTCTTTATGAGTTTGTTACTCTCTTATGTCTTTATGTGTTTGTTACACACTTATCTTCCTATGTGTTTTTTGAGTTTCGTAGATGTGTCCCCTGGTAACATGTTTCTGTTTTTTTTTTTTTTTTTTTTTTTTAGTAATTAACAAGGCTCAAATTTATTAACAAGAAGGAAATTTCGATGGTTCAGATTTTATCATTTACAAATCAAAAAAGACATCCTGAGACAGATCATCATAAACACAGCTTATGATTAACAAGTTTATAATTAATCAAAAGTTATACGCCCTTAATGTAACATATAATAATAATTAAAAAAAAAAAATTGATGAATAGATTCTGAAAATTTATCCCCCCTTTTTAGTTTATATATATATAGTTACAAAATTTAACAATAAAAAAAAAGACAATGAGCACAGCTTAATAATTAACAGGATTATAATTAATCCAAAAAAAAAAAAGATTATACGCCCTTAATGTAAAATTAGAATATATAAAAAAAGATGAAAAGATTCTGATATTTATCCCCCCTTTTTAGCTTATTAAATAATAGTTTTTTTTTAAAGCATTAGTCGTAGATGTGCACTTTAAAACGCTATTAATCGAAGCACGTCTGTCTGCCGTAGTTTAATGAACTTTAACGTCATAACTTAATTGATTAGGTACACAACTGAAGAATCTTCACCAAAGCTTCATCTATAACTGTTTGATAGACTCCTACGGAGTTTCCATTAACTAAACTGTTTTCATGATGTCTGAATCCTGCATTTGACTCTATTTCCCTCTTCCAATTATAAAATGCCTCATTTTTAAATTTGTCATTGCATGTTCAGCAACAGTTACTACGAAATTGTCAACAAGAAGTGCAAAATACAGAACAGTTTCTGAATGCTATATTCTAACCATGGTTGAATTTTACCATAGACAATGAAAAATTTCGTTTTCTTTTTCCAAATGCTCTGAATAGATAACAAAACCTCAGATATGGTTCTCTTGGTTCATCTGTTTGTTTAAACAATATATCTTTAATTGTAAATGAGTATAAACTTACTTCCGATGTTGATACATAGAAACTGAAAAACTCTGACCTGGTTTAACACTTAATTCTACCGTCATATACTTAGATGTTTTTATTTCATAATAGGAATGAATTTCGTCCTCTATTCATTTAATGCATTTTTAACAGATCTATGACAGCCCTAATCCTTTTTTGTTTAAAAATTTACCATTTTACTAATCGAAACTGGGCACAATGGGGTAATATAAATAATGACTATACAATGGGATTTCCCATAACATTTAACTTTTTTAAATTATAAATTTTAAGTTTTTCAGGGGACAACACTAGTTTTTTGTCCTCATGTATCTATCAATGCACTGAATAATATCAAACACATAATAATAACAATACATACAATGTGAATTGCAAACATTTACAATGGAATACCAACTTTATCTATAATAAATATGATATACAGTCTCAAAGCCAGTTGTCAGGTGCAGTAGCATATCTGGGAGTATGTATTGAATAAATGAATATTTAATAATATCCTATAATTGATTTTTAACAGAAAGAATACGATATTGTTTCGCGTTCAATAGAGTTGAATTTTATTTTCAAATCTTAAATTAATTATCGTGTTTTTCTACAAATTGCATTGTTGGCTTATTTATCTAAATCAAATTCTAAACCTGCATTTGATCCAACCATCATACATTTAATTCCATTATTTTGGTATTAGATTTTCTCGAAAATAGTTAGGTGGGCCAGAGGTTGGACAACACAAATTTTGAATGGCCATTCTTGCACACCCTCGGCACCACTATTGTACTTAGGGTAATAGTTTTAGTTTTAGTGTCGAATATGGTCCAATACTAATATTTAAAGTTACTAAAGTTATATTCTTAGTCTGGAAATTGTGGGTATTCATATTTATGTAAACAAATGATGGTAATTTTTTAGTAAATCATAACAATCTTAATTATAATTTATTATTATATGTTGTTGACATTTTGGTCCGTGGTTGTTCTCAATCTTTAGAATAGAACAAGTTGTGCAAGCCGGTTTATTAAACATAAAAAAATCTATTCATAAGGTTCAAGATAGAACCTAATTTCACTGTTGTTCTTTATTTAAGATACAAGTAGGGATTTTTTTGGATGATAATTTAGAGAAACAATAAATATTACAATACTATTTATGTTAAAATTCTGAATTAATTTTTAATCAATTGACTACTCAAGATGTTTTTGATATTTGATTTTTGTACAAAATGTGTCTAAACTTAACCCAAGACATTAAACTAAATCTCCTGATTTTATAATCTGTTAACAGCTCAATGTAATTTCCAGATTTTTTTTATTGACCTAGTTATAGGTAGATATTGTAAAAAAAATAATATAAATTCCTTATCACCAATGAAAGAAACACACAATTTTGTCAAGAAACACTTTATTTAGAAGGAGATGATATTTCAATGAAAAGCCATAATTCAACTGTATTTTTAAGAGCTTTTAATAAAATGTTTGTTATAAAAATGTGTGTTCTGAAATTTAAAAAAAAGTGTTGCTCTTTCCAAGTTAATAAATACATATATATTTAGCTTAACATAAAAATATCTATTAAAACTATTTAAAAAACAAACTAGAAAATACCTTTATATTAATTTTGTTTGATATTTTGTTGTGTTTACAGAAATTATTGATGACCATACGATAAAACAAAAAACCACAAAAAAATGTTAAAATATGTAAAACGACAAAAGTAAGTAAAACAAGATTTCTATTATTATATTATATAATTCAAATACAAATACAAATATTTTTAATACAAATTTCCAGGACTGCGTCTTTACTCTGTGCAACGCTTTAAATAATACTTTGCTCTTTCCTACTAAATATTTATATTTTATATACAAAAATATATTTCAATAACTATATATATATATATATATGGCATTTAAATTTATTTTGAAATACCGTACAAAATATCTCTCCATTTTTTGTTTTGTTTCAGAAATTAAAAATTAAAAAACAAATAAAATTAGCAAAATCGAAAACCCTTAAGATATAAAACGATAAACTACCTAATAAGTAAAATAAACCAACTATCAAAAGATCAAATGACTTATTTATTATAAATATTTTAAATGTCAAATTATAAGACTGCGTCTTTCCTTCTAGTTTGTGCAATGATCATTAATCGTACTCATTCCAGCCGAATAAATATATATTTATAAAATAGGAAATATAAATTTTCAATAATAACATATATGATATTGAATATAAAAAAGGTCCAGAATATATGATTAAACATATTTTGTTTTGTTTCAGAAACATTAAAATATAAAACATCGTAAAAAGTATAAAACTAAATGTAAGTAAAACAATTCATCTATCTAACTTTAAAAATATATATATTTATTATAATATGTTTAAAGATGATTTTCAGAACGACGTCTGTCGTCTGTACAGTACAGTTCTCTACAGCCCAAACAAGTAAACATCAAATTTTACAAATTCATGGGTATATCAGGGCGTTTTTATCAGTCATTCAAAATTTGAAGTTACCTGTCATAAGTTAAAATCAATGGTTTCGTTTTTGTATAAAACTGGCAATAACTAATTTTGATATATATATTTTCTAAAGGGTAGTAAGTACCCTTGAATCTCTAAAATTACTGATGGTGAATTAAGGGTAAACAATATGAAGCATCTGCAGGGGAGTTATGAAAGGATGTAATTTCTCAAAACCATATACAGGGTGATTCACGAAGTTATCCCCAAACTTATACAGCTCATTCTACTAGTAAAAATAATGAAACAAGTTCATATAAACATATGTCCTATCTCGTTTCGTTTAGCGTCTGTCTGTCTGTATGTGTTTTTTACAAAGTAATTCATAACTCCTTAACGGTTTGAGTTACTGCGTTGAGATTCTGCACAAATTTTCATCTTATTGGCCGCTATCTTTGTGCAAAATATGAATAAAACATCTTTAATCGTTTCAAAATGGCGGCTATTTTTTACGTTTGACCTACAATAACGTCGTTAAATAGGTAATAAATACATAAAAATTTTAAACATAAATTGTAGAAAATTTAATTCTGAGAAAATTGATGTAAGTAAAGTTAAAGATACAATACAAATAATTTCGAAAAATCCAATTTTATTTAGATAATACATTACTAACTTTAAGAAAAATAAATTTGGTTGGGCCAACTGTACCCACCTTTTTATAACACATGTTCAAAAATGAGGCCGTCATTATCAATACATCTCGAAGCTCGTTTGTGTACAGCTTTTGTTGCATTTCTTAATTTTTCAGGACTTCTCTTTATCTGCTCAGCTGTATCCATAATAGGGCAATTAATTCTTCACGAGAATTAACTTTTTTTTGTAGACATTATCTTTCATCCATCCCCAGAGGCAATAATCTAATGGAGATAGATCTGGTGATCTTGGTGGCCAAGCGTGAGGCCCTCCATGACCAATCCATTGTCCAGGAAATTGTTGATTTAAGTGAGTGGACACGGCACGTGAAAAGTGAGGAGGTGCTCCATCATGCTGGAAGTACAAATGTCGCCTAAGATGTAAAGGAACATCCTCTAGCAGCTGCGGCAACTCTTCTTGAAGGATATGCAGATAGAATTCAGCATTTAGGCGTCCAGGTAATATGAATGGTCCAATCAGCCGATTGTACAAGAGGCCACACCAGACATTGACGCTAAATCGGTATTGAAAGTTCCGTTCCACTACCTCATGAGGATTTTCGTCTGCCCATGAGTGTTCATTTTGTGAGTTGTTGACACCATCTCGAGTAAATTGCGCCTCATCCGTAAACAAAATACGCTTGTAGAGTTGTTGATTCCTATTCAAAAAGTTGCAAAACTGCAAGCGAAGCGGAACATCCCCTGGATGTAGATGCTGAACCTTTTGTTGATGAAATGGATAAAAGTTGTTCTTATTAAGTGTCCTCCATACCATCGACTGTGAAACTCCTAGCCGCCTAGAAAGACGTCGTGTACTTACTCCTGGACTGCGTAAAACAGCATTAATAACAATAGCATCGTCATGTTGGACAGCACGTTCATAATTTGTACGAATACTAGGTAATGATCCTGTTTCCCGAAGAGTACGGAAAGTTCCACTAATTGTTTTAGCATCTGGAATCTTCCTATTAGGGTAACGCAGTTCATATTCTAGTGCAGCAGCTCTAGCATTGCCATTAGAGACACCCAAAATGAAAACCATATCAGCGTATTCCTCTGTTGTAAATAAGTAAGGCATTATTTCACAAACTAATCTAATTAAAACTCACTGTAAACTTGTGTATTATTAGAACACTTCACAGAAACCAATATTCTTCTACGTATAACTTACATTTAAACACTACTAATACACAGTTTAACACATCAGAACAGAATACCATTGTTGATCAGCTGTTATGTTGCCAACTTAGGAAATAAAAAATATATAATTAGAAAAATTATTCTGCATTTTGGTGATTAGTAAACAGGAATGAAACATGTTTGTTTCATTTTATAAAAAGTTAATACTTATTTTTATTTAAAATGGTATTGTTATTTACAAATTTTAACAGTTAATACTGTTTTAAAATTTATTTATTTATTTCATTTTTATGAAACTTTTTTTATGTATTTATTACCTATTTAACGACGTTATTGTAGGTCAAACGTAAAAAAAAGTGTTTCTCAATAGGGGTTTCGGGTGTTTTACAGGGGATATCTTAAAAACTAAAGGAGGTACAGTTTTAGGACCAATTTTATTCGATTTTTCAGCTCAAAAACTATAAGAAATCTCGGATTTTGGCCCTTCATTTACCTTCCCAGAATTTAAGGATGTCTTCATTTCACCCAAGGTACTAAATTTTGGGCGAAATCTTTCGCTAGCCGTAACTCGCTTACGAAGCAATTCCGGAAATATGTTTATATGAACTTTTTTCATTATTATTACTAGTAGAATGAGCTGTATATGTGTGGGGATAACTTCGTGAATCATCCTGTATACAGATTTAATTTAAATTTTATTGATTTATTAAAATTGATGACCAAAAAGAAGCGAAAAAAAAAGATATTGGATTAATTGATAAACAATATTACCAAGGCTCATTCCAATTAATGTGTGTGTGTTTGTGTATATTATATATAAACACAATATATTATATATATTTAAAATAAGAAAAACTTACTTTCCAATAAATACATATATGTTGAAATGATAATAATAAAAACAAAATTACTAATTTTATTTGCTTTTTTTTTCAGAAATGAAAATAAAAAAACACCAATAAAATGTAAGTATAAAAAATCATCTTTGTAAGTATAAAAAATTAGAAATATAATTTGAAATTTCAGAATTAGTTTCTAGTTTGTTATTAAGTTTCTTTTTTCATTCGAAATTTAGTCTTTGTTTTTTAACAGTGAACTAAGAAATGTAACTGTCATAACATAAAGTTTTTATATTTTGCCAATGTAATTAGGCCGTTTAATCTTCTAATAAGTCACACATTAAATCCCAACAGAATTACATTAACAGGCTTGAACACGACTAATAACATTAAATCTATTTATTGATTCCAGGTAATTTTTAATTTTTTTAACATTGGAAATTAAAATAAAATTGAAGTAATTAAATTTACGTGAATTTAAAACTTGTAAAATAAAATAAATACACAAAATTTATAGTTAAACATTTTAGGTAGTTCATTAGAACAACATCATTCCTAAAGAAACATAACTTCAAATAGACATTTTAATTGCGGCAATCTAAATGCAAAGTGGAGGGGATAGTTAGTTGACTATTTATACACTTAACACCGTGTTCCAAATAACCTTGTTAGGTGAGTCTTAGTCTAAAATTATTATCGATTGAATAGTTCAGAGCAAGCCTTTGTAGTTTTGGAAAATTTGTTTACAAATTAAAGTTTAATTTAAACAGTGAATTTTAAATAAATAAAATTACCTTGATGTTTGTTCTGTTCTTATTTATTATAATAATTGATGTTGATCTACTTTAAAATATCTGTCATTATTTAACAGGTATCTCTGGATTTCTGGTTATACAATAATGAAGCATAATTTAATTAAGATGAATTAACAGGCTACTCAATTTTTTAGTGCATTTGTATATCCAGAGAGTGGTAGTGCAGAATGAATTTCCACTTAGACCGATTTATTGTATATTTACCATAATAAAACTTATAAAATGTGTTTCCCACACACCAAATATTGTTGTGTTTCATTTTAAAATTTTATTTATATAAATTTCTCTTCATTTTACTGTTAAACATATATACGTTTTATAGAAAAATAAAAAGTTTTATATGTTGAACTATGGATGATACAGAGTGGAACAAAGTCATTCTTTTATTTGGTGGTTTCTGGTGATTTCTGAGCAAGTAGAGATGAAAACTTTTACCTTTCGCCAAACCTCTTAGGATTTGTCCTTTCACTTTTTATGGGGTAAAAACATTTTTGCCTTCTTTTAAAGGGGGGGGGGTTAAAAAGAAACCACCTTACTTGTTTTGCAATATAAACTCCATTCTTGTGATATATCGTTTATGAACGTCATAAAAAAAAATACCGCCTTGGAAAAGACTCTACGATATATCTCAAAATTATGGAAGCTAGAAGTTGAGTTTTGAGTTTTCTATTTGTCTCAGATATTAATGAGAAAATCCTAACAAAAACAAAATACTGATTAAATTTACTTACTTATTTAACTATAGAAACACACCTTTTTTTATTTTCCCTATTTTAGCAAACCGACCCCAGTTTTTGAAAAGGGAGCCAATGTTTTTCTCCGTCTTGTGGCATATCTTTTTCTTGTTAGGTAAGTTCAATATTTCGACCAAAGTAGTTATAAGGACTTATTCTATATGTCATCAGTTTCGTCTTACATTTAATTCCCTTTAAAATTATATCTCACATGATGGGTAAAAATATTGCCTCATGGTTGGTTTCCCCCTGCAACTTCAAATATCGATGACGATTTGCTAAAATATGGAAAATATAAATAAAGTGTTTAATTAGTAAATAAGTCCGTTGTTAAAAGTTTATACCGTATTTTTTAATTTTTTTATTATTATCCATGACAAATAGAAAACTCAAACTTCAACTCCATAATTTCGGGTAGAAACACCATAGAGACTTTTCCAAGACACCAAAATTATGGTCTGTCACCAAAGTTGATCTTTGAAAAAATTGAGGTCCTCCCTTTTAACCCCTTCTTAAATAGGGTTCAAAAATGTGTTTACCCCCAGAAAAGTAAATAACATAACCTACGAGGTTTGGGGAAAATTTGAAATGAAAAGGAAAAATGAAAAGTTTTTCAATGTTCTTTAAATTAAGTTTTTAGGTTAAATTTATTATTTCGTAAACACATTTGATATGGTTTCGCAAAATCGACTATAGAGAACTTTAAGTGTACCAAACTTTTTCTCCTTTCATCACAACACAACAAACTAATGTTTTTGAAATGCACGTATTACTACAAAATGCACGGTACAAAACTCACTGCAAGACTGAACTCAGTGTACCTCCCACTACACCAATCGACCCAGAGGTTTACTCAACTCAATGACACAGGTCATTCTAAGTCTTACCAACTGTACATACACTCACTATAAATGATCCCCTGAAAGTACTTGTTTCGACATTCAGTTTCTAATATCAAGGACGAAATAAAGTCAGAGAATTATGGTGCTTTTTAAATTAACATTTGCAAGTTTCTGTCAAATCATCATGACATATTTCTATAATCTGCTAAAAATCTCTTTTCTCAGAGATTATGAAATTAGTTTAACGAAAATAAATAAACGTTGTACTAAATTTCCTACTCTCCCATCTCCAAAATCAAATAAAAACCAACAAAAATAATCGTGAACAAAAAATTCATTTCTATAGTTGTCAATCATAAACCATCTTGGCTGTCTTTGATAAAACATATTACATATTTAAATAAAGACCTAAATTTATTTCTCTTGTGGCATATGAGAAAATGACGGTGTGAAGTTTAATATTTGTTTTTTCCAAATTATTCCTAAACCATAATATTTTGTTTTTGAGAACGATTTGTGTCGTTAATGTTTCCATTTAACAAAATTAAAAAGAAAAAAATTGAGCCAATTCTGTGAAATTAAGTATTTTATAACAGCCTCTTGGCCTATTGTTTTTTTTTTTTTTTTAATCTAAATAAAATTATAATTAACTTAATATTGCTAACATGCAACCCTTATGGCCAAAAAATAACTCTATAACCGTGAAAACAAACCACGGACATTAAACATATCTTATAAATTAGGTCACGCTATAAACTTAGAGAATTTAATATTTAAGCTGATTTCGATGAAATTTTCCTAAAATATGTAGGATTATGTCCAAAGTCAATTAAAAAAATCGCACCTAAATGAAAATTAGTGTTCGCTAGTAAATTAGAAACTACAACAACTAAAAAGTCAATCCGAAAACACTAAATTTAAAAATACAATTCTTTCGTCACATTGGTTTGGGTTGTAACACACTATATTTTACTAACAATTATTATCATTTGGGGTCACTGAGTTATAGACGAGTTTTATAGTTCATTTTAACTGTCATAACTTTATAGATAAGTTAATTCTCGAAGTGAAAACTATCTTTGCATTTAGAAATAGAACATAAAATCAAGACCCCTAGAATTTGAATACTCTAATATTATCAAGGTAGGAAGAGAACCAGATTGGCCAAGGGAGATTTCAAAAAGAAAGGGATTAACCCAAGACTACATGGGAAAAGGTGTAACTTCAGCTAAGCTCACTCGGGATGCCTAAGTCCGTACTCACTCTAAAGGAGCAGTAGGTAAACTGAGTAGCTTGTACCATTACTATAATCTATTAACCATTTTTACTTATATTTTAATTATCATTGCTTCTTTGTTAATGTATTAAAAATTATTCATACACGTAAAGTACGATACATTCAAACAATACCTTAAAATGGGACAAATATTTTACTCTATTGCTTTATACTACACTCAAATGATACTATTGTATTTCAAATATGATTGCATTTCAAAGGATACTATGCCCTAACCGACTTACGTAGTTCTCCGAGCTTGTCTCTTAGTAGTTCTGCCATCAGTTTTGTTATTAATCTTCACGTACACACACACACACACACACACACACACACACACACACACACACACACACACACACACACACACACACACACACACACACATATATATATATATATATATATATATACATATTTTCTCTTCACTCCAAAAGAAAGTGAAACTGATTGAAATTTGGAAATTCTTTCCATCTTCTAACATTCGAATCCATCCCCGGTTTTGCCCAACCTCATCGTGGGAGATAATTCAACGTTCCTGTCCATGTTTCAGTTTGACATTTGGCATTTGGAATGTAATGAAAATTAAATTGATTAACAATATCGTAAAAACGAAATAATATGAACGTTTTTCTAATTTATTTCCTTAATTGTTAAAATGTGCAATTTTATAACATTTGTAACAATTTACGAAAGAACTAAAACAAAAATACCAAACATTATAAATAATTAATAAAAAATAATATTTTCGTAAAATAAGACGTAAACTTAGATTCTTAAAAACGTAAAGGTATCAAATTGTTTTTAGAAATTTAAATGTTGCAAATGTTGAAAAGCTACAACATAGGATGAAAGCATTTTGTAATGAAAAAACGCAAATCATATCCAATAATAACATAATTTATAATCGATACTTCAACTAGGCATAGCAATTCAAAAGACAGCAATTTAAAAAAAAACAAAACATTATTTTAAAATATATACAACACATCCCACATGTTATTGAAAATAATAATTCTTAGTGTTTAAGTTGAAATTGAAAACAGCGTATCTAATGGATTGCAACTATAAAAACATATTAAAAGTCTTTTAGCCATAAATCTATCCATTTCATTCACATTTGAAAGCTTTATGAAATGAAAATTGTATTTCAATAGACTTTTTCATGAATAATTATTTAAATGGAGGAAGAAACTATATGGAGATAATATTTGTCTATACTTGAAATATAGAAACAAACAAAGAGAAAATACAAAAATATTTAGCAATATTGATTTCATCCAAAGGGATATACTTAAACTAGAACATTGCAAAAGAAAATGGATAATAACAGAAGATTGAGAAACAAAAACTTAAAATAGACAATCAACAAATAAATAACTAACTAAGATACATTAAAAACTAGAAACTTTTATGAAGTTAATTGGAGAAATGATGAACTGACAAGACGGGGAAAAGGTCTAAATCTTTGATTGGGGAAACTTTCAAAACACTATTTTAACCTCTTTAACCCTTAAATTGATGTTTTATAAATTAAGAATAAATTATACAATAAATTACAAATAGTTCAATTTCGGTAGAAAAAATACTTATTTTGAATCTTTCCGCTTCATAGCCACTAGACACTTATGTATTTGTTAAATATTTTGATTATGAAGATAACATCATCGTTCATAATCGACTTAGCAAAAAAAAATGGCGAATAAAATAAGGTCATGACCTACAAATACTCTAATTTGTTTTGTTAAAGTGAGAACAAATAAATCCGATTGACAAATTTACAGTTATCTTTAACCACTCGGCTGCACCTCTTGTGCTGAGGGTTTTGAAATGTCTACACCATCCTCTGCATAAATGTGAAATAAGTCTGTACCTTCCTGTTACCGCAAATAAAACTAAAATACATTACACGCCACAGTTGCCGTTGCGTGCTATGATTCGCCGAACACCATAGGCCGTCTTTTCCTGTTTATGTGGTTTTGTGTGTAACAAAATGATAACTTTTTACTTTCATACAATCTAACTGTGATATATTAGTCCACTACTGTAGGCTTAATTGATAAATATTATGTTTTTTATGCTGTGTGGTTTATGTTCAGAAAAGAAATAATACTATGTTTACAATAATACAAACAAACAAAAAAGTGATCATTTACCATTGTGTCGAAGTGGAGTCTTTTTTTTCTTTTTTTCTCTCTGATTAGTTTTAAATTATTAATTTTGAATTTAATCTTTTAAAATAACCAAACAAATTGTATGTTTTTTTTAAACGTTAACCCTATTGATCTTTCTCTGTCTTTTAGATACAGTTTATTAATCGCCAAACAAACACAACCATATCAAAAACTCCCACACACAAGCGCACGCGAAAGCCACAACCATAACACAACTTACACACACATTCTGACAAATAATATGAGAGCAAACTTGAAAGAGAATATTAATTTACTGTACACTAAACCGATGAGTCACATGTGTTGAGCTACTTTCTAATTTATAGGGTTACTATTGTTTTAACTGCTGCTACGTTTCTTATCCCTCTGATAGCCCAAGTTCGTGGCCTACAGTAAAGATCGCGTAAACTTCATAAATGAGTGAAGCCACAGGTACAGTACGTGCTCAGAATATTTGGAACTTAATTTGAAATAAAGGTTGAATACTTACAGAGCAGTTCCAGCTTACTGAAGCTATCGTATGTAATATATATGTAGGATAAACGTTTTAATTTTCTGTTTGATTACATAAATGTAATTATGGATGAAATATTTTATTTTCTTCATACGTAATTTCAACAAGAATGAAAAAACACAAACTTGGATAACACAAATACTGGAAGAGAATAATAAAAATTAAAAATAAAGTTGTCCTTTATTAAAAATAATGAAGAAATACAGGTTATCCTGAGATGAACCCTATGTTGGATCCTCCATTTAATTTTTTTTAAACACAGTAAAAATCGGTAAATATACATAATATGTTTAAGTAAATGTGAGTATTTAGTATTATATTTTCGGTATATTTTCTTTTAAACATTTTTACACTCCAAAGCTACAATCATATAAACTTTTAACTTCAAAAGCGAAATAGTTTAATTTCTTTGAATCTACATCCCAAAAATATACTTCCAAGTTAGAGTTAGTTTATTATTCTAAAATCATAATGTATTCCTTGCAATTTGTCACACTGGTTTGAGCAAAACTATTCACATTTTATCTAAATTTAAATAAAATACACGCAGTCAGGTTTGAGAAATTAGTTATTTTTTATAACACCTCCATGGACTATTTTTGTGTTTGTTAATTTTTACCATAACTCCTGATGTCTTCGTTGGTTTTATAGAAATCGCAACAGTTTCAGGTATTTCTTAATTCGAGACTACATTAGAATAAATTGACAAACCTATTTTAGTTATTACAACAATGACGGTGGAGGGAATCCTGATGCAAAATTTTATCAAAATCAGTGCAATGGTTTACGTGTACAACATTACGACGACGATAGGCAAATAAACAACACACGTCATTCTAAAATTCACTTTTTGGCGGAAATTCAAATGGCATAATTACCGAAACAATCCACATATATTTTATAATTCATCACATAACTTCCTTTACGCTGAAAAACAGGAAACATTTTAAAAGATATGCCTCATTGGTTCATACATATAGAAGCTAATTAAATTCTTTTCATACAGAGATATTATTGAAAGTGTACAGTATAATAATTAGGTGGTAGCAATGAAGAGGGGGGGAATTTGGGGGGGAATTTGGGGGGGGAATTACGTGATTATATCAAATGATTTTACCAGGTTCATTCTAAATCATTTTTATCAGACTGATTTCTTTGTTCTTAAAATAATATATATAGCAAGAGATAAATAAGAAAAGAAGAGTATACACTAACTTACTTCATTTACAATTGTCACTCGACTAAGCCTTGTAGTCCGTACTTCACCAAAAGTATACATAAATCTGTAAACAAATTATTAACATTCATAAGACTGTTTTAAACAGCGACATAGACATTTCTGTTTTAATTATATTTGCCCAATCGATCAAAAGAAGATTTTTGAATTGTTGTGGTTTGGTCTTGAGATAGGTAGGAATTACATGTTGTTCATTTTTCAAAAGCTAAACTAATCCCCTTTTGTAACAAAGCATAAATAATTTTCATAACCTCTTTTCTTAATAATCAAAATGAGACATATTTGATCATATTTCCAAGTTTTAAACTTTGTACAACTGATGTATGCACAGTTGTGTTATATTTCTATTAGCACTTATATAAATAAAACAAAAGTTATATATTTTAACTCTATTTAAATTAATTAAAAACTCAAATTTACATAAAATTTACCACTTAATAACCTCGATCGCTTAACTTAATAATTACATAGAACTAAAAATTTTAAAATACCATTGTTTTACCCTTTACATATAAATTCACAAGCCAATTACAAAACTCCTATATCTTACGTTGCCGCTGAATGTATGTCATGCATAACTTATGACGCAACCTGTAGAATACCATGGTTGAGTCACGACAAAGGTTACCTTTAAGTAATTTAAGACTATATACCGGCCTGACCTTTATATAATTATTAAATATGTCTATTCATTGTTAAAAAAATTACAGAATATTTTGTTTAAGTTCAGAGATTTCAACATGAGAGAGATCAAAAATAACGAGTTTTATGTAGAAATAGATACATTTAAAATTCACATCACATATAGTTAGCCTTTAATTTAATTAAATTTACTCTTTTCGTTACATCCGTTTTTAATCTGAATTTGTTCCTAGCTTGTTTTTACTTACAAACAACCGTTATTTACTGAGGTAAGACGTAATGGTCTATCACATACATTTGTCAGAAGAAATGTAAAGGAAGTAGAAGAGAATATGTTGTTCTTAAAAACACAGCTGAACACTAATAACTCTTAACCCCCTTATCAAGGTGAAAGTTCACCCTATTTCTCTTGTTTATCGTTAAACAAGATAAAGACTCGCTTATGTCGCCTTTGAATGTTTATCTTTTCAATTTATTGGGGAAGATTATTCCGTTAGTTACTTTTTAATATTTCACAGATAAATAGTATAAAGAACGTTTTGTGGATAGGTAAACCAATTCATGTTAAATTTGTTGTGGATTTATTTATTTAAAATTTTATTGAGACCAAGTGTGAGTTTTTAATCGTATTTATATCGTTTTTGTATATTTACGACATTCAGCGCGCTAAATACAAACGGGTGGACAGATTTTTGTCCAACTTGGAATGAGTCTTTATTGTGGTAGATCCATAGTATTACCTCATATTATTTTTATATATAAAACATTTGGTGTATCTCCTACAAACCAAAACGCGAAATTGCAAAATTTGGCGACAGTTATTTTGACCACATGATTTTCAAAAGCATTTTTATTATTTTTTTTAACTGGAAGAACACTTATGGGAATTCCAAAAAATGGCAGTTCGGAAGTTATTAGATAAGTTGAAAATAATCTAGAAGTAAATAACATAACTGTCTCAAGTCGATCCAAGCTATCAATGAATTTTGGTAAAACGTAAAGTTTTGTAACTCTATTTTAAAGAAGATAAACAAGGTGACAGATATTGAATTAATCCGATGTACCAAATTGTATTTACAAAAGGATATGTTTTGTCCTTAATTATATTTTATCATTGAAGGATAACTTGAATATTATCTTTAGTAATGGTTCATACCACTGTATTAAATTTAGAAGACATTAATCTTTGGTAAAATTCTAGAAAGTTATGAATTATTGAGATTTGTTTAACAATTATTTGTATCTACAGTCACGATAAGTATTATTTTATAAATAATTTGTTTTATTTTACCACACGTAATAGTCTACTGTATAGTCATATTATAATCATCTACCATCTACGCAAACTGAGCAATAATATTGTTTGTTTGTTAAAACGTATATAAATATATTAGATTGTTCCCCCACAGCAACCCTATGTTTACATTTCAGCTGTAATTTACTGAATGAGGTACTAATTAAACTGTAAATGTGAGGATAAGGGGTGTATTTAATGACGCCAGTACAAGGGGGTGATAACGAGGATGTTTAGCTTTACTTCAATAATTGTATTACATATGTTACTATGTTAAGCATGTAAAGTACACAAGTTCGTTTTGCTTTATCTATGAAAGTGTGCTATTGCACAGGAAAATGACACACCACTACGCGATAAGTTTAGGAACGATATCCAAGTTATTTCGCGTATTTATCTCTAATTATTATCAAATTTGTAATTTTTGTTTCAATTCAATGTTTTTAGTAACAAATGTATTGTAAAACATCTGTGTGCAAATAATAAAAACATGCCCTTCTAATTATATATGTAAATTTGAAACACTTTCAGTTCGAACACTTGTGGCAACGTTGACTATTTAATTCAAGTAATTATTGAACTACTTCTATTACTCTCACTTTGCTATTTTATGAACATAGAAACACCATTTCTCGGACACTATCGCAAAACAAATTATTAAAATAAAATACTTATACGTTCCTTCTTTTTAAATTATTCTCCAATATTTGCCATTCTGACACCTGATCTTTTGTTAAAAAAATATACCCCCCCCCCCTATTAACATTTATGACACACTATTTGGAAAAACCTGAGTAATCTTACTCATTTTTTTTTTCATACAAGTTTATATTTGGAACATTTGTTTTTTTCGGGTTATTTGTAGATGCAAATAATTTAAATTTTCATTCCCCTAAATACCCGAGGAATGTTGGCTGAAAAAAACTAGAAAAAGGCAAAGTCTTTCATTTTATATTCGTGATTTGTTTTTTAATATCATTTTCCAGTCATTAAAAGTTTGTGTTTATCCTTGTATATAAAGAGTAAACAAAATGTAAACAATTTTTATGTGAGAAAGTAAAAAGATAAGTTAATGTCAAAATATTGCAATTAATTGGTTCTAAACTAAAAATAAAAAAAATATATTATAGAAACTTGAAAGTTCATGAAATGTTATACTGATACAGTCGTGATAAATGAGTTTTATAAAATAAGTTCATGTATAATTCAATTTGTGTAGATAAGATTACTATTCTAGAAAAGTCCTGATTAAAGTTAAAAATATTGTTTTTATAAGTACTAGTATAAAATTATTATACTTAAGTAATGTAATCAAATTTTAACAAAATATCTGTAATATGTCAAACTGAAGCTTAATTAGATTTGGTGGATAAATATAATTTTAAAAACCGTCAATTAAATAAATAATTTGTTGTACTGTATCGTGTTGATCTTCACGACATAAATTATATAACTGAAGCTAATCCAAAAAATATCAAACAAAACATGTTGACATATTTTATAAGGGTTGGTTTAAATCTGGCATAAATCCGTACGTTTAAAGTTTGAAAACAAACGACATTCGTGACTTATGTCAACCCAATTCCTGAATAAATAAGATTTATGGTAATAAGGAAGTTTTAAAGATAAAGAAGGAATTGAATAGAGGTTGGAAAAATACAGATAAGAATAAAATGTAAACAAATTTAGTTTGTCAAGCTCAGCATCCTATATCTTTGTCATTTCATTCAACTTGAAATATTGTTATTAAATAATACTGTACAAGTTTAATATTCCGTAGCTCTAGAGTTAAAGTATTATCAAGTTGGTTTCTTGAATAGTTTCTGTTATTTTAATAGTGATGTAAATATATATATATATATATATATATATATATATATATTAGACATAAAATTAATACGATATTTGTAAATTGAACTTAAAACTGTGCTTTTCCGTTTTCAATAACTGAAATATTGCGATTTCCCTATTTTCCATTTCCCGATTTCTCTATTGTATTTCAGTTTCCTATGTCTTGTATATGTATAAATAATTGTCAATACCTGTTAATTATCAGTTGCCAGATGATGCCGCAAAGCGAAACAATTGTAACTCATTTATATTAATAAAATATTTTGAAACTCGTAGCTTTATTGCTTTATTTTATGCTTCAATATGGAGTTGCAACAAGAAATATCTGCTGTTACATTAAAATTGAAAAATAAAGTGATTCAAAAATTATTTTAAAGTAATAAAAATATTTAAAAAACATATCAAAAAAGGTATGCAAAAGTTTTTAACTGAAATACACTAACAAAATATTAAACAGTATATAAATACATAGACAATCTGTTGGAGTGGTCTTTTTTAAAAAGGAGCCATTGTTTTTACAAACTGTATTTGCTTGGTCTACACCCCTTAATTACAGTCTGGACCACTCAATTACGCCGGATAGACGGAGCTAATGAAGGTCCATGCAGTGTGTTTAATTAAGCTTCTCTACTGCGTCCACTAAAGGCCAGTATGTATTATCCTCAGGAGATAAATTATTTCAAATATATAACTTTTGAATTCGTTATATACTCCATTTTGATGTTAAAAATTATTCAAAAGATAAAGTTATTAAATATTTAACAATTTATTTATTTAACCAACTATAATTATTGGTAGATATTATAATTTCTCTTTGGTTGCAAAGAATTGAACTAATTTGTGGGAATTCTAAAGACACTAATGTAGTACAGTACTAAAAACTATTGAAATGTTTATTTGGACAATAAATTTTCAATCATTTGTGTACATAAAACGTAATACATGACCAGTCTTACCAACACAAACGAAACCAAATGTTCGACTAAACTGTGTCTTTATTACGAATAATCAATTATATTCAAATAACTTTAAAATCGGAATATTAAAATATTTTTCCATGTTTTTGTCTAATTTATTTTTAGCTTTGTCCTTACAAATTTTTTTTCTAAAGTATTTTAAACCTAGAAGTTTTATATATTTTATATATTGTACATATAATAGGAATACTTGAAACAAAAGACTAAGGTGAAAAACTCACATCCTTTCAGTGTTTCTGTATTGCATATTTATTCATTTTTACTAATAAGCAGATCATCAAATTACTAAAAATAAACTATTTGCAATGTCCACTTTTATATTAAACCAACAATAAACTTCTAGCCAAATTTAACTGAAATTTTCAAAATCTGGCGGTTGAAGCTTAATTTTATTTTAATTTACTAAATTAGAAGGTTTTAATAACTATTTTAGGTTTTTATTTCTAATACTCTTATTTTTCTTTTTAGAAAACACGTTCGGATTATTTTTGGTATTTCTAAATATCTGACAATTTCTAAATTTACAGAGGTCGTGAATACATACAGAAGTTACAACCTCAAGATTGTTTACTAAAACAAAGACTCACTCACAGAGAGAGAGAGAGAGAGAGAGAGAGAGAGAGAGAGAGAGAGAGAGAGAGAGAGAGA